>OZ005659.1:238054046-238701546 GCA_963930645.1 Salticus scenicus
ATAGTGTAAAGCTGTTAATAATTAGATGGACAGATTTAATGACGGACTGTTTTCAAAACTCAATTCGACGTTGTAAGTTTTTGAAATAAATAGATTGTTATTATGGTAAAATCAAGCCAGTTGTTTGTGACTCTCTCTCTAGTACTTCTCATCAGATAAATTAGATTGACTTTGATGCCCTGAAAAGTCAATTCGAGGATTATCCATTTACTTCATTTTTAGACATCCAATTTAAAACACCTCAAGAAAAACTCAGTAAATGTTTCCAAGTCATAGCAGCAGACTTGTACCTTTTAGTCCTTTCTGGACAAAGATTGTAAGTGTTTAAAATTTTCACACAACATGAGTGCTGTGTTTCCAAGACTACATTTTATCTATTCTAAAGTGCCGTTAGATAGTAATAAATAAAATAGATCTTGTTGTCTGGATTGTGCCGCCCTCTAGATTTGAGCGCCCTAGGCCATCGCCTAGTTTGCCTATATGGTCGAGCCGGCCCTGCTGGGAGCCTTGGATAAACTGGCTTACCAGATGATGAATATTTCTCAATGAAAATTTAGTATTTCCTTCTTATACTAGGTGATTTTCAAAAGAATATTGATGCAATTAGGTTTAAACTCTTTAGCATTTATTGTTATCATGCTAAAACCAAACATTTAACAATATACCATTTTCTTATGCTACAATATTTCAATATATTTCCCTTGTTTTAGTTAATTTTTAAACTTTTATTTCTTCTGTTTTCAATAGATAGCAATACTATTCGAAAATTTAACAAATGATGCCTCAAAGAAAGAAATATCAGAGGTCAATCTAGGCAAAAATTGGGGCTCTTTTGCTGTCCCCTTAATAAAATTCAAATTTATAAAATGTTTCTTTGTTTTCAATATTATTATTATTAATTATTTGGCTCAATGAAACTCTATTAACTTGATATCAAATGTGATATACAATGACTGTTTAAATGTAAGATTTTTATACTATATATATACAAAAAAAAAAAAAAAAATATTCCAATTACACACACACACACAAATATATATATATATATATATATATATATATTCTGAAAAATAAGCCAAAACTCCACAAAAATATTTTATTTTTTACAAAAATAAATGAAAATTTCACAAAAATGGGTCACAAAAGTTAAAATTTGGATTAACACCTGAATATGCAAAAGTCATTTTGAATTTCTCAATAGGCAAGAGTGCACTTTGCCGCATGTATAATGCATTCGTGGTTTTTAACTTTACTTTAACTTTACTTTCATGTTTTTTTTTTTTTTTTTTTTTTTTTTTTTTCACCTGATGAAAGATCGTGCTGTTATTTTGAAATGAAACAATTACTGCAAGTTTTTGTAATTTAATATTTACTAGATAACGGAATAAAATAATGGAATTTTAATCAGGAAATGTAATTTAAATTTATTTACAAAAATAAACTTCAGCACAAATTCTTTAAAATTGTTGCTAGTTAATTTGTTGACAGGATAATAGTATTTAAATACCACAAAATTATTACTTTTTTTCTCAAGCCAATTAAGTGGTTTATTATCTATTTACATATTTTTTTAATAATTACAATTTCTTTTATATTATAACAAATCTGCTTAGACCTGTGTAACACAAATGATATGCTTATTTTAATATTTTTCCTTTCTTTTTTAATTATCTTTTATTTTATTTATCACGGATAAAATTTTATTTATTTTTTTTCAGCAGATTGTTGACTTTATTTATTCATTTATTTTTTTTAATTAAACTTTTTTAAAAATTATTATTTAATCATTTGAAAACATCGAAAATATTTTATTTCCTTTATACCAATACATTGTTTCAGCAGTAATGACATCAGTTTTGAGGGTTGGTTAGAGGGAAAATTAGGCTTTTATTATAAAGATATTTGTTTCCTTTTTTTTTTTTTTTTTTTTTTTTTTTAATAATAATAATTAAAAAAATAAAAATAAATAGAAAGAAAAAGTTTATACAAATATCTTAACAGACAAATTTATCGCCCATGCCTGCGATTTTGGCAACATTGTGGCAATTCTCACTATTCTGACATTCTGGCTTTAACTCTATGGATTAAAAAAATTACTCATTTAAAAACGAAAATACTATAACAAAAGAAGCTGTAGCTCTAAAAGAAATAAACTTCAAACACCAAGTTAAAAAGAAAATATATACACATACAATAAATTAAACTGAATGTAATATATAATATGTTCTATACCTGCTCTTGGCTCTTGCTCTGGAAGAATAATGGCTAATCGCTTGGAATTACCAGTAAATCGCTTTGCACACGAAGTAGAACAAAATCGCTTTGATTTTTTAAATTTAGATTTTGGCTTTAGTTTACCACAATTTTCACATTTGGCTAATTCCACTGGACCGCCCCTAATTTTAAGAATTTTTTCTTTCTTTTTTGGCAATGAAATGACATCTGAAATAAATTTTAAAATTATCAAAAGACATTGAAATCAAAAGCATTTATTATTCTGCATAAATTTATTTTCACTTTTTATCGATCATTATTATTTAAATGAGATAAAGAAAGAATGAAAATAGAAGTAATAAGTTAATAAAAATAAAGGTATTTGGTGATAAATATTTGACTTTTTCTTCCTAAGATTGTTTTAGCACACAACAGTGCAGAAAATTGCAAGCAAACAGATGCACATTTTAAGGGCACTCTTCACTCACCGCCTCTGGAAGCCTAAGCTAATGTTATTCTATGGGAAATTTTTCTTTACAAATAACTTATTAACTAATACATATTTTTAAATTCTATTTTCACATTCTGAAAATTCCCAGCTGTTAAATTGATGGACCTTTTTTAAAATTATTTTTTTAAATTTTTTATATTTTATTTTGAAGCTGTAAAATACGAATTTTCAGTATGTGAATTTTTTTCATTTTGCAATTTCAAAATAAAATATTAAAAATAAAAAAAATACATTTTTTAAAAAAGTCCGTCAATTTAACAGTTGAGAATTTTCTGAGTGTGAAAACAGAATTTAAAAATATGTATTAGTTAATAAGTTATTTGTAAGGAAAATTTCCCCATAGAATAACATTGGCTCGGACTTCTGGCGACGGTAAGTGAAGAGAGCCGTTAAGTGTTCTGTTTTTGGCATTCATGTCTACAAGATGTCTTTTCGTACTAAATCGATGCTGCTGTACAACTTTGTTTTTTCTCCCATTTCATACAATTTTCGAGATAAAAAGGCTTTCCACCAAGTGGTGCTGTAAGCGGCTACATCTCGTAGTGCATGGCCACTTTACTATACCTGTATACCACTTTTATGAGTATAGCTATCAGCCATCCAGCAATAAAAAAAAAAAAGGAATTGACTTTAGTGGGCACTCTTTACTTTACTTAGTTCTTAATGATATCATAATAGGACCTATTTCAGGCAAGACCTTTTTAACAACAATTAATTAATTATACCATCTTCAGTGCAAAAAGAATTCTGAATCTGGAGAAATGCTCGTATATATAGGAGAGGGACCGAATTTAGTTCAACCAATAGGATTACGGGAAAGGTGGGGAGTGTGGCCAATAGGAATTTAGGAATGTGTAGCTGGGTAAACAGTAGAAAAATTAAGAAGATGTGAACTGAATGTAAAATTTCCAACAATCAGACAAATAGGGAACAGCAAAATCACAATTTAATAGGTTTTTAAAATTTTTATAAATATATATGAAAAGCTTCAAAGAAATCGAGTTCATGAATGGATTTAGGTCTGCAAATTATTTTAGCTGATTCATGAACTCGATTTCTTTGAAGCTTTTCATATTTATAAAAATTTTAAAAACCTTGTAAAATGTGATTTTGCTGTTCCCTATTTGTTTGATTGTTGCAAATTTTACATTCAGTCCACATCTTCTTAATTTTTCTACTGTTTACACAGCTACACATTCCTAAATTCCTATTGACCACACTCCCGACCTTTTCTGTAATCCTACTGGTTGAACTAAATTCGGTTCCTCTCATATACATACGAGCACTTCTCCAGATTCAGAATTCTTTTTGCACTGAAGATGGTATACTTAAGGCTACTGAAACAGCTGCATGCATCTTAAATATTTTGGCGTTTCTGATGTAGTAGTTTATTTGGGTTTTAATATTCCAACGCCAAGTCTCCTGTTATTATTGATTAATTAATTAATAAAAATAAATAGAATAAATAAATAAAAAAAAAAAAAAACGAAAAAAAAAAAAAAAAAAAAAAAAAACCTGTCAAAATCCGATAATTCATTAAGAAGTTATGAATTGACAAAATAAATAAATAAAATAATAAATAAAATACATGTGGTTTGAATTGAGAACTTCCTCCTTTTTTTAAAGTTTTTTAATAAAATATTTTTCACTCTTATAACCCTAAAATTTGCATGTACTACTAATAATAAAGTTTTGGTAAAGAGTTTTTAAAATAATATATTTTAATGTTTTAAAGCATGATAATTTTAAAAATTTATATTTTTATTTCTATCCCACACCACACCATTATACAGTTATTCCAATTCATAAAATTTGTATAAATATATATATATTTCATTCTAATATTATTCTGCTTTTTTTTTTTTTTTTTCTTATAAGTCTATTTAGTTTATGTATTCTATGTTTACCTAACAAATATTGTATTAGGAAACTCTAGAATAGGTGTTCCCAACCTAAGGTAGATAAAAAAAAAAAAAAAATGGCTGTAAAGAAATCACAAGAATGGTCTAACTGAAAATTCATAAAGAAAGTTAAATACTTTTAAATTACAAAAATAATTTTGAGTTTAATTTTAATATATTGTGCTCAAAATGAAGTACTCCTATTAAGACCAGTTTCTGTGAGTTTCAAGGTCATCCAAATTCAATGCTAACCTATGGAGAAAATAATCCCTATGGACTCTTCCCAGTTTCGTCTGCTCAATCATGTGATAGAGGAAAACGAATAATCGAATTCTGAGAATTGAATTTAATTAAATATTGTTCTTAAGAACAAAAATGCTAATATTTAATATAAAATAAAATAAATGTAATATTATGCATTTGTAAACAGTAGAATAATTATATTTGTAAATTTAATAATTTTTTAAAAACATTTTATGTGTTTATTTATTTTCAACTGTAAGAATCGATTTTTGTATGTTTTAGTGTAACTGTTACATTAACTGATCTAGCAATAAATAATAGCTTGTTCTTGTGGAATGTTTATAGATTATAATTTGAATTTTAAAAAGTTTTCATTTAATTTTATTGCATAAAAGTGTTACAAGTTAATTAACTTAGTTACTGGTCTAAATGGATTTACGCAATACGATATTGCACTGTCACTGATTTAAGTACGAAAAATCAGAGTATTTAACATGTTCTTCATGAACTTCAATAATAATTATAAATTACATGATGATTGTAAATGTATACAGCAAACAAAAGATGATGAATAATGATATAAAATGGATTAAAAATGATGATGTATAAAAAAATAACACAGATTAAATACGACTGATCAAAAATAAGAATAGAAAATATGTTATTTCAGCAATCGCTCTAGATACACAAGACTTTGTCTGCTATTTGTTTTTCCTCTATCATGTGACCTCTGACGTCAGGTGGGAAGAGCCCATTATTATTCATTAAACAAGGTATATTTTTAAATTCTGTTTTCATATTCAAAAAATTCATGACTTTTAAACCATGTCTCCTTTCTCAAAAATTTGATAGTATTTTAAACTTTTAATATCATTGCTCAGCATGAAAATTGCCCCCAACACCATTTTTGCAAATTCTTATGTAAAATGAACTCCTGAATCTGAATATGACAGCCACTTTGCCTGATCACCCACTGTTTTTTAGGGACGGCCCTCTATTTTTATCACTTTTTGGTAATTTTATGACTATAAATTGGATTTTTAAGGGGGGAAAGGATTATTTTAACTGTTAAATATCTTTTGAGGGGCTACAGAGTTGGGAAATTCTAAAACTTGAACATTTTTGGCATCAGGAAAATTTAAGGTGGGGGGGGGGGGATTTGCCACTAAAAATATGTATTACATTTCTTATATTTTTTAATCTATTATTAATGTTATTTATTAAACATTATATATTTCTTGTTTTTAAGTGTTAAATTAATTCTTTTTCATTCTCCAAATCAAATTCATGTCCATAAAATTACTGAACAGTGATAGGAGGGGGGTGGTGTCCCAAGAAAACAGAGGGTGCCGTCATATTCAGATTCAGGAGGTAATTTTACATAAGAATGAGCCAGAAGCAAAATTTAGCATTTTTGAACTTTACAGTAAATTTCAAAATCTAAAATAATAAGAATAATAATTTTTTGAAAATGAGACATAATTTAACAGTCATGAATTTTCCGAATGTGAAAACAGTATGTAAAAATGTGCATTGTTTAATGAATAATTATAGGCATTATTTTCTCCATAGGTTAACATGCGGTTTCGATGACTATGATGCTCACTGATAGAGAGATTTAATGTTTAGCTAGGCAAGTATTAGTTAACTAATACTTGCATGTACTAATACTTGCATTAGTACATGCAAGTATTAGTTTTGCATACATGAAAAATCCCATACAGATTTGAACACAGCCTTGAGATTATCTCCTTTTAAGCTAAGGAAATTATGAATAAGCAAAGCTTGTCTGCATTATGTTGTGGATGGGGTCGTCTTTATCAGAAAGTGAACTCTAATAAAAGAAAAAATGCAAACAAGGGGTACATGAAAAAATAAAATATTAAAAATCCCGGCTCTAGAATTAAAGTTTTCAACTTTGACATGGCACAGTTTGGGTAGTATACTTGTATAGTTTTTGTATGTTAAATAAACTAATTCAAAGACATTTCCAAGAATCTTCTCACTTATAAGTAACTTACTTGTGAAGAGAAAAAAGCTTTACAGTCAGATAATAAATTAATTTTTTATCACAAATTTACAAGATATAAAAAAGGAATAGCACTTTAAAATAATTGCTAATAGCATTCTTTAAATTATCATATTATCAAACTTTATACATAAATTAATAATAATATATTATAAGGTACAACTATAGTATCTCCCCACAGCTGAATTTGGCGACTTTTCTTCGATCTGAACGATAACAATATCGTTCTGGACTGTTTGCGATATAATATGACAGCCTGCATGCTGTTTATTTTGGACTTATGATTTTATGATTTATGATTTATAATTTAGCTTATGATTTTATCATTTATGATTTTTAGATTTATGATTTAGCCATAATCGGCACAAAATAAATTGCCAAATTCAGCTGTGGGGAGATACTATAGTTGCTCCTATTATAATTATGCATCTATCAGAAATATGAAAAAAAAAATTAAATAAATGCAATTTATTAGGTGCAAATACCTATTTCCTTTTTTACAGTATTATATAAAGTTTATTAATAAAATTATACTCACCATTATTTTGAATTACACCATTATAAGAATCAACTGGCTTTTCATCTTCTTTTGAATTAATACTATAAGAAGGCATGCTGACCTAAAAATTGAACACAATTTTAATGCAACTGATAATAAACGCTTTTTGTTTTATATTTCTCTACTGTAATCATGAAGAGTGATTTTTACAATTGTAGCATAAAGTCCAATCAGTTACTACAACCAATATATGAATAAGATAATTATTTTAAATATTCTAAAAAAAACAAGGCAAGCAACATGTAAAATGCATAGTTTATTTAAAATGTATGCAACAAATCTAAATAAAAATTATTGAAATCAGTATGTACATGTATGTTTTTTGTGTGAACATATGAGTTTATAAATAAAGATGAGCCCCTTTTAGTTATAAAACCTAAAAGGAAATGTCTTCAGGGAAAATGCTTAGAAATTACTTTCTTAAAACCTTGTTTTAAATAAACAAACAGTAGAATATAATATAGACAGGGTTTTGTAAAAAAAAAAAAAAAAAAAAAAAAAAAAAAAAAAAAGGCACCAGTAAGACATGCTATAACCTCTCTAACCGAATAAAATTAAATACTATTATAGAAAATACCTTACCTTAAATACCCCCATATACTTGCATTTATGAAAAGAAATACATTATATAATTATTAGAGTTCATACTAAAAAAAAAAAAAAAGAAAAAAGAAAGAAAGAAAGAAAGTTGAACTTTCTAAAATTAAGCAATAATTATATTTTTTCACACTTTGAAGTTTCCCTCTCAATTACACAATTCGCCAGAATTGTGTTTTAACAGAGTTTGTATTTTTACTTTTTCTGAGCATGAAATTACGCCCATAATATTGTTCAAGTTACATTCCTTAATTATTTCTTATAAAAATAGAGCGTCTGTATGACACTCTGGAGCTCAGGTTACTGATTGCACAGGAGTGATGACAACTTGATAAAGGAGTAGGTTGGACCATGCCCCATCAACCATCACAGACTCAACCATCATAGGTTGGGCCACGCCTCATCAAGTTTTGTTTTTTTTCAATTTTTGAATTAAAAAATTTATTATTATTTATTTATTTTATTTGGGTTGAAGTCAGTAGGTTTTTCAAACTGAGATATGTTGGAGAAATAGAGTATTTTTTTTTTTTTTTTTTACATTTCTGAAACTATCACGCTGAAGCAGTTTAATACTGGATTTTGGTTCCTGCTGAAAGTTATATCATTCACTGTATTTATTTGATTTTCTAAAAAAAAAAAAAAATCAAACTGGGACTGTTTCTGTGTTATTTTTTTCCTTTAAATCTATAAAAAGTTTTTTTTTCCCTTTAAAGGCCAATTCATCACTTAAAAAAAAATAAGTTCAGTTTTTTCTTAGAAACAGTTACTATATTAGTATTTTTTTTTTTTTTTTTCAATTTCTTTGAATTTTTAACATAAAATTCTTTCAGTTAGACTTGGAGTTGGAAGTTATGATATCATTTATTTTGTCTGTTTCCTTTTTCTTAAATTTTATTCAAATTGTGTATTCTTTTATTTTAATCATCTGCATTCCTTTGAATCAGTTACTACACACACACACATATATTCTTTTTTCAATTTTTTGTGTTTTTAATCACAAATTCTTTCAATTAAAGTTGAAAGGTGATAATGTTACTTATTTTACAAGTTTCATTTCTAAAATTTTATTCAAACTGAGCTGTTTTGTTTGTTTGACTATTTATTTATTTTAAACAGCTGCTCATCTATTACCAAATAAAAGCAGAAAAATAAGCAGTAGAATATATGTGCAAGTGTGTTTCCAAAGAAAAAACAGTCACTTTAACAGAAAATTTCAAATTAAAAAAAATTAGACAGTGCCTTGTGGAATTTTTAAACATTTTGTTTGCAACTTCAAAAATTTGAGTCGAATATTTTTAATTTGTCAATAAACAAATACAATAAGAGAAATGCATGAACTTGTGTTCTGAAGACTATTACGCCTTCCATGTTTTTCTGTTAGAAAATTAAACCCTGAATCCAGGACCCGACTTAGCCTAACTGGGGCCTGGGGCAAAAACTTCTTTGGGGCCCCCCTCTGCTTCACTACTTCAGAAATGAAGAACCGAACTTTATGGAGGTATTTAAAATTTTCACCTCATTATAGATCCATTTTATTTCTGATTGTTAACTTTGTCATCTAGCTGCGAAAAATTCATATTCTTGCTGACATTAGGGCGGAATTCAGCTAAATTTTCGCAATTACGATGGCTCAATTAAGCCAGATTTTACACTGTACTGATATTTTGTTTAAACAAAGTTCATTAAAGAAGAAAACGTAAAATAAACTTTCTTTTCGATGTGGGGGCTCAGGGCAACTGACCCGTATGCCCCTGCCTTAGTCAGACTCTGCCTGAATCTAAGAATGCAACAAGTATATATATCGACTAAATAATTATGTAATACTTAATTAACTGCTTAAATATATTACAATAGCAATGCAATTTTTTATATTAAAAAAGAAACATTATGCAAATATTATTAAAGATGCAAATACATAATAACAAAAATTTCTTACTGGAAATGGTTCAGAACCTTCTTGAATCACAAAACCTTCAATTACATGTGTTAAAACATGAGGCTTCACAATCGCTTTTTGAGGTTGCTTTTCTTTTACGGTTGTTTCAGGAAGAGGAGCAACGATTCCAATATTTTCAGCTTCTACTTCTTTTTTGTTTGGAATAACTTTTTCAACAGGTAATGAAGCTGACTGAGGATGTGAAACAGGTGGAATTGGTTCTTCAGGAACTTCCATTTGCACACCTTCATCTACAACTTGAACGACAGGAGAAGGTGCGACAACTGCAACATCAGGAGCAGAAACAGGATGGTTTGGTTCAATGGTTTGTGGAACATCAACTTCAATTGGTTCTGGTTCAAGCTCCCCAGCTGGAGAAAAAGCAGTTTCAGTTGCAGCTGATTTGATAAAAGGCTCTAAAATTTAAATTCATGGTTTAAGCTAATAACTTATTTTTAAAGAATAAAGAACTGGTGTTCTCTACTCTAACAAATTATTAAATTTTAATTCATGAAATTTTCCAGAGCTTGAATTGAAAAACACAACCTATTTGGAGCAAACCACTAACATAATTCATTTGCTGCCACTCAATAGTATTTCTATTAATGCAGTCATGGATATAATGTTATTTCAATCACAAAAAGTAATTTGCTTTCCTGATATATCCTCCACCTAAAGAGTCAATTCAAAAATTTTCTTATAACTTAAATTACTAAATTCATTTGCATCTCTTGTATGCAATAAAAGTAAGATTACATAAATTCAAAATCTTTTGAAATTGAACAAAGAAGAAGAGGGGCCTATCATAGTAAAACTTGCATTCAATAATAGGTCCATTACAAAAACAGACTATTTTAAAATGGGCCTGTCACAAAAATCAGGGAATTGAAAACATACCTCAGAAAAATTATCACACTTTAAATGAATCCTAAAAAAACATCAGCCAATTTAAAAAAGGTTTTTAAAAAAAAATTTGAGACAAGAAACTAACTTTTTTGGTTGTCAGACACAGAAAATAGGATATATTTCAGCAATTGGACACCAAAACAGTATCAACTTTGCCAATTTTCTGCTAAACAAGCATTAATTTTGAGAAATATCTTTGATAAAAGCACACAAAATTTTGTCAATTAGTGACAAAATAATTGCCTATTTCAGTAATTGTTGTTAAAAACTAATTAAGTATTTAATAAATTAACTATGATCAAACTTAAATTTTGTCAATTAGTGGCAAAATGATTCTATATTTTAGCAATCAGGACAACAATATCACATATTTTGGCAATTAGACATAAAAATGTAACCTACAGACAAAAAAAAAAAAAAAAAAAAAGTGTATTTTCACAGGTGGTAACCGTTTCAGGTGAGGAAATGATATTTCATAGCTTAAAAATATATATATCTATTTCTTTTAATTATTACTTTAAATTTATCAGCGAATTTAATAAAACCATGTTTATATTAAATGCTGAATACATAATTTATTAACTAATCTGTTTAAAAGAATCGAAAAATTATCTTTAAGTTTTATCATTATGATCTATTTGCAGAGAATTATCATATATGTGTGATTTTTTTTAAGATAAGATTTATTTTTATTGATTTAATAATATAATTAAATCCTACTTATCTACACATTTCTATTGTGACACAGGAAAAAAAAAGTTTAAAAGAACAGAAAGATCATCAAATAGCATGTAGTAGTTGGGAGAAAAAATCATACCAATGATTTTGTTATAAGTAGCAGCAAGTTTTGGTTCACTAGCAGGTTTTGTCTGATTGGCAGCATCAGATTTTTGGCTTGGAGGAGGATGTGTCTGTGTTTGGGTAGTGGCAGTCTGTAGCTGGATTGAAGATGAGGAAGAAGTATGTCGATTTTGAACTACTCGATATTTTGCTTTATTCTGAAACATAGCATATATTTTGCCTTATTTAATACAAAAATATACATAAAACAGAAACAGAAAAAGTGGTTTCATACTCTTAATTTTTAACTTTAATAATTAGATATATTAGGAATGACGCAATATAAAAGTCAGAGATCCTACTTTTTAGGATTATTGTGCCTTAATAATAAATATCTTTTAAGATATAAATGTATTAAAATTGAATAAGATTCTTAAATATATTATGTATTAAAAGAAGACTGAATGTATTTTAAATAATTTTTATCTATTAGTTGTATTAAGATACGTAAGCATTCAATCACTTTTTCTTTTTAATTTTTAATAGTGGCAATTTTTTAATAGCAAGGCGGCTAGCAATTAAACTTTTCTAAATTTCTTGACTTTTCCCTGACCATTTCCCCCAAAATCTTATGTACTCGCTCTCATCTGGAACGGTAGGTAGGTAAGTTTGTTTGTGAATGTCACGCTAGAAAAAAGGGGAAAATAAATTAGAAATATCAGTTGTATCGTTACAAATAAGGTACCAAATGAAAGGGGCGATTTTTCTGAATCCAACAGATTAAACAGCTTATCGATCGGACAATTAGATTTTTAACTAAAGTATTAAAATTTGGTGGCAACAGCAGAAGATTGTATTGAAACTGTATGGAGAGAAAAAAAAACATCTGCTACTCATTAAGTTCCATGTTTCAGAAGTGGGATTAAAAATTGCAGTTTTCAAATTTTTTCAAATTTTTTCTCACGAACACAAAAATTAATATACAGCCTGTACAACACAAGATCAACTTGCAGTTCAAATTTCATCAATTTTGGTTAATTTAAGAAACAATACGTTACATATATATATATAACCTATCAAAATATTTAGTTTTTATTTATTTATATTTTTTATTTATTGGTTATATAACAAACAGAAAAGTTCAGAAATTATTAAATTGAAAATACACTATACTATGTACCATTAAAAAAACACACTTACTAGATGTTTAGAAATTGAAGTATTTGTAGTCATTGTTTGAGTAGCAACTGAGCTTCCAGGACGAGCAGACTATAAAATGAAATTAATGAATATAAAAATATAAGTATAAGCATTTGCATGAAGATATTTTTTAAAGAAATATAATATAAAAACAATCCCATCCCCTCTCTTGAAATCACTGGAATTTACAAAATCTCATTCGTTAATAGTGAAAATAAAGAAGGCTGTTATATTGGAATGTCAAAAAGAAAAATTAAAACTAGAATTAAAGAATATAGTAATGACTTATATTTTGGAAAAATTAACACTGCACTATCAAAAACCAACCAAAAAGAAAATATCAATATAGATTTAAATAAAACAACAAAAATTGCCAATTACAATAACCCTAATTATGTGTTTTTTAGAGAAACTATAGAAATTGTAAATAATTACAATTCATGTAATGATAATGAGTCAGCAGTAGGATTGGATCCTATGTGGCACTTTCTCATTAAGGGCCCTCTTCACTCACCGCTACCGGAAACCGAAGCTAATGATGGGAAATTTTTCTTTACAAATAACTTATTAACTAATACATATTTTTAAATTCTGTTTTCACATTCTGAAAATTCCCAGCTGTTAAATTGACGGACCTTTTTTAAAAAATTATTTTTTTACATTTTATTTTGAAGCTACAAAATACGAATTTTCAATATGTGAAATTTTTTTATTTTGCAATTTCAAAATAAAATATAAAAAATTAAAAAAAATACATTTTTAAAAAAGGTCCGCCAATTTAACAGTTGGGAATTTTCTGAATGTGAAAACAGAATTTAAAAATATGTATTAGTTCATAAGTTATTTGTAAAGAAAATTTCCCCATAGAATAACATTGGCTCGGGCTTCCAGCGACGGTAAGTGAAGAGGGCCGTTAAGGAAAAAAGTCCACCAGGGAAGGAAAGTCGCTTCAAACAGCTTCAAATGCTTCACCACCAAGAATGCTGCCAAGGACAGTAGGAATTCCTACTGAAAGTTGTTATGGCAACAATCAGAAGCAAGTAAGGTCTCCTTTACAAGTTTAATTAATTTCTAATACTGTTACTTTAAGTAAGATTCAAACTGAACTAATACAATAAAAGGACATTTATTTTCTAATTTAAAACAAATATAATTCAGACTTAATAACAACATTGACTTATTTCTTACAAATGAATGCTGCCAAAAAATTTCCCATTTCATTTGTACAGGTTTTGTAAATGAAATAGTTCTCTATTCCAGTCAAGTTAAAACATTAAGTGCATAAAGTAAATGTATATTTGACTGTTTTTTAATAATGTCAGATGTGCCTTTATTTGCTCAACAAAAATAAATAAAGGAAACAAAATAAATACAAAAATAGAATAAACAAAATAAATACAAAAATAGAATAAACAAAATAAATATGAAAATAGAATAAGTTTATTAAAGTAAATTTGCATCATTGAAAATGTCAAAATAAAAAATAAAATTTGCATACTGCAGTTTGAGTTGCGTTAAGCATACCAATATGTGAATTTTATTTTCCATTTTGCCATTTTTTCCATTGATGTAAATTTCACTTTAACTGTATCGATTTTACATCAAGTAAAAATTTTATGTTAGAATAAGTTTTTTCTTCCTCTTTTGTTAATACATTTTTTTTTCAACCACACTATTTTTCAAAAGATCATAATTGAATTCAGAAATTTAATTTATCAACCTGGAAATTAATTTAGATAGAATGGAGTAGAAGGTTGATTTTGCCATGTTTAAATTTGTCACTTGATATAGCTGCTTTAATGCAGACTCGGTGACCTTGCCAACGTAAATTATGTGAGAAGTGCCGAGCTGGTTATCAGCCAGGGTAGCTCAGTGGTTAGAGCATCCGCGCGTTATGTGGAAGGCCCGGGTTCGATTCCCGGCTCTGGTATTTTTCACATAGTTGGTAAAAAAATCAACCTTCTACTCCATTCTATCTAAATTAATTTCCAGGTTGATAAATTAAATTTCTGAATTGAAATTTCGTGGCCGTTTGGAGTTATGCCATGTTTAAATTTGTCACTTGATATAGCTGCTTTAATGCAGACTCGGTGACCTTGCCAACGTAAATTATGTGAGAAGTGCCGAGCTGGTTATCAGCCAGGGTAGCTCAGTGGTTAGAGCATCCGCGCGTTATGTGGAAGGCCCGGGTTCGATTCCCGGCTCTGGTATTTTTCACATAGTTGGTAAAAAAATCAACCTTCTACTCCATTCTATCTAAATTAAGATCATAATTGATTTAAAAGCAAACATTAAACACTTCACAAGTATATTTAAAATACTCACTGTCTTAGGTTTTGATGGAGCCGGTGCCAGAGTAGGAGTGGAAGTAGCAGCTGTGGCAGAAGTATGAGTTCCAACAGAGGTAGCAGCTGCAACAGAAGTAGGCATTACAGCAGGAGTAGGTGTCGAAGCTGCGGCTGGAGCTGGAGCTGGAGCTGGTGCTGGGGCTAGAGCTGGAGCAGAAGTGGGAGCAGGAGCAGGAGCAAGAGCAGGAGCCGGTGTTGGTGGAGGAGGTGGTTGTGCAATTTGATGTTGTACAATTTGCACTTGCTGTTGTTGAAGCTGAAGTTGGGGTTGAATTTGTTGTTGCTGCTGCTGTTGTTGTTGCAATTGTTGTTGCTGCTGAACTTGTTGTTGTTGTGATGAAGTTTGTGTTTGAGTCTGTTGTGGCTGCTGTGATTGTTGAGTAGGAACTTGTTGAGTCTGTTGTTGTTGTTGAATGGGTGCTGGAGTTACAGGGACTGCATGAATTGTAGCCTGAGGTGGTGGTGACTGAATGAACATGTCAGACTGCTGACTGCGAATGTAAATGGGATTCTGACTGATTAATGCAGATGAATGTAATGATCCAGGGGTGGCCCATGTGAGACCAGGAGGAAGTGATGCACCTAAAGCATGTATAGAACCTAAAAAGACCAGATAGGAATAATGTAAACTCATAACTTATCATTAATATGAATTGCTCATATATAAGATATAATTAATGAAAGATAAATTGAAAACATATTTGCTTAAATAAATCTCATATTTAAAAATACATATATGCATAGCAATAATTTAGTATTTATTTTTAAGCATGCTTTTCTCAACATAACACTCCATGAATAAAAGTAAATCATTTTATTTAAAAAATGTATAATGTCTAACAATTAAAGTTAATAGTTTCTACTCCCCTCTCAATGTATAAATTATGGATTTCTTTCTCTTTTTTTTTTTTTTTTTTTTTTTTCAGACTTTAAAATGGTATATATATATACATAATCAAGTTTGTTTTAGCTTTTTTATGTTATTGTTCAGTTTAAAAATTTAGATTTCTAGCAATGTATAAAAACAAGATAATGTTACCAATAAAACATAAGAAAAAAAGAAATGAACAATTAAAATGCAAAAGTTTTAAAAACCTTAAAATTTACTTGAAACTGTTTATAGTCAGTTACATGAGCACCTTCAATTAATAGTGAACATGAATTCATCTCAGATCTCTTTTTGCTTCCACAGAGTAGACAGCACCACCTTTTATTAATTTCTATTATCTGTATTATTGCAAAAACAGGTCAAAAAGAAAATACAAAAGTTTATTTTAAAACATTCTCTAAACTTTCAAATTAAAATAGTGAGTAACAATTCCAAATTACAACACTACACGATGAATCCCAAATCCATAGAGCTTTCAGAAGATCTCAGAGCATGCAATAACAATGGACCAATAGGAATCAATGCAAAGTGGTGGTGCTGCTTGGAAGACTGAAGATGAACTTTTGCTCACTGTTAATGGAAGATGGTTAAAAAATAAAATCATTATTCAAATAAATTTTAATAGTTTTCAAATTTTTTAATTTTAATTCAACAAGTTTATTTTTAAAGGATTTTAATAAGAAAGAACAAATTAATCAGTTTGCAAAAGTACTACGTCTGTTAATTCCTTACTTTATAGGGTATTCTGGAAAACATAATAATTATTAAATTATTAATTGTGTAATGCATAGAAAATACAGGGTGGCTAGCATTTAAACCTTTTCCTTTTCTCTGACTATTTTTCGAGATTTTCCTCCATTTTTCCCTGACTCTCACTGTTTATTTTCGATGAAAATTTCACGACATTAGCAAAAAATTTAGCGATTTAAAATATCATTAATAATTTAATGATTAATATAGCTATTTTCACAAAATTTGTTAAAATTCCCTGACTTTAAAGGAAATTCCCTGACTTTTCCAGATTTCCTAAATTCCCTGACTTTTCCCTGATTCTTGGATTTTCCCTGACTGCTAGCCACTCTGAAACAGGGCCGTTTTAATACATTCGGGCGCCCTGGGCTAACACGTTCAGGCGCCCTTTACCTTTACCAAAAGTATCCTAATTTTAAGTTTAGCTCACTTTTTAAATGCAGTTTAGTTTTTTAATTTAATAAACACTAATTTAATTAAAATTTAATAGCTATTTAAATCTAAAATTAGGACATGTATTAAAATATTAATTTTTGATTAAATATAATATTTTTTTCATTTGAAATGATTAAAAATTCTTAGAAATTAAATTTGTAAAATTGTTCTTCAGTATATCTTGCATAAATGTGCAAGTAAAATTAAAAAAAAAAAAAAAAGAATATATAAAAATACTTTTAATAAGCAAAATAACTTTCTTGTAAAAATTATTTATACATATTTCTTCCATTGTAAGAATTCATTTTATCACTGTATCAATCCATTTTTACCTGTCTTCAGGGCCATCGCTAGGCATTAAGCAACTCAGGCAATGCCTGAGGGCGGCAGTTGTCTAAGGGCGGCACTCGAATCATTAAAACGAAGTACGAAAAATAAAAAAAAATAAGCAAGATTAAAAAAAAAAAAATTTTTACGAAATTTTTTGTAAAAAAGACACCCTACCCCACCCCTCATCCTCATGAAAGAATCTAAATTGGTTAAGAAAACTGCTGCTAGTAAAATTCGTCTATAAATCGAACAAGATGTGTGAAAAGGACAGTATGAGAAATGTGAAAGCACAAAGTTTTCCGCTTAGAATAAGAAACTATCTTTGCATGGGTTCGATGTCTGATTCTAGATAGCCTAGTTTTTATAGACAAATACATTCTGAGAAAGCTTTAATTAGGAGACTACAGAATAGTACGTTTAGGACCCAGTCCTGTCGGTATGCAACAAAAAAGCTACTACTTACAGGATATTGTTAATTTAAACAGAAATGAGGGATATTGTATATATATAGTATATGGAGTTCTACATGGGTGGCCTTAAGAAAAAGACAAAATTATTTAGAATTCATGAGTGTGAAAGAAAAGTAAAACACTGAATTTGAGATACAACATTTTAAGGGAATTATTAAGTTTAAACTAAGCTCTTTATTCTTTCCTAACATATTATGTAAGGAAAGTACAGTCGGTAACGAAAGTGTCCGAACACTAGCAAAAATTCCTATGTAAAAAAAGTACACTTCATACGGTTTTGTTAAATAAATCCTTGTCGAATCCTGTTCTTAGTCAGTGTAAGAACATGATTCGATAAGGATTCATTTAACAAAACCGTTTGAAGTGTACTTTTTTTTTACATAGGAATTTTGCTAGTGTTCGGACACTTTTGTTAGCGACTGTATTGTAATCATGTGAAAAATCTCGCTATGAGATTTTGGTGTTTATACACATTTTACGGTCCCCTGAGTTCATTTTTTCTATTTTTATGAGGATGTGTGTGTGTGAGTGAACACGATAGTGCCTAAACGCTTTGTAACTCCCAATAGCACGAACCCTATTGATTTTTGTCAATCTAGGACTTATAGTTTTTTTTACAGAGACACAAATAAAAGAATTCTTTATCACTAAGGCATATGGACCACAATTTTTTTAAAGTGTAATAGCGCTCAAACGCCTTATTCGTCTAAGCTGAAAATTTATACACATATTATAAGTCATTACGCACGAACTGTATAAATTTTCGTGAATCTAGTACTTAAAGGCTTTTTATAGTGACACAAGGAAAAATTCCTTATCATTATGGTCTATGGGCCCAATTTTTTTTAAGTGCAATAGTGTCTAAATGTCTTACCCAAATGAGCTGAAAATTTATACTCATACTATATGTCACAGTCACACGAACTGCATAGATTTTGGTGAGTTTAACACTCATCGATTTTTTACAGGGAAGGAACACAAAGAAATATTCTTTATCATTATGATCTATGGGCTGAAATGATTGTAAGTACAATAGCATAAAATTAAACTATGGAAAAATATATTCATACACCCTATTATAATTTTCACTTTTGTTTATTTAAGGATTTGTCTTACTTTAATTTATTTATACAACTGTTAATTATTTAATGTTCCGAAAGTCAAGTGGAGTCACTCCAGATTTTTTTATGCATTATCTAAAAAATCTAAAATTTATCTAAAATTTTAATCTTAAAAAAAAAAAAAAAAAAAAAAAAAAAATGAATAGAAGGGAATTTCACATTAATTTAAAAGTATACTTAAAATTTATGCAAATTGGATATTAGCCCACCAGCAGCAGAGCGAATCTGCGCTCAAAGTTGGTAGAAGTGAGGTGCCGAGTTCAATCCCAGGTCTCGCTCATCGACTTAGCCGTTCGGAGTTTTCCATGGTTTTCTCCGAAACTTGCATAAATACGGGCTAAGACCCATTAAAAGGACCCACACGGAGGCCACTCCCCTTCAGGCCTACGACCTTAGTGCAATCAATCGGCCTTAATCCCCACAACCTAACCCAAATTAGATTTAGTTTTAAAGGTAAAATGAATTTGAAATTTTCAAATTCATAAAATTTTCAGTTATAATAAAAAATTAACTTTAAAATTGAAGAATGCATACTATTTCAGCAATACATGTTTGTATATACAAATGAAATTATATAATGGTTTTATCGGCATAATAATATTATTTTATTCACAAAATTTCATTCGATTCCCAGGTCAAAAGAACATTTTCAACAATCTAGATACAACACTAAAAGATAAAAAGCATTAATAAATTTTAGAATTATTGAAAGGAAAATCTAATTTATGAAAATACACAAATTGGTAGCAATTTCCAGAAAATTAGGACAAAAAAGTTTAAAATGAGAACAAATGTGGTCCTCATTAGAAATTTTCAAAACTGAGAAGGATGTCTAAAACTGAGGACAGTCCTCAAAAATGAGGACGTCTGGTTATCCTGTATTAGATTTGACAAAGTATTTTCTATTTGTTTTACGAACCTATGTAAAGTTTCATGTGACTAAATTAATTTAAATCAAATACATTTTTTATGCAATGTTTGATTAGTCAACTTAAAATTTCGGATTTGAAAAAAGTGTCAACACGCGAAAGTGAGAGTGAAATGCTGAAATTTTTAGAATAAAACTAAAAGAAGACCGTAAATTTTTTTCAACATTTTGTTTTGCTACGGTCTTGCGTACAGTCGGTAACAAAAGTCTCCGAACACTAGCAAAAATTCCTATATAAAAAAAGTACACTTAATAGAGTTTTGTTAAATAAATCCTTGTCGAATCCTGTTTTTAGACTGACTAAAAACAGGATTCGACAAGGATTTATTTAACAAAACTGTATTAAGTGTAAATTTTTTATATAGGAATTTTCGCTAGTGTTCGGAGACTTTTGTTACCAACTGTACACTTAATTTCATTAAACCAAAGTCTTAGTGACTAAGAAGGGAAAATGGAGTTACCATTATAAAAACTTTGACTGACGGAAAATCTCAAGTTATAAAAATTCGTCTAAGCAAAATTTCAGCGTATGAAGGGGCGGCAAATTGAAGCTTGCCTGAGGGCGGCAGAGTACCTTGCGACGGCCCTGCCTGTCTTGTTCCAGTGCCAGAAGCTGGCAGACAAGAAATGCCGGGTTCGATCCCAGATTGCCCTCGTCGACCTAGCCGTTTGGAGTTTTTCGTTATTTTCATCTAAACTCGCCTAAATACAGCTAGAACCTTTCAAAAAGTCCCCCCACATAGGAAATTCCACCCAGACCTAGAACCTACGTGCAATCAATCAAATTTAAACGCTACAACATACCATACCATCCATTGCCAGAATGTTTGATTTTTTTTTTTTTTTCCCCTTTCTTTCTTTCTTTTCTTTCTTTCCTTCTTCTTCTTCTTTTTTCTTTTTTTTTTTTCAATCGAAATTTAAAACAAAATATTATTTCAGTATAGAGTGGGTGGTCAAATTACTGGATATTTGTAACACGCTTTTATTAGCTTCACCTGTATGTATGTTTGTAACCGCTCTGGAGCAAACAAAAAATCTGTTTTGTAAAAAAAGACTTTGCGCTGTGGGTGTGAGGTAAAGCTCCGGGCTACGAACCTAAAGGTCTAACATTCGAGCCCAGTCAGGGGAGATTTTTTTAAAAATGGTTTTTGTTTAATTCTAAATTATTTTATTAAAAATTTAAAAGTATGTAAATATTGTGGTGTGTCACTCATACGATTTTCTCTTACACTTCATTTTAATACTATAAAGATATATATTTTGTACTTTTTAGTTCGCATTTCAATAAAAGCGTGTTCTTTAATTTTTTAAAAGTATAATTTTATTTCTTTTATCGGTTTAATCACAACTGCAGTTAGGAGACCAGCCGCAAATTGAAGAAAATCCGAAATACTTTGGTATTATAAAAAACTACAAATTACTTGTAACTATAACACATGATTTCACTTAATATTTACAATATTTGTGTTTTTTTTTTTTTTTTTTTTTTTTTTTTGTGTGTGTGTGTGTGTGTGGTAACCACACGATTATTTATACACTATATATGTATATATAGTATATATATATATATATATTAATTAATTTATTATAAATATTAAATATATTATAGTAGTAAATTATTAATTTTTATAACAAGTTTTTTTTTTTTTACTTATAACAAGAATATATTTTAACTAAGTTTTACAAAAACTTTCAGAAAAAATTATAAGACATTAGAGAAATATTATTCTGAAACTTAAAATTCACACATGCAATTTTCGCTGAGGTATGAGCATTTATAATAAATAATTTTTTTAAATATGCATTCACGAGAGATAGAATTTTTTTATTACATAGGATAAGAGCTAGATATATTGTGAGGGTTATGTCAAAATTTCATTTGAATAGAGTAAAAATTAAGCAAATTATCGACAAAAGAATGAACAAGATTTTAGATGTTTTCCAGAAGTGAAATTTCATAAGGTGTTTTTTCCAGGCTACGTATTTAATTTAGCTATCCAATTACTTATTGCAAAATTCTTTTTTGCGAAAAACCCTTTATGAACTCACAAATCTTAGTATATAAATAAAATTTTGTTAGAGTTATAAGTCCAAGCACATTAAAAAATATTTATTACAAATGCTCAAAAGGTAATTACTACAAATTATATGTGAGAAATTTATGGTTCTGAATAATATTTCACAATTTTTAGTGAATCTTTATGCAAGTTTTGTAAAATTTTATTGAAATCCATTGCCAAAGTTTGCCAAAAAAATTATTAATTTTTGTTTAAAAAAAAAAAAAAAAAATCCATCTAAATAATTGTGTGACTCACATATACACACACAAAAAAAAAAAAAAAAAGTACATAGTAAGTGAAATCATGTGTTAAAGTTACAAGTCCCTGGTAGCTTTTTATGATGGGGTAATCAAAAGAATTTGTGGTTTTCTTCAATTTGTGGTTGGAAATCACTCCATTATTTAGCATATTTATTTTGAGACATATTTCGTACTGTTAAGAAGCTGTTTCAATTCCCAAACTTACAATGAAAAGCACTGTATTCAGTGAATTCCATGTAATACATTAATATATACAATTAACAAATAATAAAAAAATTTCAAATAATTAAAGATTCATTCTGGGTTGAATTCAGATTAATTATGGCAATTCAATCAATTTTTCCCTTTCTGTTCGCTAGAGGTCATTAGCTCTTGTTCAAATTAAAAACTAGTGACTAGTCTGTTACATGAAAATCTCCTAGAGGGACTGTCCTTTGTACTTTGCGAGAGTTCTGTTTTCCGGCCTCACCAATGACCAAAAGGTTCTGCTATCAAAATGTAGATTAGAGGTGCCGGAAGATTCGATTCAGAGGTCTCTTTCGTCGGAATAACTATTCAGAATTTTTGTTGATTTTCTCTAAATCTCGCGTGAAATCGGGCTAAGATTCTATAAAAAGACCACCGATGGAAGGCAGGTCTACGTATAAGCGTAAACAATCGGCCTTTAGAATCTCTTACCTTCCATTCCCACCCACCAAAGAAAAAAAAGGATGAGAAAGAGTTAGATTTTATTAAAAGTGCGACTCATATAACCAAAATTTGAAATTGTTTGTGGAAATAGGCTAGTCTGTTTGTTTGTTTAAACGTTGAATACAATTTAAGTGTATTTGAAATAATTTTAATATAGAAAATTAAAAAAAAGGTTGATCTATTAATTTTGAGTAAGACCAGAAAAATGTCATCTTTATGCATATATATTATTAAAAAAAAAAAAAAAAAAATGTGAAAGACGCCCTTAAACATGTGGCGCCCTTGGGCTGCAGCCCAATTAGCCCAATGGATAAGGTGGGCCTGGTAATACCTTGAATGCTAAATTTAGTGATCACTTATAATAATAAAACATTTGAACTTACCAACAACTTGACTAGCAATGACAGTAGGGGCTTGAGTAGTGATAATATGGGGAGCAGAGGGTAACTGCTTTAATTGGCTGGTTGCAAGAACATTACCAGCACATGATGCACTTGGTTGAGGCAAAATGGGAGATTTAGGATGAAGTGTTGCTGGTTGCGATATTAACTAAAATGAAAAAGGGCATTTTTATTTACAGGCAAGATAGATAAATATATATATATATATAGAGAGAGAGAGAGAGAGAGAGAGAGAAAATGTTAAAAAGAAGAAGAAAAGATAAAAACAATAAACCAAAGCCTATTTTTGTTTTCTAAGTAATAGATATAAAATTCTATATAAAAGATAATTTAATTTATGACAATAGGACTTTTACTTTTAGGTCATTTTTCTATATAAAGACATGTTTTAACTGTGTTGTGTGAATTTGCAACAGTTACTATAGTCATTTTATCAAATTTCTTTCACATATTTTCCCTCATTTTATTTTAAATATTTTTTAAATTTCACATGAAGTTACATACCTTAGCAGCAGTTACTATACTCATTTTTTTTTAAATTTATTTTGCACATTTTCTTTCAATTTTATTTTTTAATGTATTTTTAATATATTTTAACTTGTTGGGGGGGACGAAAATCATTTTCAAGAGGTTTATTTTGTCTGAAAACAATAATCCTATTGTCTTAATACCAAGAAAAAAAGAAAGAAAAATGATAATAATCACACAAAAATGTGACATTTAAAATAAACTATACTCTCAATATATTTATGACAAAGAAAGAAAAATAAATTACATTAATAATCTAGGTATAAACATATAATAACAGGAGACTTGGCGTTGGAATATTAAAACCCGAATAAACTACTACATCAGAAACGCCAAAGAAAAATATTGGAAATGCATACAGCTGTTTTGGTAGCCTATAGCGTACCGTCTTCAGTGCAAAAAGGATTCTGAATCAGGAGAGGTGCTCGTATATATAGGAAAGGGGCCGGATTTAGTTCAACCAATAGGATTATGGGAAAGGTGGGGAGAGTGGCCAATAAGAATTTAGGAAAGTTAGCTGTGTAAACAGTAGAAAAATTAAGAAAATGTGGACTGAATATAAAATTTCCAACAGTCAGACAAAGCTATCCAAAAATTACAACTCCCTCGTATTTCGTCTACTAAATCAGTCTCTTCTAATATCAATATTGTCTTACCCTATTTTCCTAAATCCAGTCAAACCATAGCTAAAATTTTCAAACAATATGATTTTAAAATAATATTTTCGCCTTCCAATAAACTCACCTTTTCTCAGTTAAAAGATCCCATTGATATGCATAATTCTTGGGGAATTTATAGTAATTCCAGTCAGTGTGGTTTATCATATATTGGCCAAACTAAACGCAGTCTTAAATTTCGTCTAAAAGAACATATGAATTACGTCCGCAAACAAGAAACCAATAAATCAGCTATTTCTAAACATTGCTGAAAGGAAAATCATAATTTTAAATTTAATTCAGCTAAAATAATTTGCAGACCTAAATCCATTCATGAACTCGATTTCTTTGAAGCTTTTCATATTTATAAAAATTTTAAAAACCTTGTAAATTGTGATTTCGCTAATCCCTATTTTTCTGACTGTTGGAAATTTTATATTCAGTCCACATTTTCTTAATTTTTCTACAGTTTACACAGCTAACTTTCCTAAATTCTTATTGGCCACTCTCCCCACCTTTACTGTAATCCTATTGGTTAAACTAAATCCGGCCCCTTTCCTATATATACGAGCACCTCTCCTGATTCAGAATCCTTTTTGCACTGAAGACTGTATGCTATAGGCTACCGAAACAGCTGTATGCATTTCCAATATTTTTCTTTGGCATTTCTGATGTAGGTAGTTTATTCGGGTTTTAGGTATAAACACCTTTCAATGACATTTTACAGTTAATTGGCATAAAATAAACAGTGCTTATCAAACACACACTAAACATCAAATTAGAGGTACCAAGTTACTACCAATGAAAAATCGATTTTTTTTTATACTATTAATAAACTCCATTAAAGTATTATTTTACTGAAGTCATTTTCATACTCTACCTATTGTTGGCAGCACCAAACACATGTCATTTTAATGAGAAATTTATTATTATTCATTATTTAGTTTTTTTTTTTTTTTTTTTTTTTTGTCTAGGCATATTTTATTTTTTACACTAACACATCCCCTACAGTCACTGATATCCATTAGACATCTAAATTACATACAAATGATCCATAAAAGGTACAAAATATCTAAAAAATGCCCATTAAAAGTCCTGGATACACTATACTAATTTTAGATAACTATTAGATGTTTAAATATACATGAAATTTAGACATGCCATTTTCAATGTCTAATAGATGTAACATGTTAGATCAAAACACGATTTTTTCAATATCTATTAGATCTAACAATTCCAATTATTGGATATTTGGAGATTTGTCGGATATGTAACAGACATCTAATGGATGTAAAAAAGAGTGGCATTTGTCGTGCTATTAGATATCTGTAGGATATTTATAGAAGTTTAATGGATCCTTTTTTAACTTTTGTACATGTTTATAGATGTCTTATGGATGTAAGTGGCTGTGTAAAATATATATTTTACATTAATACCTTTTACCATAATATGCATATTATGTTAATATATTTTACAAGTATACACATATATATTTTCCTCTTTACAAGAAATTCCACTATAACATACTTAAGAATAAACTAAATACCTTTGTTTCTTTTCTTTCTTTTGTTTGGCTTTTTCAAACTCTACACAGAATCAATACTGATTGGAGCTTATTTATTTTAACAACTATAGTAATAATTTTTAAATTAAATGCCAATTCCAATTCTAACATATTTATATTTCTGACATCTATTTCATGGGATTTGGCACATTACACAGGAACAAGGTGGGGCACATTCATCCCCAGCTGAAAAAGTCTTATCTCTAAAATATTACTATTATTTAATTATATATAAATCTTTAAAACTATGTCATTAGATTCTAATTTGCCGAATAAAATTTATCTTACTGAGACAATCAGACTTAACCTGAGAATTATATCTGCTCTTAACTGTTTCCAGTAATTTGAGTCTATTCAGCAGTAAGTTTTTCGGATTAGAACTGCTTTGGAATAAACTTTATGATTTTTGTAAATAAAATGTAACTTAAGTTGCATGCACAAAAATTTATTGTAACAGGTGCTTATACACAGGCTTGCTTAATCATCTTAATAAAGAAACCAACCAATCAATTAAGTTTAACTGAATTTTTTTAAACATAACAAAACTTTTGCAAATTTAAATTTTCCTGAAATTTTTTTTTTGCAATGCAACTGATCTATTTTCTAAAATGACTGTTGGTTAATATACATATTTATGCTGTCTGTTTATTTTTAAATCTCATTTACTACTTTGAAAAAAAAAAAAAAAAAAACATTAAAAATTCTGACGAAGACAGAACTTAGTTTAGTACGGAGGACTATTAACTTCAATCTGTAAATTTTTTATCTCTTTTTTGACTATAAAACTGGGCCATGCACTTTTTTAAAATGAGTGAAATGAATTAAAATGAAGTGTTTCCATCTAAATTTCCTACTTTAGTTAATTAAAAAAAATCTAACTGTCATGTCCAAAAATTGTTTGCACCTCAATTCAGAAAAATTGTCCCTTTCATTTGGTACCGAATTGGTAACAATAGCACTGATATTTCTAATTTATTTTGGTGTTACACAAAACTGGTCTACAAAACATCCAGATTGAAACTAACAGTCCTCCGTCCTAAAAAAAAAATAATAAAATAAATTCTTGGCATAACTGTATTACATATTTTTTATTTATTGTAAGCAAATCATCATCTAGATTCATTTTCAGAAATTTGATTTTTTTCCCCTTCTCTTTTTAAGAAAAGTAAAACATTCAAACAAAATAACATATGATGGCAAAAATGGTAATACAGTTGAACCTAATTAATGTGAACACTGTTAACGTGAATTACTTTTAGCATAAACTGTTTCCAAAATCCCCGGCAAAATGAAGATTAGTTTAGTTATATCAATATTAGCTACTGATAGCATGAACTACTGATAACATGAACAAATTTGTTATCCCCCTTGAGATTCACATTAACGAGGTTCGACTGTATAATTATCTGAATAACTGGAAATCTATATAGTTGCCATAAAGTTATCAAGTTTGACACAATTCTAAAACTTTCTGACTTAATGCAAATCAGTAATGATAATGCACAAATAAGGTAAAGACACCAGTGTTCACCACTTTCACAAAAGACAAGCTAAAATAGGCGTTTAATAACATCTATGAATCTGCCCGTGCTAGATTCCCTAGAACCAGAGAATCTAGCTCAAGCAGATTCAAATTCCTAGATGTTAATTAACTGTTATTTTAACATGCCGTTTCTAAGGGTGGCTAACACTGGTGCAAATTTTAGAGGTGGCAAACATTGGTGCCATTACCTTACCGACTTTTATACCTGAATAATTTTATTTTTCATATTCTTCCATTTTCGAATGGAACCAATTCTCTGTTCCTGTTTATGACCTTTAAATCAAATAGGCTATCAGATTTGCCTTTTTACACATTTCTATTTAATTTGTTACATTGTTTATTGATATGCAAGGATCAAATCTAAGAATAAAATTTTCACCCACTTAATATTATCCAATTGAGGTGAAACTTTGCATACATGTAAAACTGCAATGACAATATAGTTATGCTCAAGCAGTAACAAGTTTAGGGGTGAACTTGGGGTTCCTGGGCCTTCAACTCTTGTTAAAAATATCATTTCTAATTTTAAATCACTTCCTACCGTCTAACTGAGCTGAAATTTTGCATGCATGTATAACTCTAATACATGCTCAAGTAGTAACGTACTCAGAGATGGAGGTTTGGGAGCCCTGGACCCCAAACTCCAGTTCATAATTTCTTTTCAAATTTTAATTCCCTACCTATTATCTGGATGAGTTGAAATTTTGTATACATGTACAATTCTGACAACAATACATGCTCAAGCAGAATGGACTTAGCAGGGCCTGAGGGCTTGCATCCCCAACTCCAGTTCAAATTTGTTTTTTAATTGTAACCCACTTTCTAGCCTCCCACTCAGCTAAAGTTTTGCACACATGTATAATATCCACATCTGCTGAATTGGAGTTTTTTAGTACATTTTAAAATAAAAGTATGTTTCTTAAATTTTAATTTATGTATTATTTGTCCTAGAATGGAAAAAACATCATAAATATACTGAAACCTAAATTTGATTTCTTGTTAGATTTTACCAATATATAATTTTCCAATGGGTCAGTTAAATGTTCAGACATCAAGAACATCTTTATTTTTTATTTATTTATTTATTTTTTTTCAAAGATGAAAGTGACATACTTTTCATTTATTATTAAGTTACTGGTTAATAAGATGTCTTAATATACAAAACATTCATCATAAGAAAATAATAAAAATCATATAAAATAATTCTTTCCTTTATAATGGTACTTTATAGCACAGTCCATAAGGTAGTGAAATGGCTTTCAGTTGAAAGTGCCAAATAAAAATATCGGTTCAGGAATGGTTGTTCAGAATGTTGCCTTATAGTCATTTTTGCGCATTAAAGGAACTCTACTTATCATCACTGGAAGCGAAAGCTAATGTTATTTTATGGAAAATTTTGCTATATTATAACTCATTAATTGATACATATTTTTAAATTATGCTTTTTACGACTAGAAAGTTTAAAACTGTTAAATTGGTTACTGATATCTAAAAATTGATTTTTTTAATTTTTAACATTTTATTTTGAAACAGTAAAATGCAAAATTTCACTAAGTGAAATTTTACATTTTACGCATTTTGCATTTCCAGGTACACAAACAACTATCAAATGTAATAGAATTAATCAATGATCATCAATTTAGAATTAAATAATAAATAAAAATATTTATTAGTAAACATTCATTTGAAATAATAATGTGTAACTATACATTCAGGAAATAAAAATACATAATGCTGATTAAAAAAAAAAAAAAAGTATAAAAATTTTTCACGAATTTACATAATTATTAAAAAATATTTCTGGGGAAATTTAAACTTTTAGATGAAAAACAAATTCCTTACATATGATTTTCCTTTTTGTCCATCTGTAAT
The DNA here is from genome assembly GCA_963930645.1 of Salticus scenicus. NCBI lineage: Eukaryota > Metazoa > Arthropoda > Arachnida > Araneae > Salticidae > Salticus > Salticus scenicus. The sequence goes on from OZ005659.1 coordinate 238,083,768, forward strand.
TGCTTTAGCTTGATGAGGTAAAACTGATTGTGGATTTGAGAGTACCCCCAACTGACTAATGACTACAGTTTGGTTTGAAGTTGTTGCGGGCATAAAACCTGATTGACCCTGTATAACAGCAGTGGATTTTGATGAAGTAGCTAACATTTGCCCTTGTACACAAGCTTTAGCTGCTGGAGCTAGTTGATTACCTGCAGGAATGAGGCTTTGAGCACCAAAGTTTCCGACCTAGAATTTAATAAAATTTTTTATAATTGATAATAAAAAACGAAAAACAAGGAATATTAATACACAAATTAATACAGCTTAAAAAAGAGCAGATATCTGTTTTGGGTCCAGCCTGGAGATCCTTCATCAGTGTAGTGAAAAGCAATGTGTGCAGGCAGGGCCTGACTATCGCACGGACACCCAGGGCTTATGCCCTGGGCACGAAATTTGTGAAGCGCAAAAAATTAAAATTTTAATAATGGTTAATCTTGTCTAAATCCCCAAGTTTTTTTTTTTTTTTTTTTTTTTTGGTTGTTGTTGTGTTGTTTTCTAACTCAACTGTGTTTTAATTATATGAATAAAATTTTAAAATAAATATATCGTTTTGCTGACAGAGGTAATTTCATTACAGCCAAAACTAAAAATAGATTATTTTTTTTATCAAAAACTTTTTCCAGTCAGTCTGCTTTTTCATCTGCTATAAATCATAGTATAACAGTTTTTATTCTTTTTTTTTTAATTGAGGGGAAGGGGAGGGATTGGATATTCAAAGGAGGCAGAAAAATTTAAAAATGCCCTGTGCACAAAAATTTGTTAGTCAGGCCCTGTGTGAAGGAAAAAAAAACAGAACTATTTATAAAACAATTACTAGAAGTAACATCTAGCAGAAAAATTGTGGCAATATCAAGTGGTGCAAAAATTAAATACACTAATGGATAAATAAATAAAAAAGCCACTTGGATATGGATACTTTCATTTCTCCTTACGAAAATCACATTTAAATGTAGAGATGTAATAGATAATGATTTTGCCGGACAGCAAATAAACACTAATGTCTGCTGGATATGGATATGCAGTATCCGTCAAGATCACTATCCCTTTTAATCATTATTTATAAATGATTAAATTGGACGTTTAAAAAAAATAAAATAAATAAAAATTATCTAAGTGTTTTTTTTTTTGTTGTTGTTTGTTCCTTAGTGTATAGTGACTGCTAAAATAATTAAGAGTCAGTAGAGGTACTGCACCTTGCCTACTTACGTTTATTTTCAGTAAATGCTGTTCTTGGGATGTGTAGCTTGTACCATGGCACATGGAATCAAGTATTTAGAGATGCCATTTCCTAATCACAAATTTGAAAGTCCATACACATTATATTGGTGCTAGCAGGAACACAATAGAAAAAATCTGGAGTGACTCCACTCGACTTTCTGAACATTGAGTAAGTAACAGTTTTGTAGATAAAGTAAAGAAAGAGGAGTTGTTAAACAAACAAAAGAGAGGAAACCATAATAGAGTGTTTGAGTATTTTTCTCCATATATTACATGATGTTTTATTTAACGCTACTGAACTTTGAGCCCATAGATCATAATGATAAAGAATTTTTCGTTGTGTCCCTGTAAAAACCTATAAATGCTAGATTCACCAAAATGCTTATAGTTAGTGCAACAGTGATTTATAATACTCATATAAATTTTCAGCTCAATTGAATGAGGCGTTTAGATGCTATCGTACTTTTAAAAATTTGGCCCCATAGGCCATAATGATAAAGAATTTTTCTTTGCGTCCCTGTAAAAAAACTGTAAATACTAGATTCACCAAAATCTATACAGTTGGTGCAACTGTGACCTCTAACATGTGTACAAATTTTTTGCTCAGAATAATAAGGCATTTAGATGCTATCGCCCTTTTAAGATTTTGCTCCCGTAGGCCATAATGATAAATAATTTTTCTTTGTGTCCCTGTAAAAAAACTATAAGTGCTAGATTTACCAAAATCTATAGGGTTCGTACTATGGTGACTTACAATATACGTACCAACTTTCAGGTTATTCGAACAAAGCGTATAGACGCTAGCGTGTTCACTCACAGACATACACACATACATACACACATACATACATACATCATCGCAAAAATAGTGAAAATGGACTCATTGGACCTCGAAACGTATAGGAACATCAAAATCTCAAATTCGGATTTTTGACATGATTACAATACTTTCCTCACTATAGTGTTCGGAAAGTAAAAAAAGTGAATAAAAGTCCAACTGAAAACATCGCAACTGGGTGCGAGAGAAAGAGAAAGAACTGTTTTCTTTCCATTTATACTGTGTTTTGACTGGTTTCAGGGAATGGTAGGACTTAATTTCGAACTACTATACTTTAGATGGACAAACACAATGGGACAAAGTAACATCTTTCACTACAAATAGGCTCTTTTTGAAAAACAAAAATGAACTGCTCTTCCAAATTTTGCAATTGTTGCAAAAGAACAGGTGATCATTTTTTGAAACAAAATGCTGGAACAATTCTTCACCCATTTTTTATTTCTTACTTTGAATTTGCATGCTGCATCCTCTAGGGTCTAAGATATGAAACAACAGAGTGCCATCTACTATTTTTAACCCTATATGAATTTTTCCTTTTCTGCATTTCAAATACACTATATATATTACATAAAAATAAAATAAAATAAAAATACTTGTGTATTTTGACCTTATTGAGAATTAAGTATCTGTACACACAAGGGAGAGGGGGAGGGGCAAAATAATTTTGCACAGGGTGCTAAATTTTCTGAATCCAGCCCAGCTTTTAGCAATTTAATATGTTCTGCCACATATATTTAATTTTTTCTCATGGTATATCCTCATGTTAATTGATATACAGTTGAAGATTTTTAATCCGCACACTTTGGTTCTAGAACTTGTGCAGATTATAGATTTTTACAAATTATAGATCAATGATGCTGTTTCTTCGCTTTATGAATTAGTATATTGTATGCAAAACAAACTTTATTCAATGAAGCTAGAATTAGAATTGTTTGTTTTTATATAATGTAATGAAGGTAATAAATATATAAAACAATAAAATTTATTTAATGAAGTACAAGCAATGTATAGTTTAAACACTTAAATGAGTAATTCATTAAAAAAAAAAAAAAACTGCACTTGTGCTTCTGAACTGTGATTAGCAGTATGCAGCCAGATACTTGCAATGTGATTAATTTGATGCAGTTTTTAACGACTGCATTGTAGATCTCATCTCAAAACAAATGCTGGTATAAATTTTTCCTTAAATAGTTTTGTGTATTTTTGAAATACCACCCTAAAAAGAACATTTACACTATTGGTTCTTAAACATGTGTGAAAATACGCAATCCCACCAATACATATGATGTTATTCTTTTCAACCAATGAGCAATGCCGTTACTGGCAGGAGTTAAAAAACTGCACTTGCATGTGTTTTATTTGATCACTAATTGAATATTATTCAGACAGTATTCCGATTCGCTAAAAAAGTATAAGGCAATAAAAGTATAATTTTTTTTTTCCTTTTGAAATTAATTATGTATATCTAAATTAAATTTTACACTCATTTTTTTTCATTTTAGTATGCGAATTAACATCGTATTTTCTCATATTTCCTCCAATATTATCAATAAATGTAAATTATGGACCCGCTACGTAGATGACGTTTTAGCTATAATACCTTATTCCATAAATCCCGATAGCATATTGAATGAATTAAATAACCTTGATAATAACATTAAATTCACCATGGAACAAGAAACAAATAATACTTTAAATTTTCTTGACGTAAAAATTATAAAAAACCCAGATAACTCATTCGATACCACCATTTACCAGAAACCAACCGCTAATACCGAAATCATAAACAAAAACTCTAACACCCCCCCTATCGTATAAATACTCTGCCCTACAATCATATATTAACCATGCAATCCTAGTTTGTTCTAATAAAAACTTACTCAATACTGAACTTAAATACATTAAAAAAATTGCCAATAAAGCCAATTACTCAAAAAGCCTTGTCAATAACCTCTACAAAAAATGCTTAAAAACCTTAAATAAAATTAATAATGCACAAAAAACAAAATCCAACTTCACTACCTCTATACCTTTATGTAACGGCGCCAGCATAAAAATAAGAAACGAAGCTAAAAACCTTAATATAAATATACCAATCAAACCGGACAAAAATATTTTTCAATACATTCGCAACGAAAAAGATATCATCCCCCAAAATAACACTGCAGGAATATATAAAATAGTTTTTGAACATAACAATGGAGATAAAGCTTGCTACATAGGTATGACAAAATGCAGAATTAGCGAATGCGAAAAAGAACATAGAACAGATCTAAAATATGGAAAATCCTCAACTGCCTTCTGATCCACCCACAACAGTAACCCAATTAACATTAAAAAAAATAGCCCCGTATAACAGTTATAACTATGCATTAAAAAGGGAGGCCATCGAAATAACATCTAATTTTCAAACCGTAAATGACCGAGAGCACTACGCAATTCCACCTGAATGGCGGCAACTTTTACAAGAAATAAACAACCCTGAGAAACGAAGCGAAATGAAGAAATAAGTCTACAGAACCGGGAAAGATGTTTACAGCTACGAACAACATCTCATTTGAACTTAGCACTGAAGATGGATGTGGATACATCCGAAATTAATCTGCTAAGTCCTATAAAGGATATTTATAAGGTAATTTAATATGTCGTAAAACATGTCGGATTTTCGTTACTGCAAAATTTTTTATTTACATTTACAAAGTGAGTGCAGATTATAGACAGTTGCGGATTATGGGTATGCAGATTATAGATCCTCAACTGCATATGAACTATCTGCATAATAAGATTAAGGCAATAAATAAAAGATATTTTAACTATAAACATTACCGACTGCATTGGAGTAGCGGATATAAGAGTAGGAGTTGCCTTGTTTTCCATAGTTTTGCCTTGTAACTGTAGGCTAATGCCAGCTGGTGCTCCAGCAATGCCTTGTATAGCAGGCTGGAGTGTGAGATTCCCTGGTAGGAACATGTGCTGTTGATGTGGAGCGTATAAATGCTGAACATATTGATTCTGAAGAGGTTGCTGAATAACTTGTACCTGAAATACAAATTTGAGTACTTAGTTCAAATAATATAACATAGTTCTAACAAAGACATAGTTATGAACTTTGAAAAATCCAAAATAGAAATACTCAACCCTTTAGAGTTATGGCAGTTTTTATTTTTTGTCATGCAATAGTAGAAAAAAAAACATTAATGTGGCAAAATTTTAAAATGCTTTTTTTTTTTTTCCCCCCAGAAATAATATTAATGAATATTTCTAGCATTTAGCAATTAAATTTTATACTTGAAGATTGTATACTATCTATTTTGTAAATCATTAAAAACTATATCTGTGAAAACTGCATAATACTGAAAAGGTTAATTCACTTAAAAAATTCTGCTATTTCTCAAGTTAAAAGCTGATTGTAAAAAAAAATGGTTTGTGTTCTATAAAATTAATCAAGGCTGCATCCATGAGATGGGTTCGAGGCCACAGCCAAGGTGGATTTGAGGAGTTTAAAACTCTTCCAAAATTTTGTTGATTCATCGAAAATTTTTGAGTTATACTTCATTTTTATCCCTCAACATTATACACTAAAGTTTTAACCCCTTCCAAAATTTTTTCTAGCTATGATATTGGAAGTGGTCATATAGATACATGATTTTCATGACCTGATTATTTATAATAGTTGGCTATTATCTTTTATGCAAACTTTCTTATTCCATTATAATTTCAGTTTCTTCTTTTTTGAGTTGTCAACTATTCTTAAAATTCTAATCATACTATTAAACACATTGTAATCAATCAGTGAATTTCATTGTTGCTTCGTGATTTCATTGTTAATCATCTGCTTTGAAATATTGCTTATTTAAATCCATATGACTCCTAATCTGGTCATGGCAGGCTGGGAGAGTGTTGCCGGTGTGAAACTAGTTTAACCCCACACGCAAGTCACAAGTCTTGCCGCCTGCCTCCTTCTTACCTAACTTAAGTTTCTTAAATTATTTTTTCGTAAATTTTGATATAGTTTATGGTTTTAAGTTAAGATTTGTTGTGAAAGTTTATTGATTCGTTTGTTTTGCAGGTTGTTAATTAATAAATCTGGTTTCTTGAAATTTGTGTATTTCATCCACTGATAAAAATTTTTTTTTTCATTTTTCTGAACTTCTCAAAGAAATTTTTAATCTTATTGGTCATTGGTGTTTCAGATATCTTGTATCTATTGCTTGTCTTCTACTATGCTTAATAGATCATCATTATTATATATATATATATATATATATATATATAATCAATAAATAAAATCATTAGAATGATATGATATAAGAGAGGTCTGGAACCATATCACCCACTTCTTTGGGTACAGAATTGAAATTAATCATGTTTTATTTATTTATTTTTTTACAGCAAATATTAATTATAGATTTCACGGAGTTACATATATGGCTTGCTTTAAAGTATTAGAAACTACATTTAGTTCAGTTTTATAACTTGAAACAATTTTCAGAAAAAAAATACCTAATACATTTACACACACATATACATACAGGGCTATACTTACAGTATTGGGGGCCCTAGAGACTGATATGCTTTGAGATCCCCCATCGTATGAATAGGAATACATAACAGTATTTAAACTGTCAACCTAGATATAAATACACAATATTATAAGATCTTAAACCTGCATAATTGAGCATATAAGAAAGTTTAAGCAAAATAACTTTTGTTAAATTTTTTACCAAATATTAATACAGGTTCTGAGCTAAATATATATTATTAAGGGGACTCTCCACTTATCGTCTCCGAAAGCCGAAGCCAATGTTATTCAATGGGATATTTTGCCACCCATTATAATTTATTAACTAATACATATTTTTAAATTCTGTTTTCACTTTTCGAAAATTCGCAACTGTTAAATAATTTATCGCTTTCTAAAAATTTTCTTTTTTTAATTTTTAAGCTCAAAAATGAAAAATTTCACATTGTAAAAATTTTTATTTTACAATCTCAAAATGAAATATTAAAAATTTTAAAAAATTATTTTTAGAAAGCATTAAATTGTTTAATAGTTGTGAAGTTTCTAAATGTGAAAACGGAATTTAAAAATATATATTAGTTAATAAGTTATAATGGGGCAAAATTCTCCATAGAATAACATTGGCTCTGGCTTCCGGTGATGGTAAGTGAAGAGGGCCGTTAAGAGGTTTTTTCCCCCCATTAAATTCAAAATCTTATGAGTAATGTTAATTGTTCAACTAAAAAAAGTAAAATTAGGCTGCCTAACCTCCTTTTTTTTAAACAAATAATTTTGGTACATACTTTATATTACATTATACACTGCAGCAATTTCAAAAACTATATTCTTCCTTTACTAGGTAATTTAATTACATTGGGCTCATTAAGCTTTGTATATTTGCTTTTTGAGTTGAAGGGAGATTTTTCATAAGTATAAAATTTTATAGAGCAAACCAAAATTCTGTACTAAATTTTCAAATGAAATATTCTAATTTAAAACATATATTAGCGAATGAATCGTGCCCAAATCATTCTAAAACTGAACACTCTTGTTTATAGTGATAAAATGCACTGAAAAAAGTGGTGGCTGACATCTAGTGTCAGAGTTTTTCATCCAGTTGTCATACTGCATATTTGTGTAAATTCACTCCTGCGTTGGTTTACTGAAGACTGCAGATTATAAATGAGATGTTTTTATCATTTTATCTTCTTTTATATCATTTATTTATGCATAGCACATACAATCTAATGTGTTAAATTGAGCTTTGTACAGCACATACTTTTGTTTTTTAAAAGTAGAACGTACAATTTGAAACACATTTGTAATGGTGATGGGTAAACATGTTTTGCTGGCTCAACAGAACAATATTAGTTCAACCTATTTTCTTTATATAGAAAAGCCCCATTTATATATTTTTCAAAGGACTGACGTAAAAGGACGTATAAATTAAGACTTAGAACAAAAATAAATAAATAAAAATAAAAATGATAATAAATAAATAAAACTTTGGTTACTACAAATTTAACAGAACTGAAGCAAAATTTATGTGAAAATACTAAAAGTTAAAAAAAAAGATAATAACCTGTATATTACTTTATACAGAGTGTCCTAAAAGTTCCAGTACTGACGCTGATGTATTTTTTATTTACGAAACAACAAACCTTAAAACGAATATCTTTATGCTAATGATAAAAGGCACATTTAAAATAACGGAGGAAAAAATACAGAACTTGCATTTATAATAAATGTTCAAAATGTCCACCTTTTTCTAGGAGGCAACGCTGAACTCGTTTGCGCATGCAGGGCCTGATTACCCAAAAGGCTCAGGAAGCACAAGCTTCCCCTCTAAAATTTAAGAGGGGGGTCCTAAAATGACTAAAAACAGGTTCTTGGAATTTCTGTTTCATATTTTCACCCTCAGATTGAATTTTTTCTGAGAAAGGTCGCCTAAAGCAAGGTAAAATACTCACTATTTTGGGAAAAATCTGTTATTTAGCCTCAAAAATCTGAATGTTCTTAATTAATAAGTTATACGATTTTAATGTTGTGTGTAGAAACTACCCAGGTATATGAATGAAAAAAAAAATCCGAAATGAAAGGGGGGGCCCAGAAATGATACTGAGCTTCCCCTAGCTTCAAAGCTTAATTGGGCCCTGTGCGCAAGTGTTTAGAAACGCGTTTTAACATGCTGGGAGTGATAGAAAAAAATATGGATTTTTTTTTCCTTGCAAAAACGAGGGTTGTAAATTAAACAGTGGCAACTTAACCTTGAAACCCGCAGAATGGCAGGCATGCACAAATAGGATATGGGAGCGGTGAGGTGGCACTGTTGTCGATGTGTAGAGTGCAAAAAACAGTCAATCTGCTAAGAAGGGTAGTTGTTGTGAGGCGTTAAAGTGAGGAGTTTCGTTTCCATCACTCTAAAACATGTTTTCAAAAGGTGATCAGCGATCGTGGATTAAAATCAAAGTTGCCCATGGCAAAAATGCAACAGAATGCTATCGAGGATTAGTGGAAGCCTGTGGCACAAATGCTTTACTGTATAGGACAGTAGCACAATGGGTTCAAGCATTTGGTTCGGGTCGGAATGAGACTGCGGATTTGCAACAACAAACATGCTTTAGAGCGATGGAAATGAAACTCCTCACTTTAATGCCACACAACAACTACCCTTCTCAGCAGATCGACTGTTTTTTGCACTCTACACATCGACAACAGTGCCACCTCACCGCTTCCATATCCTATTTACGCATGCCCGCCCTTCTGTGAGTTTCAAGGTTAAGTTGCCACTGTTCAATTTACAACCCTTGTATATTTCTAAATCAGAAAGAAAAACTTATATTATTTTATTTATTTTTTTTCTGTGCTTTTAGTTTTCAACCAAAAGTTTACTTCATTTTGTGCAATAATATCAAGAGTTTAAGTTCAGTGATTGATTTTCATGATCATTTTGATAGCGTCTGTATCATTAATTCATCAGCTGACATTTTATTTTGTCAAGAAATAATTTTTTTAATACACATCCAGATCGCAAAAAATTTTTAATCATTTAATTTCAAAAGTACAGAATGTGTAAAACCAAACAATTTTCTATTGAAACTATATAAAGTAATTTCTATTAAAACTTTTCTTATCTAATTAATCTTTAAACTTATTTGTTTTATGAAATTTTCTAGTTTATAATTTTATCTTTTTACATATAAATAAAAACAACAAGCATCTCAAAATCTTAGAAGCATGTTAGTAATTCTGATAATCATTAATAATGACGAATTAAAAATGAGGGGTGGAGAGGGAGGATCAGCTGAAAACATAGTTGAAATGTTAGATAAAGCTTATTTTTGATAAGTTTTAGCTAATATTTTCACTTAATTAAAAATAACTGAAAATAATAAGGAAAAAAAAAACATTGTCGGTGATGATTAATACGATCAAAAATGTCTGTTTTTTCGGCTTTGTACTGTATAAGATTTTATTAATATTAATGTATTTAGTAATGAAAGAAAAGAAAAATTAAATGCTCAAAGAAAATGCATGTGCAAAGAACTGTTTAAGCAGTAGACTATTCATGGTACAGGCCGTGGCTTATCTGACGAAAGTTAATTTAATTTTGTCGATTTTTCGTTGGTGCGGCCTATACAGTCAGGCTCGTACTGGCCCACCGGGCAACGAGGCAAATGCCCGGTGCGCCCCTCGCCGAGGAACTTTTTTTTTTTTCCAGTAAAAATTGATTTTTTTTTTTTCCCTAGAACACTGTAAAATTATTATGGTTTTTGTTTAAAATTGAAGGAAATATTTCGGTAGAATTTATTCTCAAAAGCAATCCTGAAACTTCTTTATCTGAATGCCTACATGTACGTATTATAAAGGAAGAATGCGAGTTCTTGAATATGTTCATGTGCGCCCCACTACACTAGGCACACAGAAGACTAAGTAAAAGGCGTTTTGTAAGTTTCATTAAAGAGGGCGCCTTGTATTCTCCACTAAAGAGCGAACTTGTATGTTTCAACAAATTAAGCGCCTTGCATGTTCAGTGGAACACATATGTGAGCACCATTAATCAAATTATAGTTTTAAAACACGTAGCGTTATTATAAAAATCAACTAAAAACTATTACTAAATACAAATACGAAACATGACGCCTTTTATATTCAGTGAGTACATATATTTTAAACACTACAAATATGTAAAACAAATTTTAGCGCATATCGCCCAATAAAATATATCGTAACTTTAGTGATAACACTATATGCGCCCCGCTAGGCGAAAAGGCAATTTTTAAGAATTTTATATGTAGCCTCCTTATAAAAATGAACTAAAAAACTATTTTTGAAAAAAAAAAATACAAAACAGAGCGCCTTTTACATTTACGGCATGGTACATGTATTTATTTCATCACTAAAATTATTTATATAAATGAAATAAAATCAATAAATAAAAACTGTTCCCCTATCAGTGGCGTAGAAATAACACCATATGCGATCGATCTGGCATAAAAGGAGCCCTCTTTTTAATGTTTTTTATAAACAACAAAAATTGCTACAAACAAATAATCAATACACATGAAATACTAAACAACACTTTTAGCCTTAGTGAGGTGCACATATTCTTAAATTTTATCAAAACATGGATAAAAAAAAAAAAAAACTGTCAATATCAAGAATAACAAATAATACAGAAAACAGGGTATCTTGCATGTTCTACAAAACAGGGCGACTTGCATGTTTAGCGAAGCACATACGTGTGCCTCTCTAATCAAAATGTATGTAAAAATAAATAAAAATATAGCGTCTTTATAAAAATAAGCTGAAAACTAATACTAAATACAAAAAAAGAAAAAAGAAAAAAAAAAAAAAAAAAAAAGCACCCTGTAAATAATATAGTAAAGTCGAAATGACATCATATGCGCCCCTCTAGATAAAAAAGTGTCCTGTTTTTAAGGCACCCTGTCCTGTATTAAACGGGACGCCTTTTAGCCTTAGTGAGGTGCACTTGGCCTACATATATATTTTAAACACTTCAAATATGCAAAAGACATTTTAAGTGCCCAATTAAATATATCGTAAATTTAGCGATAACACTATATGCGCCCCGCTAGGCATAAAAGGCGCCCTGTTTTCAACAGTTTTATATGCAGCCTCTTATAAAAATGAACGGAAAAACTATTTAATAAATAAATACAAAACATATTCAGTAAGTACGCATATATAATTTAAACACTACAAATATGTAAAAAAAAAAAAAAATAGTGCTTAATATAAAGTATATCGTAACGTTAGTAATAACATCACATGCGCCCCGCTAGGCATAAAAGGCGCCCTGTTTTCAACAATTTTATATGTAGCCTCCTTATAAAAATGAACTAAAAAACTACTTTTGAAAAAAAAAAAAATAAATAATACAAAACAGGGCGCCTTTTACATCTACCGGATGGTACATGTATTTATTTCTCCACTAAAATTATTTATATAAATGAAATAAAATCAATAAATAAAAACTGCGCCCCTATCAATAATGTAGAATTAACACCATATGCGCCCGATCAGGCATAAAAGGAGCCCTCTTTTTAATGTTTTTATAAACGACAAAAATTGCTTACAAACTAATATTAAATGCTCATGAAATACTAACCAGCACGCCTTTTAGCCTTAGTGAGGCACATATTCTTAAATTTTCTCTAAATATGGATGAAAAAACATGTATCCCTATCCCCCTCAAATCCTATCAAGAATAAAAATTAACGTTCACTACTTAATTTATTTAAGAAATTACTAAACTAATTTTTAAAATGGCTTTTAGACACGTAGCTGATCATAAATATAAAAAAAAAAAAAAAAAAAAAAATTCGCATTGTTCCTTTTTGAGAAATTTTTGGTTTGAAACATCTATAAGTTAACCTTATTAAATTCAAATAATATTTAATTTAATAAATAAAACACTTTGTAAGTAAGCATTATCGAGACTACAAAAACTCGTAAAAGTTGTTTCGGGTGAAAATAATAGTCCAGCTTTTCATTAAATGAAAAAACAAGACATTAGTGCATCATCAAACCAGCAATTCGCACTCACGCACACAAAGAAACTTCAAGTCACTTATGCAATTAGCTTCTAGTGAAGCATTATTTGTTAAATTTTGGAATAGTGCTGATATCTACAGACAGAAAAGGAACAAAAGTTTAAAACCTGATTAAAACAAGGGGGAAAAGTAAAAAAAAGCGCTGCATAAAAATTCTTAAATTATGCCAAATGTTTGGTTTCGCTGCGAAACCAATGATCGTTAAAGGGTTAACAGGGTATCTTGCATGTTCCACTAAACAGGGCGATTTGCATGTTTAGTGAAACACATACTCTAATAAAGATGCATGTAAAATTTTTAAAAATATAGCGTCTTTATAAAAATAAACTGAAAATTAAACTGAATACAATATAAAAAAAGTGCCTTTTATATCATTTCTTTTTTTTTTTCTCCGTGAATGTAAATTCCATCTTTGAACGAACTCTACCTCGCCTTATCCTTCAACGTAAACAAAACAAGTACATACAAAAGTCTTTCCTTTCTAGAAATTATTCTTAGTTACTTCTCGATGTACAGCTAGGGCTGAGACAAAGCATATCTAACCTACAGATTAGTATACGCTTTGGGACTTTGGGCTGAGAGGATGACAATGAATAACAATGAACGTTATCAGTAATTTTCGATGTGGGCACAGTTGAGGCTTTTTCAACAACAGGGGGATTAATGTGAGCGCAGTTGATGTGTTCCCCTTTTTGTCACCTAAATGATTATAGTTATACATAGTACATTTACATACGAAGTCTTTTTCAACAACTATTATGGTGACAGATATTATTTGTTCCCACACGTTTACGCATTTCAAACAAATCCGGAACAGAAATGCTAATAATCTTTTTTCAACTACTGGGAAAACACATGCTTCAAATTTTTTTTAACGAATAGCTGAAGATGGGGGAGGGACATTCACTGTGAAACCTGCACATCTTTAATTCTATATAATGTAACGTGAAAAAGTGAAGGTGGAATTATCTGAATGGTATCAGCCAAGCCATGTGAAATACAAGAATTTTCATTTTGGGAAAAATAATCTAAGGTATGATTATTTATTATTATTTTTATAATTTTATTATTATTTGTTGAAGTGCAGGAATGTGGAGAGAGAGATTATATATTTGAATTCTTCAAAAATTGTAATAATTTTTTTTTTTTTTTTTTCACACATGTAGTCCTGTAGATTGGAATTATATGCTCCCTACATTAACTTTTTATGAAGCTTTAATAAAAACTTGACATATGCTTTGAAATAAAATAAAATAATATATATATTTCGCTTATACTCTACAGCTTATATGATATGCTAATTGTCTGTACATTTGTTAACATTTTTTTCTTTTTAATTTGGGCAACTGATCTGATACAATTTGCTGTTCTAGATCGTGGCCTACTTGAACTTGCGTTACTGGCATATCGGGCGCTTAGTTTGTGCCGTGTTCGTTTATTTTTTATTTACTTTTTTTCCCTCTCTCATTTTTTAAAATTATAATATGGTCATATCTATATCTCATATCATTATCAAGTTTATCTTTCATACAAATGCCATTATATAATTCTTTGATGCATTTAACTTATTAATTTATTTTCTTTTAAGTTAGACTCACAACACTCCTGTATACTTCTGAATCATAATTTCTTTATTATAATGAAATAAATAATATAAAACACATTCTAATAATTTCTTATGACATTCTGTTGTTTACAATAATCTGCGAGCAATATTTGTTGCTTGTGAAATAGCTTACGTGAAAAATGCTTAATTTTTTTCTTAATTTTTCTGACTTCATTCTCCCTTTCCTTGCGGCCTACCAGTGGTTTTGCGCTCAAAGCTGGTAGGTGTGAGGTGACAGGTTCGATCCCAGGTTGCGCTTGTCGGTCTAGTCTTTCGAATTTTCCGTGGTTTTCTCCAAAAATTGCTTAAATACGTATTTCACCCTTAGAAAGACCCCAGTGGAGGACACTCTCCCTCAGGCCTAGGATCCTAGTGCAGTCAATCGGCTTTAATTCCAACAACCCTTTCTTTGCTCATTGTCCATTTTTTTTAATATGTTTTAAACCACAATTTCTATAGATACAGTCATCGAAACAACATTATTTATGGTTTTTACTCTAAAAAATTATGACACAATTTAAAAATTATGGGTTTTGTTATATAAAAAATTTATCACTGTAAACTTAACTGTGGAGTAATGTGTTTAATTTCATGCTCGAGCGCATATTTTAACATATTCAAATTCAAGCGGATATGGCATTTTTCTTTAATGGGATGTCGTGTTTAGAGGGGTCGTGTACAGTGTTCTCTTCTCACAAAGGAAAGTTTATGTTTTTTATGTATCAGAAATTTTATGTAGTGATTTTATAATACGATAAACAGTCGGCTGCAAAATTATTTGAGCACTAGCCAATAATTCCTATATTTAAAAAGTACACTTAAGACTGTTTTGCTAAGTAAATCCTTGTCGAATCATGTTCTTAGACTGATTAAGAACATGACTCGACAAGGATTTATTTAACAAAGCTGTAGTAAGTGTACTTTTTTTTGGAAAGGATTATTGCTAGTGCTCGAATAATTTTGCAGCCGACTGTATTCCATTGGTGAAGCGTTAAAAAGAAAAGAAAGCTGTCAAAGGTGGAAAAGGAATGTATTAAAAGCCTTTGAGAACTCTGGTCGTGTATGAAGAAAATTTTTTGTAATCACCTTGGTATTGGTGCAAGATTGATTGCACTTGGATCCCAGTTCTCCGTGGAATGCCTTCCATTAGGTCTTTTTAAAGAGTCTTAGCTCCTATTCCCATATTTACACAAGTTTCGGAGAAAATTATGGAAAACTTCGTATGATTAGGTCAAGCGTTTAGACCTGAGATCGAAACCGACACTACTTAGAGAGCAGAACTTCTCGGCCACTACATATAATAACCTTGAATAATGTTTAGTAGTAAACTGGCGCCCTTTTTATCTACATTGCTGGCGCCCTTTTTATTCAAATTGCCAGCGCCCTCTTTGTTATGCCAGTACAACCCTGTATACAGTGGTGCGACTTATCTCCCAAAAATTACAGTACTTCCATTGGAGGTGTTAACTGGGAAAAGTCCCCCTTATTTAGAACAGAAAAATAGTGACCGCTTGAGAAATTTTGAGAATTTTAGTAAAGTGGAAAAGACATAGCCAATATTGAGCGGTGAATAAACAAAGAAATTTTTCATTAAAATGAACAGGATTGATTCAGGACTCCATTAAAAGGATGTTTAAATATAAAAGACATACAAATGTTAGATGTATAAATGGTGTTTTACTGAATACATTTGTGTAAAATGTTCTAAATATAATAAGAATATGATTTTAACAGACTGAAAAATTCAGAACAATAGTTTTGAGAATTAATTTAGACTGAATGAAAGTTATTATTCACACTGGAAGGGAATAAATGTGTTATAGTTTGTTGATAGTAATTTGGATATTTGAACTATTTAATTTTGATGCAAAAATGGTTTAGAATTGTCTATGAGAAAAGGAAATAGGGGTAAAAGTTTTATATATACAGTCGGTAACAAAAGTCTTCGAACACTACCAAAAATTCCTATATAAAAAGAGTACACTTAATACAGTTTTGTTAAATCAATCCTTGTCGAATCCTGTTCTTAGACTGCCTAAGAACATTATTTGACAAGGATTTATTCAACAAAACTGTATTAAGTGTACTTGTTTTATATATGATTTTTTTCTAGTGTTCGGACACTTTTGTTACCGACTATACATTTTTTTTTTTTCATTAAAAATTGTTTACTTTAAATTGGGCAATTAATTTAGTTCTTTCTGCATGCATTTGATATTTTTAAAACGTTTACAGCTAGTGTTTGTGATATTTTTATAATCTGTGTTTTTGACATTTTTATAGTCCCTGCTTTTATATTTTTATAACCAGTGCTTTTCAAAGCAACTGATGTGTGCTTGTTGCAATTTATAATATTTGTTTACCAAGTTCTTTCTTTACCATTAAACACCAGATTTTCAGCACATTCTACTACTCTAAATAAGAGTATTCAATCTCAAAATGATTTGAACACAAGATCCACTCTCATTAGTCAAGATACATATTTTAAATTAGAAAGTAAATTAATATATATTTATAAAAATATTTGAGCAATTTTCCATGTTTTTTTTTTTTTTTTCTTTTCTCTTTCACAATTATGATATTATGAAAATGAATAACAGGCCTAAAATACATACAGCAGAGAGCCAGAAATCTGCCGACCTAAAATCCGCCGAAGTGCGAAATCCGCACAGCTTGTCAGATACAAACAATGAAATTCACTATTAATAAATTACAAAACTGCAAATCAGAATTTTTAAAGAAGATCTTGAATACAGATTTTATGCTTGCATTTTATGATTACAAAAAAGAAAAACAAAATAATAATAATATGAAGACTGCAAGAGCCAAGTTGCAGCTAATGAAATTATTGACTATATTAAATTCATCAAAAGAAAATAATGATTATTGTGATATGATATCAATCAGGGAAATAATAGCAAACTAATTTTTTAAAATGCTTTCTGATGAAGGTATAATTTGTAAGGAAGAACTCAACAAAATTGGTAGAAAAAAAAAAAATTGTTACTACTATTTACAATAAATAAAAAAATAAATAAATCATGCAGGCTCAAGTTTAGTTTAAAACTAGCTACATGTGAACAGATTTTATCTAAATTTTACAAATATATAGATTTTTTTTTTCATTTTTATTTATTGTTTTCATTATATATTTTTGTCAATGTTCATTATTATTCTTATGTACCTAGTAATTTAATATTCAGTTTTATTATTCACTAGTATGTGTTTAGTTTGAATAATATTCTGTTTTTGTTATTCAAAGTGGAAATAATTTTTTATGGGCCCCGAAATCTGCAAAATCCTAAAATCTGCAAAATCCTAAAACCCGCACAACCTCTGGTCTCGATCTGTGCGGATTTTTGACTCTCTACTGTATTTGCATTTAAGAATTTAGATAACATTAATCAAACTCCAATTATAATAAGAAACAATAAATTGCAGAAATAACAATGGTAGTAATAATAATAAATAATTAATTTTAAAAGAACATAATAAAAGGCTATAGAATAAGTCAGACAAAAGAAATTCAGTCCTATCTGCAAATGGAAGAGGTGGCTTACAGAGTTATATTATATTCTTTAATCCTATTATTGATATAATTTCTGTAAGGATCTTATAAAATATTTATGGATATACTGGCATACCCATCTTTATTTAAATATTGAAATGAAAGCCGAAAAAGATTAAATATCTAGTCGTTTAATACTTTTCACTCAATTTCATGCTTAAAATATCTACATATAAGTATAGCCCTGTATACAATAACTGATATCAGTTTTCTCCATGAGCATCCATGAGGAATTGAGAAATTACACTCTCACAAGGTAAATTATGAATTAGTATAATCCTTATTTAAACCAAACAAGCTTAAATTAAAAACCATGGTCGAAAACATAGGGCAGAGTAAAAATTTTGTGCAACAGCCTTCCATGGTGTTTTGATCCTCAAAGTTTTAATTGTTTCTATCAAAACCTATAAAACAAAAGCATGGCACAGCGGTAAAGTGTTTGACTTGTGTTAGAAGGTGCTGCATTCAAATCCCAATCAAGTCAATTAAGAAAAAAAAAAAAAAAAAAAAAAAAAATTAGCTGAAAAAAAAGTTTCATTTTTTTTTTTTTTTTTTTTTTTTTTTAAAGAATTAAATATATGAATAATTTAAAGTGAAATAATATTGTATATATTTAGATAAAATTTCATTAATGACATACGTTAGTGTTTTATGCAAATTTTTAATTAGTATTTTTTTTATCGATGCCACTAATAGCAAATGTTGATCATCTGCTCTTAATTAAGTTATTATTCATGCAATCTTTTTGCATGAAAAACCCTCACTGGACAACAGCTGTTAATTAACCCTTCCATGTCACATTTAACTTCTATTGCAAATATTTTATTAAACAACTGTCAAATTTTATGTTCTTGGAGAAACTGACAAAACTGAGCACAAAGCAAATTTTCTGAGAATGATTTCAGTAATTTACAATGATTTTACATCTCGAAAATTTCAAAATATGAGTAAATATGAATTTTACAAATCTAGGTATCTCAATGAAAATGCAAATATTTTCCAACTATCTGTGACAAACAAAATTTGATGGTGATCAAGGTTGCAATGCAATTAATTATGATGAGTTTTCAATTTACATTTTGTGCTGATTCTGAAAATGCTAATGCTTTAATAAAATTTCTACTTCTAATCACTGTCCTTATAAGTTAGAAACTGAATTTGTAATTTTAAATATAATTTTCTTCTTTATAAATAAATATACATATATTTTTAAATTCCTTGCTAATATTTTGTTACTCAGTACATTAAAAAAAAAAATCTTAATATTATATAAATGTTTTTTCTTAAATTAATAATTTAATTAAAAAAAAAAAAAAATTCAGTAGAAATAAAAAGTTTTATATATATATATATATACTTGGATTCAAACACAGCATCTTCCAGACAAGTTAAAAAACACTTTACCACTATGTCATTCTTTCTTAGTATCTGCTATTGTTTTGTTGGCTTTCATAGAAACAACTATAATATTTAGAATCATATCTTGACCCATGGGGTGGGGAGGTTGTTATACATATTTTTTGCCCTATTCTATGTGGTTTGGTTTCAATAAAAATTTTACTGATTCATACTTTGCTTGTCAGTGTTGAAGTTTTTAAAGCAGAAATATTATGAAATTCTAGGAAAACTTATATCTAAAAGACGATCCCAAAATGCAATATCAATATTAAATATACACAAACATTAGATTATATTCTTTTATAAACATGGGTAATATTATAAAAATCATTAACATATTTTCATGAAAAATAAAAATAATCTTGTTTTTCAAATAATAGTATATATTTCCCCAGTGTACTCAAATATATTTATTTAAAATAATGATAATTTTTGGTCAGAAATTATTTATTTACTAAAATAATTACTTTTTTTTTTTCATAACTGTTTTACACTGGTGAGAAAAATTAAAGGAACAATCTGTTTCTTATTTCTTTCTTTTGTACATAATTTTTAAACGAATGGACATCTGAACATAAAATTTGGATGCCATATAAATAATGTATGTGAATAATTTTTAAAAATATATACATACAAAAAAAAAAAAAAAAAAAAAAATTGGATGAGATGTTCATTATATTATACAGTATAGGACCCATTATCCGGAACCCATGGGACCAGAAGAATTTCGGAATTTTCTGGATTTTGGGTCCTTTCCCCATTATTGCTTTCCCTTAATTATAAAACATAACTCAGTAATTGACAGGTACTAATTTACTTCTAGGAGCAACTACTTCACATACAGACAGACATTAAAAAAAAATATTCGAATTATATTCTGGAGCTCTTAAAACAAGCAAATAAACCAAAAACTGGAAGTTAAGATATTTTGCAAATCTAATACTTTTTTACATTAAATTTAGCAGGAAGGAAAAAAAAAAAAACTATAATGTGTATATATCATGAAAAACGGCAGTTTTTCTAGTGACGCAAGCGCAAAAACAAACGAACGCCACGACACTCAGCGGAAAAGGAAAAACGAACGAAAACTGCGACACTTATATATACAGGAATTTTAAGATCAAAGAAACCGCTGAAAGCCGACACTTAATATCTCAGGAAATATGGGAAGTTGTGTTCTGATATTTTCAAAATAGACTTTCACCTTCTGTCTGATCCTACCCTGAAATCGCTACATTTCTGCGTGCAATATATTTCGAGATATGAATTGGCTCATTGAAGTTATAAATGGACGGACTATATGTGTAAGAATTTTTTCTCGAATATGGCTCGAGCGAATTTAGTTTAATTTATATATGATATTAATCGCTTTTATCTGATGTGCCTGACATCTCCCTTTTCCCTAGGAAAACTCTTGTTTTTTTTATAACTCAGTTTAAAAATCGAACTATTTTTTACTCCGAAAATACCGTGATGCGGCAGTTTCGCGGACGAATTTCTTCTCTTCCATCTGAAATACTGAATATCAAATAATCGTTTTGGCTCCATCTATCGGGAAGCGTCAAAAATAAACACAAAAAAAAATATTTTTCATTTTTTAATATATATATTAAATGAGTTATTTATTTAGGTACTTGTATTTTATATGACATTTGTTTATCAAAAATATTCTTTGTATTTACATTGTTTTCATGCTGATACGTTGTCAACTTTCAAAATTGGTTCTATTTTAAAAGGTGATTGCAACAACAAAAAATTTTTCCTTTATTTTCATAAAAATGACAAATAATATGATAATCATATGCAAATATTTGTAATTTTTTCAAAATTAGGTGATAAATCACTTAAACTACGGATTGAAAAAATTCTTAAAACAGAATTTGAAAATAATTAATTTGCCCATTAAGTTTCTAGTATATATAATATATAAATTACAAAATGTTAAGCTATAATAAAATTTTGAATAGATTAAGATTTTTTTTTTAATTAAATTCATAACAAACTATACTACTTAAATATTTACCAGTATAAAATTTTCACTTTTTAAAGATTTTTCTATTATTATTTATTTTTCTCTTTTAAATCAAATCTATACCTAAAAAATTATAATAAGAAATAAATATAAATAAGAAATTTTTGTCATTTTTAAAATGTACTATATTATGCCTTTGTAATGTTGCATGTTTCCATCTTTTTTATCACTTTTTATAAAATTTTGAAATTTTATTTAGTTTGTTATTTTGTTCGAGTATGACCTATAAAGCAACACTTTTAATACAGTGTTATAACTCATTACCATGCTCCTTTAATTTTACGTTTTGATCATTAACCCCTAAAAAGTAATGATATCAATACAAAAAACCCTTAACGGGTTAAAAGTTTGTGACGCAGCACTGTACTTTATGGCTATAAGAATTAGAAATACGGGTCTTAAAAATAATGATATCAAATTTTCAGTGACGCTTTGATATTAATTAAATTATACATAGATTTTCTTATTTGAATTTGCTTTTTCCTTTTATTTATATTTACAGTGTAAACGTTATTTTCAACATAAAATAATATATAGCATTTACTCATTGATACCTTTCCATTCACATCTCTTATACTATGAAAGCATGTGTTTTAAAAGAAATTATATGAAATTCCAGTAACGCAGTGGTGTTACATTAAGTGATTTGTTTTTAAATTTCTCTGCAATTATTTTGTTTTGCATATTAAAGTATATGTGCACATTGAAATATTGCTTTTAATTTTCAAATACGCTGTCAAATATATCACTTTCATTAAGCTTATATTATGTACTGAAATATATTTATTTCAATGAATTATTCTATCTTTTGCGTCACGCCATCCAAAACTGTAAGTAAAATATATGGAAATGTTTACTTTGTGTCATTTCATCCAAATAAATTGAAAATGCATGCAAATAGATATCGTGATGCAAAGAAAAAAACTGTGAAATTTTTTTCAGTTTTGGATGGCGTGACGCAAAAGATAGAATAATTCATTGAAATAAATATATTTCAGTACATAATATAAGCTTAATGAAAGTGATATATTTGACAGCGTATTTGAAAATCAAAAGCAATATTTCAATGTGCACATATACTTTAATATGCAAAACAAAATAATTGCAGAGAAATTTAAAAACAAATCACTTAATGTAACACCACTGCGTTACTGGAATTTCATATAATTTCTTTTAAAACACATGCTTTCATAGTATAAGAGATGTGAATGGAAAGGTATCAATGAGTAAATGCTATATATTATTTTATGTTGAAAATAACGTTTACACTGTAAATATAAATAAAAGGAAAAAACAAATTCAAATAAGAAAATCTATGTATAATTTAATTAATATCAAAGCGTCACTGAAAATTTGATATCATTATTTTTAAGACCCGTATTTCTAATTCTTATAGCCATAAAGTACAGTGCTGCGTCACAAACTTTTAACCCGTTAAGGGTTTTTTGTATTGATATATATATACAAACATGTACATTACTGCCACTTGCCATGAGTATGAGTGGCATGGATGCTTCTTCATCAATACTGCTAAACATGAATACTATCTCAATCATAAGAGCAGAATGCTAAAATAAATAAATAAATGATTTTTCTTTAAAAATTTACATTTCTTTTTTCTTTCTTTAAAGATCTTAATGAGAAGTTAAAAATCACTGGAAATCTATCATACAATAAATTAGAATTTTTTTTATGTGGCTTGCTATGAATTCCAGGGTTTTCCTGGACCACAAACATCCCTCGCCATATGAAAGAAAGAAATTCTGTTTTAATTTCTAAATTTTCATAATACTACCTAATAAAACATACAATAATTCATTTTAGGGTGATTTTCTTTCTTTCTTTTTTCTGATTTTAGATATAAAATGTATTTTAATCATTAAAAAAAAAAAAAAATCTGAAATGATTCTGGATTTTGGGTCTTCCGGATTTTGGAATTCTGAATAATATACTGTATCCTCTGGTCCTATACTGTAAGAGTATTTATTGCCATTTTTATTATTTTGGTGATTGTCATGGTTTATAAATTAATGAATATTTTTTTTTTTTCAAAAAGTCCCTTATGGAAAAAAAGGTAAATACAGGAATAAAAAGCCAGTTTTAAATTAACCTTTGGAGACGTGTGTATCTTAATCTATCTCTAATGCATTTTTAATGCAATCTCTTGTTTAATTTTTTTCTAAAGCTGTTTAAATCTTTCGATTTTTCAAAAACTTACTTTTAAGAAAAACTGAATTAATATTAACATAAAAATGATTGCTTATGTTATAATTACATAAAATTTGATTAATGGCTCAATAACAAACAGGTCATCCAAATTTTATATTCTTATGTTAATTTGTTTAAAAGTTATGCACAAATGAAGAAAACAGGATATTCCATTAACTTTTGTTGCCAGTATACATAGTAAGGTTAGTTAAATAGAATGAGCCTAGAAATTTATTCTTGTAGTTTTTGAGAATCTGAAATCCATTATAGTATACATGTGTTGGACAAAATAGTGTGAACACTTTTGCTTTTATACATTTTGTCGATTTCCTTGAAAAATACTTAATGTGTTGTTCTTGAATTTTGGGAATAAGGAAAACATGTCTTTCCTGATATTTTTCAGCAAAGATTTTGTCACGAATGCCATTAGGGGATGAACAACAAATCCAATAAAATAAAAAGTATTTGAGATAACCCTGTATATGGAAAAGCTTTGATTGATCTGCAAATTTTAGATATGGCTATAAATGTTATATTTTATACTTGTGTAGAGTTTTGTAAGGATATCTTAAATATTTAAGGAATTATTAATATTTTATTAAAAAATGCAAAAAAATTTTTTCAATCTTTTACTTTATAACTCCAAAGGTTTCTCTTAAAATTTCATGAAACTTTCGGAAAACGTGACAACATATGCCTAAATTATTATACTATAGTTTAAAACAAATATATTTAATAGCCAAAGAGATATGGACAGTTGTAGTAAATAATTTACTACTGTGTATGCACGGACTGTAGCAAAAAAGCTTTGAAATAGTTAGATACCCAAACGTATAGAGCACTTTTTAAAAAACATCCAGTTGAATATCATGAAAATTCATAGAAATATCGGTGATTAAATAAGCTGTTTTCTAAAAAGGTCTTTACGATAAGGGGTCATTCACAAATGAAAGTTTGTATCAGAAAAAACTTTGTTACACAATGAAACTTAATACAATATTTGCGATTCATTTTTCTTTTTTACATACCTATTAAAAAAAATAATTAATTGTTTGAAAAGAAAAATTACATTTTTTTCTAATACAAATTTTCATTTGTGAATGACCCCTTACTGCAAAGACCTTTTTAGAAAACAGTTTAAAAAAAAACTCATTTAATCACTGATATCTTTATGAATTTTTGTGGTTTTCAACTGGATTTTTTTTATAAGGTGTTCTATGCAGTTGAGTATCAAACTATGTCAAAGTTTTTTTGCTACAGTCCATGCATGTGTAGTAATAAATTATTTACTGCAACTGTCCATACTTTTTGGAATATTAAATATATTTATTACTTACAACCTTTGAATAAACACCATAAAATGCAATAAACTCACAACAATTGTTTCGGGTCGAAAAAACACACGACTCTTCATCAGGCGAATAAAGTAAGCACGAGTGCTGCAGTCAAAGCGGAAATATAACATAACCAAACCTAAAATTTGCAGATCAGTCGAAGCTTTTCTATATACAGGGTTATCACAAATACTTTTTATTTTATTGGATTTGTTGTTCATCCCCTAAAGGCCTTCATGACAAAATGTTTGCTGAAAAATATGAGGCAAGACTTGTTTTCCTTATTCCGAAAATTGAAAAACAACGTGGTAAGCATTTTTCAAGATGTTCGGCAAAATGTAAAAAAGTGATAGTGTTTGCATTATTTTGTCCAACACCGGTACAACCATTTAACTGGAATTATATTTTAGTCACCTAATTTCCATTTAAATATATATATGACTGTAAAAATTTTAAAGTTATTTCTAGATTGAAAAAGATTTAAGCAAAACAGAGCTGATGATAAATTGAAATAATAAATAAATAAGTGAAATTTTTTTTAAATCTAAAATTATATAGTTTTTAAAAATTAAAGAATATTTTTGTTATTTTACAAGTATAAGTAACTAAAATGAATTTTTGTAAAAAGTAAACAGGAATTAGTACTAATTTTATCCTTTGTAGAAAGTAGTTTTTAAATCATTGGCATATCAGAATTTGAAGCATTTTGATTAGAGCAGAATTTTATTTTTATGTAGGGTTATTAAAGAGATTATTAAACATTTCAGATTCTGATTAATATTTATCGTTATTAAAATGATTTCCAAAACTTTTATTGTTTAAACATTTTAGATTAATTAAAAGTTAAAATTTGAGTAACCAATTTAAAATATTAATTAATTTTAATTTAGAATACTTATTTTAAATTATAAACAAAGGCAGAACCATATTCATTCCAGATACAAGTCCAACATATTGCATAATGAGCAACCAGTTATACACAGTTGTCATATACTAATTTTCTGGATAATTGGTTCCTTATTATATTTGTAACCCTTACAAGGAAACATTCAAAAGGTGTCGTATTAAAAAAATATTGAGAAAAATATATGTGATTCTACTCTTCATAAAACACCAGAAAGTGAAAAAATTATCGGCTGAAATGAATTACAGCAACCACAAAAAGTTATCAAAATTAAGCATTTTTGGCGATTTAGCACTGTTAGGCGATACATTCGCTAGCACCGAGATTGTATGTACGAACAGAACGGTGTTTTGCTTCTTCGCCAAGTACACAAAATCAATCTCCTAACAATGTGAAATCGCTATATATGCTTAATTTCGATAATTTTTTGTGGTCGCTGTAATTCACTTCAGCAGATAATTTTTTCACTTTCTGGTGTTTTACGAAGAGTAGAATCACATATATTTTTTTTCAATATTTTTTGAAGATGACACCTTTTGAATGTTTCCTTGTTAGATATAAACAATTTTGGATAGTATTGTTATATGTATTGCAGAATAAAGTATTGAATGCCAGAATAAATAATTTATCCCAATTATTCATACTCAAAATCATTAAATTACTTAGTTAGCTTTTAAGCAGTAAAAATAAAATAAAATAAAATAAATAAATAAAATAAAAAAGTTTAATTCTATAAAAGAAAGGAGAACAAATATAAAATAGGAATAACTAAATTTTGATAATGTTTCCCAATTGTTTAAACAGACATTAATAATAAATTATTTTAGATCTTTGATCGATTAACATACATGTGGTAAGGGTGAAGCTGCTACAGAGGGCTGAACTGCAACATTTTGAGGCGGAGTATGTGAAGCACCAGATTGAGCCAACATGACTGTGCCAGCAGATACTGGAGTACCTGTACAAGTCCGATTAGGGGCTACAGACACTGAAGCTACAAATGGCACAGTCGCAATGCCATAAGATGCTGCAGATTCACATGGAACACTAGCTGATGCTGATTGACTTTGACATTGAACGTCCACATCCTCAGATCCCATATTCATGATGGTACCGCAATCTTCTCCACTAAGAAAATAAAGTATATAAAATGTCATATTGGGTGATTATAAATGAATGGGACATAAAAAAAAAAGCAATGTTATAATTTATATAATGGAAGTATTCTTATTTAACATATATAGAATTAAAGAACAAATATAGAATTAAAGAACAAGTTTAGAAGTTTTGCTTGGCAACAGTGAAAATATTTCAAAGAACCAGGTTTTAATTTTTGGGTCCTTTTTTGTGAAATAATAAAATATTGTGTAAAATCTTCCATTTTTGCAATCACTGTATATAAAATTTAATATCGAGTTAATAGAGTTTCATTGAACCAAATTAAGGCATTAATTAATAATGCTGAAAACATGAAAACATTTAATAAAAGGATCATTTTTATGAATACAAAATCTGGTGAAGGAGCTCATTTTTTAAACTTGAATTTTGTAAAGGATCCTTTTATACGATGTGGAATTTTGACCCCTGGAAAGAGAATTGCCACTACGATTCTGTTATTCAAAATAGTGATTTCCCTAAAGAGAAAACTTACTGTGTGTGACACACAAAAAATAACTTCATATATCATGTACCAACATAGAATATTGATGCTGATGGACTTTATAAAAATGTTTTCAAGTACTTCGATTTTAAGTAGTGTTCATCTTGTACTCTATTCCTTGCATAACATCCCAGTAGCAGAAACAGTGCATCATAGCAGCAAGTGCTGCAGATTGTTTAAAGTTCTACAGATTAATTTAACATCTCAAAAAGAAGTGCCAGGCTTAAAAATATAAATAAAATTTACATCATGTCTCTAGATTACTGTGCTTATTGTATATTCTTAATTAGATGCAAATTTTACATATTTTATGAATTGCTAGTACTCTTTGTGATACCAGACTTGGTCTGGCCTTCCTGGATCACAGACAAATTTTGTTTTTCTAGAGATAAATACAGAAATTCTGCTACTGGGCATAACATAAATGCTGAAATAAAAATATTCAGAAAGGGGCAAAGCATCTTTTATATTGATCTCTCAGCAATTTCTCTATAGGCAGATGAGGAGAGAGAGTACCATGTTTTTCTCATAATATTTAATTACTTAAAATAGCTTTGTATTTTTTTTTTTTTTTTTCAAAATTATGAAAGATAAAGACAATTTAATTGAACTTTAGAAATCTAAGGGGTGCATGTTTTCTGTTTCTCTGCCTATATTCAGGGCCCGACTTAGATTACTTGGAGCCCCGGGGCAAGCTTATTCTGGGGGGGCCCCCTTGCAGTGGCATAAGAGGTCTTTAGGTTGCAATATTTCTGCTTATGCCTGTTGGGGGCTCCTTCCAGAAGGGGGGCCCAGGGCAACTGCCCCGTATGCCCTGGCGTTAATCAGGGTCTGCCTATATTGATTGCATAGCAGCCTGCCTTCTCAAACAGTTTTAACCATCTTATCAAGGGTATAGTCAGTAAAAATTTTTGGAGGGATTTAAACTGGATATGTACATAACATTGAGTGCTAAAAATGAAGTAAAATTAAAAGCTTTTCGATAAATCTGCAAAATTATTGAAGCTCCCCCCCCCCCCCTCTTGGTTACAAACTTGCATGTTATGTTATTTTTAAGCTTGTAATCTTGTACATTCATATGACATTCGCATTGTTAAATAAATTCATTATAATACATTGTGCTTTCTGTCTTATTCTTTTCATGTCACTTGATATAGCTATGCATTAAATAATACATTATACAGAACCAAATTTGAGATTTTTGAATAAAAAAAAAGGTTATTAATTAACCAATTTGTAACTATTCCAATAAAACAGATTTTTTAAAGAATGTGCTTTTTTTTTGTTCTCAGAATTCAAAGAGAATGCTTTAAAATTTTGAACTAAAAAAAAAAAAAAAAAAAAAAAACATTTAATTTTCAATTTTTTAAGTCTTCAAGCAATATATATGTAACAAATCTACATTATCTTATGAAATGACTGAGAGTAGGTACGGGTGAAGAATGAACTCCTTTATTGAGTGCTTTTGATTAACAGCACAGCCTAAGTAGTAAATATTCTGGAAGCTAAGGTTTCACACACACCAGAGTCGAAATGCAATGCCGAAAATGGTAAAAAAATATCCATCATTGGAAAGTGACCCTTGAACTTTTGAACATGTTTACAAAGAAAGACATCCTTTCTTATTCAGGGTTCCCACTCTTAAAAGAGAAAAAAATTCAAGAACTTTTCAAGGCCTATTTGAAATTTTTCAAGGACTAGGGAAAAATCACAGAACGCTAGGCATATACACAAAACTTTAGTAACTACTTTCATTAGTAATATTTTTTTAATAATTAAAATAACTTTGCCTGTTTTCACAATACACTTTTGATGGATTGACCAAATTAACTTTTACAAGAGTCAAAAAACGATTAGTTTAAGATTTGAATCATTAAGATTATTCCAAAGTTTTTAGATTTGAGTCCTGGTCTGATCACTTTCTGCTCAAAATTAATGACCAGTCCATCAAACAGGTATGAGACTGGCAAAAAACAAAAACAAATAAGTTGAAACTATATGCAAAAGCAAGACAATGAAATAAGATTTTTATGACAAAATCATTATATTAGACAATGGCGTGCGCATGTGGAGATGGAGATAGTTTAGCCTTGACAGAGTTCACGCTAAGCTCGCCTATTGGAGTGGAAAATTCAAGGATTTTCAAGGACTTTGCACAAAATTCAAGTACTTTCAAGGGCCCTTGAAAAAGAAAATGAAATTCAAGTACTTCTTAAGGACTTTCAAGGACAGTGGGAACTCTGTTATTGCTCTTTGAAGAATATTCCAAAAGAAAACCTAGTTTTCTATGCCAGTTATCATAGCGGAGGTTTGTGAGAGGAAAATCGACCTGCGAGACTCTCATGCAAAATCAAATACCACTTCAAAAGGAATTTAAATAGAACTGACTTTCCACACTGGATTCCATTTTAGTTTGTTTTGTCCTTAAAACGATTGGAATACAAAGATGTATGTCATTCCAGGAGGGTACTTACCAATTATACACTAAAATTCTGCAGTGAATGTACAACGATTGAGTAGAACGATTGATTAGTGTAATAACATTCTGCATTGTAAATGACATGCATATTACAAATAATCAATTAAAAAAAAAAAAAAAAAAAAAAAAAAGACCTTCTTTTATACCTAGTACTAATTTTGCTAGAAACTATAATTTTAAAATAATGCCAGAACTTTGTGATATCAAAAATCACATATTCTAAATTATGTATTAGATTTCAAAATTTAATTCTTTTCCAATTCATTTTCTATCTTTATAAAAAGCGAGCTAATATATGCGGTTTCTCTTCTTGCAAAGGATCAAAGTCATTCTCTCTCCATTTCTTTCAATAAATAAAAATAAAAGTAAGAGATGTGGTTTCACACGCATAATGTTCTGTGGAGGGCAAATCTTTTCATCGTAGTAAAATTAAATAGAATAAAATATTTCCTGATGTGTCACTGTTGAACATAGAACAGAACAGATGCATCTGCTCTTTAAATAGAAATTATGTACTTTGTATCGGCTAAACACTGAGAGTAAGGCTTTTAACCATAAATTTTTGAGGTTGGTGTTTTAACGTACTTTTACAATCTTCTCACGAATTGATAATGGTTTTTTGGCTAAGAAAAGAATCACCAATATATTTTTTAAAGTTATACTGATTTATTTGCAACTGAAAAAAGTGGGTGTTGTTCTTTTTGTCTGTCAGAATGAAGTTGACGATATATCTTGTAGTTTTAAAGTGAAGTTAATGAGCCAAACTATCATCACTTTTGCCGCTGCTCTTGGATAAGGAGGAAACTATGCATTCTCTCTAATACTCCCCGTGTCCATTCATTCATCCATCTGTCCTTACATCCATTTATTCGTAAATGAATATTTTTATCTTGATTTTTTCAAAAAGAGTTTCTGCTGTAACTCTATAGTATTGGAAGACTTTATAAGGAATATTTTTTGTCACAATATTAAGGTAAATAAAATATTAAAAGTCAGCACCTGTTTCCTGGGTTAATTGTCTTCACAATGCAATATCTACGGCCATCACTTTAAATTAGCTTGAACATTCTTCTCCATTTTATCAATACATCGCTTCATCAAAATATAAAAAATTACATCTATGTCTGATCCTTTCATCAAAACAAGTTCAACAAACATTAGAACAAACTTTAAAGAATAATATTAAAGAATATCTATTATTTAATGATTTTATTAGATTAAATTTTGAGCTATGTATACTACACATTAAAAAGTTTCAAATCTTAAATTTTTAGTATCACCTCTCATCTTCGGAAAAATATTCTTATTTTACATTTAAACTTATGCCAGATAACACTTTTCCAGTGATTTGAAAAACTATATTTTAGATTTAAATTCTTTGTTTTTATTTATTTATTTTTAATTGAAAAGATCTATTTTAAATATCAGTAGTGGCACTAGAAATTCCACGACGGGGGGGGGGGGACACCACCTCCCCGACTGGGGGGCACTACATAAAGAGAGTTTATTATATGAGTATACAGTTGAAGATCTTTAATCCGCACACCTTGGTTCTAGAACTTATGCAGATTATAGATTTTTGCAAATTATAGATCAATGATGCCATTTCCTCGCTATAAGAATTATAGTATAATGTATATAAAACAATAAAATTTATTTAATGAAGCTAGAATTAGAATTGTTTGTTTTTATATAATGTAATGAAGGTAATAAATATATAAAACAATAAAATTCATTTAATGAAGTAGAAGCAATGTATAGTTTAAACCCTTAAATGAGTAATTCATTAAAAAAAAAAAAAAAAAAACTGTACTCCTTCTTCTGAACTGTGATTAGCAGTATGCAGCCAGGTACTTGCAATGTGATTAGTTTGATGCAGTTTTTAATGACTGCATAGTAGATCTTTATCCTGGTATAAATTTTTCCTTAAATAGTTTTGTGTATTTCGATATATCACCTTAAAAAGAACATTTACACTAATGGTCCTTAAACATCTGTGAAAATAAGCAATCCCAGGAACACATGTCATTTTTTTCAACCAGTGAGCAATGCCGTTACTGGTAGGAGTTAGAAAATTGCATTTGCATGTGTTTTATTTGATCACTAACTGAATATTATTCAGACGATGTTCCGATTCAATAAAAAAGTATTTAAAACAATAAAAGTATAATTCTTTTTTTTCTTTTAAAATTAATTATGTATATCTAAATTAAATTTTACTCATTTTTTTTTTTTTTTTTTTCATTTTAGTATATGAATTAACATTATATTTTCTCATATATATCCACAATGTCGAATTTTCATTACTGCAGAATTATTTGTTTACATTTGCAAAGTGAGTGTGGATTATAGACAATTGTGAATTATGGGTATGCAGATTATAGATCCTCAACTGTATATCAAAAACTGCAATACTATTAATAGTATTACTGTTAATATTTGAACCATTCCATTTGTTAGTACTCCTTGTGGTTTTGGAGACCATCGTGTCACAGACAGACATTTTCAAAAAATATCGTGGTCAAAACCTGTTCTAGACCTCTCAAAACTTGTATATTCATGGAAAATTAGAAACTGAAAATTTTTACGAATCCAATACTTTCTTCTATTGAATATAGAATGGAAAAAATGGAATGCTTCAAATTTGTAAAAGGAAAGAAAAATGTTGCTAAAAGTAGAAAAACTGAAAATTTTGTATTTGTTCCCCCGAGAGATTTTAGGAGTATGCCCCGATGGGGGGTCACAGACTCCCCGACAGGGGGGGGGGCTGTGCCCCCCAGGCCCCTAGCTGGTGCCACCCCTGTTAAATATTCCTAAGTATTCTTTTGCACATTTTCCTCAATAATCTTGAAAATGTCTACATATTTGTATCAATAAATTATACTCAGTAATCTAGAAGTATAAAACTCTTAATCTTGTATTTGGTGTAGTTTTATGATACTAAATAAAATTAGTATTAAAATTGATGATAATGGTATATCAAAGATTTTTCACTTGTAAATATATATATACATATATATGCAAATTAGTTTAATTTTTATCCACAGCTTTATAAACATCTTTTAAAAACTATTATAATGAACTTGAGAAATTTAAAATAATAATAATACAATGATTATTTGATGCAAATAACACATTT
Source organism: Salticus scenicus (assembly GCA_963930645.1). Taxonomy (NCBI): domain Eukaryota; kingdom Metazoa; phylum Arthropoda; class Arachnida; order Araneae; family Salticidae; genus Salticus; species Salticus scenicus. The sequence continues at coordinate 238,116,772 of OZ005659.1, forward strand.
TGATACTGAAAGAATTTTATAATTCAGCTCTTAAAATTGTATTAACAGTAGGACTTTATGTGAAATTTACAAAGTTTATTATGATAAAATTTGCATTAATTTTAATAGATGTACATCGCTAGAAAAATTTACAGAACATCACATAAAAGTAAGCATCCTAAACTGTTTAGTAAGGTTCACATCATTACTTTTCTTATCTTTATTTCCCCCCCCCACACACACACACATACACACAAACTCCTGTTTTACATTGTACAATTAATTTTCTTTTAAAGCTTGCATTTAACTACAGAAATCAAATAAGGCATAATTCCTTAAATTAGCAGAGAACGTTACAATTTCAAAATAATTTTCTTTAAGATCCTACATTTAATTACCTAAATCAAATGTAGCATTCATTTTTTTTTTTTAAATTAATAGTTAACAAATATAAATGATTTTTTTTCTTTGAATATTTTATAAACATTTTCAGTTACAACACAGATATATTATATAAGCATTATAATAAATTATTATTAAAATAATAATAAAAAATAATAATCTAAAATTTGTTAGTTTTAGCCTTCATTTGAAGTTATTTGTCTGAGGCTCTATTAAACACACATAAAATTATAAAATTAGATTAAATAAACTATGGAACATTAAAAATTTAAAAAAGGATTATAGTTCATACTTATTAATTAAAAATACCTTAATAAAATCCTTAAACATTTTGAGCTTCTATATATTTCGGCACACCAGTTGGGGCCATCATCAGAGCTCGTGAATAACTTGAAGTTTACTGCTGGGCGGTTTGTTTATTCATCGTTATTATTTGTTTATTCATTATATCGAGCACAGTATTATTCTGCCCGAATGGCAACCACTATACCAACAAACCAAGCGAAGTGAGAGGAAGAGTGAAGAAGAAACGATGAATAAACAAACCGCCCAGCAGTAAACTTCAAGTCATTCACGAGCTCTGATGATGGCCCCAACTGGTGTGCAGAAGTATATAGAAGCTCAAAATGTTTAAGGATTTTATTAAGGTATTTTTAATTAATAAGTATAAACTATGGAATTTTATTTTGCAGAGTAATATTTATTTTTTAAGGGGAGGTACTTGTCAAATAAAGAAAAGAGCAATAATAATAAAAGAAAGATAGATTATTATTGTTATTCCACTGTTGTCATACTAACGCAGGTAAATTTCAATAAACCATCATTTTAACAAAGTGAAGTAAATAATATTTTTCATAGGCAGATTATTATCTATATAAGTAAATTATTTCACAGTTTTCGAAGTAAAAGAAAATTAGACAGAAATATTCCTCCATTTTTGTTCGCTTCTCAAAATAATTTATCTAGACTCTATTACAGAAATAAATAACTTTTTTTTTAACCTTTAAAATACATGCAATAAACTACTTATATAAAATATGCTTCAAAGAATTAAAAAAAAAAAAAAAAAAAAAAAGGGGAAGTTGTTTTAGTTTTTGTGTATTTTTCGACATATATTATTTCAGTCAATCAAGATATCAAAATAATTTTACTTATGGTCTTTACAATTATTTATGATATTTTACAATAAATATATATTTTTTTAATAGGTATAGTCGACTTAAATAATATATATATATATTCTTTTTTTTTTTTTTTTTTTTTTTCATTTGTTCTGTTTATATTTAACTAATCAATTTCCTCAAAATTTTTCAATCACTTCATTAACTTATTACAGTATCGGTATATTATTGCAATAATTAGAATCATTGGCTAATATTACATTGCGATCTGATTAAATATACATAGCATCAATGTAAAAAGTAGAGTTATTTAATTTTTTAAATGCTTAGCGATATACAAGAAGTTAAATTCACATTTTATGATAATAAAAATAATATCTCATAACAACAGGCACTATTCACAACTCTCTCGCGCATCAATATAAGAATTACAAAATAAATCAAAGAAGAAAAATATCTATTAGTAATTTTGGTCATATAATTGTCAAATAAAAAAGAAGATATAGTCAACTACCCAGATTTATAAAAAGAACACCTACTAAAGAATGACGAGAAGCCATCACATTCATAGAGAGAAGCTCTTAAGTATTATAATAATTATAATTAGACGCTAGACGCCATCTAGAGAAAAATCTTAAAATAAAAAGCAAAGCAATTAACATAAACAGAGAAAATACACAACATCTGTAAATAAATATTCTAAAGCATTTGAAAGCAAAAAATAAAGCATTGAAATGCAGAGAACTGAAAAATAAATTTTCAAGTCAAAATACTATTGACATTAGCATATCAACAACATTACTTTTCTACTAGCAGCCGAATAAAATATTGTGTTGAGATGTTTTTCACTTTTCAGTTTCGTATTGTAGCGATCAGAAATAAATCTAATATATAGCCGAGAGGGAAAAGAAGAAAAAAAAAAAAAAAAAATGGTTGAAAAACAAACAAATAAATATAAAAATACAATAATTCAAGCACATTTTTATCAGGCAGCTGTGAGTGACGTTAATCAATTGAAACCGGGTGACCATACGTCCTCGAATCCTAAGGATACCTAGTTGTCGAAAGAAACTAGGGATGGGATTACGGTGCTTCTCTTAAGCCTATTGTAAGCGTAAATTCTATCTAAGATGTAAACAAAACACAAGTCGTATTGCAGTGTCTCACTATTTTACGACAATCTCAGAGCTATCTTAAGTAGAATCGTAATTGGAAGCGCGTGCAATCGCAACATACAGTCGACAGCAAAAGTATCCGAGGACTAGCAATAATTCCTGTCTAAAAATAGTACCCTTAATTACCTAATCTTAATATTGCTTTGTTAAACAAATCATTGTCGAGTCATGTTCTTAGTCAGTGGCCCTCCGTGGCCGAGTGGTTATGTCACCACACTGCTAATCGCCTTCGAGCGTAGGAGAAGCGGGTTCGATTCCCGTGCTGGCCCTGGTTGTTTTTCCATTTCTTTGTATTGTAATTCTGTCATGTGTAATAATCTGACGAAGATTTACAAGCGGACTACAAGTCAAGCATACAAATCTGATGTATATGTTATCAATAAACCTCTTAGTCAGTCTGAGACCATGTTTCGACAAGGATTTATTTAACAGAACAGTATTAAGTGTACTTTTTTGACATCGGAATTATTGACTAATGCTCGAATACTTTTGTTGACTATACTCATACTGACCAAACGTCCCCATTTTCTGGGAACAAATGGGGACTTCCTTTTTTAAAGGCATTTTTCTAAGTTTTAAAAAAATGTAGAAAGTAAATTATTAGTCAACAATACTTTATTTTTAGTCCTTATTTATTAGGAATTGAAAAATACATCCATAATTGGATAATTGTAGCAATTTTTAACGCTTCTCTATTATAAAGGTACTTTGATCTGGTCAGCCTAACTATAGCTCGCTTTCTCATTGAGACTCATTGAAACCTTTGGACAGCCCCTGCCTGCCTGGACGAGCCAAGCTTAACGGGTTGGATGCCGTCCGCCGGAGCGAATTAATCGCCAGATCACTGCATGATAGCTTCCTACTGCCAGATAGTTATCTAGTCGCTACATAGAATGAGCTGTGTCCGACGACTCGTTCAGGCTTCTGACATCAGACAGGGAGACTGCTGGCTCCTATTCAACACGACTGCAAAGTTACTTCTGTTGACAGCTCTGGAATGGCAGGGTTGCGACATCTGCTTCTTGACACATAATGCTCGACTGGCACACCACACCTCCAGATTGCCCAGGGAACGGAGCGCACAGACACGCTTCCTGGATACAAAACATGAATTTTGAATATGCGCACAACTAGCCTAGAGCCAGAGAGGAAGTAAAAAAAAAATAATAATAATTTTTGAATTTTGAGGGGGGGGGGGGGAGATTCGCAGTGGGAGCCAAGAGGATAGTTGTGCACTCAGATTTACACCGAAAAGAGGAGGCAAAAACATTGGGGGAGGGGAGCTAAACACCTAAAATAAAATTCGCTGAACGGTCGACAAAACAAGGAGCTATTAAAAAAAAAAAAAAAAAAAAAAAAAAAAACGCTACAAACAGTATTTTATTAAAAACTCGCCACGGGTGGTTGGAAGGAAATTTAGTAGCACATAGCGTAGAATTTTGAAGTGGCTGGGCCAATGGGGGGAGATGAGCTATGCACTAAGAGGCCTAAAGGGAGACGAAAGAGGGACCATCGCAATTTTGACCCACCACGGGGGGATGGTGCCCCGCGTTGGTAGCCCGATGACTGCTAAACGACCCCATCGAGCACTTGACGGTGCAGCACATTTTTACGAGGACCAGACACCGCCACACCCTCGGATAGATGAAGAAGAAAAAAATATATATATATATAAAAGGTATTAGTGATTATGTAATTTGGATTGTAAGACTATTGCTATAGGAATACTTAAATTTAGTGGGAAAGTAAAGCCCTCGAGGCTCCGGAGAAATGCTGAGAGGCGAGAAGAGCACTGAGGGGCCGACAGGGAGCAGGAGGTTGTTCTAAGAAGCTGAACCTCCTAAAAGGGCAGCCCTCTGGACCGGGCGGGAGAACGAGGGGAGAACAACTAAAAAATAAATAAATAAATAAATAAAAAATAAATAAATAAATAAAATAGGGGGGGAGAGCCACTCAGGCTTGGGTCCCGGTCACCTTACCCACCTAAGGGTCCGGTTCAGGAAAACCAAGGGGCTCAAAAAAGAAAAAAAAAAGAAGAAGAAGAAAAAAAGGGGGGGGGAGAGCCACTCAAGCTTGGGTCCCGGTCACCTTACCCACTCAAGGGTCCGGTTCAGGAAAACCAAGGGGCTCAAGAATAAAAAAAAAAAAAAAAAAAGGGGAGGGGAGCAACTCAAGCTTGGGTCCCGGTCACCTTACCCACTCAAGGGTCCGGTTCGGGAAAACCAAGGAGCTCAAATAAAAAATAAAAAAAAAGAAGGGGAGGGGAGCCACTCAAGCTTGGGTCCTGGTCACCTTACCCACTCAAGGGTCCGGTTCAGGGAGACCAAGGGGCTCAAAAAAAAGGGGGAGGGGAGCCGCTCAAGCTTGGGTCCCGGTCACCTTACCCACTCAAGGGTCCGGTTCAGGAAAAACCAAGGGGCCAAAAAAAAATAAAAAAGAAAGCCACTCGAGCTTGGGTCCTGGTCACCTTACCCACCTAAGGGTCCGGTTCGGGAAAACCAAGGGGCTCAAAAAAAAGGGAGGGGAGAGCCACTCAAGCTTGGGTCCCGGTCACCTTACCCACTCAAGGGTCCGGTTCAGGAAAACCAAGGGGCTCAAAAAAAAAAAAAAAAACCGGAGGCAGACAGGGCCAATTAAAACAGGGGCCCAAGGACTAGAAGAGAAGACAGTAGCACTGGCACCTCCCAGCACTAACCCGAAATAGACCGTAGAGGGAGAAACAAGAAAAAAAAATAAAAAAAAATAAAATAAAATGAAATAATATAAAAATAAATAAGAATAACAATAACAATAAGTAATTAAATAAATAAAATAAAATAAATTAGACAGATTAACTGAGGGAGCGCTGTTGGTGGTTTAAGTTTAACGGGGGAGGGAAAAAAAATGATTAGTTAGCTAAAATAAATAAGTAAAAGTAAGTTCTAAATTAGTAATTACAATATTTATAAAAAAAAAAATAATAATAATAATAATAATGGGTGCATGATCAAGATTCGAATGAGATCGCTTTCTCATGCGAGGACTCCTGGAGGTTAGTTGGATGGGTTTTACGTCGCACTAGTGCTGTGCAATGGGCAATTGACGACGATCTGGGACTCAGCCCTAGAGGTGGTCTGGAGACATGTCATCACAATTTTGATCCTCCACGAACTCCTGGAGGTCTTAAGCTTAAGGCACCGCAATACCAAGTTAAGATCTTTCTTAAACACGCCCATTCTTAAAATGAACTGTAAGATTAAGATCAATCGTAAGATTGAGGCACCGCAATCCCAGCCTAAGTTTCCCTGAAACTTAGAACTTTTTACTATAATAATTTGTTATATGTATAATAAATAAGCTGAAATAAGTGTTTTCAAGCACTTCATTCATAAAAATTAATAAATTATTTTAATAAAACGAGGGGGGTAATCATTATTTTTTAAATTTATAAAGGAAAGTTCTATTTTTCATATAAATCAGTTAATCCTAAAGTTAAAAATGCCACTCACCGTACTACTATCCCTTATTATAAAAGTATTTCCGAAAATATCTCTAAATTGCTTAGAACAGTTAATATCTCTACTAGGTTTAAACCTCAACTTCGTACTAATAGCTTTCTCTCAAATTTTAAACCCGCTGTCCCCCCCCCCCCTTAAACGTTTAGGTGTAATCTACAGTATCCCCTGTAAAAACTGTGATTTTACATATATCGGTGAAATTGGCAGAACAGGTGAAATTAGATTAAAGGAATATAAACGCTTATATAAAACAGGCGATTTAAGATTGATTTTCGTAATCCATTCTCTCAATAGTGGTCAAATTCCTGATTTTGACAACTTTAAAATTTTAGCTTCTAATGTAAATATATATGAATGCCGTACTTTTCTATAGGGCGCTTTTACTAAATTGCAACATTCTGCCTTGAACAAGGCTAAAGCTATTTCTCCTGAATGTATAATTTTGTTCTGACGTGTTATGAATCTTTTTTAAATGTTGTGCTTTGTATGTTTGACACCGAGGAGGGCTAATGTTCTAGCCGAAACGTCTGTCGCGTATTTTAATGTTTTTAATTAAAACGTATTTTTAAAGTTTTAAAAATTATTGCACTCTTTATCTCATTTTAAATGTTACTTTGGTTTTAATATATTAATGAGACGTATAAATTATGTATTCTTTATTAAAATAAGGAATTAATTAGGCCGCTATCAGTGGATTAGTGGGAGGTAGAGTCATTTAAGTTTGAGAAATAAAGCTTTAATTATAAGGGGGAGCTTTTAATTATATTTCATATATATATTCGTTTCATTTGGTTTAGTGTAGTCTATAGATATTTATATATATATATGTATGTATGTGAGTTTGATTGCAAATATTTGTGTCATAATTGATCATAATGATTAGATTTTTTTTCCAATAGTGTGACCCCCCCCCCCCTTTTTTTTTCCTGTTTATTTAGAAAGGTTGAAAAATACATATTTGTAAAAAAAAAATTTCCTTTAGTATAGAATTAATATTTAGGTATTGTGTGGGGGTCTTTTAACTGCATAACTTCATTTAAAATACATATAAAATAACATGTTTTAAATTTTTTTTCACAAATTATAGTGAAATTTATATGTAACATCAAAATAATTTTATCGTTTTCTGCCTACCCCCCCCATTTTCTTTGAAGTACATATAGTACAAAATAAAACGCTATTTAAACATAAATAATAGGCATAAATGCATTAATTTAATTATCTAATTTAATATAATCTTGTATTCTAGGGTTCTTTTTTAAATTAGATTATAACTAGCGATAAATATCTTTCAATTAACATAATATTCATTATTATTCATCAACTAATTATCGAAAAGGTACTAACCCTTTCTTCTGTTCACGGCAGACTTGAAAAATGCAGGAGTTAGATCACAAATAATAAGTTCTTTGTTGTTTTCTGAGCTTTTAATCAGAAATGATTATGTTCTATTTACAATGAAAATATGTACAAAATTTGACGATTAATTAACATTCTTCAGATTATTTCTAATTCACATAATGAATAATTTTCTATATATTCAAAATATTCAGTTTTCTCTTTCTTTAACAAAAGCAGAATCATAATAATAAATTTTAAGACACCGTAAAAGTGCCCTTGTTATCTAGTCTACATCTTTTTTAACACTGCACTTTCCAAAGTGCTTCTTATTCTAAAGAAACCAAAAGAGAATGAAAAAAAAAGCATTTCCACTGTCGCGACAGGTGGCGAAGAACAGAGGGAAAATGAAATGGGGGGGAAGGCACTGATGTTGCAATATCCTCCTACCTTGAGCATGGAAAGATTCTGTACATGCTCAACAAAATATTAAAGAAAAAGGAAAACTGTTTACATTCTAAAATATTCTTAGTAAAATAATAAAAAAATAATAATGATAAACAATATAATATAAAAATAGTTCAGAAAAATGTTCAAGTCATTTTGGACTTAATGTTTTACAGTCAGTTTATATATTTATATTAAAGTCTGGTTTGATTCACTGGTTTAATAGTTGTACCAACTCTGGAAGTCTGAATTTGATTCTTGGGTACAATTGTATCACTGAGTTCTAAAGGGCAAATCCTCTGTAGTGTAGTGGTCGTAGCATTTCACCATTCATGGTTTTCAGTTTGGCAACATGAAACTGTCCATCTTTACCAGGATAGAGATCCACCACTTTGGCCAATGGCCACTGATTGCGTTTTAAGTTGTGATTTTGCACTAAAACTAAATCTCCAATTTTAATATTGTTGTTAGGAGGTTTCTTTACATTGTTAAATTCTCGAAGAGATCGCATATATTCAGTTCTAAATCTCTTGCGAAGATCGTCTTTTAGTTTCTGTCGGTATTCAAATCTTTTTCTCAGGTTATTTTGTGAGGTATATTAGCGTAATGCTAAAATTAAAATTCACACTTTAAGAGTAACACAAGAATACGAAAGTTTTAGGATTCAGTTGTTTAGTAGAGTTAGTTCTTATGTTAAACTAAATTGTAATATTCGAATATTTTGGAAAGAAGCTGTATAAAAGGAGAAGGAAGATTGCTTTTGGGTGTTAGTTGGAGAGGATGATAGTGAGTTAGTTGGAAGGAGAGTAAGAGAGTAAGTAGGTGGGGAATTAGTTGAAGGTTAATTGGATATAAGTCTAGTAGATAGCGGTGTCAGGGAATCCTCCTGCTATCGAAAAGTTACTGAGCCGCGAGGGTGATTGAAGTTAAATGTGGTAATTAAATTTATTGGTGGTTAGTTAAATAAAGTAACTGAGATTAATTGTGATTATCTATCGATAGTTAAAAGCATTTAAGGCTGCCCATTGAAATTTATAAATATATTATATATAATTAAAGTCCAACGCCCGCCTTTTTATTTAAGCTCAAATAAAACTCCATTGATTTTATTAAATCTGACTTTGTGTTATTTCATAACTTCATTAAGTAAAATAAGTTTACAGCTTCAAGTTAAAGTTAAGTTGATATGGCGGCGACGTATCGTTCGTCACAATTTCTTTCTATAAAATCCAAGTCAGGTACCCCAGTTTCACGGAGATCTTTCAAAAACATTTCAGGTGTGAGAGGTGTTAAATCTTCAGTATCCTCAGATACATATGTAAGTGGTCGTGAATTCACCATACTTCCTGTGTCGCAAATGGTTGTGTATAACTCTTCATAGTTCAAATGGGCTTTTCCTAAAACTCTTTTCAACATTGATTTCATAATGCGAACCAATCTCTCCCAAAATCCACCCCACCACGGAGAGGCTGGAGGGTTAAGTTTCCATTTAATTCTTTTTATAGTGGCAAATTCTTCAATCTGTGCCCAATCTACAGAATTCAATTCTTTTCTTGTCGCAACTAAGTTGGTTCCATTATCACTGTAGATGATACGTGGTCGTCCTCTACGTGAAATGAATCTTCTCAAGGTCTGTATGAAATTCTCTTTTGTCAAGGAAGTCGTCAATTCTAGGTGGATAGTTCGAAAAACTGCACATGTATACAGAACTACCCAACATTTGCTGCCATCTTTTAAGAATAGTGGTCCAAAAAGATCTGTTCCAGTAATTTCAAAAACACCAGCTTCTCTCACTCTATCTTCAGGCAGAGGTGAACTCAGCACTTCAGCAGCTTTCGAAGAGAATCTCTGACACTGGACACATGTATGCAGAATCTTTCTAATGGTCTTCCTGCATCTTATTATCCAGAATTTCTCTCGAATTGCTGACATAAGAATTTGTATTCCTGCATGATTCATTTCTGTATGTTCATTTTCAATAATTCTATAGGTTACGTTATGGTTCGCTGGCAAAACTACTGGATATCTAAAATTTTCTGAATCTTTTCGCATTGATATTCTAGTTTGAACTCTGATGACTCCCATTTCATCAACAAATGTACGCAAAGAGGATAAGTTTTTCTTAAAATTTAAATCTTGATTCTGAACAAACTTCATAATCGTAAGTTCAGCCTTTTCAATTTCTCCAACTGTTAAATTGGTCATTACTCTTGCTCCTTTAGGCTTTTTAGCATTTTTTTAAAATCTGAGTATCCATGCTGGGACCTTTAACATCTTTTTATACGAGGAACATTTCTCGTAAAAGCCTATGTTTTCCGATGATACATTGGCTGCAGAAACTATTGTTTTTCTTCTCTCTGATTCTATTACATTTAAATCAGGTTCAAAAACTTCGTTAGGCCAAAATTCTGAAGATTTTCTTAACCAAGAAGGTCCTTCCCACCACCGGGATTTTAAGAGAAATTCAGCAGTACAGCCCCTTGATGGCAAATAGGCAGGATTGAGCCTCCCTGGTATGTATTTCTACTTCTCTGGATGGCTGAGAGATCTAATTTCTTGCACTCTATTGTAAACAAAGGTGCCCAATTTTCATTTCTTTTGATCCAAAATAGAGCAATTGATGAATCTGTCCAAAAATGGGTTGGAATACTTGGCTGTTTTTACACTTTGTGCTAGTCTTGCTCCTATGGTACAGGCAAGAAGTTCTAGCCTGGGAATGGTGACTGACTTCAATGGGGCTACCCAAGATCTGGCTTGCACAAGTTGGCAGGTAATGGAATTAAAATTTTCTGCTCTTAAAAAAATGCAAGTTGCATAGGCTGCTTTGCTTGCGTCGCAGAATACACGAAGGCTCATTTCCGTATACTCCGGATCAGGTACAAGGAGTCTTGGAATAGCAACGTCATTCAGCTTATGTAGTCCCCTTTTCCATTTCTCAAATTTTTTCCCAACACATTCAGGTAATTCAGAATCCCAACTCACTTTTAGTTGCCAACATTCTTGAAGTAAAATTTTTGGTGCTAAGGTTACTGGACAACTATATCCGATGGGGTCGAATACTTTATGGGCTACTGACAATATTTGTCTTTTGGTAACTGTCTTGATTTTCTCGCAAGTCTATACTTAGTGAATCATTGTTTAAATCCCACAATAATCCCAAAACTGGAACACTTCTTTTCTTCGAGGGAGTAGAATTTTCTTCTGTTGGATTGATAATATTATGCTCCCACCCTCTTAGATCGAATTTTGCAGTACTAAGGATATAGTTAGACTCCGAAATAAATTTTTCAAGTTTTTCGGCACTTTCTACATTAGTAACACTATTGTCTACATAAAAAGATTCTGCTAGTTTATCAGCAGTTTCTTTTAGTTCATCGTTAACTTGTTGCAAGTTGTACTTTAGAGTTGCTCCTAACAAGTAGGGACTACAAGTAAGGCCAAATACTACTCTTCTATGTTGAAAAATCTTAATATTTGAAGGATCACCCTCCTCCCACCACAGGAATCTAAGATACGGTCGGTCTACTTCGCTGAGCTGAATTTGTAGGAACGCTTTACGAATATCTGAAATTACCCCAATTTTCTTAAAGCGAAATCTGTTAATTACAGAGGGAATTAGTTCGACTAAGTTGGGACCCTTTCCTAAACAATCATTAATAGAAGGAGAACCCTTTTCTCTTGCTGACCCATCAAAAACTGGACGAATTTTAGTTGTGGAATTTTCTTTAATAACTGCTCTGCTGGGCGGAAAATGTTCATTTAGATTATTACTGAATGGCTCAACTTCTTCAATGATTTCTTCTGCAAGCCATTCGTCTAAAACTGCTTCGTAAGCTTCTAATCTTCCAGATTTCTTCAATGATTCCACGCAATTCTTCAATCTTCGCTCAGCAATTGGTCTACAGCTAGGTAGTGGAGGATGGCCTTGAATCCATGGAAGGCTTACTTCATATCTGCCGTCTTCAACAGTTTTAATATTTTAGTTAAAATATTCTTCAGCAGCTATGTCTAATTCTTCTCACGTGTTCTTATTTCCTGAATCCAAAATTACTAAAGTATCCAGGGACCAAAGATCTGAAATCTGTGCATTGGCCACATGAAGAGATAAAACAACATTTGTACTATCGTTGGAACTAAATTCTTCAGTTTTACCCATAAATGTCCAACCTAATTTTGTTTCAAAGGCCACTAAACCCTTCTAAAGTAATTTACTTTTCCCTGTAAAAAGTTTCCCACTTACATCTGCACCAATTAACAAATCAATTTCTCTATTTTTATTTCTTCTAAATTTTGTTGAGTTCTCATAATCTGAAAACTGAATTCCCCGCCTTCTTGCTTCGTTAATCCATGGCCCATTTCGTAATTTAGGTACTTCTGCGCAAATTTTTTCTTGATCAAGAACTTCAAAATTGCACAAATAGTTTTTATGTAAATCACTTAAATGTATTCTATACCGTAAATGATCATGTGTTTGACCCACCAAACAAACTATGGTTTAATTTTTCGTGTCCTGTAGGTGTATAACCAATTTTCTTTATTATTTCTTTCTTTAAGTAAGATTTCTGAGATCCTGAATCAATTAATGCTCGGATAATGTATTCTTTATCTTTATTAATTAACCTTAGCGTTAAAGTTTGGAGTAATACTTCTTGATTGCAAGTTTTATTGGACAAGGCGGTATTTTCGTTTGTAACTTGTTTTTCGGAATTATTTTCTGGACACATTATATCGAAATGACGGCGAGAACAAATACGGCATTTTACAAAGCAGCGGCAATTTTTTGTCAAATGACCTTTAGAAAAACAAACAAAACAATGACCACGTTTCATCAAAAAATCTTTTTTTTTCGTTGAATTGTTTAGATTTGAATTCTTTGCAATCCTGTAATAAATGTTTTTCGTTATTTCAAAAATTACTGAAATGTCGTTTATTGCCTGAATTATTATTGTAAAGGCCAGCTGCAGTTGATGGACGAATTTTGTTTATTTTTGGTGATTTATAACTTTCTTTCTTATTTGATGTGGTCAGGGGCGGACCAAATGAATGTTGGCACCCGTGCGAGTACAGCACATATCCACAGCATAAATCAGCTGAAAGCGCCTATTTTGTTATACTTTTTCAAAATGCTATTGACTTTATAGTAAATTGAAAAATATATTCGCTTTTATTCTTTATGTGTAAAAGTACCAACAAAAAACGTATATGTACAAATAAGAAAGTTAAAGTTGCTGCTAAAAAATCGGGCTATATCAAATTTCCAATCTTAAATTCAGTATTATTTTCAACATTTTCTGTTAAACTAGTCAACATTTTCTACTAAACTAGTCGGTCCATATTTCCAAATGAATCTATTTCCAAATTTTCTTCTTCCAAATTTCCTGTCATATACGTGTCAAAACTATATACTTGCATATATAGTTTTGATTTTATAAAATCAAAACTAAAGATAAATTAATTTATCATATTATGTCCCCTTCTTTCACTTCTTCTAATTCTAATAAATCCTCTAATAATAAATATAAGAAAATACAACATTGGCTTGGTCTACATGAAGGAATTTCTAAGTTAATTAATAATAATGTTCATCTTGTTGCTAAAGCTCCCCTAAAATAAAATTCCTTACTTTCTAAGAAATTAGATCCCCCTCCTTGTAAATTAAAATCAGGTGTTTATGAAATCCCATATAAAATTAATGATAAAACTAACTCTTATATAGGAATGTCCATTAGACCTTTTAAGTGATTGAATGAAAGAACATATAGCAGATTTAAAATATAACAAATCCTGTACTGCTTTTTCAAGTGCTTATAAAACTAATCCCATTGAACCTGATTTTGAAAATGCCCGTATAATTTATAGTCCTAAGAATAGAAACCAAGCACTATTTTATGAATCTTTTGAAATTATAAAAAAGGAAATCTGAAATGATACATTATCCATAAACCCCCCTCAATTTGGCTTCATTTCTCAGGCTTAACCCCTTAACATGCGCTGTCCTCGCTGCGAGGACGCAAAATTTAAGATCCAGCTGCAAAAATTCATCGCGGAAAATTTTTAGCAAAAATTTACGTTTATAACATATCAGAAAAAGCTGGGTTTTTTCAAGGTTCTTCTATCATAAGGTTGGGCCATTTGAAGAGGAAGCAAGCAGAAGTGAAACGTCACAAGGCGGAAGACAGAAGCAAACTACGATACAAGAAGCAAACTACGATACTCTGGGCTGTTAGCCCAGAGCTAGCTATTACTTACTAAAAAATATATCCAATAATCTGATATAAATATTACCCAAAAACAAAAATCAAGAACGGTATTACATGAATAAAAGTACATTCGTTAAAATATTTATTTTAAATACATATAAGTTCATAAAAAATTATAAAACTTTCGCGTTTTCGGCAACATTACTATGCATTTGTTTACATTTATAATACTTCAATAAAACGATGAAATTCAATTATATTAAAATGAAATGAAATAAAAATGCAGTTATTTAATTGTTTTACTCAAAAGAAAGCACACATATTTTTTTAAGAGAATGTAATATATATACATTTTACTGTACGATCGCGATATGTTTGTTTACATTTCAGATATTTCAGTAAAATTATGAATTTTAATTTTATGAGTAAAAATGAAAAATAAGCACATTTTTTTAAATATTTGTTCAAAATAAAACACTTATATTTTTCAATTTAAAAAGAAATACACAATATATGAAGTTATCTGTAATTTATGATATGTTTGTTTACCTTTTAAATACTTCAACATTGTCATGAACTACTTCAATAAGACGATGAATTTCAATTTTTTAAAATGAAATGAAAGAAAAATGCAGTTATTTAAATGTTTTGCTCAAAAGAAAGCGCAGGTATTTGTTGAAAAAAAAAAAAATCTAAAATATATAAATTTTGCTGTACTAGTGTGATTTGTTTGTTTACATTTCAGATATTTCAGTAAAATTATGAATTTTAATTTTATGAGTAAAAATGAAATAAAAATACATTCTTTAAAATAGTTTGTTCAAAATAAAACACATATAATTTTCAATTTAAAAAGAGATACATAATATATTCAGTTATCTGTAATTTATGATATGTTTGTTTACCTTTTAAATACTTTAACAGTGTCATGAATTACTTCAATAAGACGATGAATTTCAATTATATCAAAATGAAATGAAAGAAAAATGCAGTTATTTAAATGTTTTGCTCAAAAGAAAAATTATATTCATTGTTTAAATATGTAATGACAGAAATAGTGTCAAAACATTTTGCTCATGTTGGCTTGTTGGTATTTTTAAAACTATTTTCATTGGAAAACATGTGCTACTACTGACACTTTTAATATGATATTACAAAAGTTACATTGAAATGTGTTACTACATAAAAACAATTTCATAAAATTTTCAATTATCCAGATACTTTCTACAGAGGATTAAAGAAAGAAAAAAAAATTAAAATTAAAAAAAGTATCTAAGATTTTTTTTTTTTACACAAAAGTTTATTTCATTTTAATTGTATTAACTGCAAATTTAATTTTGAACTGCAGAAATATTTTTGTGTGTACTTATTTTTATCCACTACATAAATTGTTCATAACATTTTGTTTATTATGAGATACAACAATTTGTTTCATGTTTCATAAAGATAATAAATTTTAACAAAATCTTAATTATGTCCCTATTTGAATATATATATATATATATATATATATATATATCACTTTTTACAGCAGACAACAGGCATTGGCTACTGTCAGCAGGCCCCGACTTACGGCAGGGCATACGGGGCAAATGCCCTGGGCCCCCCTTCTGGAAGGGGCCCCCCTACAGGCGAATACAGAAATTCTGCAACCTAAAGACCTCTTATGCCACTGCAAGGGGGCCCCCCAGAATAGGCTTGCCCCGGGGCTGCAGGTAGTCTAAGTCGGGCCCTGCCTGTCAGCTTTCAAAAGAGTATACTTGAAAATCGAAGGGAAGTAGTAACATAAACATTTAACAAACATACTTATTACATGATTATTGCTAATTTAATATCTCTTTGATTTATTACTTCTGATCTTGAAAATATATGATATAAATTACACGATGATATATTACTTACATGATTTGATTTTATGAGCAATCTATCTATTGCTATTATACATCCCAGTTTTTCATCAATGTTCTATCACTTTCAACAATCTATTCTTTAAAAAAATTATGTGCTCTAATACGGAGCACGTCAAAGAAGCAACAAAAGACGTAGATTAAGATTATCACACGGTACATTTAAACAAATTCGATTAAAAGAAAAGAAAAAAAAATTAAATCATAAAAACGCAATTTAAACACTCTTATTTCAAATGTAAACAAGATTTGATCCATTCGCCTTATGACGTAGTGCGCGAGAAATCTCAAATAGCTGAAAATTCGCGCATCTATGAAATGGCACCCCCCTGGTTTTTTTTACCTTAAAATTTAAAATTTCTTTTAGTTTAATTTAGTTCATGAATTCCGGTGGCAGCATAATTTAAATGATCCGAATTGTCTTGCGCCGCAAAGGGTTAAAATAATTTAAGGTAACCCAGATGTTGTTTTTCTGGCAACCCTGCGTTGTGATCCTTTAACTCCGTTTATTAAAGAGCTTTATTTTTCTTATAATGTGCATGATGGTGGTTTATTTAGATGTTCTCAACTTATTTTAAGATGTATATAGAGTGCTTTTTATATAAGTTATGTAATCACGTTTTGATATCTTTATGAATAGTGATTGTAATATCCAAGAATGGCTTGATTTGATTTATGTTTATAGTTTATGTACTTCAATTCCCTGAAAATGGTTAAAAATTGAATATTAACCGAGGCGTCGGAATGTAAAGATAATTTATAAATAGTTTGATATGCTGAAAAGTATGGTTTATTCATATTTTTTTAACTTTTTGGTATTTATGAAAAACCTGAAATAAATTTTGTAAAAATATCTTAAGTTATTTGTGAGAAAGCTATGGAGTTATTGATGGAGCTTTTATTATGGCTTTATTTTGCACCATTAATATCTGAAAATACTTTATTTTAAATACCTTTAAAACCTGTAAAATACCTGTTAAAAGAAACATAAGGAAAACCTTCAAAAACATTGGAAAGGTATTTAAAAAAAAAAAAAAAACTTTGTAGGTTTATTTAAAATATCAATATGATTCATGGTATTTCATAAAAACCTTTTGGTATTTACACAAAACCTGTAATAAGTTTCTGAAAAATACCTTAAGGTATTTGTGAGAAACCTATGAAGGTATTAATAGAGCTTTTATTATGGTTTATTTTGCACTATTAATACCTGATAATACCTTATTTTAAATACCTATAAAACCTGTAAAATACCTGTTTAAAGAAACCTTAAAAAATCCCTTAAAATTTTAGTAAGGGTACAATTCCCCGTCAATATGAAGATTAATTTAGTTACATGAAGATTAGTTACTGATAACATGAACTATTGATAACATGAACAAATTTTTTAGTCCTCTTGAGATCACGTAAACAAGGATCGACTGTATATGCGTCGAGCTAACAAACAGTGAGTGCTGGTGTTTGTATTTTAAATAAAGGCCACGCTTGGGACCTAGGTTTGAGTGGGATGTTCTTCGATGGGTGTATGTATGGGAAAGGGTTCAAGGTGCCCTACACATATTAATTGGAGTTTTAAAGGAAACAAAACTTAGAAAAACTAGGCCGAAGAGCACGATCTGCGACCTGGAATTAGAGTCCTGCACACCCGACCTGAACTCGACAAATGAATTTTAAATCAATCCGAAACCCGACCCGAGCCCGA
This sequence comes from Salticus scenicus, assembly GCA_963930645.1. Lineage (NCBI taxonomy): Eukaryota > Metazoa > Arthropoda > Arachnida > Araneae > Salticidae > Salticus > Salticus scenicus. The sequence goes on from OZ005659.1 coordinate 238,134,540, forward strand.
CAAAAAAAAAATTAATGGACCCGAAAAACAACCCGGTACCCGGGTCTAAATGAACATTAACAATTCATCTAAAAATCAGGCAACACATTTTTAATTTTTTAAATAAAGTAAATTTTCATTGTCACAGGTAAATCATTTTAGAAAGAATTAAAAATGTAACTACTAATACACTAAGTTAAAAATATATAAAAAAAAATTCATAATTATTTTTAAATATTGATGTGTGATGCGTATTTGAAGTGTACAAAATTGGGTTTCACACACAGAAAAATGAAAAATCGAAACTTGTCAAGAGACGTGCCATCTTTGTGACACTAAACGTTTGTCAAGTACATTGACAAATTTGCACAAAATTACGCAAAATTTTAAACATTCACAACACTACCTGACAATCCCATTTAGTCATGAGACACAAAAGTCGTTTTATTTTACCATGTATCTTTAATGTGCTTCGTCTGATGATTCGTTTTGGCTCTAAAACTTGTCAGATGACTAACTTCCCAGGTACAGTTTTCATTTTCCTCAAATTTGACCGGTTAGTCAGATGAGAGAATAAAAATAAATTATTTCTATTTTGTCAATTGACTAAGAAAAATTTGTTTGGCTAGTCCAAAAGCTGAGCATTATTTTTTTTTTTCCTTTTTTCCTTTCTTTCTTTCTTTCTTTTTTTTTTTTTTTTTTTGTTATTTGTTTATTTATTTTTTGTCTCCTTCTGACAACTTGAGTTAGTCAACCGAAATCGAAAAATAAACCCATCGAATTTCGCGGGAAAGTGTCAGTTTCATTAATTCTGAAAAAGAAAATTTCGCTTAAAGTTATTTGCGAAACGCATATTTTTTATAAGAACTTTGTGTCATGCTAATCCCAGTTTTTGTATTTTTAAATCTAATAAACCATTTTCTAAGTATGATATGAAACTATAGCAAAGGAGCACGGCAATTTTTAATAACAGATAGAAAAAGAGTTTTTTTATTTATTATTAAAACAAACATTTAATTTTTTACCCCAACTAAAATTAAAAAGACTGAAATCTGTATTCCATGCACGAAAACTTAAATAGAAATATCTTTCCACTGAGAAATGACACTAAGCGGCAAAATTTGTTCCAATGTATTTAAAAAAAAAAAAAAAAAAAAAAAAAAAAAAAACCTGTGTTACTTAGATAAGATATTTTTAACTATAAGTAAAATTTTGTGACCCCCCCCATCTCCCAGAAATTGAGCCAGGCCCAGTCTAGTTCGAGTAATAAATTAAAATAAATATATATAAAAAAAATTAAACCCAACAAAACTTATAAAGTTCATCTTAATGTTTATAAATACTGCGTTATACACGTGTAAGTATACGCTCTCTAGTACCCGTTGCTGTAGCCGAAAATATAGTTTTAAAAGTTAAAATACTCAACGATGTGTTTATGTAGCTTATAGTATGTGTTTCGTCTGCTTGTTTTAGGATTTTCTGATAAGGAAAAAAAAATCATTTTCAGATTTTTTCAACTTTTCCTCGCTTAATTATGCCCACCAGCGGCCGATCGGTTCTGCGCTGAAAGCCGGTAGATGGGAGGTGCCGGGTTCGATCCCAGTTCGCACTCATCGACCTAGCCGTTCGGAGTTTTCCATGGTTTCCCCCCGAAACTCGCGTAAATTTGAGCTAGGACCCCTTAGAAAGACCCCCCCCCCATGGACGGCATTCCCCTTGTATGCCTAGGACACATACGGAGTCAATCGGCCTTAAATCCTACAGCCAACCAACCAACCAACCTTACTTAATAACTTTTCATTCATTTTAATTACATATTTTAAAAAGTGTGTTTCTGCTAAAAAAAAAAAAAAAAAAAATCTGTAAAAAATATGATACAAATATTTAGAAGGATACATACGCTGTGGTAGTTAGACTTTAATGTTTTATAATTAGAAATTAAGCCTTGATGCTAGCAGTATTTGAAGAAGTATTGTTTCTACATATAATGATCAATAAATAGCGTCGTTTAACTGTGATTTTCTTTTTTAATTAGAGTTATATTTTGTTAAGATTCCTGTACATTTAATAATATTAACCCCGATCAGGTTATAGTGGGTCATTGGATACCCGAGCTATTTTTCTTATTTTTCATCCGTCAGAATCCACGTATAAAAGAAATACCTATCTACCGTGTCCATGACTTTTTTCGTAAAAATACCATTCTTAAACTTTATTATGCAATTTGAATTTTTCAAATATCTCAATTTGTTCAAAAGTTATAAATTTTTAGTAGATGCCTGAATTTTATAGAAACGAGTGTATTTCTGATAAAATATGAAATATTTGTTAAAATTTATTTTGCAATATTCATTGTCTGCCCTTAAATTAGAAGTATTCAAGAATTTTATCACATTTTCTTTCATTACAATTTACGTGTTCTAACATTGCCCGGGTTCTTCAGCAACCTATGATAAACTGACAAGATGCCGAAACATACGATAACCTGATCGGGTTAATTTCTATTCTCAACTTGTTCTTCTGTAAATGCCTTAATTACAGTATCTCCTCCTCGTTTGAATTTTTCATAAGCTTTCTACTGAAAGAAACAAACTGAAGAGCAAAAAGTTCATATTAGTGGTTTTGGATTGTGCAAAATTTAATCTTATGAATTTTCAATAAATTTGTTTGAATCTAAATGAAGTTTCAAAGTGTGGTGTTTAATAAATTAATAGTTATGTTTTTTTTTTTTTTTTTTTTTTTTTTTTAATGAGACACAACTGAAATTCTGTTTGTATTTTTATTTAGTATCTGCAATATTTATTAGAATGTAAGTAGTAGAGTAGCATCGTCTATTAATAAATAGTATGTATTATATAATGTTTATATATTTTTTCATAGGGCATGCTTGTGTATTAAACAAGAAAAAAGATCGAAATCACCCAAAAGAACCAGAAGATCGAATATAAATGCCAAGTGCAAAAACGTAATGTCAAATGAAGCTAATATAAATCAATGTGGAGTTTATAATTTAATCTCTAATTATGTATGCGTAGTAAATAATTGAAAATAGTATGCTTAATAAATAAATATGTTGTAAATATTTTCTTTTGTTATATTGGATGAGTTCTTGATAAAATATTCAAAAGTATTTTTTCTTCTTCTTAATGTATATATATATGTTGTTTAGAAACTTTTTTAATTTTAAGATTCTTTCCCTATGCTTTTGAATTCCCCTAAACAAAAGTTTTTCTAGGAATAAGTTCACTCACAAAAGTTTTAGGTGTGTAGAAAGAAAATTAAAAAAATTCATGTTGAATTAAAAATGGGGGAGGGGGAATCTTTTTGCAAAGAGTCTTATATCCCATTAGAAATATTAAAATTTTATTTTTTAAATATATTTTGTTCCTGTTTTATTCTGAATAATTTCATGTTCAGTTTTACAGTCTCATATTTTCTCATACTTAAATAATATAATGGCATTGATTTCATATCTGAATTTCCAGATTTCGCAAGCTTTTTTATAAATCCTAATTCAAGATTCAGTCAAACAAAATTTTGAAAGTAAAAATATTACATATTCTTTAACAAATAAAAATCTTCAAAACTACATTTATGAATTTTCTGTATTATTTGATATAAATTCTCTCTGAAGTAAAAAAAGTTACACAAATAAAAGAATAACTTTATAAAGTACTATAGTAAAAGTTAGAAAAAAATATCTTGAATACAGTAGTATCTCATGTTAACTCTAGGAATTGGTAACTATCTTTGTAGACGACAAACTACTAAACAAATGTTTATGTATGTTTATGCATTTGAAATATGAAGATTTTTTTTTATCAATGCTATATTAAGCATAAATAAGTTTTATTTTCGTGATGAAAGCCTTAATTTGATGAAAAAATGTCATACATCTAAACGTAACTCTAGGTTCTAAATACAAATGTTATGAACTATAGCTGCCACATAATTGCCACCTTTTATATAGTTATTTCTTGCCACTAAAGTTTTGACTTATTTAATAAATGAGAAATTTTTGTTAAATTTTAGTGGTAAATGAAAGTTTAAAAATGCTAGAAAAGAATATTTCTAAATATCAATTTTCTAAAAATTTGATTAGTAATCATATTATTGGTGATTACTCATATTGTTACATTTGAGAGGCTACGTTCATGAAGAGACAAGCTAATGTTAATCCATGGCAGCAGGTTCTTGGAACATTTTTTAATTGCATAATATTTTCAATTTCATGTGCAGTTTTTTTTTTTTTTTTTTTTTTTACCTCAGAACAGAAAAACTATAACCAAAATTGAAAAACAGTGCAATCAAATAATTTATCAAGCATACGAACTCGTGGGATTAACAGCTTGTGAGTTTCTTTTATGATATGAGCATAGTCACTTAGCCCCCCCCCCCTCATCAGTCAGCTCTATGATTTCTTTCATAAATTCTAATCCTATGGTTGTGGAATGCTATCGCAATCTCAAAAACTATCTCCTCAATGAATGCATATTGTTAACTATACTTTCTGTGACATCTTAAAGGGTGTTTTTTTTTTTTTTAATATTTCTAAAACATACACTTAATTTTGTATTTGATGTATTAAAATTACCGAAGTTAACGATTTTAACAATTCAAATAAAAATGTACATTTTGGAAATATTTTGCAATGATGAGACTATAAGAGACATGGTTTAAGAAGAGTATGCAGATTAACAGTTTAAAATATTCATTTTTGAATATTATAGACATAGTTTGAAAATACAAAAGCATTTACGTTCAGGTTTACCATTATAGTAAACAAAATCGGAAAGCTGATAAAAGGCTTTAATAATATTGACCTCTATTGGAAATCTATCTGTAATATTCATACAAATTCTATTTTTTTTTCAGGGGGGGGGGGGGGGGGGTAGAAAATTTTGCATATAATCATATACTTGTAAAACAGAGAATTGTATATTTTTTTATACGTAATCCTTTTTTTTTAAGGAGACGTGGTACTTTTTACAGCAGTACTGCTGTAGGTGTCAGATAAAATCTTATATTCCCACTTAATATTTATAAATGGAACTACATTAGGCTTGTTCAATGAAATATATATTCAGGCAAAAGTTCTTATTGTTTTTTATGCTTTTTTTCCCCCCAAGATTCGAAATATTTAAATTGAGTTTTCTCAGTTTAAATTTTTTTTTTCATGAATTCATGATCTTCAAATGCTAAAATTTCTATAGATATTAAAAAAAAAAAAAAAAAAAAAAAAAAAAAAAAAAAAAAAGATTTAATTTTTTAAAATATATATTTAATAGAACCTATTTAAAAGAATTAAGTATGAGTTTTGCAATATCTTTAAAATAAAAAATATTAAAAATAAAATATAACAAAAATCTGTTTTTTTTTTTTTTTTCTTCTTTCCCTGAAATTTTTACATAGACATTCACTTTCTATTTTTTATCACGAAGACTAATCAATAAATTTCAAAATCATTCTTAACTCTTTTAAGTACGTTCTGTTAAACGTTAAAAGAATTAAGTCTCTTCTTAAATATGTGAAGCAGTTTTAGCATTTTGAAAATCATAAATTTGTCATAAAACGAAAACTGAGAAAACGCAATTTAAAAATTTCATAGCTGTAAAAAATATATCAAAAACCATAAGAATTGTTACCTATTTCATTGAATAAACAGACGTAATATAGTTCCCTTAATAAATAATAAACTTTTATATCAAACATAGTTTAGTGCTGCCGTAAAAGATACAAAACTCCCTTAATTTGACGAGCATTAGTACTTTTTTTTTTTTTTTTAACATACTGAACAGCCTTCTAATTTTACGGGCAATACTATTTTAACACACAAGGTTCTATTTTAATTTTACGGGCAACACTACTATTTTAACATACCAAGATGCCTTCTAATTTTACAGGCAGTGCTACTATTTTAATATACCGAGCTCTCTTTTAATTTTACGGGCAATACTACTTTTATTACAGGTTGGCTGTATGTTTCATCGCAACGTAAAATTACTGGCGATACGTCATTCATCCTCTAAATGTTTTTTTACGGGCTTTGTCTGGAATCTCTGCTGCCGGGCTTTGCCCGTAATTTTACTGCAGCATTTTTTACAGTGTACATAGTCATAGTTTTACATATTTTTATACTACTTGATTGTTAATTAAAGAATTTATTTTTTGAAAACATGTAAGTTAAAAACGGAATAATAATAATAATAAAAAAATCACATTAGCTTTAAATTGCAAAAAATCAGCTTTAAATTGCTGAAATGTTAAAAAAAAAAAAAAAAAACACAAAAATTACTTTGTTTTTTATAGTTTTATTTGAGTATATTTCAATAAATAAATAGTTTATTAGTTTATAGTTTAATGTGTTTATATTTTAATTCTAAATTAAATCTATTGTATTTCTATTTTGTAATTTAATTCGCTAATTCGATCGTCGTTTATTTTCACTAGCGTACAAATTGCATTTTGTATGTAATTACGTCGTAAAAATTAATTTTTAATAAATCTCTAAAATCCGAAAAATTCCGAAATCCGGAATCACCGCGGTCCCGCCGATTCCGGATTTTCGAGGTTCAACTGTACATATATATTGGATTAATCTTCCTCTTCAAGTATTATTAGACAGCTAGTCAAATAAAGACTAATTTCCCTTTTCATATGTTATCAGACATGCTAGTCAGGCAAATAGCCTTGATTAACATGCCTCTTCAAATATTCATTAAAAACTGACTCGCTTGCTTAGTCAGATACCTGGTGGCTGCTGACTAACCATCTGAATCAAGTGTAGATTCTGACTAACTTGCCTTGTCTGGTTAAAGTGGTTGATGTGGTTGATGACTAATCTTACTGGTCAGATAGTTTTGATTGTGGACTAGCCATCTTTGTTTGATAATATTAACCTTCCTAGTCTGGAGTAGTGTTTTGATGACTAGTTCAGCAAGTGCACTTTTTAGTTTTTGAGACTAGTTCAGCAAGTACACTTTTCAGTTTTGATGACTAGTTCAGCCAGTACACTTTTCAATTTTGGTGACTAGTTCAACAGGTACACTTTTCAGATTTGGTGACTAGTTCAGCAAGTACACTTTTTGGCTAGTCAGCTTTTTTGGTTAGTCAGTTCTGTATTGTCAGTTGAGCATTTTGCCAGGTCACTGTGACCAACTTATTTTTCTGTGTGCAAGTTTAGCGTTTGTCGTTTATTGTTTGATGCTTATCACACACAGAGAATTAAAAATTATACACTGCTGTTGCAGATGCCTACTAAAACGTCCGTTATGATCTACATCTACATATATTTGAATAACTTCTTAAAAACATCTGCACGGGAAAAAATATTAATTATCAGTTTAATTTCACAATCTGTTTTAAAAGGATGTGAGTAATGAAAATAGATGAATCACACATCTAAATATTCTCAAAGAGGGAGCTTGTTTTCAACATCTTATATTCTAAATAAAAATAATAATAGTATTTGATGTTTTTTGTTAATAGTTTCAGTGGGATACGGGTGTTTTTATTTTGTTATCGTAGTTTTATCGATGAATCAGTAGTAGAATATTTAAGATTCAAATAAACACTCCATCTTTCTTAACTAACAAGGAGAGGTCACGACATGGAAAATTCAGATCGGGACGAAATTCCGCAGGATTGTAGTATACTATGAGGGTAACAACATATTAAAACAGTAGGACCCACTATCCACAAAATTTCGAGAAAAAAGCATTTAAAGTTTCAGTAATCTCTAAATACAAGTTATTTCGCAAGCGAGCAAGCGCCCCAGTGGTGTGATCTTAAAGCGCGAGTCTGCTAGCCAAACGACTTGGGTTCGAGGCTACCTCGAGACTACTTTTTTTTTCTTTAACTTTTTATGCAATCTAAACTTTTTATTTATTTTTACTTTATTTTATAATTCAATTCAAAATTTGAAAATTTTAATAAAATATTATTTAATTTTTTTTAATATAAAATAAATAAATTTTTCTATTTTTAATATTTATAACTTAAAAATACAATAAATTTCTATAACTTAAAAAATAAATTTTAGTTTTATTTTAACTGTAAAATAAGGTAAAACTAAAGAAACTGTTTTTGATTATTTATCGAAATATTTTATTTTATTTTAGGTATGCTTGAAACAATACTAATTAAAAAAAAAAAAAAAATAATAATAATACAGAGAAATGATCCTTTTAATTGAATATATAATTACTATCCAAATTAAATAATTACTACTCCAATCAATACAGTTTCTTGAAAAATTATAGTATGCTGTTAAATTATTCCAGGTAAAGAAATGTTATCTTTAAATGTAGATTTTAAATGTTAATGAACATCATTTCTTTTTCGATAACGACTTCCTTTTTTTTTTTTTATCCTTCCTTGCACAAAATAAAATTCCACCTGCCCTTTATTATTAACAAGCTAGAAGCGTTTACGTAATTTATACACATTTAAACAAAATCAGGAAGCTCAAACCAAGATTTAAGTAACACCTGCTAACTATTTTACACTTTGTTTACAGCTTGCTTATTTTTTAATTATTTAAATATTTGTCTGTTTTTCTTTATGTTTCTTATTTAGGGTTTTGTAAAATTAAACTTTATTTTTTAAGTTATAGAAATTTATTGTATTTTTAAGTTATAAATATTAAAAATAGAAAAAGTTATTTTATACTCAAGAAAATTAAATAATTTATTAAAATTTTCAGATTTTGAATTGAATTGTAAAATAAAGTAAAAATAAATAAAAAGTTTAGATTACATAAAAAGTTAAAGGAAAAAAAAAAAAAGAAAAAAAAAGTAGTCTCGAGGTAGCCTCGAACCCAAGTCGTCCTGGCAGACTCGCGCTTTAGGATCACACCACTGGGGCGCTTGCTCGCTTGCGAAATAACTTGTATTTAAAGATTACTGAAACTTTAAATGCTTTTTTCTCGAAATTTTGTGAATAGTGGGTCCTACTAGAGCCCCTAAATAAAATAATAGGCCGGCGCATCACCGCCATTTTTTTGCCTCCGAACAGGACAGCATTCCCGCTTGGCGTCCTTATCGCTTCCCTAATGATTTTAAGAAATCTTGATCTGAAGCTAATCTGGTCAAAATAAGAGTAATAACCAACAATAATATTCCTAAAAACACATTTTTTTCACAGTACATTCTCAGGATGTCATTTTATTCTGAGGATATCCCATGGATGTACTGTAATATATGTTGTTAGGGCGGTTTCTGTTACAAAGTGTCGCCAAAACTCAAATACACAGTAATAGAAGGTCTGTGAACACTTTATATTCACTTCTTGAATGATTATAGCAGTTTATTGTTAAACAAACGTCCATATAATAGTTTACTTAGCTAAAATTATGAAATATAATAAAACAGATTACTCTAAAGTAACGTAAGACGATAAAAAAATGTTTTTCGTTTGTTTATCAGGGAAACGCGCTGGGTACATGTGGCAACCCTAAGGCAAAAAAATGTCGGATGCGCCAGCTCGTATATATAGGAGCCTTAGGTCCTACTGCTTTAATATGTTGTTACCCTCATAGTATACTACAATCCTGCGCAATTTCGTCCCAATTTGAATTTTCCATGTCGTGACCTCTCCTTGTAAAATTTACTAACCTATTTCTTTTGAAATTAATTGTTCGACATTATTCTCATCAGATTGGTAGATGGAAATTAGACCAGGCCACAAGTAAACGGGTTGAGACAACCAAGGAGGGCCCTTCCACCACAAGGAACTCGATATAATACTTTTCGCTGATTCTCATCTAGTAGTGAGATCTGCAGGATTCTCCGATCCACTACAAAAATTTTAGCACTCAAGAAGGAAAAGTGATTGCACTTGAGTCACTCTGTTAGCAACGAAAGGTTTCCAAACTTTGGAAAAACCTTTCACCCAATGAAGAACGATTTTAGAGTCACTCCAGAAATATATTTTTTTGAGTAACGGCGTGAAAAATGCTCTGGATATAATTTCCTAAACGAGCACCTACAAGTGATGCCATTAATTCTAATCTGACTAATGTTAAACTTTCTAGAGGAGCAACTTTACTTTTAGAAATCACAAAACTTGATAACTTTTCCTCCACTAGTTACACATCGGAAATATGCTACAGCTCCATAAGCCTTAGGACTGGCGCCTACAAAAATATGAAGATATATTTCATTAACATTTCTATTGAAAAAAAGTTTTCGTTTAATATTAACATTTTCTAATTCAGAAAGTTCAGAGAACACCATGTTCTGCATTTTTTTTTTCTAAGTCATATGGTAAATTCTCATCCCATTGAAGACCTCTTTCCCACAATTCTTGAATAAGAATTTTAACTCTGATTATAAATGGACTAATTAGTTCACAAGGTTCGAATATTTTAGAAATTATTCTCAATACATGCCATTTGGTGATTCAAAATTCCAAGGAATCCCTAACATCCCTTAAGTATAATTTAATTTTATCTTTACTTACATCTCACTTTAATCTCAAAAATCCTTCTCCTTGGCCGAAATCCATATTTCCTTCATACCCGTTTTCACACCAAAGTTGTTTTAATTCATCACAATTAGTTTTTAACTTCCTGAGTTTAAATCCAACAGCGATTAATATTTCTATTGCCAAAGAGGTTAACTCATAAGCAATCTGTGCAGTTTTAGCTCCACTGTACAAGTCGTCGACGTATAAGGAATTTAACATTTCATAACAATTAGGATAATCATCTTTATATTTCCCTATGTGAAATTTCAAAACGCAAGCTAACGTAAATGGAGAAGTCTTTAACTCAAAGGGTAAACGATTAAGTTGAAGTGTTTGTACCGGATTATCCTGTTCGTCCGGAAACCACAAAAATTTTAGATATTTTCTATCCTCATCCGCAATCTCAATCATAAGGAATGCTTTTTCTAGATCTTCGCAAAATGCAACTTGATTTTCCCGAAATTTAAGTATAACATCCAATAAATTCGGATATAGATTAACTCCCGGTTCAAGAAAATCATTTAAAGAATTTTTATTTTCATTTGCTTTAGAGCTACAATTATAAACCATCCGAAAGTGAGTAGTTTCTTTATCAACCCTTATTATTGCTCTGTGGGGCATATAATAACCTGCATTCATATCCTCGTCAGTACATTTTTCCCACAATGTTACATTCCAATTCATCTGATACAGTTTCCTTATACAATTGATAAAAAATTTCAAGCTTTTTTTTTTTTTTTTTTTTTTTTTTCCAATTTAATTTTTAATGAATTGAAACGTCTGCTCGTGGCATCATAATTATAGTCTAATTATAATGGGGGTCCCATATATTTTTTAAACATTAATCTACACATATACCGTTCCCCATAAAATTTGTAAAAAATCCTCAAAATCTCTAATTAACTGATTATCCTTTTCCGATAGATTTTTGGTTTCCTTCGGAAATTCTTCAATTTCCCAAAATAATCTTAAATCATTTAAAATAGCATTATTTGCAATAATCATATTTTCAGAACAACTACTTTCATTATCGTCCGCTCCAATAATCAGCCAACCAAATGCTCTATTCAAAGCTGACAAATGTTTAATTATAAGTATCCTTTCCCCATAAATTAATTCCCAACAAACATCGGCCCCTAAGAAAATGTTAATATTGTTATCCGAGCTATTTCATTCAGCCAACTTCAAATTCCATTTCTGCATTAAATCTTTTATTTTTGAATATGGATATTTCACAGTAGCGCCAGTTATAGTACGAGAAACAAACAATTCCTGAGTTTTTTTAAAAGAAGAATTTGTACTTTCCAGTTTTACTTCAACAACTCGATAAACTTTATGCGTTGGGCATTTCATTCCGAAAGAATAAACTGATAAAGTTTCATTCCGAATGAGTTTTAATTTTAAGTCACTCGCTAATTTTTCACTAATAGATGATCTCGAACGTCCACAGTCAAACATTAATCTTGATAAGCAAGATTTATTTTCCGATTTAGCTATAACAGTACAAGTTTGCAAACAAACATTTTTAGAACAGTTTGTATTTACATTACTTTGAGAAATAGAAGTAATAACTTCAGAAACATTAGAGTTGCCCCGTTCATTTTCGTTTTCATTAGAATTTAAGCTACGTAAATTTTTACAAATTTCTCTATTACGCTCTATCTTTAAAGTAGAGGATTTATAATTTTTTCTACAAACTGACTCGTGATGAAATCTGGAAAAACATATTTTGCAAACAATACCTGACTTACAAACTTTAGTTATGTGTTTCGGTTTTTTATCTTCATATTCCTCTGATAATTTCGCTTTTAAATTTTACTGGATCATTAATAAGATCCTCGATTTTATCATCATACGCTTTTAACAGTTCTGATTTCATATCTAAAATGTCTAATAACTCATTCAAATCTCAAAAGTTTCGGTTTCAAGATCTAAAGTTTGTACTTTTTCAATTAATTAATTTATACTAGCTCGTAAAAAGCTTCTTTTTTCAATAGATTTACTCGATTTATCCATTATTAATTTTAAAAAGCTTACCTCCAGCTAAGTTATCCAAAATAAAATATAAAAAATAAATAAATGAAGAACTCTTTCATTATTTCAATTTTTGTAAAACGCATTATTCTTCTTTTTCGATTTTTATTTCCATTCATGTGTCATATTAGATTAATATCACTTTAGACGATGCTTTCTTTTTTCTTATCTTTATCCATTACGAATGAACAAAACCCCCCTTTTTTTTTTTTTTTTTTGTTTCCAATATAACTTTTTCCCGGCCGATGCACCAATTTCATCGTTGAATCAGTGGTAAAATATTTCAGGTGCAAATAAACATTCCATCTTTCTTAACTAAGATTTACTAACTTATTTACATATTAAATTTACAGTCATTTACATATATTACAATATTAACATATTTAGGGTCTCCCATTTTGACCCTTCCATTTCAGAAGCCTGCCACACACTGACAGCAAAGCAAAATAGTACATGTACCGCACGGCGACCCCTGGTGGAGAGAATCCGTAACACATAGTTTTGGTAAGTGTATATTCATTATGGGTATATATTGCAAAGAAATTTCTGCTTATTATGGAATTTTTTTTTTGGAAAAATGTTCTAAATCTTTGCAATCTGTAATTTTTAATTTGGATTATATTTTTTATCTGAAAAATTTAAAACGGTAACATATATTTATATATTGATAGACATTTAATAATTTTATTAAGAATGAAATAGTTTACAACATACTGCATAAATTTAAACTTTTAAAGTACGATATTTAACGTTATTTTTATAATACTAGAAAAGTTACTTAAATCAATTTCAAAATATATTTATGTTTATCTTTTTTAAGTGTTATTTTTATACATTTAAAAACAGTTTTTCCTTTAAATAAGATGAATTAGAAATATACTATAGTATCATCTGTCACTTTGAAGTTGGGGTTTGCGTAGTGCAATATTTTTTTTCATTGTAAGAGGAAAATAGTTAGAGAATTCTCTACAGCTAATTCAGAACAAAGCTAATTAATTACATTTAAAGAGTTGACACTTATTATTACAAACTCGCGTTAGATTGTAACGACAAAATCTTCGGAGTAGTAGTCGATGTGAGAATTACTGATCAAGTACAGAGCTCGAAGTTTCTGCTCTTTATTCAGGGCACTTTCCGAAATGAAAAATTTTTGGCTTCTTTGCGACCTTTATATTTGTACAGAAATATTTAATGCGTTTTATATTAAAGTGTCGCAATTGAATGCGATAGATATTAATGCATAAAAATAATGGTATCAATAAAGGCAGAAATTTCTCATCAATGAAAGTGTCCTGATAAACGAGATTTGCATTCTGACCCCCCCCCCCCCCCGTTTAGTTTCTCTTTCATTTTCATATTACATATCGAATAAATAAAATCTTCCAAAAATTAAATTCTACAAAACTTTGGAATACAATTTTAGCCAAATGCAATGCATTCAGTTGCAATAATATTCTTTCAGCTGAAGGCATGCATATAATAATATTAAATATGTCTGTATTAAAAAAAAAAAAAAAAAAAAAAAAAAAAAATACTAAACAATTTAAAATTCAAATTATGCAAATAAATGCCTAAACAATCTATAAATACTAAAAAGAAATTTGAGAATATTTAAACAATTTTCTACAAGTAACTAATTAATTTAAAAATGCAAAATACATGTAAAAGGGGAAAAATTACCTTTATTAGATCTACTTCTCCATCACATCGAACTTTAAATCCAACAGGCAGTCACTTTAAAGGCATAAATATAATTACATATAATGGTTTCAAATGTGCTGCCAGGTAGATTAAGTCATTAGATGATTCCTTACTCCTTTAAAGTATACTAATATATAAAAATGACAAATGACCTATCGATGTCTTAATATCGCAATTATTACAAAATATAAAAAAAGACAGAAACAATATTAAATTAATAATACAATAAAATAATAAAAATAAAAATAAGTATGCAAAAATAAAATTTCACACTAAGTATTTCAGTTTTTCTTTCTATTAATAGAATACTTTTGACTTACATACGTTATAATTACCAAATTTAAAGTTAATTTGGGAATGTGTAACAGATAATATGCACAAGAAAAATTTAAATTTTAAATTGATTTTATTTCACAGATTTATAATTTAAAAGTTAAATAAAACAATGATAATATAATACTTTATACACTATGTATAAATTATTCTACATAAAGTTTTAATTTATTCTTTAAAATACTTTAATAAATAGATTTCGTATACGATGCCACACCAATGAACAACTTATTTTCAATGCTGTTGACATTCGAAATGCAGACGATGACATGACATTTTTTCGTTTGCAGAGTTAGTTTCCTTTTAAATTTCATTGAGTGCTTCGCCGAGTCATAAAACATGCACTCTGTTATTAAATGTGATTCTAATACAGTAACAATCGCTTAATAAATTCACTGGTTAATAAAATCAGCCGCTTAATCTGATCAAATTGCAAAGACCGGAATCAAATCAATATGAACTGCTTTTAAAACGGTCGTTTAATAAAATCAGCATCGCCGGTTAATAAACTCAAAAAAGAAAAAAGAAAAAAAATCTTTGCAGCAGCAAGGATGTCAGTTATGCACAGTAAACAAATGTTTATTTACACTGTGATTTTTTATTTTTGAAATAAAAAAAAAGAAAGAAAACACAGCAATCTCTCCGTTATTTCTACTCTTTGTCAAAAATTTTACATTTGCAGCATAGTTACAAATGAAACAAGCTCCATCACTTCTCTTAGTAACAATTTCAAGGAACATATTCTTTAAAATGCGGTAATAAGTTACAGAACTTGGGATGAGGTAAATTTACTTATTTTGAAGGAACAATTAATTATCTGTCAAAAATCAATTAATATTGTTTATTAATTCCATTATTCGTTGCATTTTGAAATTTCTTTTCCAAATTCAGGGATGTAATACCTTTTTCTTGAGTGCAGGAACGTTCGCCGTATATAATAAAATCTTTTTGTAAAAAAATAGAACCGACTCCAAAAAGCAACTACTATTCAAACAACTTAAAAAAAAAAAAAAAAAAAAAAAAGGTATGAAATGAAACTGTAAATTGCGCCTAAAAGTATAAACTAATTTCCTTCGCCAAACAACCTATAACACTACAATTAATCATAACTTTTGAAGTCGGCGCAAAATTAAATAAAATTCAATTAGTTTATAAAGGTTTGTCTTTAGACCGGTAGCAACAAATGCTATTGTCTCAAATGATCCATTTTCATGTTACCTTTACTATTTTATTTACTGTATACAATCGGTCCATTAGTAGCATCTACATAGAACAGTGAACATTCTTCACAATGCGGTATTTATGTTTCTACAAAGTTAGAGTTTCCTTTGCAAATTTGGTATAAATATGATAAATATCCTTGGTGGCTTTTGGATTTGGCGATCAAAACGTAATACAAAACTATACACGAAAGATGTATATTTTCATAATATATATTGTACGAAGTATTGTTTCATATTCTTGATTACTCTTTTAATATACCTTATCAAAATAATTATGCTATCCCAAAGTCATCAAATATGTTTGCCAGATAATTTTGCGATTTTTCTTTCACCAAGGGCGTCAGATACCAGCATCTTTGCCAACTTTTGCTGCTTACGAAATCTTATTTGTTTTCTTAAATCAAAGTAGTTTTCGGCTGCGTTTTGCAGGTGACAATGTGAGATTTGTATTTTGAATAGGATTTGATTTTTGTATTGAATAAAGGTATCAATTTTTATTTAATTTTGTGCCGACTTCAAAAGTTATGATTAATTGTAGTGTTATAGGTTGTTTGGCGAACGAAATTATTTTATACTTCTAGGCGCAAATTACAGTTTCATTTCATACCTCTTTTTTTTTTTTTTTTTTTTTTTTTAAGTTGTTTCAATAGTAGTTGCTTTTTGGAGTCGGTTCTATTTTTTTACAAAAATATTTTATTTTTTTCTTTTCAGGGAAAACTTATTGATATAGCAGAACATCAGAAGACGTTCGACGACAGTTTCACAAATCAAAACTTCCAAGAAAAGTGACATAATTCAAAAAATGGTTTATGTCACTGAAAAATACATGAAATGCACCCAATGTGAACAAAAAAGTTACATCTCCATCTAGAAAGTTATCCACTCGAGAGACAGTTGTGCCAGTTTTATTCTAGTCAAGTTATTTTTAAGTTGATTTTTCTCAAATGCTGCATTTTTAAGTTGTGTCACTTTTCTTGCCTTTATCGAATATGAGCAAAAAACTATCTATTGAATGAACATACGTTAAATTAAAAAGTCTTTAGAAATGTAAAGAACGGATACATTGTATTCGTAACCAAAAATTCTGTTAGGCATATACACTGCTCGACATTGAAAATGCAACACCAAGAAGGAATGATAATAACGGAATGAAATTTGTTGGACACATACATTATAGTAGGAAGAACGATTGATTAAAATTTCAGGAAATTTGGAGTAATATGTACTGAGAAAACAGTACATAAAGCATCGACCTTTGTGAGCAATAACAGCACATATCTGCCTAGGCATTGAATCGAACTGCGATTGGATGACATGTACGGGTAGAGCACTTCATGAAGTTTTAACACGATGCCACAATTCATCGATCGAAGTTACTGGTGAGTGGTGGGGGGCCAGTCGCTTTTCAACGATTAAACAGTCATTTTCATTGGTGCGAGATCAGGAGAACGCGCTGGCCAGAGCAACAGTCGAACACATTCGGCATCAATGAAGGTCCAGACAATATGGACAACTTGCGGTCGTGCATTGTCTTGTTTAAATGTTGCGCTTCGGAGGCCTTGAACATAGGGCAGAGCTATGGGCCTTAACTCGTCAGAAATGAAATGGCTGGTATTCAGAGTGGCGGGAATGAAAACAAGAGGTGACCGGGACGTGTATCCAATGGTACAACATACCATAAATTCAGGTGGTGACTCAGTATGCGGCTACCAAAATTATGATTACCCTCAAAACTGCATCACTGATATGGATGCCATTAATGTGTGATCAATGATGAACCTGGACGCAGGAATGGCGTGAAGTCACTTTTCAGACAAATCACAATCCTGTTTACAGCATCAAGATTGACTTATCCGTATTTAACGGCATTACGAATAATGCACATTGCAAGCTGGGATTCGACATCATCATACTGTCCGTCATTTGCAATGATGTTATGGGTTCCGATTGGATACACGTCTCGATTACTTCATGTTCGTATTCCTGGCACTCTGAACAGCGGCCATTAAATTTCTGATGAGTTAAGGCCCGCCCCTCTGCCCTGTATTCGAGGCCTCCGTAGCGCAAAATTTAAGCAAGATAATGCACGACCGCAAGTTGTTTGTATTGTCCGGACCTTCTTTGATAAAGAATGTGTTGACTGTTGCTCCGACCAGCGCGTTCTCCTGATCTCGCACCAATGAAATTAACTGTTTAATCATTGAAAAGCGACTGGCCACCCACCACTCACCAGTAACTTCGATCGATGAATTGGGGCATCGTGTTGAAGCTTCATGAAGTGCTCTATCCGTACATGTCATCCAATCGCCGTTCGATTCAATGCCTAGGCAGATATGTGCTGTTATTGCTCACAGAGGTCGCTGCTTTATGTATTGTTTTCTCAGTACATAATACTACAAATTTCCTGAAATTTTAATCAATTGTTCTTCCTACTATAATGTATGTTTCCAACAAATTTCATTCCGTTATTATCATTCCTTCTTGGTGTTGCATTTTCAATGTCGAGCAGTGTATATTGATTTTTACAGTGAATACGTGTCACCCACTGCGCTGGAAATTGCGCAGCGTAAAGTTGAAACAAAGAGCAAAATATGCATTGCAGCTGACGGACAGAAGTTTCAACATGGATACTTACATACTGTTTTTACCAGTGTAGCTGCATGCGTTCAGCAGTTAGAGTGAAAACAGTCTGTGGGTATCCTGTAATTTGTTTATATCTTAATGAAATCATAATGAAACCTATTTCAAGCGAAGATCATTACGACAACCAAAAAAGTATTAAAATTAAATGATCTCTTACAAAGTTATAAGTTAACAAATTTCAACAACAACAACAATGAGAAACATGGTTTGTATTGAGAACCTCTTTCCTTTATGAAGTTGGCTTAAAACGTCTATGCGTTAATCGATGTGACCGCTTACAATAACCATACTTTGAATTTTACATACCATAAACGTCACCCGCTACGCTACAACATACGCAATGTCGTTCAAGTGTGCACAAAATAGGAAATTGTGAACAAACAAATGCACGTTTTAAGCGTTCTGTTTTTAGCATTAATGTCTAAACTATGTTTTCGTAGTAAATCGATGATGCTCTACAACTTCGTAATTAACTTTTCTCCCATCTTGAACTGTTTTTGAGATAGGAGCGCTAATTTCGCTGTTTTTCACCAGATGGCGCTTTATTTTCTTTAAATTGTAAAGTTATTACAATGGGACCTACTTCAGACCAAGATCTTTACAACAAAACAAAAAGTATCAAGTAACCATATTTTGAACTATATAGCGTATATCTCACCAGCTACGCTACAACGTGTGCAATGTAGCTCAAGTGTGCATAGTGTAAGAAATAGCGAACAAACAAATGCCCTTTTTTAGCATTGTATTATTAGCATCAATGTCTAAACTATCTTTTCGTACTAAATCGATGATGCACTGCAATTTTATATTTCACTTTTTCCCCCTGTCTTGAACCGTTTCCGAGATAGAAACACTAGCATGAATGTCTAAACTACCTTGTTGTACTAAATCGGTGATACTCTTCAACTTTGTAATTCACTTTTTTCTCTAGAACCATTTTCGAGATAGGAACACCAACTCCGCTATTTTCCACCAGGTGGCGCTGCAAGCGGTTTAACCTTGTACTGCATGGCCACTTTGCTAAACTTACATACAATTTTTATCACTATAGCTGCAGCTGTTTAGCAGTTAAAAGAGTTGAGACTGATTTTTTTGGACACCCTGTATTTTCTTCAGCTCGCAAAGATATTACAATGGGACCTATTTCAGACCAAGCCCTTTTCAACAAAACAAAAAGTATCAAAATCGGAGCATCCATTCAGAAGTTATGAGCTAACAAACAAACAACAACAACAACAACAACAACAAAAAAAAAACCATCAGATTTGAATTGAGAACCTTCCTTCTTTTTTGAAGTGGGTTAAAAATCAGCCACTAAATACAATCACTTTGGCTCAGAACGAATGTGATTTTAATAAGCGGCGGGTACTTACAGTACCGCTGCAGCCGAATTTTGACCTTGATGCAGATAACCTTGCTAGCTACCATCAATCAGTTTTGATTCAGAATTCCGTCTTGTAGCACTTATCATCATAAACAGCTGACTCAAAACATTACCATAGCGCGTTTTCAATTCGAATTTGTTAAATGATTAGCAGAACTTCGCCTTTGCCAGTTCTGCTGCACAAGAAGTTAACAAAACTTGCAAGCAAAATGACTACCTTTCATACAGGAACTCATTTTTTAAATAAAACAAATTTTGAATATCTATACTGGTGTCAATTAATATATTAGTACTGCTCTTGAATTTTAAATTTTATTTCAAAATATTCCGATTAAATTCAAATGAGTTTCCATTTGATGTAGCTTAGAGTCCTACAGAAGTCGGGTTTTACCCGAGCCGAACCCGACAAAAAAATTTTAATCGACCCGAATCCGCAATAAAGAAATTTGACGACACGAACCTGATTTCTTTATACCCGAAACCCGAATCTAAATGAAAATTGATAATTCATCTAAAAATCATGGAAAATATTTTTAATATATAAAATAAAGTAAATTTTCACTGTCATACTGCTGGGGTAAATCATTTTAAAAAGAATTAAAAATATAGTTATACACAAAGTTAAAATAAAAAAATCTGAAAAATGGATTAATAATAGTTTTTAGCTATTTATGTGTGTTGTGTACTTCAAGTGTACAAAAATGGATTTCAAGCTTACTGTTTGTAGTTTTATTGTTTAATGCTTATCACACACACAATAATATTAAATTAAAATAATAGAATGCTACAGACGCCAACTAAACGCTGGCTAAACTCATCTAAATCTACATTCCTATAACTTCCTAAAAACATCTGCAAGAGAAAAAACATTAATTATCGCGGATTAAATTAACAATCTATTTTAAAAGGATGTAAGTAATCAAAATAGATGACCGAGGGAGAAGTAGCCTGTTTTCAACAGCCTGTATTCTATATAATAATTGCTTTTCTTCTTCTTCTTTTTTTTTTATGTTCATTGCTTTAGTCGGATATGGATGTTTATTTTACTATGACAATTTGGGTAAGCGTATATTCATCATGGGTATACAGAGAAAACCAATTTCTGCTTTATTAAGATAATTTTTTTTTTTAAATGTTCTCAAGTCGAACCAATTTGTTGAAAACTATACTCGACCCGGACGAAAAATAAATCAGTCAACCCGACCCGATGGAACCTCCTCTACCTGGAATCGGAACCAGCGTTGCCAACTTTTATAATTTTTTCATGATCATTTTTAGCCCCGCCTCTTTTTTTTACCGGAAAATTTGAAAAATTATTTTCTTATATAATCGTTGTCACACATTAAAGCGAAATAATCTACTAAATTTCTGGTACGAAAAGAAGGTGGGGCTAAAAATGATTGTGAATAAATTATAAAAGTTGGGAATGCTGATCGGAACTGGCACTCTCCCCACTGCAGTCAGAGCCATTCATTCATTACTTTAACATTTCACGTTTGTGAATCACAGAATATTAAAAGTAGAAATGGTATAAATCACCGTAATTTATTACTTCTTTCTTGGGTATTTTATTTTCGCCATTCTTTAAAATTATTATTATTATTATTATTATTATTATTATTATTTTGCGTTGCTCTTTTTTCCAGTTGGGCTTTTCTTTTATTCCAGTAAGCCCTTTATTATATCCACTTATCTCTCATGTTTGTAAAATGATTTATAAAGTGAACGTAAATTATTTTTTAATACAAAAATTAAGAAAATACTATAAAATACTGTTCAAGCCCCCCCCCCCCCACCTACTTTTTTCATGGAAAATCGGGATATATTTGTTAAGGCGGTAAAAATCGGCAAAAATATAGAAATTAGCATGTATTTTCCTCCTAAAATTAACTAGTATAAAAAACAATTTTAAAACAAAACAAAAAATATATTTTTTAAAGTGTCAGCGATAAAAAAAAAAAAAAAAAAAAAAAATGCAGTTAATTTTTGTTTTACCGCCATAAAAATGGAAAAATTCGGGACATTCTTTTTTTCCTACTTCCAAAACATTGTTTTTAAATTTTCCACTATTTTAGGAAGCTTACGTTTTTCATTTCCAAATAATCGGTGTTTTAACGTAAAGCAAATCAATGATCATATTTATAAAGGCGAATTTTAACTCTTTCGGTCCCATGAATATGAAATTTTCATCTACCTCAGGATCCCGGAGCATCGGCCGAGATTTCACCCCCACGGAAGCACAGATCGGCTTCTTTTTCTATTCATGTGCGTGTCATTTCAAAACGCCTTAAGATTAGGGGAAGAATGGATTATTGTCTGGTCCCGTTTCACTGCAGAGTGCAAACCTTTTAGAACAAGAAATTTCCCTTCCCTATCCCTTCTTGTCACCATAAAGTTAACCCGCCCACTTGTCATCTGCACTGACAACAAGCCGCGGAAAAATGACCATCGCGAAGATAAAAGAGCGAAAAGGGGGGATGAACGATTTCAGGCGTTTTATTGCCGGAATGGGACTGAGGGCTTTCTGGCGGCTTCGGCCGTTACGGGAACGAAAGAGTTAAACAAAAAAATAAATAACCTAAAAACTCTCTCCTATTCGGAGAGAGTCTTTTGCTGTCCTGCGTGGTGATAGAGTCCTGCGTGGCTGAAGAGAAAGATTGTTCAGCACAAGCTGAATCAAAGAAGTTTTTGTCGTATTTTACAGCATTTTCTTCTATGAAGAATCAGCACGACAGTGAAAGGAACAGAAAGACTGTGTTCTGCCCTCTTAATGTTCCAATTAATGGTGGTCATCTCAGATACTTGGATGAGATCGCATAACTGTCAAAGAGAAAATCCATGGGAGTTTCAAAGAAAAAGACGAAGATAAGGAATTGGGAGTGGGCGGTACAGTAGGTATTCCTGTTTTATCTTCTCTTTGCGGTGAAAATAAGAAAGAAAACTCTCATTAAGATTTGTAGGCAAACATTTGGTATTTCTTTGAAAAAAAAAAAAAGAAGTTTCTTAAAATTGTAAATAAAACAGTCAGAGAAAATTTTCGTCGTTTGGCGCCCTTTCATTTCTGTATCGAGAGAGCGCTCCGTGCGGCAGCACACTTCGCACACCTCCTTGATCCGCCCCTGGATGTGGTGGAAATATGTTCCGAGTATTGGGCATTTGAAATTAGGGAAATTAGTGCAGTAGCTTTTTCGCGACTAACAACTTCTGTTTTTAAAATTTCAATCATTTCTGAAACTTTCCACTGATCATCATCGCCGTATTTTTTCGTTATTTCTAAAACCTAAAACTATGTTTACTGGTAAAAGTTTTATGAAAATTGGGCAAAATAGCGTGCTGTAATTTTCTTCTTTTATCCCTAGGGATTCTAGATTTCTTATTTCTGTCTGACATGTGTCCAGTAATTTTCTTAATGCAAATATATCGTTGGATTATTTTACAGGACATAGATTTAGTAATTTATTTAAATGGGAATTAATTAGTAATGTTTTTTTTTTTTTTTTCCAAATCGATCGATCTTTTAACAAGACCTTAGTTCGCGCCCCTCACAAATGCTCCAGCTCCAAGCTCCGATCGCTCCAACTTGCTCCTTCTAATACGCATGCGCGCAGACTTCACGGCTGTGAGATCGCATGCACTTGCCATCTGCATCCTGAATTCATCATATCATTTGCGCTATCCGCAGCGATTAATTTAAATAAACATTTCTATAAACTAAAACCCTTTTTTTTTTTTCTCTCTCTTTCTTTCTTTCTTTCTTTTATTTATTTTTTTATTTGGAAGTTTTTATTCAAAGTTCATTTTTATAAAGTTAACATTCATTAATTATAAAATGGGGAAGAGGTTAAGAAATGATTTAAAGAGATATTTAAAAAATATATATATATTTAATATGAAAATATGTATAGGAAAATGTTTGCAGAAATTTTTATTCAATAATCTTATAAAAAACATATTTTTATTTTTTATAAAATTTTTTCCCAGATCTGTTTAACATTTTTTAAGATATATTTTTTAAATAACAGAAATTGATAAGACATGAAGATGAGTTTGAGCTTATAACTTAAAATCAGGTTTATTAACATTTGTGTTTTTCTTTATATTATTTTTGCACATGACATATTTAATATGTAGTTTTAAAATTGATAGAAAATAATTAATGAAATAAATCTAAATTACACATGTAAATTTTTTTTTTTTTTTTACTTTTTATTAATATTGTTTGTTATTGTTACCAGTTTATTTTTACATTAAAAAAAAAAAGTTAATTTTAAAACTATACTTTATTAACTTTGTAAAAAAAAAATAAAATATAAAAATAAATAAATATTCAGCTATGCATAAATGCATTTTCCTTCGGCACAGAAAAATTTAGTATTACCATAATTTTAATATACTGGTATTTAATTTTGCGGAGAATTAATTCACATACTCATACCAATATTTATCAAAATTTTATTAGATTTGGAAAGTACTTAAGGCTGTGGGGATTAAGACCGATTGACTGCTCGGGGGGAGGGGGGGGTCTTTGGCCTATGAATGGAATGCCCTCCGTGAGGGTCTTTCTAAATGGTTCTAACCTATACAAATTTTAGAGAAAACTCTGAACGACTAGGACGACGAGCGTGACCTGGGATCTAACCCTGCACCTCACGTTTACCAGCTTCGAGCGCAGAACCACTCGGCCGCTGTAGGCTTGGAAAGTACTTAAGGAAATACTTCACATTATTTAGCAGATAAACTAGCCCAATGTTATTCTGTGCAGAAATTAATCTTGTGAGCTACTCATTGACAAATATATTTTTTTTTACGTTTAAAAAATTCACAATTACAAAATACATAACCGTTCAAATGTTCTCATTTTTACAAAAGTTGATTTTTTAATAATTCATTTAGATGCTATGAAGTGCAAAAAAGGCTTTTAATTTAATTTTCGCATTTTACAGCTTACACAATCTCTAATATATATATATATATGTATATATATATATATATATATATATATATATATAAATTATACAGTTGTGAATTTTCTAAATGTGAAAACGGAATTAAAAATTGTTACGATTTGTAAATATCAACTCTTTTTATGTAATTCCATTCATAGAGCTTTAGTCAGGTTATAAAATGTTAATTTTCTGCATTTTTCTAGCTTGTTTTCACATTAAAAGAGCTTATTTTTCTGTAAAAACCCGTTTAAAAGCTTCACAAGGGCAGGTAAAATATGGTAACTTTATCAATCCTTGGTGACCTTCGCTAGAAAAATCCCTTATTATCGATATACCGAATTATCTAAGCTCTATCTCAATTCTTTCAAAAGTTACTAGAAAATTCTCATGTTGTACAGATATATGAGGAAATTGCGTCGAGGCCATTGTCAATTTTTCTCCAAGCAGTTTACTGAGATTGGAAAGAACTCCCTGACAGCCCTAACAGCACAACTTCTCCTCGGGACAACTTTTGGATGTCCAGAGGATTAAAAGACATCCAATGGAACTAGCATCTAGCCGGCGACGAGCAACTCGCACACTCTCCTGCAGCTGCAGATTTCGCGCATGCTTCATACGTCTACGCTTAATTTAATTTATGTTTATTCCATGTGTTTATTTCCCATTTTCATCCAAGGCCTTCTTTGGTAGTACTGCCATCTGATGGTCAATATATCTGTTTGAATTACTTTCCGTGTCAAATAAAACAAAATTTTTAATTTTCAACCTATACGATTTCAACAGGAATTGTGGGAATCATTCTCATTACCGTTATAAAAGAGAGTATATTTTCTAATAAAAAAAAAAAAAAAAAAGAAAAAGAAAAAGAATAACATTATTGTTTGGTTTGTGCAAACGTAAATTTCTCAAGTTCTATCAGACAGAAAGGGCAGTTTGAGACCTCATTTTAAAGAGAATTTCATGAGGTTTATTTTAATACGCAGCTTACCTGTGCTTGCTAAATTTTTTATTCTTAAACTTATATATATATATATATTTGAAAATTGATTGTCTAATTAACACTTCAATCACCATGATGCACAATCTGTAGAAAACATGCAGCATTTAGAAAATGTATTTTATTATTATAGGGAAAATATATTTTATTATTTATATATTAAATTACACGTCAATTAAATAATTTATATATCGCAGAATAGGAGATATTTTGTAATAGAATAAATGTCTCATTCAAAACTTTTAACATATGACTTTAACTGGGGCATTTAAAATCAACAAAGACATTTTCTAAACATAGAATGTTTTCTGTCAAGTACACATATGGAGGAGCAAAGGGGAGGGGGTTTACTTTCTCATTTTCTATGTTATTCATGGCATTAGTTTGTTTAGTGTTTCTCCCTGGGAAAAATTAAAAAATGGCAGCCAATATTTTCTGATAAAGACAAATTATTAAAAGTAGATTTTTTAAAACTTGCCATACTATTATTTAAGAGGAGGGGGGCGGGGGCTAAATTAGAACAAAAGTACTATTTCTTATGCAATAAGTGAAAATTTTTGCTATAATAATAATAATAATAATAATAATAATAATGGAAAAACAATTTATGTCAGAGAAATTAATGTAAAGTAAAATATTGTAAAAGTTGCTCTCATTTTTTAGTTTTTTTCAAAGCTGAACTAAGTGGTCTTTAAAAAATGGATATGTGATATAACATGGTAATTGAAATTCATAACAGCCCTCTTCTTATCTATATACTAAATCCAAAAGCAAAGTCTCCTCATTTTGAATTACCAAATAAAAAATAAGCAGCATTAGAATATATCCAGGCAGATTTTTTTTTTTTTTTAAACAATTTATTATTTTTGATTTTGAAAGTTCATGCAAAATGTTTTCCATTGAAGAATTGTGAATTAATTTGTTAAAGTGTAAAAGTGCTAGAATGTTCTTAAAATCAAGAAGATATTAAAAATTTTAATATTTAAATACTGAAAAATGTTGAAATAATTCTAATAGTGAGAGCATGTTTTCTTCTTATGGGGTTGTACGATTAAAATTGTGTAGCAAATTTAGTTTGGAAAAAGCTACAAAACTCCTAATGTTATTTAAAATATAAAATATAAATTCTGTAATTAATTTTATTTAATTAAAAATTATACACTGGATTGTAATATTCCATTACATGATCCTAAAGTATAATTTTTTCTTAAGTCTCTTCATATAAATATTTTTCGCTGTAAGTACGACAGATCACACTATTTCTTTCAGACAGTGATTTTGCTTTGTCATCATTTATTGTATTACTGAATGAATGTGCAAACATTTTTATTTTTATTTAAAACATATAATGCTGAAGGTTTTTTAGTATCGTTAGTGATTCGAGAATTATTTTCCAATTACATTTCGTTTTGAAAATCGTTATCCATTTTCGGTCCAAGTCGTCAACTGTTGGACCTGAAAGGGGCCGTTTTGCTTCATTCATAGCAGAAAACACAAACAGAAATCGGAGTGAGGCAACAAAACAACACAGAATAGAAAATAAACAGAAATAGTATTCAGCGCCGGCATATGACGCATGTGCGGAATCTTCAGGAAAGCGTGCAACTTGCTCGTCGCCGGCTAGACGCTAGTTCCAATGGACACCCTCGGGATGTACTAAGGCTAAGTGTGTTGTTAGGGTGGGTGGAGCACGAAGTCTGCGCGCATGCGCATTAGACGAAGCAAGTAGGAGCCGTCGCAGCTTGGAGGTGCAGCAATTGTGAGTGGCGCGAACTAAGGTCTTGTCCTTTACGTGCATCTGAAATCTGTGGCTTGAGCCCCAGATGCGTCAAATGCGCGGGGGAGCATCTCACGCAAGCCTGCCCCACAAAGGGTAAAATCATCCCCAAATGCGTTAATTGTGGTATGGAACACCCAGCCACGTATCGTGGATGTCCTAAAAATCCATTTAATAATCAAAAAACATCCAACAAAAATAAATCGACTAAACCCACCACCCAGAAGAAACACCTCCAAGAGAGCTACCAACTGGCTGAGATTTTGAGAGACTTTAACTACACTAAAAATACCAATTCCGACCTCAAATCGACGGACACCAATAAAAACAATAGTAAACCTACTACTGACACCACAGAAATCACGCAGCAAATTAAAAACCCTAATCCCCAAGCTGATAATAACTCGGCAGATACACTAAATAACTCGGAAGACTTCCCCCCACTAAATCCTACTACTACTAACGCCACTGAGCATGTGACAAGTGAACTGGGCGAAATTTTTAACACCTTTAAAGACCTAAAAGAACTACTTGAAATAGCCAAATTTATTAGTTTTTTCAAAACTATAGCAAATAAAATGAAACAGTATAACAACCCCCTAGACAAAATCATAATTATTATAAAAGAGTTCGACAATTTCGCTAATGAACTTCCCACCATCCAACATGGCTAATACAAATAATTTCTTTTCTCTTATGCTTCTTTCGTGGAACTGCAATTACTTAACTAACCGCATCAACGAGCTCAGACACTTTCTCTCACTTAATCCTTCCATTGATATAATCTTACTTCAAGAAATTGGTAACCCTTCTTGCAGCATTAATATATCGGGATACTCACTTTATCACACTCAAAGACCTAACTCTAATTACGGTGGTACTGCAATATACATTAAAAATCATATCCCACACCACACCTATACACAAAACACACTTAACGATATTGATTACACGGGCATTGTTATCCAATTCCCAACATTAATTTATTTATAGCATCTGCTTATGTTAGACAGACTAGACAATTCCCGATTAACGACTTAAGTAATCTTTTCAATCATCACACCTGTAATTTTGTAGCTGGTGACTTCAATGCACATAACTCTCGTTGGAATTGTGTCAGTACCACCTCTCGTGGTAGGACCTTACACAACTTCATCCACAACCAAAATTTAAGTCTACATGCACCTAGCACACCCACACACTTCCCATATAATAATGCTCATCCCTCTATAATAGACTTTGCAATCACTAAAAATCTTCCTTATCCTATCACTACTAATACTATTAATGATTTGAGCTCTGATCACCTCCCTGTCTCATTCAAAATTGATTTTATTAATCCTATAACCCCCTCTCCTTCTGTTGCCATAAATTGGAATAAATTTAAAACTTACCTTAATAATATTAACATCATTAACCCTGACATCAATAGTACTAATGATATTGACATTGCAGTTTCCACACTTCATTAACATATAGTGAACGCCCCAAAACATGCTACTCATGAATTTTTCAAAAACGATAGACGTTTCCTCTTACCTAATTTCATCCATAATATGATTAAAAATAGAAATAGAATTAGATGCCAATACCAAAATTCACGTGATCCCAACTTAAAAAGAATAATGTACAATCTAAATAACAGAATTAAAAACTGCATTCATAAAGAAAAACAGAAAACTTGGAACAACTTTGTCTTAAATCTCTTGCCAGAGGATAACTCCCTTTGGCAAATTAAAAAGCGCCTCAACAATAATTATACTGCCATTCCACCTTTAAACTATAATAATGCTACTCATTATACGGACGAGGACAAAGCTAATGCTCTTGCCTCTTCGTATGAGCTTCAATTTTCCCCTAATAATAATCCGACTGACACTGATCATCTTAATCAGGTTAAATCCGTTTTGAATAACTTTCTCTCTACCCCCCCTTCTCCCCCTGACACTAATGTTAGACCTATTGAAATTATTAATATCATTAAAGAATCGTAAAGCACCTGGTATTGATAAAATATCTAATGTTGCCATTAAAAATCTTCCACTTAATTTCACCCTTTTTCTTACTCATATTATTAATCATATTCTAAAACTCTCTTATTTCCCTAAATTATGGAAAACTTCCGTCATTTCCCCAATTCCTAAACCAGCTTGTAACTTAACTAATCCCACTAATTTCAGACCGATCTCCCTTCTTCCCTGCCTTAGCAAAATCGCTGAAAGAGTCATTCGTGAACGACTCATAACATAATTGCAAGACTCCAACGCATTCATGCCTGAACAATTTGGCTTCAGAGCCCAACATTCCACTGAACACCAGCTGCTTCGGGTTGTGGAATTCCTTAGCGAAAACCTCAACGCATCGATACCAGCTGCCGCAATTTTTCTCGACGTCGCTAAAGCCTTTGACAAGGTATGGCATGAAGGCCTCATATACAAGTTAATCCAGCTAAATACTCCTGCCTACCTCACACATCTTATACACCAGTATCTTAGCAACAGAACCTTCGTTGTCCGCGTCAACAATACACTATCACACCACAAGAACATTATTGCAGGCATTCTCCAAGGCTCAGTACTTGGACCTACACTCTTCAACACATTTTTTAATGACATTCCCAGACACCCACACACAAATTTAGCCCTTTATGCAGATGACACTGTAATTTACATGGCAAGCAGGCATCCATTTACACTTTACTTTTATCTGCAAGAGCACATAGACACACTTATGAGTTGGTTCAACCGATGGCTCGTCAAAATTAATGAATCTAAAACAAATGCTGTTTATTTTTCTCGGAAACTAACTTACTCTAACCGTATTACCATTAACAATACTACCATCCCCTGGCAAGATGACACCAAGTATCTTGGCGTCTACCTTGACCGTAGATTAACATTCAGAAAACATATCCTTACCTCTAGAGCAAAAGCATCTAATGTTAAAAAATCCCTCGACCCCCTTTTTAAAGGCAAAACACTAGCTATACGTAACAAACTTTTACTCTATAACTCATGTATACTCCCGATGCTCACCTACCCATGTCCCATCTGGGGATGTACCTGTAAATCCTCTCTTAATTTATTGGCTCGCACTCATAACAAAATTCTAAGACAAATACGTAATGGAAATAGATACTTACGGAATACCACCATTCAAAATGACCTTCGTACTCAGTCCTTTTACGATAGAGTCAGAAAACTTTCTAAAAATTTCTATGACTCCATTGGAAATATGAATAATGAAATCATAGCGGAGTTACCCGATTATGATATGCTTTCCCCAACTAAAAGAAAACGCCCTAGATATTCAATGGTCCTCGACGACTAGTTTCTCCAGCATCTAATTTCTTTCCTCTTTTTAACCTTAAATATAATAATAATAATAATAATAATAATAATAAAACATTAACATATATTTAATGTCACACTTAATAACTTAGTTAGCTACTCATTATTTAGTCTCATTTTTCTGTGATGTACTATCGTGCAAATGCATAATACATAAGTCGCAGCCCTTAGTAGGGGCCTTTTTCAAGGCCTACTGGTTGGACCAGAACCGAAGGGACTATGCTGTGTTGTGTAGGACCACGATTTACACTCACAGGAAGGTGAAAAAAAAAAAAATGTATGGTCACTTTAAAGTGTCTTTTTCTTTTTTTGGTTTTGGGAATCGACACAGCTTGCTTTTGGACCTTTTCAACGACCTTTAAATTCTTAGGAACTGCGAACCATCTTAAACTCTTTATTTTAGTTACCTTTTTTCATTTCAGTAGTTTTTTTTTCACTAATTTTTCTAACCCCTTTTTTGTAGACTTAAGTTTTTTTATTTTTTATTTATTTTTATTTTATTTCCAATGGCTAGGCAAAAGTTACAGAGGACTATAAAGATACGAATCGAATTATAGACAATATAACATAGAAGACCGAAGTCATTGCCTAAAGAGCGATCTTGCCTCCCAATATCTCGACTCTTCTGTAGAACATCGAAGAGCCCTACAACGGGACAGATGGTCCCGGTCCATTACTTCTCCAGAATCACAAAGTGGGCAAGTAGGGTCGTTTAAGATACCTATGCGCTTCAAATGAGCGGCAAGGCAGTCATGTCCTGTAGATAGGCGGAAAGTCGCAACTGCCTTACGTCTTGGTTTATCAGGAATTAGAGTAAGACTTAAATTCTTCCATTTCTTTAGAGCTGTACGATTCTCAAGATCTCGTAAAGCATTAGATGCAGATAAATGCTTTAAAAACAGCTTAATCCTCCAGTAAGAGATGGCTGTATTGGGATGTTGTAGTAAGGTGGCACCTCTTTTTGCAAGAAGGTCCGCTTGTTCATTGCCCCAAAGGCCACAATGGCCGGGCACCCACTGGAGAACAATTTGTTTCCCCTTTAAAGTGAGAGTTCTTAATGATTCTTGACATTGGGATACTTCCGGTGTTAATGGATGATCAACAGCGCTTATTGACTGGATGGCTGCCTGAGAGTCAGAAAGAATGACCGCCCTTTCAAACTTGCAATGGACAGCTAATAGTTGCTTTAAGGCTAAACGTATCGCCTCAACTTCACCATCAAAGGAGGTACCAATATAGCCCGCGGGGGCATAGAAAGAAAAAAGATCTGAGAACACGCCAGCCCCTACATTGAGATGACAATCAAACTGGGAACCATCTGTAAAAATGTGCAGCCACTGAGATGGTGGATATCTGGCCGCAATGGTCTCTAAGGCAAGACATTTCAACATACTTGGTGCAACATCTCCCTTTCTAAGGATAGTTTCAATTCCAGCCTCATATCGACATTAATCACTTCCAAGGGATTTCTGGGTGTCAAAAGGGGTTGTATATCACCTGGAATTACAAGATCTTTCTTAATATCCAGAACTATTTGAATAAATCCATTTTGGGTTTTTAAATTCCTTGGCTTGGTCACATAGTCCCTCCAGTAGGGATCCTCTATACGCAGTAGCTTTTCATAGAGACATAAGGCCTTCAATTTCATAATATCTCTGAAGTGTATATTCCCGGTCAATAATAACATCGCATCGATAGGAGTGGACTTCACACCTCCTGTGTTGTAGACTTAAGTTAACTCTTCTTTTCTTAATGCTTATTTTATTTAAACTTAAATTTTATATCATTTTTTACACGCAGAATTTATCTCTGCAGTTAGATCTTTTTTTTCTACTGGCTCACATGTATAGCTAGACAATCATCAATAGCCTGGACGTAAAGGAAGCCCATCAATGCAAAAATCAGTTCCAGTTCCAGTGTCCTTCACATAGCCTTCAAACTTTGCTTTCCTCGAATTCTAGAACTTGCATACAGCAAGTTCTTCTGTCATGATTGTAATACGAATATTGCTAAAGAAAGAGTCGAAGAGTGTATTTGTTTCTTTAGTTACAATTTAACGTTAAAGAATTTATGGTGTGAGTAATATATTATACAATTGTTATTTAAAATATTTATTATATTGTAGTTCCTCAGGTTTCAATATCGAAGAAACTATATTTTAACTTTCAGTCTTCCATATTAAATTGAGTACATCTTCTGGACTAATATAATCTAGTGGTCCTCTAGGTTTTAGCTTCAAGGTACATAGCTGCCAATATTTTAATTTATTCTAGAGTGTTTCGAGCTCCAAATTTATTTCGCCACACTTTATTTTTAGAATATTTTTATTCACTATATAACAATGATAAAATAAGAATAATTTACTGTTTAAAAAAAGTGGTATAGATTAGAGGTGGAGCTAAAACTACTTCGGAATAAATTAAAATATAGGCAG
Source organism: Salticus scenicus (assembly GCA_963930645.1). Lineage (NCBI taxonomy): Eukaryota > Metazoa > Arthropoda > Arachnida > Araneae > Salticidae > Salticus > Salticus scenicus. The sequence goes on from OZ005659.1 coordinate 238,167,808, forward strand.
CTATGAAGGTACCACGTTTCATTCTCAATGAAAGGCTGTTCGTAGAAGTTCGAAATTAGTTTTACGTTGTAGGTCCGATCTAATGAATATAAATATGGATTTAATAGAAAAGAAAAGAAAAACAGTACAGATACATTCCGAATCTAAATCATTATTAAATGAGAAAATGAAATCTAAATTTCATGAACGAATTTCAGAGTTTATTAAAAATATTTATCTAAAAAAATAAATAAATAAATCAAATAAATAAGCGTATTTTTGCGATATATTTCTTTTAATTTTATCGCAATTACATTTGCATACTTTCCAGCTTCCTAATTATGAACCAGGAGATTTTTTTTTAGTACACGCCCATTTTTCCACACCAGTATAGTTTTTGAGTGTTTTTCTTCTTATTTAATGGTATTTAAATTTGAAGAAAATTACTCTAAAAATACACTGGTGTGGAAAAAGGGGTGCATGTGTGTGTATTAAAAATATTCCGCTTTGTAATTACGATGTTGGCAAGTATGCGTTTGAAAATAATAACTTTAAAAATTAAATACGGAAGAAAAAGGGGCTTAAAAAATGGTGTAAAATAACTAAAGAAATAAAAATAAAAAGAAATAAAGAAATAAAAATTTAAAAGAAATAAGAAGCTATAGAATATTAATTTATTAGGATCTTGACAGTTATCCTTTATAGAAAGGCGGAATCAAACTACGGCGAGTACTAATCATGGCCCAAGATAAATTGAAATAGTTACATGTCTGCTTCATGTTGAACAGGTGAGAAAACGAAATTTTTTAATCCTAAATAGAATAAATTCAAATTTGCCCCCCCCCCTTTGTTTTTCTTTACGAAATGAGGAGGAGCAAAGAGCAGAATTCTTAAATTATGTTTAATGCATATTTGCCAACATTCTAATTAATATTCCGTAGAATTGTTAGTCTCGCCCTTTTTTTCACATCAGTAAATTTTTAGAGTAATATTCTTCAAATGCAACCACGATTAAATAAGATGAAAAATACTCAAAAAAAGACACTGGTGTTAAAAAGAAAGCAAGGCTAACAATATTATGGAATATTAATTAGTATGTTGGCAAATATGGTTTAACGATATGCTACAGCAATTACATCTGTCGGTCTAAAATCTGACTAAAAAAATATGACTTCAATTATCATGAATTTAGTAATTTTGATAAATTGTAGGAATGAGCAATTTATTAGTGTAATTGTCATAAGTGAATCATTGACGTTGCATTTATTTTTCAAAGATTCAAATGTATATATATATATATATATATACAGGGTGATTCAACGATGATGGGAAAAACTTTGAGGGGAGGTAGGACACATTATTAGGACTCAGAATTGTATAGGAAACCATGTCCCCAAACGCCATTTTAACCCTTAACGGACCTTGTGTTTTCTGTGTTTTTTTTTACCGGTAAGCTCCGCCTACTGCCGTTCCTCTTGAATAGTGTATTATTTAAAAGAGAGATTCTATTTATAATTGTTTATCATACAAAGGGCCATGCATAATAAAAATTTTGTTTCCGAATAATGCACATTGCTTGAATAAATTTGAACATTGTTTTAGATATACTGTAAAACACAGAATTTAAAAGTTACAACGTAGGTGGAGTTTCAAATGAGAATATTTTTACCGTCATGGAAGAAGCATTAAGGGGTTGAACAGTTTACTAAACCATACATCTTTTGTATAAGCATAAGACAAAAAATTAAATATGAAATAAAAAATATTGTGCAAAAAACGAAAGTAAAAACGTAAAAAACAAATGCAGTCGTCCAAACATTTTATGATTTGGCATGTGCCTGTTTGGAAATCATTCCTGATACAGTCTCTAGTGTTTCCATTACTATTCCCCCTACTGTTCCCATTAGCAACACCGTAACATTAGATGAATGCCTGCTTTTTCATTATTAATGAAATCTACAATCTCTGTCGAAAAGCATAGTTTAAAATTATACTTTACAGCAGAGGCAGATAATGAATGACCAGGTCCACTAAAGCTCTCTACCTTCAGTATTTCCAGCCAATCACCCCAATTTTGTTTAGTTGTATTACTTGTGCTGATTGCAATTTTTAAGCATTTATTGTCAATATTACTGCAAAGAAACAGTTTGCGATGTATTTGAAACTCCGCCTACTGCGTAAGATTTACATTTAGTGTGTTACAGTACATCTAAAGAATTATTCACAATGTAGGCATTTATTCGATCAGTGTTCGAAAACAACATTTTATCATGTATTTTGTAAGATTAACAGTAAAAGACAGAACCTTTCTGTTAAATAGGGCCCATTCACAAACAATGGCAGTAGGCGGAGCTTTCTGTTAAAAACCCTAGCAAACACATGTTCCGTAAAGGGTTAAAATGACGTTTGGGGACATGGCTTCCTATGTGATTCTGAGTGCTAATGATGTGTCCTACCTCCCCTCAAAGTTTTTCCCATCATTGTTGAATCCCCCTGTATATTCGAAAATCTCCATTCCATGCTTATTGTCAGCATATTAGAAATTAATAACAATGAAAATGATTGTTCTCTTTATAAAGAACTATCCAGTTATAGTGAGAGAATCAGGAGTTCTTTCAACCACGGTGACATAATTAACTGGTTTTTCTTTTCTCTTCTTTTTCTTTACGAAAAAAGGAAGCAAAGAGCAAAACTACTAAATTATGTTTAATATGATATATTACAGCTATCCTGTTTTCAAGATTCAAAAATATTTTTCTTCAAAAAGCCTCATTCCAAGTTATTTGTCAGTATATTAGAAATTAATAACAATGAAAATGATTGTTCTCTTTATAATGAACTATCTAGTTATAACCAGTGTTGTGCACGAACGCGTTCATTTGAACGCGTTCATGAGCTTAGCTCAAAAATTTTGAGTTTTGAGTTGAACTTCGCTCGTTTTTTAAATAATGAACTTGAGTTGAGCGTAGTTCGTTTTTTACACGAACTTGAGCGTGAAAAAGCAATTCAAACTCAAACTCATATTAAATATTTCTGTCTGAAATATGAAAAGTAAAGTAGAAGAAGAAAAGGACAGAAAAGAAAATAACTGTTCAAAATGGATTCCTGAAAAAAAAAAAAAAAAAAAAAAGTCATTTGGGAAAAAAGGCACTATAAAAAGGGGCACCCGGAAAAAAGGACACTTTTGGAATTTGCATTTCACAAAAACAATAAACATCAAATAACGAATTTAAAGCATGATTTTTCATAATAGAAATTTCAATCAATTAAATTCGTACCATTTTTACTTAGTATATACGTGGGGAAAGGGGGGGGGGTCTAGGAGCAGACAGAAAGAGAATAATTTAATTATAATAATTTAATTTAAGTGATATAATTGTATTTATATCACTTTCTTATTTATTTTAATTAAACTTTGTCTAATAGTCACTTGCTGTTTATGAAAAAAATACAGTGTCACACATACTTCGGGGGCTGAAGATGCGGGGGAGAGAAATTTTTTTTTATATCATCGACTTGGGATCGAACCCAGCACTCCTGTCTAGCAGCTCTGAAGGCATTTGCACATATATTAATTTGCAATTCGAGTGTAATATTATAGTGATATTTAATTACATTTAAAGTTTTGTGGAAATTATGTTATCAAAGAATGGCAAAATTTCGTTGCGTATTTTACGAAATATTTATAAATTGTCTGTATTTTATGGGATGCAATTTTTTTATTTGATTAATTAATTTATTTTTTAATAAATATTTACGATTTTGAAAATATTTTATATAGATTCAGTATATTTTGAGTTACGAGAAACGATAACCATATAATATAAATAACTTTTTGAAATATTTAAGGCAGCGTTTAATGGAATAATCACCATTTTTGTAAAATTCTAATTTTAGTTTTAGGAGCTATCTAAGATGAAAATGGTAATAAAAATTTCCCGCTTTCATATAGTTGAATAGTTATTTCTTAAAACGAATAAAGAAATAAGTAATAATTATTTGTTTAATAAAATAAATAAATAGATAAGTAAAATTTGAAACCATATAAATATTACGATGCGCATTATTAATACAGCATTTTCTCCCGTTCTTTGTATGCCCTAACTAAAATTTGAAGGAATCTACGTTCTTCTTGGTCAAAATGTTTTCGACATCATGTGGTTTTCTTGGAACTATAAGCCGAATCCAATGTAATGAGAATTGTGCCTGGTATACGCCGATTTGTCTGTAGGGGAGATTTGTTGTGTGGGCAATTCCGGTACACAAAAGCAATTGCCTAAAGCCCTTTCCTTTTTTCATTGATAAGAATAGTTAATGGTTAAAATGAGCGTTATCGCATGGGACACACAGAAGTCGTTTGCAACGTGGTAGGTCTTGTATAAGACAAAAATAAATTATTTCTTTGCTTAAATGTGTATTTTTAATATTAAGTTCTTAATTTAATGATTTAATAGAAATAAATCTATAAGATAGTAGAAATAAAGTCATATATATATATATATATATATATATATATATATATATATATTGAAAACCTTTTCAAACATTGCATTAGATGAAAATAAACGTCACATGAAGTACTAGAAAATTTATGAATAAGTCCATGAGGCAATTAATAAATTTTAATAACAGGAGACTTAGCGTTGGAATGTTAAAACCAGAATAAACTACTACGTCAGAAACGCCAATTTTGCATTTCCAATATTTTTCTTTGGCGTTTCTGACATAGTAGTTTATTCGGGTTTTAATTAATAAATGTTATTGAAATGCTAAAAGTTTTATGATGTTATATAATAATAATAATAATAATAATAATTGAAATTAATTTTTATTTTCCCTTCATTTTCGGCTTTTACAATCAAATATATATATATTTTTTTTTTTCTATTTTATGATAGATGCGATATATATTGAACCGCAGTGTACTATGCATTTAGAATTGCATAAATGCATATTAAAACATATATTTAAAAAATCCACTGTTCCAAGTATTTTGACAGTAAAATAAGGAAGCAAATATAGGTCGGGAAAAAAAAAATAGTTTTCCATATAAAGCTTTAAACGTTAAGTATTAATATTTAGGTAAATGTAATTAAATTCATGTTATCAGTCATGTCTTTAAATTACTAGGAAGGAAGACAATGTCATCCAATCTCTTCATTTAAAAGCTTAGATTCATAAGTAAAGCAAAAAACAATCTTCGGAGAAAACATTTTGTGAATAAAAATTAATGCAAATTTTACCTGCACCCGACCAGCAAAGCAGGTAATAAGCGATTACCCGACCCGATGCGTTTCTCTCTTGTGAGAAATGCGTCCTCTCTTGCGATTAAAAGGGTAGAAACTATGGATCCCGGAAAAAAGGGCACCGGAAAAAAGGGTACCGGTAAAAAGAGCACCCGGAAAAAAGGGCACTTTTCCAATTCGCAAATCGCAAAATAATAAATATCAAATAATGATCTATAAAAATGGCTTTCAAATTACACATTTAGAAATTTCAATTGATTTGGTACAACATTCATTTAGTATATACCTCGGGGAAGATGGGGGGAGGGGGAGGGGGGCAGGAGCAGATCGAAAGAAAATAATTGTTTTTACAAAAACTCTTACCGATTTTAATGAAACTTTGTATAATCACGTACAATTTGTGAAAAAAAATGACAGTAAGTGGCAGGCAAACTTGGGGGGGATTAAAGAGGAGGGGGGGGCAGAGGAAAATAAAATTATCTTTTATAGCACCGTTTTACCGTTTTAATGATATATTCTATAATTATCACGAACTTTTTATGAACATCACAATGAGTGTATTACACATCTGGGGGGGGGGGGGGGCGCAGATAAAAGTAAAAAATATTATTCTTTAAACTACCGTATACTCGATTAAAAATAAAAACTTTGTATATATACAACTTCCTGCTTATGAAAATTACAGTGAGTCTACACATATCTGGACGAATTGCTACGGGGGGGGGGGGGGGGAGAGTGAAGAAAATATTTGCTTTTATATCACCATGCTACATATTTATATTAAACTTTGTACGAGTATCTTTCATTTTATTAAAATTATAGTGAAAGTTACCTATAATTGATAAGGGGGAGGGGGGTAGTGGGGGCAAATGAAAAATAAAATAATCTTTTTAAAAAACACTTACTACCGTTTGTTTTATTGTTTTATTTGCATTTTGTGCAAATATCAGTTAGTATTAATGAAAAATTACAGGGAGCTACTCAAAAATTCAATGTATGATTTAAATCTGTAAATAAGTTGCTCAAAAATGAAATTTCTTCTTTTAATCTGTCTCTTTTGTCCATCCCCCCCCCCCTCACGTAGAAATTTAAAAACTTACGCTTTCGTTGATGATTAGCATGAGTTTTACAAGTAGAAAATTGCGTAGATACAAAGTTTTTTTAAATCAACAATGCGGTAGTTTAAAGAATAATATATTTTACTTCTATCTGCGTCCCCTTTGTCCCCCCCCCCCCCAAATGTATAATACCCTCATTTTGATCTTCATGAAAGTAAGTGATAGTTACAGAATATGTCATTAAAATCGGTAAAACGGTGATATAAAAAATATTTTATTTTCCTCTGTCCCCCCCTCTCTTTAACCCCCCCCCCCCAAGTATGTCTGACCTTACTGTGATTTTTTTCTGAAATTGTATTCTATTATACAAAGTTTTTGTTTAAATCGATAATAGTGTAGTTTAAAGAAGAATATATTTTATTTCCATCGGTTCCCCCTTGCCTCCCCCCCAGGTATATAATGCACTCATTGTAATCTTCATGAAAATTAAGTGGTAGTTATAGAATATATCATTAAAATCGCTAAAATGGTGATATAAAGAATCACTTTATTTTCCTCCCCCCCCCCCCCCACTAAGTATGTCTGACACTTACTGTAAATTTTTAATAAATTATACGTGATTGTACAAAAAAAATTTTTGATCAATAATAGAGTAATATAAGAAGAATATATTTTATTTTTATCTGCCCCCCTTGCTCCCCCCAGGTATATAATACGCTCACTGTGATCTTCATAAAAAGTTAGTGATAGTTATAGAATATATCATTAAAGTAGGTAAAACTGTGATATAAAAGATAATTTTATTTTCCTCTGCACCTCCCTCTTTAACCCCTCACCCCTAATGTTTGCCTGACACTTACAGTAATTTTTTCACAAATTGTACGTGATTATACAAAGTTTCATTAAAATCGGTAAGAGTTTATGTAAAAACAATTGTTTTCTTTCGATCTGCTCCTGCCCCCCTCCCCCTCCCCCCATCTTCCCCGAGGTATATACTAAATAAATGTTGTACAAAATCAATTGAAATTTCTAAATGTGTAATTTGAAAGCCATTTTTATATATCATTATTTGATATTTATTATTTTGCGATTTGCGAATTGAAAAAGTGCCCTTTGTTCCGGTGCCCTTTTTTCCGGGATTGCTACCAAGAATATAAAAATTTTTTCCCAAATAAAATCCATATGAGTTTGAGTTACATTTCCTGCTCAAATTCATGAGGAAACGAACTTTGCTCAGCTCAAGTTCACAATTTAAAAAACGAGCGAAATTCAGCTCAAAACTGAAAAAGTTTTAATTAAACTCATGAACGCGGTCCTGCGCAACACTGATTTAAAACAACGGAACCTCTAAATGATAGAATTTGTTTCCTATTAATAAGTTCTCATGCCCATAAACAAACGTATTGAAAATTTGAGAATAAAAAGCCATGCAAAAACAGTGGGTACACTATTCAGAAGTGTTTGCTAAATAAATTTTTACCACAATTAAATTAATAAGTTATAATTAAGAATTATAAGTTAATAAGTTTAATTAAGCGTAAAATTAAAAATAATTTTCATAGTAATTGGTAATTTTAGAAAAAAAAAAAAGGGAAATTACCTATGAAAGTGTTCACAGAGGATAAGATCTATTAAAAAAAAGAAAAAAAAAAAATGTACGTAAAAATGAACTTTTAGTGAGCTTCGCTCGTTTTTAAAAATGAACTTGAACTGAACGCGTTCATTTCTTTCAGACATGAGTTTGAGCGCGAACTAGCTCGTTTTTTACATGATGAACTTGAGTTTGAACTAGTTCGTTTTTTTTGTGAACTTGCACAACACTGGTTATAACTATCTAGTGTTAAATATCCTTTTACGATTTTAGCTTAAATCTTGTTATCTATATTTTTGTATATTATATATTCTTGGTTTGTACTCCTAAAATTAAACGTAAAACTTTATAGTAACCCTTTCATGCGGTTCTTACTGTATAAAATGAAAATATACCCAAAAGGAGTATATAATTCTTATTTTTAAATATTAAACATTTTTTTTTTTTTTTTTTTAACCGGTATTAATATTATTAGCATTATTACTATTATTCTTTTATCTTGGTATCTAAATTTCTGTAATTCAACATTCTAGGTTTCATATGACTCAAGCTATTTAATTTTTCTCGTATGAAGTGATGTATTTAAGTATGCGATGTTTAAAAAATATAAACCAATAAAAAACTTTTAATTCATAAGCTTAGCTAACACAGACACTTCTTCAAATTGACGTCCTTTATTTATTTATTTATTTATTTATTTATTTTTTAATAATAAACATTTCAGTACTTTTTTCCGTTGTGAAACTTAATAAATAAAGTCTATTTTGTGGTAGATCAAGATTTATTTTTTCTAAATGTATAGACGGACCCCTAACACATTTTCACGTGTAACTCTATTTATACTTGATTTAAAGTACATAAATAGGTATGTTTTCAGAACCGCCTTGATCTCAGAAATCTGGATAGGGGTTGTCAAAAATAGGGGTTGTCATTGAAAAAAATGAAGTTTATGCGAGTTTTAATATGTAGATGACCCCTTAAGCAAAATCTAACTGTACCATTAAAATCTAGACGTTATTACAGATCGATAGGTACCAGCCGCATGTTTCTACGATAATTTACGGTAAAATTGTATGTGGGGGGGGGGCGTTTTTTTTTTTTTTTTTTGGTGACTGTACAATACATTATGATTATCAAAGAGATGTATATGGGTGACTCCCTGCAAATATGGTAAATTTATGCAAGTGAAGACAGAAAGAGATTATGACAGAAATTTTTAATCTATATGTAGTACTAAAACATGTATTTAATTAAATAAATGGATAAATAAAAAGCTGACATATTTAATATTAAAAAGCTGCAATATTTGGACACTGCTGTAATATTTTGACACTGCTGCAACATTTGGTCAAATTATTGATAAATTTTCTTCTCTTTCTCTTTCTTCTTAAATTATCGTCAAGGTATGCGAAAGCGAAGGCGAAACCATGCAGGATTTCATTTAAAAATCTTTGGAAAGATTGGGCTGCAATGGATTAGCCAAATGGTGTCACGAGAAATTCGGATGGAGTTGTGATTGCCGTTTTGCCAATATCCTCAGGAGCAACCGGGATCTGATGTTAAGCTTAAATCAGATCTGATTTTGAAAAAAATAACTTTACCATGCAATTGGCTTGAAAAATCCTGTAAATGTGATAAATGATATCTGTCAGTTATTGTTATGCAGTTTAAAGAACGATACTCATCTGTGGGACGGAACTCTTTTACAGGATTTGTTGATGCCATATGGAGGGGATTCGACCAGTTGGATGTTCTGGGCCAGCAACTTCCGTACTCCAGCATGTATTCGAAATCATGTTTCGCCGTTTCGAGTTTCGTGGTAAGAAGCCTCCGTAAGGTAATAGACGGTGCATAGACGCTTATTTTTATTCCAACAAGAGGGTGTATCGTGGCTGCACCGAGATCTCTTCTCCAGACAAGCACATTACTCTAATAGAGGGGTGTATCAGAGTAGAATGGAACTTCGGTGTATATATATATATATATAGGGGAGACCTGTGTACCTAGGGCCATCATGTACTTAGGGCCACCCCACTTTATTTGAATAATATTTAATTTTAAGTTTTATTACTCAATTGGGCGAGTAACAACACCGATTGCTACTTTTACAACTACTTTGGAACTTTTGAGGAGAAAGTTTTGACAAGTTACATGTAGAAAACGAATTTACATAGTTTGAAGTAAAATTTTGCAGCTCATCTCTTTTGCTGTTTTACAAAGGCAAGTCAAATATTTTTTTTTATCTCTAGTGAAAATTTTGCTTGTTATATTCAGTAATAAATGAGATATTTACTTTAAAATAGTGGCGCCTTGTTTATCAGCGTGACGCGAAGACACGATGACAAAGTCAATTTCATATAAAATTTAAGTAAAAAATCATTTTTTAAAGTTAAAAGCTTTTTATTGTGAAGCCCTAAAAAGCATAAAATAAAATTTATTCTGGCAAAGACATGCTACAAAGAAATGAAAGTTTCAACACTAAGAAAATTTTAGAGAAAAGTATAGGTACTATCCTTTTTTGCAAGAGATGAAAATGTTTTGATGTTAAAAATATTTTTAAAAGCTTTCGAGATCAATATTCTTAGTTATTAGTTTTTGTATAATCATTCGTTAGGCCAGAAATTTCAAATGTCTCGAAATCTTTTTAAAATAATCTGAACACTAAAAAATTTTCATCTTTTGCAAAAGGAAAGTACCTATATTTTTCTCTAAAATTTGCTTAGTGTTGAAACTTTCATGTCCTTGTAGCATTTCTTTGCCAGAATAAATTTTATTTTATGCATTTTACAGCTTCACAATAAAAAGCTTCTAACTTTAAAAAATGATTTTTTTTTACTTAAATTTTATTTTGTGCTTTTTAATTACAAAAAATTAAAAAGCTTCTTAAAGAAACCAATTAAATTTTCTTAGGATATTTTGCAGACAACGGAAGATTTTCGTTTATCAATTGACATTTTTTTTTCGATTATTTATCTGCAAAAAAAGTACTATATCGTCTTTCGAGGACCGAATGCGGGACCATCACGTTATCAGCATGACGCTCTAGCCAAAAGTCTAAGAACTGTCAAGAAATATCATAGAACATTCAAGAAAAATCTAAGAAATAGTTATACAAAAGGAATAATGTTCTCGATTGCTTTTTAAAATTTTGGAATATTGTTACAAAATTGTAAATATGTTTATTTTTGTGTAAATTCTTTCAAAGAGGCTTAGTAAGTTGATAAAGTGCTAATTTTGTACATTTCTAGTCATTTTAGCGTTGAAATAGCCTTATTTCCCCTTAAAAACGCATTAAAAAGCCCAATAAGGCAGGTAATGGATTTGGCGCCAAATTTGGCGACTTTTTCCCACCTTGGCGAGGAAATCCTTATAAGGGATATACCAAATATGGAAGCTCTAATCCCATTCGCTTATGAGATATGGAGATTTCTGGAACGTTCCACGCTTTTCTACAGGGGTATATAAGCCTGCTTCTCGCCAAGGCAAGTAAGTTCAGTTCAGTCTCAGATCAGCTTCTGTCAATGTTGCATTGAGCCTCTTTGGAAGAGACTTGCTTTATGTGTTATCGCTATACAGCGTGTACTGTGGATTTGCTATTGACAGCTGTTGTTTAAGCTGTGTTTACTGGTTGAATTGAAGCTGATACTTTGTTTATAGACCTGTATTTTTCTGGAACTTTCTGGGAATAAATTACTGAATTTTTGTACGTTTGGCCTTTCATTCTCGGACAACTCACGAACCCCCAAGTACGCAACATTTCTGGTGTCAGAAGTGGGATTGTCTGTGAATGGTGATAACGAGAGCTATGGAGCAAGAGATGAAGAAACTTCTAGAAAGCTTAGCTGCCCAGATGAATGAAATGAAAGAAGGACAAAGAGAGATGAAAGAAAGTATGGAAACCGGACAAAAAGAATTGAAAGACGGCTTGACTGAAGAAATGAAGGAAATGAAAGACAGTTTGGGTGAAGAAATTAAATCTAATCAAGAAGAGATAAAGAAAGAACTATCATCAGTGAGAGACGACTTAGTAAACGTGAAAGAAGTGATAGAGTGTAAGTTATCAGACGTGGAAAACAGAATAGATGGAATAGAAGAAAAAGTTATGAAAATAGAAGAGAGTTTTGAAGAGAATGCTATGAAGATAGAGGAAAATGTTATGAAAGTAGAAAGGAATTTTGAAGAGAGATTTATGAAGATAGAAGAGAATTTCGAGGAGAAAGTCATGAAGAAAGTAGAGGAACATCTTGAGAGAAAAGTAGACGAGAAGTTGATCTCCATGTCCCAGGAAACTCAAAAGAAAGAGAGAAGAATCCAGAATCAGGAATTTATTAAGTTGTCTACCTACGACGGCAGTTCCTCCTGGCATGTATATAGGACGCAGTTTTCCATCGTAGCTGAAGCTAACGGCTGGGACTCTACCGCCAAGTCAGTCCACTTAGCAGCAGCATTACGGGGAGATGCAGCCGAGATACTGAGAAATGTTTCTAAAGAAGAAAGGAACGACTTCGAGGCCCTGACTAGAGCACTGGAGCTACGGTTCGGAGAGAAGTGTTCTAAGGACTATAGTCGCCTCCAGCTAAAATCCCATTACCAGAAAACGGGCGAAAGTTTGCAAGAGCTGGCAGCGGACATTCAGAGACTGTCACACCTAGCATTTTCAGACTGTCATGCTGACACTCGAAACGACTTAGCTCTTCAGTACTTTATCGATGTTGTTCGGGATCCAGAAATTCAAAAAGCGCTGAGACTCTCCAACATCAAAGACGTAGAATCAGCTTTAGGCTATGCACTTAGGATAGAGGCAGCCCAACAAGCTTCCCGCAAAGACCGCCATACGATAAGAGCAGTCTCATTAAATGATACGCCTGCTTATGAAAATGAAATGAAGAGAAGTATAGCAGAGATCCTAAAGAGATTGCGCAGCCTGGAGAATAATAAGGGAATAAAGGATCGGCAGATAAAGTGCTGGGGCTGTGGAGGGGATGGTCATGTGAAGAGGAACTGCCCTGTACGACCAACTATAGGAAATCACCCGGCTTCACCTTCACTGCAGGGAAACTAAGAGGAGGCCATCTCGCGGGGCGGAGGTTGCCTGAAATTAAAGAGCCCCAATTTACAGTATTTCATGTTTCATCGATGAGTGGCGGCGATAATGGACTTCACATCTATGGCCAAGTTAACAACACCACCTGCCGGATGATTCTGGACACGGAAGCCAACGTGACCATCATTAGAACAGATTTGGCTCAAAAACTAAAAGAGAAGATCATCTGGACGCCGCCCTGTGTTAAACCCCAGACTGTGACCGGAGACGAAATCAAAATACATGGAAAAATGAACTTGACCATCACTTTTGGGAATGCCAGTTACCATCATATGGCATTTGTGGCTGATATAAGAGATCCTTTAATCATTGGAATTGATTTCCTGAGAAAATTTAACTTTCAATTGGATTTCAAGAATAATAAACTGCATTCGAGTTCGGAAGACATCGCTGTGTTCAACACTGAAAATCAAGACATTCAGACAATTTGCCAGATAACAGCCAAGTCTGAAATTTCCATCCCTCCACACACAGAGACAACAGTTTCACGAACACCACCTACAAAGCAATACTTCCGCTATGGACTGATTGAATACCCGAATACAGACAATAGCCCAAGAGGAGTTCTAGTAGCTTCATCTCTAGTAGATCTCTCAAAGAGTACTGTTCCTGTGAGAGTCGCAAACATCAGCGATAAGGTCCGAACAGTGAAGAAGGATGAGGTGTTAGCAGCCTGCACTCCTGTAACATGCAAAAATCGCCCCACGCAATCAACCGAATCCAAGTCTTCTGAGCAATTAACAACGGAACTACTCAAGAATGCAGAATTAGGAAGTGAACAGAGGTGTGCTGCGGAGAAGCTACTCCAGGAATTTAAAGACCTTTTTTCTCGAACACCTGAAGACATCGGGAGAACGAACATCACCCAGCACAGAATTAATACAGGAAATCATCCTCCAATCAAACAACATCCAAGAAGACTTCCATTTGCTAAACAGGAAGAGGTCACTGAACTTCTAAATGAAATGCAGCACAATGATGTCATCGAGCCATCAACGAGTCCTTGGGCCTCTCCCATACTACTGGTGCGGAAAAAGGATGGTTCAACAAGATTTTGTGTGGATTATCGTCGTTTGAATGACATCACGAAGAAAGACAGTTACCCTCTTCCCAGAATTGACGACACATTAGACACACTTGCTGGCAATAAATGGTTCTCGACTTTGGATGTGAAGAGCGATTACTGGCAAGTAGAATTACATCCCGATGATCGTGAGAAGACTGCATTCACCACGGGACAAGGACTGTGGCAATTTAAAGTTATGCCGTTCGGATTATGTAATGCACCTGCCACTTTCGAACGCCTGATGGAGACAGTGCTAAAAGGACTTTCCTATGAAGCCTGTCTGGTGTATTTGGATGATATTATCATTGTGGGGCGCACCTTTGAAGACCATCTACGAAACATCCGAAAGGTGCTGGAGAAACTCAGAATGGCTAACCTCAAATTGAATCCAGGCAAGTGTAACTTGTTCCGTCGTGAAGTGAGCTACCTCGGCCATATCATCTCTGCCGAAAGTGTGAGAACTGATCCTGAAAAGATCTCTGCAGTCGAGAACTGGAGTCACCCTGAAAATGTACGCCAACTACGAAGTTTCCTGGGGTTATGCACTTACTACAGGAAGTTTGTCAAGGGTTTCTCAAATATTGCCAGACCACTTTACAAGCTGACGGAAGCCAAACAGAAGTTCCTGTGGACAGATGAATGTGAAAATGCGTTCAAGCGACTTAAAGAGGCCTTAACATCATCGCCTATCTTGACGTATCCACTGCCCGACATACAGTTCATACTTGATACAGATGCCAGCCATGAGAGTGTCGGTGCTGTTCTGTCGCAGGAAATTGATGGTCAAGAACATGTCATTGCCTATTGGAGTAAATGCCTGTCTAAACCAGAGTGAAATTACTGTACCACCAGGAAAGAGCTACTCGCCATTGTAAAAGCCATAGAACATTTCCATCATTACCTCTATGGCAGAAGATTTCTGCTCCGGACTGACCATGCATCTTTAACGTTTCTAAACGCACAAAATAAAAATTTCAGTAAAATTATAAATTAAAAAAAATTGATTAATTAATAACAATATAAATAAATATATAAATAAAAATAACACTGAAAGTTTTTTATTATTGTGAAGCCCTAAAAGCCTAATAGCCTAAAAGCCTAAAATAAAAATTTATTCTTGCAGAGACATGCTATAAAATCATAAAAGTTTCAACGACAAGAAAATTTTAAAGAAAAATATAGATATTTCTAAATATTCCAACATTTTAAAAAGCAATCGAGAACATTATTCCTTTTGTATACCTATTTCTTAGATTTTTCTAGAATGTTCTATGATTTTTCTTGACAGTTCTTAGACTTTTGGCTAGAGCGTCATGCTGATAACGTGATGGTCCCGGATTCGGTCCTCGAAAGACGATATAGTACTTTTTTTGCAGATAAATAATCGAAAAAAAAAATGTCAATTGATAAACGAAAATCTTCCGTTGTCTGCAAAATATCCAAAGAAAATTTAATTAGTTTCTTTAAGAAGCTTTTTCCTTTTTTGTATTTAAAAAGCACAAAATAAAATTTAAGTAAAAAAAAAATCATTTTTTAAAGTTAGAAGCTTTTTATTTTGAAGCCGTAAAAAGCATAAAATAAAATTTATTCTGGCAAAGAAATGCTACAAGGACATGAAAGTTTCAACACTAAGCAAATTTTAGAGAAAAATATAGGTACTTTCCTTTTGCAAAAGATGAAAATTTTTTAGTGTTTAAAATATTTTAAAAAGCTTTCGAGACATTTGAAATTTCTGGCCTAACGAATGATTATACAAAAACTAATAACTAAGAATATTGATCTCGAAAGCTTTTAAAAATATTTTTAACATCAAAACATATTCATCTCTTGCAAAAAAGGATAGTACGTATATTTTTCTCTAAAATTTTCTTAGTGTTGAAACTATCATTTCTTTGTAGCATGTCTTTGCCAGAATAAATTTTATTTTATGCTTTTTAGGGCTTCACAATAAATAGCTTTTAACTTTAAAAAATGATTTTTTACTTAAATTTTATATGAAATTGACTTTGACATCGTGTCTTCGCGTCACGCTGATAAACAAGGCGCCACTATTTTAAAGTAAATATCTCATTTATTACTGAATATAACAAGCAAAATTATACACTAGAGATGAAAGAAAAATATTTGACTTGCCTTTGTAAAACAGCAAAAGAGATGAGCTGCAAAATTTTACTTCAAACTATGTAAATTTGTTTTCTACATGTAACTTGTCAAAACTTTCTCCTCAAAAGTTCCCAAGTACTTGTAAAAGTAGCAATCGGTGTTGTTACTCGCCCAATTGAGTAATAAAACTTAAAATTAAATATTATTCAAATAAAGTAGGGTGGCCCAAAGTACACGATGGCCCTAGGTACACAGGTCTCCCCTATATATATACAGACCTGCCAACCTAATCCGGCAAATTGTTAACGCCCATAGAAAAACGCCCCTTTTTCTACACCACTAAATTTTTAGAGTATTTGTTTTCTTCATTCATCGTAAATATATTTGAAGAGAATTACTCTAAAAATTAAGTGGTGTAGAAAAAGGGGCGGTACTAACAATTTGCCGGATTTGGTTGGCAGCTCTGTATATATATATATACACCGAAGTTCCATTCTACTCTGATACACCCCTCTATTAGAGTAATGTGCTTGTCTGGAGAAGAAATCTCGGTGCAGCCACGATACACCCTCTTGTTGGAATAAAAATAAGCGTCTATACACCGTCTATTACCTTACGGAGGCTTCTTACCACGAAACTCGAAACGGCGAAACATGAATTCGAATACATGCTGGAGTACGGAAGTTGCTGGCCCAGAACATCCAACTGGTCGAATCCCCTCCATATGGCATCAAAAAATCCTGTAAAAGAGTTCCGTCCCACAGATGAGTATCGTTCTTTAAACTGCATAACAATAACTGACAGATATCATTTATCACATTTACAGGATTTTTCAAGCCAATTGCATGGTGAAGATATTTTTTTCAAAATCAGATCTGATTTAAGCTTACCATCAGATCCCAGTTGCTCCTGAGGATATTGGCAAAACGGCAATCACAACTCCATCCGAATTTCTCGTGACACCATTTGGCTAATCCATTGCAGCCCAATCTTTCCTAAATGAAATCCTGCATGGTTTCGCCTTCGCTTTCGCATACCTTGACGATAATTTAAGAAGAAAGAGAAAGAGAAGAAAATTTATCAATAATTTGACCAAATGTTGCAGCAGTGTCAAAATATTACAGCAGTGTCCAAATATTGCAGCTTTTTAATATTAAATATGTCAGCTTTTTATTTATCCATTTATTTAATTAAATACATGTTTTAGTACTACATATAGATTAAAAATTTCTGTCATAATCTCTTTCTGTCTTCACTTGCATAAATTTACCATATTTGCAGGGAGTCACCCATATACATCTCTTTGATAATCATAATGTATTGTACAGTCACCAAAAAAAAAAAAAAAAAAAAAACGCCCCCCCCCCACATACAATTTTACCGTAAATTATCGTAGAAACATGCGGCTGGTACCTATCGATCTGTAATAACGTCTAGATTTTAATGGTACAGTTAGATTTTGCTTAAGGGGTCATCTACATATTAAAACTCGCATAAACTTCATTTTTTTCAATGACAACCCCTATTTTTGACAACCCCTATCCAGATTTCTGAGATCAAGGCGGTTCTGAAAACATACCTATTTATGTACTTTAAATCAAGTATAAATAGAGTTACACGTGAAAATGTGTTAGGGGTCCGTCTATACATTTAGAAAAAATAAATCTTGATCTACCACAAAATAGACTTTATTTATGAAGTTTCACAACGGAAAAAAGTACTGAAATGTTTATTATAAAAGAATAAATAAATAAAGGATGTCAATTTGAAGAAGTCTCTGTGTTAGCTAAGCTTATGAATTAAAAGTTTTTTATTGGTTTATATTTTTTAAACATCGCATACTTGAAATACATCACTTCATACGAGAAAAATTAAATAGATTGAGTCATATGAAACCTAGAATGTTGAATTACAGAAATCTAGATACCAAGATAAAAGAATAATAGTAATAATGCTAATAATATTAATACCGGTTAAAAAAAAAAAAAAAAAAAAAAAAATGTTTAATATTTAAAAATAAGAATTATATACTCCTTTTGGGTATATTTTCATTTTATACAGTAAGAACCGCATGAAAGGGTTACTATAAAGTTTTACATTTAATTTTAGGCGTACAAACCAAGAATATATAATATACAAAAATATAGAGAACAAGATTTAAGCTAAAATCGTAAAAGGATATTTAACACTAGATAGTTATAACTAGATAGTTCATTATAAAGAGAACAATCATTTTCATTGTTATTAATTTCTAATATACTGACAAATAACTTGACATGAGGCTTTTTGAAGAAAAATATTTTTAAATCTTGAAAACAGGATAGCTGTAATGTATCATTAAACATAATTTAGTAGTTTTGCTCTTTGCTTCCTTTTATCGTAAAGAAAAACCAGTTGATTATGTCACCGTGGTTGAAAGAACTCCTGATTCTCTCACTGTAACTGGATTGTTCTTTATAAAGAGAACTATCATTTTCACTGTTATTAATTTCTAATATGCTGACAATAAGCATGGAATGGAGATTTTTGAATATACAGGGGGATTCAACGATGATGGGAAAAACTTTGAGGGGAGGTAAGACACATCATTAGGACTCAGAATCACATAGGAAGCCATGTCCCCAAACGTCATTTTAACCCTTTACGGACCATGTGTTTGCTAGGGTTTTTAACAGAAAGCTCCGCCTACTGCCATTGTTTGTGAATGGGCCCTATTTAACAGAAAGGTTCTGTCTTTCTCTGTTAATCTTACAAAATACATGATAAAATGTTGTTTTCGAACACTGATCGAATAAATGCTTACATTGTGAATAATTCTTTAGATGTACTGTAACACACTAAATGTAAATCTTACGCAGTAGGCGGAGTTTCAAATACATCGCAAACTGTTTCTTTGCAGTAATATTGACAATAAATGCTTAAAAATTGCAATCACCACAAGTAATACAACTAAACAAAATTGGGGTGATTGGCTGGAAATACTGAAGGTAGAGAGCTTTAGTGGACCTGGTCATTCATTATCTGCCTCTGCTGTAAAGTATAATTTTAAACTATGCTTTTCGACAGAGATTGTAGATTTCATTAATAATGAAAAAGCAGACATGCATCTAATGTTACGGTGTTGCTAATGGGAACAGTAGGGGGAATAGTAATGGAAACACTAGAGACTGTATCAGGAATGATTTCCAAACAGGCGCATGCCAAATCATAAAATGTTTGGACGACTGCATTTGTTTTTTTACGTTTTTACTTTCGTTTTTTTGCACAATATTTTTTATTTCATATTTAATTTTTTGTCTTATGCCTATACAAAAGATGTATGGTTTAGTAAACTGTTCAACCCCTTAAAGCTTGTTCCATGACGGTAGAAATATTTTCATTTGAAACTCCACCTACGTTGTAACTTTTAAATTCTCTGTGTTGCAGTATATCTAAAACAATGTTCACAATATTAATATTTATTCAAGCAATGGGCATTATTCGGAAACAAAATTTTTATTATGCATGGCCTTTTGTATGTTAAACAATTATAAATAGAATCTCTCTGTTAAATAATACACTATTCAAGAGGATCGGCAGTAGGCGGAGCTTACCGGTAAAAAAAAACACAGACAACACAAGGTCCGTTAATGGTTAAAATGACGTTTGGGGACATGGGTTTGTATACAATTCTGAGTCCTAATGATGTGTCCTACCTACCCTCAAAGTTTTTCCCATCATCGTTGAATCAGCCTGTATTTATCTATATCTATATATATATATATATATATATATTTGAATCTTTGAAAAAAAAAAAAAAAAAATGCAACGTCAATGATTCACTTATGACAATTACACTAATAAATTGCTCATTTCTACAATTTATCAAAATTACTAAATTCATGATTATTGAAGTCATATTTTTTTATTCAGGTTTTAGACCGGCAGATGTAATTGCTGTAGCATATCGTTAAATCATATTTGCCAACATACTAATTAATATTCCGTAATATTGTTAGCCTTGCTAACAATACTACGGAACGAGACTAACGATACTACGGAATATTAATTAGAATGTTGGCAAGTATGCATTAAACCTAATTTAAGAATTCTGCTCTTTGCTCCTCCTTATTTCGTAAAGAAAAAAAAAAAGGGGGGGGGCAAATTTGAATTTGTTTTATTTAGGATTAAAAAATTTCGTTTTCTCACCTTTTCAACTTGAAGCAGACATGTAACTATTTCAATTTATCTTGGGGCATAATTAGTACCCGCCGTAGTTTGATTCCGCCTTTCTATAAAGGATAACTGTCAAGATCCTAATAAATTAATATTCTGTAGCTTCTTATTTCTTTTACATTTTTATTTCTTTATTTCTTTTTATTTCTTTAGTTATTTTACATCATTTTTTTAAGCCCCTTTTTCTACCCTATTTAATTTTTAGAGTTATTATTTTAAACGTATACTTAACAACATCGTAATTACAAAGCGGAATATTTTTAATACACACACATGCACCCCTTTTCCACACCAGTGTATTATTAGAGTAATTTTCTTCGAATTTAAATACCATTAAATAAGAAGAAAAACACTCAAAAACTATACTGGTGTGGAAAAATGGGCGTGTACTAAAAAAAATCTTCTGGTTCATAATTAGGAAGCTGGAAAGTTTGCAAATGTAATTGCAATAAAATTAAAAGAAATATATCGGAAAAATACGCTTATTTATTTGATTTATTTATTTATTTTTTTAGATAAATATTTTTAATAAACTCTGAAATTCGTTCATGAAATTTAGATTTCATTTTCTCATTTTAAAATGATTTTGATTCGGAATGTATCTCTACTTTTTTTCTTTTCTTTACTTTTAAATCCATATTTATAGACCCCCAGAGCAGTCAATCGGTCTTAATCCCCACAGCCTTAAGTACTTTCCAAATCTAATAAAATTTTGATAAATATTGGTATGATTATGTGAATTAATTCTCCGCAAAATTAAATACCAGTATATTAAAATTATGGTAATACTAAAATTTTCTGTGCCGAAGGAAAATGCATTTATGCATAGCTGAATATTTTTTTATTTTTTTTTACAAAGTTAATGAAGCATAGTTTTAAAATTAACTTTTTTTTTTTTAATGTTAAAATAAACTGGTAACAATAACAAACAATATTAATAAAAAGTAAAAAAAAAAATAAAAAAAAAAAAGTACATGCGTAATTTAGATTTATTTCATTAATTATTTTCTATCAATTTTAAAACTACATATTAAATATGTCATGTGCAAAAACAATATAAAGAAAAACACAAATGTTAATAAACCTGATTTTAAGT
The DNA here is from genome assembly GCA_963930645.1 of Salticus scenicus. Classification (NCBI taxonomy): domain Eukaryota; kingdom Metazoa; phylum Arthropoda; class Arachnida; order Araneae; family Salticidae; genus Salticus; species Salticus scenicus. The sequence goes on from OZ005659.1 coordinate 238,189,266, forward strand.
TATAAGCTCAAACTCATCTTCATGTCCTATCAATTTCTGTTATTTTAAAAATATATCTTTAAAAATGTTAAACAGATCTGGGAAAAAATTTTATAAAAAATAAAAATATGTTTTTTATAATATTATTGAATAAAAATTTCTGCAAACATTTTCCTATACATATTTTCATATTAAATAATTTTTTTTTTTTTTAAATATCTCTTTAAATCATTTCTTAACCTCTTCCCCTTTTTATAATTAAGAATGTTAACTTTATAAAAATGAACTTTGAATAAAAACTTCCAAATAAAAAAATAAATAAAAGAAAGAAAGAAAGAAAGAAAGAAAGAAAAAAAAAAAAAAAAAAAGGTTTTAGCTTACAGAAATGTTTATTTAAATTAATCGCTGCGGATAGCGCAAATGATATGATGAATTCAGGATGCAGATTGCAAATGCATGCGATCTCACAGCCGTGAAGTCTGCACGCATGCGCATTAGAAGGAGCAAGTTGGAGCCATCGGAGCTTGGAGCTGGAGCATTTGTGAGGGGCGCGAACTAAGGCCTTGTGATCTTTTAATGTTTCCAGAGCCGCGTAGTAATTATTGTTTGTTAGCGTGAAACCTTTTATAGCATGAGAAGCTGTACCAATTAAATAGAATCTCAAATAATTAAATTTATCAATGTTTGATAAAACTGGATTCCTATCGATTGCTGCTTCAAATTGATCAATAAACCTCTGAAAATCCGTTGGATCACCGCTAAATCTATCAATATTTAATCGAGGAAGATTAATATAACCTTGATCTAATTTTGGTGTTCTATTACCTTCTATTACGGGGCCAGTCGATAAAATGTTAGAATTACCACTATTTTTTATTTTAATCATTTTACTTTTTACTTTAGTTTTCCAAATCAAAATATTAGAGTTATACTCATCACATTTTAAACCTTCCTCTTCAACCTCTTCTACTTTGATATTTTTCTGTATCTCATCTTCTAATGAATTCAGTTCCCTATCTTTTAAATTTAATTCTTCCAAATATTGTGCTAACTCTTCTTCTCCAACATCAATTTCTAATAACCTGCCTTCGATTTTATTTATTAACTTTGTGGTTTGCGCTCTAAGAACACTTCTTTTTTGTTTTTGAATTGCACTCATTATGTCAATTATAAATAACAAATCTCTAAAAATATTATTATTCGATTAAATTATCAAATAAAATTTCTTGTCACAATTGTTTATTAAACAAAACATTTCAAAGTTATGCATTCATCATATTAATATATAATGCAATAATTCAAAACACAAAGTAATGCACAAACCAAAACTAAAAATATTCTTTCATTTTATTTTTATCAAAGGAACAAATTTCAAGAACAAAACCATCAATATAAATATCATTTATTATTTATTTCAAATGTAAATGAAAACGAAACTTTTTCTTTGAAACCAAAACTTTTTCTCTTTATAATATCATCAAAAGAACAAATTTTTAAATATTCAATTCAAAAAACATTTATATTTATTTATTTATTTCGATGTTGGAGAAGGTAATCTAAGTCGGCCGTCCCTGCTCTGGGGCGCCACTAATTTAATATAATCTTGTATTCTAGGGTTCTTTTTAAATTAGATTATAACTAGCGATAAATATCTTTCAATTAAAATAATATTCATTTAATTTAATTATAGTACAATATTTTATGGTTCAAATATTCATGGAACTAGAATTTTTATGTTAAAATTAATATTATATAAAGAATAACTTTCACTGCAATTGAGTGCCAATTTAGTTTATTTTGATTTAAATCTATATTCAATAGAAGAAAGTACTGAATCCGTAAAAGTTTTCAACATCCGATTTTCGACGGATACACATTTTGAGGAATCTGGGACCTTTTTTAGAAAATGTCTGTCTGTGTGTGTGGAGAGAAGGGGGGGGGGCAAAAATTTTGTGGTGACTATATCTAAGAAATTACTACAAAGAATTCCATATAAATTTATATGTAGATGCATGTTGACCTAAATTAGTGTTTATCTGCATTTGGTGTCAACTGCTCAATAGGTGACGCTGCTATACATCTATTTCCACAGTTTAAGGGGAGGCTATATCTCAGGTTCTATCGTGTATCATAAAAAAAAAAATCTTGATATCTACGAAAACCATTGAGATATTATGCTGCAAAAGTATTGCTATCATAAAAATTTTCAACTTACCTTTTTGAAGAATTTACACATTTTGAGTGTTCCAGAACAATATTTCAGTATTTTGAGAAAATATCTGTCCATCGCGCTCTGTGTGTGCGTGTAATAAAAATTTTGTGGCGATTGTGTCTCAGGGACTAAAGTACAGTATTTCATGTAAATATATATGTAGTTGCATCTTGGCATAGATTAGTGCCTATCAACTTTTGTTGAAAATTGCCCAACAGAAAGCGTTATTACCCTGCTTTTCTAAATATTTAATGTGGCAGTATAGAACAAAATTTCGTATAAACGAGCTCATTCAAAAGTATTCTTAAGAAATCATTATGATATTAAATAGTAAATATTAATATAATTATAAATAATAATTATTATTATTAATAAGTTGACTATTAATATTATATAATATTAATAGTCAACTAGAAAGCATTTTTGTACATGTAGGAGCCTTCCTTTTAATTCGGGAGTGCAAAGTTGCAATATGAGTATCTTTCAAAAGAACTCATCAACACCTTTAAAACGAATGGTTGAACCATAGCTCTGTGATAATTTAAAGCAAAGTTATTGCTTTCTTTCATTAGGGGGGAGGAAAAAAGCATTTTCTAAAATTTTGTCTGTAAACTATAAAATTGACTTTTTTGGATCCTTAATGTTATACTTCTTTGAGATAAGAATTGTCTGCATTCATTACGTAAAATAATTGCGATGAATAATAATTTCAAAAAATAATTTCTATTGCTTGAATTTGTATAAGAAAAAACAGAAAAAAGTTTTGTGATGGATGGTCACAGCATAACATCTAATACCAGTGGCGTATTCTCTGGGTATGCTAGGCATGCGCCGCATACCCACTAAAAACTATCTAAACTTTAAACAGAATTTATTTAAAAATAAATTATTTGAACTAATTTTGTTAAACACTCGCTTCTATTTATACAGTATCAATCATTCAGTTTTGAAAAATTATAGTGAAAGGAAATTTCTTTTGTTACATTATTCCTGGATAAATCCGAATGTTTTTTTGTTTTTCCACTTACTATTGTCGTTACTTCCCTCCCGCTTTGTTTAGGAGACATCTGCTGACCAGAATCGTCCCGGAGATACAGTCTCTCTCTTCTGCTGACCGGTTATTGCTTAGATCATGCTGCCTTTGTAAAGCATGCCCTGATATAGGGATTTTTTGCTATTTGAGGGAATATTCAACGTCCCTCTAATTTTCACTCGTATAAACTACAAGGGGAGTTCCGCTGTATAAACGACCCAAGGCATGCTACCCTAGGAGAGCATATTCTGGAGTTTGGGGGTATTTTTTAAAGAGTAGGGATTTTGTTACCTTCGGTAGAGATGTTCACATAGAGGAGAGCCGGCTTTTCCGACTGATTGATAAATTAAAACTTATACTTTATTTTACAATAATGAAAAAAAAAAAAAAATGAAAAAAGAATTGATTTGAAAACGATGATTAAATTGCAAAATAAAATTTGGATAAATTTCCAAAAGTTGTTTTATGTACCAGAAAAGTTGCTTTTTATTTATTTATTATTATTATTATTATTAATCTAAATAACTTATTCTAAGCGAAGACTTCTGCCAGAAATAAAAGTATGTACAAATTTTGTTTATTCAATAATATGAATAAAGCAAAATGTCTTCTTCATGTGTGCCTGTATGCGCTATGAAGGTCAGGCCGCTGATCGCAGATTTACAAAAAATTAACAGATGCGTAGCTTTGATCGTGCAGGTGTGCATAGAATTTTTTCTTTCTCTATTTTTACTTTATTTTTCTTTATTATTATTACAGGGATGGAACACGGGCGCAGAATTCATACCGGAATCCGTTTAAGCAATTTCTCTACTTATAATATCGTTGATTTAAGAAGTAGAAAATTTTCTTACATTGATAGCGGTATGAATTCTGCTCCCGTGTTCCATCCCTGTTATTATTATTATTATTATTATTATTATTTTTGCTTGTGTGTGTATGTGTGTGCTTATTTTCTTTCCTTGATTTCAATTCTGAATTTCTTAAATTAATTATTTTATTTGTTTATTTATTTATTTATTTTGGAATGTTCCGTTAATTTTTCTGCTTTATTTTCTTAAATTTTATTTAAATTGCGTGTTTTTTTTTTTTTTTTCATCCATCTGCATTTCTTATAAAAGATCGCTATTCTATTTATTTTTCCTTCTTTCGCATAGGTTTTGCGATCAAATAGTTTTTTCTGATAAAATTTTAATACTGTTTCTTTTTCTTTCTTTTTTTTTTAATACACATAATAGTTGCGTTTTCAAAAATTGTTTATGTAAAGGCGTAATACCCTCTTTTGAAGAAGAATGTTTATTATTTTTAATGTATTGTTTCTATCGAAATCAAATGGTAATATGATAGAGAGAATTAAACTTATTAAATTTTTAACTTTATTAAAAACTGCAACAATTAACTTCTTGTGTAAGAACTATCAGAGGTCAGATAAGCACCTACATTGAAACGCTCGCTTAAGGCGCTGCCACGAGCAGTGGGGTCCCCAATCTGACATAGTGCGGTCGTGGAAGACACAGCAGAAAACAGCGAACACCTGAAGCCAAGTTTTCAGCGATTTCAGTGGATTTTTTCTTGCCGGTTCTCATTATTTTTTTCTTTCTTCTGTTTTTTTTCTCCTTTTTGTTTCTAAAGTGATATAAAAAATTGTGATTAAATTTCTTTGAAAATTCATTTAAATACAGCGATCAATGAAGCGACCAAATGGGCCTTCAATAAGTTAATATAAGAGTCCTTTAGATAGATGATAAATCTAAAATTACCAAGAAATTGGAGGCCCACCAGCGGCCTAATGGTTCTACTCTCAAAGTTGGTAGATGGGAAGTGTCGGGTTCCATGGTTTTCTCCGAAAGACGCGTAAATAAGGCTAGGACCCCTTAGAAAGACCCACGACGGACGGCATTCCACTCATAGGCCTAGGACCCAAGTGTAGTCAATAGGACTTGAATTCTACCAACTAACCAACCAAGAAACTGGAAAAATGAAAGCTTAAATTTGATGAAATGATATCGTCTTGATCAGTAGTGTTCTTTCCAAAGTTCGCTTCAGAGCATGCCCAGATTCAAATGTCACGGTATGCCACTGTCTAATACTGTTACGTCTGATTCATAGACTTCTTGAAATTTGAAATGGTTATACAAAAATTATTTTTTTAAAATATGCATTTAAAAATAAAGAAATTGTGCTTATCGAATATTAGTAACAAATATATAAACGAGACTATTTACGTCTTATTTGTAAATTGCAAAATGAAAACGAAAGTTATTTATAAATTCGCCAAAAGGGCGCTTAAGTAGCCAAGAAGTTGGCAGTGTTCTCACTGATCCTAAATATGGCGGCTGATGATTTGGCCCGTATATGTAGTGGCTATAAGGAAAGGGCATGTGACGTCACTCGCAGTCAAATTATGTGTAAAGTGGCAAAACATTGGTATTTCCACCAATAGAGATTGATCTTTTGCCACTCGAGAGTGGCAAAGATTGATTGACGGAGCGTTTGTTTGTAAACACGCCCTTTCCTTATAACCACGGAAGAAGAGTCTATAGGAATTAAAACGAGTTAGGGCAGCGAGCGCGGGAACAGAAGCTTCCTTTTCCGCATTAATTCAGCCGAGTCCAGGAAAGCGATTTGATCGCCGCCTGGTGTAGTATCTTTGAAACTTATCGGAAGAAAGGGAAAGCCCGCCCCTTCGGCTTCAGCCATCATCCGATTTCCGAGAACGACCAACGAACGAACAGCCAGAAATGTAAAAACGCGCTGATTGGTGAATTTTCAAGATCTGGTCGCCCTCTATCTGTAAGATGAAAATTACTACCTTTCCGTAACATTTGTAATACATCATACTCTTTTAAACCGTGCTTATAACACTACGAAAAGTAACCAAAAACGAATGATTGGTAGCAAGTTCGGAAGCAGTGTTGCCAGATGGAAATTTGAATTGTCCCTGCTAAATGGAGAAAAATTCCTTATGTTCCCTACGTCAAAATATTTTAACCCTACAAAATAATCTACGCTTCAAAATTATTAATAGATATTATATAAAATCATATTATTATTATTTTAATTTCTTGCATTTAAACAAGAAATTGATCCATTCTTATTAACATTTACACGTAAGTTGATTGCTGGAACAAATGGACAAAGAAAAGAAACTGGCCAATCCAATTTACATATATATTTACATATATCCTGAAAACGAAAACATAAAACGCACTGTGATTTTTTTTATCATTTGTTTAAGTTTAGTACTATTAACTCCATTCTATTAAATTAATCAATCAATCTCCTTCAACATATTTTCACACCAACTAACTTAATGAATTTAATTTATCAATAAGTAATCAATGTAAAACCAGCATGTATTAACTTGATGGGTGCACCTCTTTAGTGGGTGTGATTATACTAAATGGGTGGTGTGAACATATCAAAGAGTAAAATTAATAATAATAAATAAATAAATTACAGAAATGAAAACAAGATAATACACATCCTGCCGCAATGCAAAATAAAATACTCATTTAGATTTGTATAATACTTTTATGAATAAAATTTTCTTAGTAGTACAGAATATATTTGATTTGATGAGTGGGCGTATACAAAGAGCTTGAAAATTGCTGATGTAAACAATTTCAATTTGGGGAAACTTTAACATCACTTACTGACCAATTTCTTTTTAAATTTTGAGAATAATTATATCAAAATATTAAATAAATATTTTATACTCTTTTTTACACTACTTATTTTCTAGAGTAGTTTTCCTCAATATATAAATAAGATTAAATAGGAGGAAAACTACTCTCGTAAAAAGTTATATGGAAAAGAGGGCGGTACTAACAAAGCTTCGGAATAAATTATAAAAGTTGGCAAATATGAATTATGAGATGTTTCACTTTGCAAAATTCTGCAATAATATAATGGATCAAGACCAATGTATTTATTGTTAACAACTTTTAAACAAATAAATTAAAAAATATTTGCATTTTTAAAAGGTCGTTCAAAAATTTCATTCAAAAAATCTCCCTACGCCAAAGACAGGGATGAAAATCGGTAACAAAAGTCTCCGAACACTAGCAAGTCGAATCATGTGCTTAGTCAGTCTAAGAACATGTTTCGACAATGATTTATTTAACAAAACAGAATTAACTCTACTTTTTTTTTATATAGGAATTTTTGCTAGCGTTCGGAGACTTTTGTTACCGACTGTACATATAATCATTATTTTTACAGCTCTACACAACACAGAAGCAACCTGTTACGTTTGTTCGACGAGATCGCACTTACTCTCATAATTATTTCACTGAACTGTAGAACAGTTGTCAGGAGCTTCATTGAAAGCCTAATCGAATTCGCGGATGTATCTAGGAAATTATTAATTTTATAATTTTCAATATACTTTTTCCAGGTGCAGGTGCAGTATATATATATATAATTTGCTTTTATTTCCTAATTTATATAAATATTGAGTTAGAATGTTAAATTATTTCGAGATTTCTATTTTCGTAGCAAAATTTATTTTATTATTTATTATTATTACTATTGCTATTATTATTATTCATGTTAAGTCTCATAAAATGGATTTCGAACCACTACTAACATCCATGCCTCTGACCCGGGATTAGCACCCAGCACCTGAGATCTAGACGTTTCGGAGATTTTAAAATATAAATATTGCGCGCTAGAAATCTTTTTTAAAAATTTAAACATTTCATTTATGTTTATAAAAGAAATAGAAGCCCTTTGGCAGCTATTTCTTACGTAATTTTGAACTTCTATTTCTTTTGTAATTTTGACGATGATTAAAATCGCGTAATAAAGACCTTGGCGAGAAGCGTTCGAACTACTTCGGAGCGAAATTTTAAATGTCGCCAAAGGGTCCTATATTAAATCTGTTCCATTTCTGTAGCACGATTTTTCTACTATTTTTCCTTTATTTTTCTGCGTTTAATCTATTTAGAGTTTTTCTTTTTTCGCTAGTTTATTTATTTAGTTTTGGTATATATATTTTTTTATTTTTTAATAATTGTAAAGCTAAAATGAGGTTTTATTTAAAACTTATTGAATCAATTATTCGATCCGATATATATATATATATATATATAATAGCGTTAGCTAGATTTTGTCCTAATTAATAAGTCTACCATTTCTTGTAACGATCGGTTGAATGGTGTAGCTTTGCAAAGCGAACTAAAACTAAAAATCCCGACAGATACAATGACAAACTTTCAGCTTTATATATATATATTAATATATATACATATATATATATAATTTAAAAAAATGCACGTTTAATTAATGTGATACACCTCAAAATGGCAGGGATGGGACGCTGGCATAGAACTCATATCGGTATTCGTTTAAGAAAATTCTCTCTCAGTACAATATCGTTGATTTAAGAAGTTTTTGTTTCATTGATAGTGCATAGCTGCCAGTATTTTAATTTATTCCGGAGTAATTTTAGCCCCGGCTCTATTTCGTACCACTTATTTTTTAAAAGTAATTCTTCCTTATTTTATCGAGGTTATTTATTGAAGAAAATTTTTCTATAAATCAAGTGGTGCGAAATAAAGGCGGGGCTAAAAGTACTCCGGAATAAATTAAAGTATTGCCAGCTATGATAGTGGTATTTAGTTCTGCGCCCATGTTCCATCCCTGAAATGGTAACAACAAAAATCGCTGTCTGAAAGTAATAGTAATGTCGTACTAAAAATACATTCTACAACATATTTCATAAAAAAAAAGAAAAAAATCTTCATATTTAGATTTAAAAAATCTAAAATACATAGTTTGCTGTAAGATTGCAACACTTTTTTTAAAAAAAAATTTGAAATATTTCAATAAAGTTGTGAATCTTAATGCAAAATAAAACAAAACTATAGGGTGATTATAATTAAATTTACTATTTCAAAACGCTATAATTTTGAAACTACCCATCAGATCTATTTGACATTTTAACCGAACGAATCGTGAGGCAATGGAATTTTGTTTGGTGGAGGAAAAAAGTAGTTCCAAAATGCCCCCAAAGATGGTGCTGTCAGAGTAATTTCAGAGGAAACACCTAAATGGATTCTTTGAACGCAAGAATTTTTTTAGCAATACAGCAGAATAGCAGGAAACAATAATATCTAAGGGTTTACGACGATTTTTTTTTTTGGCAAAAAGGAATACGTGTTTACATCTGAAACAGTCATAATGAGAGAATGAGAGAAACAGAGGAACTTCATGAAACGAACATCTTATGAATAATTAATTCACGGCACGTTTTGGAACTTTTTTTTTTCCTTTGCTCTAAATTTACTCTAAATTTACTCTAAAAATAAATTGGCTTTGGAAAAAATGGCGTGTTGTAAAAGAGCGTAACGATGTTACGATTATTAATGAAATGGCTGGCAAGTATGTATTCATAATTGCAAACTTTAATCCTCTCTTTAACTATGGTGGTCATCAATAAGAGATTTAACATGTCTGCGTTGCATTCTAACGGTCGTCAATAGACGATTCATGCTACTTACATACCTGCCAGAGTTCCTAACTTTTATAATTTGTTCACAATCATTTTTTAGCCCCGCCTCTTTTTTCATACCGGAAACTTTGAAAAATGATTTTCTTCTTAAAACAGGATTTTCTTCTTATTTAATCATTGTCACATATTAAAGAGAAATAATCTACTAAATTTCTGGTGTGAAAAGAAGGCGGGGCTAAAAATGAATTTGAATAAATTATAAAAGTTGGGAACGCTGATACTTGCCAAAATCCCAATTAATATTCTGTAGTATTGTTAACCCCGCCTACTTTTCCCCATCAGTATCTTTTCAGAATATTTTTCTTTCTTTTTAATCGTAATTGCATTTGGGAAAATATTACTCTAAAAATTTACTGGTATGGTGGTATGAAAAAACGAGCGGGACTAACCTCTTTTCCTAATTTCAACAACAAGTGTTGCTTTTTTATGTTGTTCTAAAATATTACATTTCAACGGATACTACAGCAGATTTTTGTGATTAAATAGGATAATGGTTATTATTAGAAAACAGAGGTGGGAAGTGAAATATCCCTGTGTGCAACAGACACTATATTTACCATAGAATTACTGATTTGATAAATTAGAAACAATAGGGGTGGTGAATTATCTTACCACGCCTTTTCCATTTAAAAATCGATGAAGGTCGACTTTTTTTTTTTTTTTTTTTTTTTTTTTTTTTTCGTTTAGCATTAGTTTTCCTCGTAATTAAAGGCTAAATATATCGAAACAAATTCAAATTTATTAGTATTAATAATGCAAATGTTTTTATCTTTCTTTCTTTTTTCTCTTCCCCTTTTTCTCTTTCTTTCTTTTCTTTTTTCTTTTTTTATTTTCTGCGATAAAAATTTGCATACATTTGAATCTTACTTAGATTTTAGTAAATAAAATTAAAATATAACGTTAAAAAAAGTAATTTGTGAAAAAAAAAATAAAAATAAAAATAAATAAATAAATGGTTTTTTCTTATTAAACTTTTAAAAGTGTTTAAAATTCTCGGTTTAATCCCAAAATTCGGGGTTTTATTCCCTGATTTCAATATTTACTAACTTGTATCATCTCTATTGATAATTCAAAAGTGTAAAAGCATAAAAAAAATTTCGATATTGAAAATTTTTACGAACATCAAAGTTAAAGTAAGATGGAGAACTAAAATATTTTTCGGTTAAAAATGTGTGCATATCCAGTGATTTGAATTTGGCGCAGATTTCATATCGCTATTTAAGAAGAAAAATTTCCATCTTAATAAATCTTAGACTCAACAAGAACAAAATTTGTTTTCGTAAGTAGTGGTAAGAGTTTTGCGCTAAATTTCCATTCTTGCGTACATAATTTTTGGCGTAGAAGATCTATATTAGCAGACTTGGACTTTTGAATACCAATATATTTTTATAGAAACATCTGCTTTATATTTTATCGAAAATTCTGTGATTAACCTTTTGCCGGTCCTAATGCCCTAAAGCAGGGGTGTTTGTGACCCCGGAATTTGCTACCAGAATATTTTTAACAGTGATATTATCGATAGTTTTCTAGTAAAATTTAGCAATTGACTATAACCAAAATATTAATTCGTAATTTCTGGTGGAAAATAAAATAAAAAACCCGGAACGTAAACACCCGTGCCCTAAACATTTTTAACTTTATTGTCAAACTTAGGATTATTTTATTCAACTGCAACCAATAAATTTTAGAATAATGTCTGTTATATACAACCGACCCATAATTTTCAAACCTAAGAGGGGACAATACCTAATCTCGACGGCAGCCTTCGCCCATGTTATTCTATGGGAAAGTTTGTTGCGACAATTACACATTACCTAATGAATATTTTTTAATTCTGTTTTCGCAGTCAGAAAATTCATAACCGTTAAATGAGTACTCATTTTTGAAAAATTCCATTTTTTTTAATTTTTACATTTTAATTTTGAGTTCAAAAATGCGATTTTTCACAAAATGCATTTTTCTCATTTTCTAGTCGCAAAATGAAATACTAAAATTTTAAAAAATCAATTTTTGGAAAAGAAGTACTAATTTAACGCTTATGAATTTTCTAAATGTGAAAACAGAATTGAAAAATATTCATTAGGTAATGAGTAATTATGTGAACAAATTTTCCCATAGAATAACATGGGCGAAGGCTGCCGGCGAGATTAGGTATTGTCCGCTCTTAAGCAACCATTTCGGTTAAAATTTAGTGGTTGTATTGAAATTGAGTAAAAAATTCCTAACTTTGGCAACACTGACCAGAATATAGAAATTAAACAGGACCAGCAAAGGGTTAAATAAACTGGAGGAAATTTTAAGAGAATAGTTGTATGATTTTGACAGAGCGGTTGGCAACTTCGAATAAGTCAATTTGCAATATAAAAGCGCCTTAAATTTTAGTATCTCTCGATATTAAAAAATATATTTTGTGTAGTTTTTATTATTATTACAATTATTTGTTAGTTTTTTCAAACAAAAGTGAAACGTGTTTGTGTATTCCTTTCACCTGTCTGTCCGTTTTCCCTCTTCCGCAAATACATTTCGAATGCTCTGAAACTGATATATATGATATTCAAGTTAAAAATAACACATTTTCTATCGAAAAACGGCGCAAATATCATTTCTCGCTTGAGTACAAGAATTCACAAAAGAAATCACATAAATTGTGATCTATGGGAAATATCTATTTAAAAGATATAATGTAATATCTTCACACTGAACCCAAACATAATGCATTATCGTCAAATATTACGATTTTTCGATACCAATATGTATATTTTTTTTGAAAATTTTTTATAAGCCTTTGTTGCAGTTTTTTCTATGGTAAAATAGAGTAAACTTTTAATTTAATTGAAGTACTGGTAAATAAATCTCGTGTAACATTTAACAGTATGCACGATAAAATTAGTATGCATTATTCTTATTATGCACAAAAGCATGAGTTCTATATAATTCGGCATGCTTATCATTAATGATTGGTTTACAAGATGACAGTGTTATTAACATTTCCAACTGGAAGCATAGATATAGTAATTGATATAGATCTATCATCCCCATGTTAACGTGCAACGATTTTTGATGCCGAAAAAGTTTTTTGGCACCAGCCATTAGAGAGTTAAAACTCGAAAATAGTAATAGAATAGAATGGTAATGATTTTTGAAAATGCGGAAATATTGCGCTGCTTTTAAGTGTTCTAATAAATATATGAAAAGAAATGGGATAAGTTTCCATAAATAAGTTATATTCAAGTAATTTATGAAAAATATAAATTTTATAATCAGTTGTCTTTGTTATTATTATGATATAATTACTGTCTTCATATTTAATGGAATACTTTTTTAAATTTTTAATACTTTTTTAAGATTTTATATTAGTAAGTGATATGGAATTCTCAAAATTCTTTTGAATGTAGTTAGCAGCCACGGAAGTTTTAATATATAACTAGTATGTTGTGGCTACCACAAGACTCTCTTCTATAGATAAACCTATACAAATTTACGCTATACAAATTATTTATTAAATTATAATTCATTAAAATTGTTTTCCATAATGAATACAGACGGTTTTTATCTCCTAGAAGTATAATAATAAATGCCAAAATAAACTTAGTTTTGTGCAGATATGAGTATATTAGAATATAGTAAAAAAAGAAAGGAAAGAAAGAAAGAAAAATGGGTATCTGGAGTTGTTCATTCTCTTTTAGTACATAAATTATTCATAAATTTTATTTGCCAAATTATCTATATGTATTCCCGTGTATATTCACTCGGGAAAAAACATCCATAAGAGAGTAAAATGGCTGTCTTTTCCAAATGAAAAGGCATCATTTTTTCCCCGTCAATGATCAATCTATGTCTTATTCCTATATCTATGACTGGAAGTAGGAAAGTAGTACTTACTAAAAATCGTTTGCGTACAGGGAATCGCACAAAAATGAGTCAAGGTCTAAAAAAGATAAAACTTTTTTTATGTTTTCTCTTTGTAAAATTAAAGATGGAAGAATATTTTTTTGAGATTGTTTCACGCATACTCGAAAAAGAAACATACTTTGAGCAGAGTCCCCTTGGTTTAAAAAAGGGCAGTGAGCGGCTAGTAAGAAAAGGGCACCCTTTTAAGATTTTAAGGGCAGTTTGGTATTCTTAAGGCCTTATTTAATATTTAAAATCCATACTCATTTCAAAATTATATTACAAGTATGCATAGTATAATAAATACTTTTTTAATTTTAACTTTCTTTGCTTTTGCTTATTGCTAATACATAAATAAGTGTTTGAGGTCATACAAAATGGTTTTATTGATATATGTATATATTTATCTTCAGTCTATCATTATTCTTCAGTTTGCAGATTGTTCTCTCCTAAATTTGTAGTGTAATGCAAGGAGTCAATAAAGATGCCTTTTTTTTTTAGATAAGGAACATGAAAGGTGCTTTTTTTTTTTTTTAGGGGCGAGAAGGGTGCTACTTTTCCAACCTATAAGGCAGGGCGCAACGCACTCCTGAAACTGTCTGGTGGAAACTCTGCTCAACAAAGAAACGTTGAAAAGGTGTCGTCTTCAAAAAATATTGAAAAAATATATATATATATATGTGATTCTACTCTTCATAAAACACCAGAAAAAGAAAAAAATATTGGCGGAAATGAATTACAGCGACCACAAAAAATTATCAAAATTAAGCATTTTTGGCGATTTAGCGCTGTTAGGTGATAAGTTCGCTGGCACCGAGATTGCGGTGCACGAACAGAACCGTGTTTTGATTCTCCGCCAAGTACTCAAAACCAATCGCCTAACAGTGTAAAATCGCCAAATAGGCTTAATTTTGATAATTTTTTGTGGTCGCTGTAATTTATTTCAGCCGATAATTTTTTCACTTTCTGGTGTTTCATAAAGAGTAGAATAACATATATTTTTTTTTCAATATTTTTTGAAGGCGACACCTTTTGAATGTTTCCTTGTAAGTGTCAACAATGAAGTATTACAGCATTATTATCAAGATTATTACAAATACCGGGGTTTTTATATTTGAATGATTGCTATATCGCGCTACAAGTTTTGTGTTTGATTTGTTACTTAACTGTCACTTTTTTACCACTCAAAGGCTAATTAGATCGGAAACCTCGGTTTCAAATGCGTAGTACAGAGATCCCAAAATTTGGAAATTTAGCAGATTTGGGCTTTCAGGATGCTCCCTGCTTTGGTCTGTTAATAAGAACTAATATTGAATAAGAAGTAATCCCAGTCTTTATTTATCTTCAATAAACTTAACGGCCCTCTTCACTCAACGTCGCTGGAAGCCCGTGGCAATGTTATTCTATGGGAAATTTTTTTTACTTATAACTCATTAACTAATACATATTTTTAAAAATTTTGTTTTCACATTCAGAAAATTCGCAACTGTGAAATTGACGCACCTTTTTTAAAAAATGTATTTTTAAAATTTTTAATATCTTATTTTGAAATTGCAAAATGAGAAATTTCACATATTGAAAATTCGTATTTTACAGCTTCAAAAAAAAAAAAAAAAAAAAAAAAAAAAACACGTTTTTAAAAAAGGTGCGTTAATTTAACAGTTGGAAATTTTCTGAATGTGAAAACAGAATTTAAAAATATGTATTAGTTAATGAGTTATACGTAAAGGAAATTTCCCGTAGAATAACATTGGCACGGGCTTCCGGCGACGTTGAGTGAAGCGGGCCCTTCATGTTTCATTTCATCTGTCTCGACTGCTAATGTTTCAGTAAATATTAGACGATGGTTTAATAGGAAAGGAATAAGGTCTTCTATGACATTATATTTATATCTGTATCTTTATATATATATAAACTTAAGTTTCAGAAAAGCTAATACATCTCCATCTGTTTAATATTAAGTAGCATGTTCTTCTAGCTACAGCACGCAAACAGGAACTCCATTAATGCTTGATGGTATTCTGAAAGCAATATACAACACAATGAACCTTGCAGGGTAGCACACAATCGTGAAGCGGTGCAAGAAGAGAGAGATTTGCATCGAACTAAAACGTGTAAGTCTTTCCAGATATAATCAATAACGCGTCTGCAAATTTTGATGGTTGACGATGGAAGTTGAATTTAGAAGATAGCAGCACCATCAATTGGGCGATATGTACCAACACATTGATGACAACAGTTTACATCAAAGTGCAATTAAAATAAATTTTTGTGGAATTCTGTATATTATTTCTTGATCTAACGCTGTCACAAAATTTTTTGTCACAGATTCACGGGAAGACATCATTTCAAAAATGGTCAAAGCATGTCTGTCTAGGATCTCTTAAAACGCACACAGGCAAAAGTTTTGTTCAATTAACAAAAATTTGGTTGCCACAAATATATATAATAAATCTGTTTAAATTTATTCCTATATATATATATATATATATATATATATATATATTTTAACCGCAAGTTAATACTCTAAGTTTAACTTTGTTTATTACCGTTCCTTTTAAGCCATACGGTTTAGGATGCTCTGAAAATATCAAAAGATTTTCTCTGACACTTTTCTGTTAATTGTCTGCAAAAATTAGTACATTGGCTCACGGGTGGGATTGGGATCGAAGATACAACCTTCGTGTTATTAGCACGACACTCTAACCAACTGAGCTAATTTGACTACGAAGTTTAAGTTATTTACATTTATAGACCTGCTAACTATGCTAGTTTATCCGTAATGGTATTAGGCCCCGCCTTTTTTTCACATCAGAATAGTTGTAGAGTAATACTCAGCAATATGTTCTCATAATTAAATAAGAAGACTATTGCTCTACAACTATTCTGGTGTGAAAAAAAGGCGGGGCTTAATTCCATTACGGATAAACTAGCATAGTTAGCAGGTCTACATTTAAGTTTTAATCTCTTAAGTCGATCTATATTATTTCAGAATTTCACATATAAGGAAGATCAAAGTAATATTCTTTAAATTATTGCATCAATATATGTATTAATCACGTCATTGACACATTACTCATTTTAAGAAATATTTAACTACTGTAAGTTATACTCAAAGTTTAACTTTTTTTTGTTGCCACTTTTTTGTTAAGCTACACGGTTTAGGATGCTCTGAAAATATCGGAAGATTTCCCTTTTTCAAGTAACACTTTTCTATTAATCGTTTGCAAAAAATTAACACATTGCCCTATGGGAGGGATCAAAGAGACGACTTTCGCGTTATTAGCACGACTGTCTAACCATAGCCTCCTTAAGTAGATGCCTGTTGCGTGGCTCTTAAGCTTTGCAAGAGTTCAAGCGGTAGACAGCGCCACCTGGTACATATTGCGCGACTTTTTTATTCAACTGTCACTAAAAATTTTTTAAAGTGGGATTTGAAATACAAAAAAGGCGAATACAATCGAAAAAACGTTGATTATATATATATCACATATCACTTCTTAAAATTACTAGTGACAGTTGAATAAAAAGTAGCGGAATATGTACCAGGTGGCGCTATCTACCGTTCGACTTGTTGCTAAGTTTAAGAGCCACGCGACAGGCATCTAGTTAAGGAGGCTATGGTGTACCCAACTGAGCTAATAGATCACGAAAAAGTCCTTTGAATTTACATTTATCTTCCGAGTCGATCTATATCGTTGATGCGATAAAGAAACAGACATACAAACCGATTTAATATAAAAGCATTGTAAAAATTGTTTTCTTAAGAATATAAAAGCATACAGTTAAACAACAACAGCAAAAAAATTGTTTATATAAGCAAATACGAAGAAATTTTGTTAAAATTTTGTGAAATTGTTAACAATATTTTTTGTGGTGTCGCAACAAGACTGTTTTTTTTTTTTTGCTTTTAATAAAAATTTTATTTAAAACATGACCTCAACAAAATATATTTTTCAGTTTTAATCAAGTCATTCCTCCGGATGTAAAAAACAGTCAAAAGCTGGAAGCCAAAAATTTTCACGAATCCAATACTTTCTTTTATTGACTGTTATTGAAAGTAGTAATTAGGAATTCGGACTGAAAATTTCAAAAGTTTGAATAAAAGTAAATACACAATCAATCTCTCAAAAATGTTCGCAGAAATATATAAAAATGTAACTTTTAGACTCAAACATACATATAGTGAATGAAAATTATGACTAGGATTTAAGCTTGGACTATATCCGTATATATGTACTGTTTTTATTTAAAAAAAAATATTCTTAAAAAAAAATTGTCAGCACCAATATTCCAAATTCTTAAAACCTTAGCAAAAGTTTTGTGAGAAAATTGATTCTGTTTGGTTTGTTACTTTTCTCACAATTACAAAGATTTATTCTTCAACCACGTTTTTTGCGACCATGGGAGCTTCTGCGCAAGTGCTGTCTCAACGAATCCAGTTTTAAAATAGGGGTGATAATCCTTATGGTTGAGACAAAAAAAGCTATAATAGAACTCCAAATGACTTGATGTTTACTAAATCCCAGCCTGTCTGTCGATTTGGAAATCATCCAAGCCTTTGGAGTTGTCCTCAATGTTGGATGCGAGAAACGTAGTTACACTATACTTGAATAGCTGCCCCAGCATCGTTCAGTAAACAGAATCCATCAATAATATAATTTTCTTTATTGACAGAAGTTTAAAGATGTACAGACAAATATACAGTTTATAATAATCACGTGAGTTAACTTAAACAATTACATTTCATAAAGTTGGCATCTACACAAAATCCAACTTTATGGCCTACAGATCGACAGTATTTATTGCATTTGTTTCGGTCCGGACATCCTCTTCCGTCTGGTACGGGGGATGGTGGAACTTTTGGAGGAAGTGCTGGTGGAAGCGGGGCTGGTAGAGGGGGATGTTTTGGAGGAAGTGCTGGTGGAAGCGGTGGTGGAAGTGGTGGCAATGCAGGTGGAAATTTCGGTGGGAGTGGAGGTGGAAAGGCTGGAGGAAGAGGCCGTGGTGCAGAAAGAGGTGGAGATGCATATCCTGGAAATGGTGGGTATCCCTGGAATGGAGGTGGTGGTGGAAATGGTGGAGAAAATGCTGGAGAAAATGCTGGTGAAAATGAAGGTGAAAATGCCGGCGGAAATGAAGGTGGGAACGCTGGTGGAAATGCCGGTGGAGGTGGGAGCGCTGGTGGAAGCCGCGGTGGAAATGCTGGTGAATACGATGATAGGGGAGGACCATCTAAAAAAAAAAAAAAAAAAAAAGAAGCAGAATTAGTGAATAATAATAAATCCAAATTAAAAGCATTGATTGATAAGAAAAAATAAAATCCGTAATATAATTTTTGTTTTTACGGTAACTCATCTTACAATTCATATCAAATCATTTTATTTAAAAGAATGCTCCTTAATTTGACATTTGCACAAATAAAAGTTAAATTTAATAATGGCTATTTTTCTAGCTAAATTTCTTTTACATTATTTAAACTAGTTGGCATAGGTAGACTCTGCTCAGTTCCCCATCAAATTTATGTTATCATACATTTCTAGCGCGAGACATATTATAATCATGTTAAAAGAAATGAATATGACCAAAGCTTGATACAGTGACAGAATCAAATCCCCGACTAATAGGCTATCCACCGTTCACTTCGATATATTAATCTTATTCTAATCTATTAATTTATTTTATCAGGGTCAATTCCGTTGTTTAGTTTTCATGCTACTATTTCCAATGCAATAATCCTCAAAATTCATATTTATATGAAAAATCTACAATTACGCTATGTTGATAAAATCGTAAACTACGAATAATTTACGAAATATTCCTATTAGAATATTTGTATTCAATCATGTTCAAACAAATATCATAAATGTAATTTTGAAGTTGTCTAATGTCCTCAAAATGGAAATTTAGGCTCAATTTTGCCTTATTCTGACATGTTAAGTAAATCGTAAATTCCAAATAACTTACGAATTTTTTAAATTGGAAAAATCGTAGTCTGTGATATTCATGCCAGTATTCTAAATAATATTTCGAAAGTGGTTTGACATCTTTACGATGAAAATATCCCTCAAGATTGACGTTTATGTGAAATTTTGCTCTATTCAGCCATGTTAAGAAATTCGTAAATTTCCAATAACTTACGAAATCTTTATATTGGAAAATTCATAGTCATTAATAATCATGCCAGTGTCCTAAATAATATTTTAAAAGTAGTCTGACATCTTTACGATGAAAATATCTCTCAAAATTGACGTTTATTTGAAATTTTGCTCTATACTGCCATGTTAAAAAATTCGTAAATTTCCAATAACTTGCGAAATTTCCAAAGTAGCATATTTATAGTTACTGATGTTCATTCCGGCATCAAAACTGATATTTTAAAACTGGTCTGACATTTTTACAGTAAAAAGTTTCCATTAAATGCACGTTTAAGTGAATTTTTGTCCTATTCTCCCATGTTAAGAAAATTGTAAATTTCTAATAACTTACGAAGTTTTTAAATTCGAATGTTGCAAATGAATAAGGTTCTTGCCAGTGTCGAAAGTAATACTTTAAAACTGATCTGACCTCTCTGCGATCATTTGTTCGTGAGATATCGTGTTAACAGACTAACAAACTAACGGACTAACACACTAACGGACTGACACACTGACACACTGACACACTGACACACTAACAGACACCCTACAGACAGACACCATAGAAATTTTGTCATTTTCGGATCCCTCACACCTGAAAACGTGTAGAAAAGTCAAAAAACCGAGGTCGAAAATTTTCACGATTACCTAAGTTCCCCATACCTATAGTATGATGGGGAACTAAAACTATCATTTGTAGTGTATTATTAAATCAGAATTTAGGAAATGCAAACTGTAAAAATCCTTCACAATATTATGAATGACAAAAGAAACTTACATCCATAACTTCGAGGTCCGATTCCTTGTGGTGGTCCGGAGGGCCTTTCCCTGGTTCTGCGGCACTGAGATGTTGGTACACACGTCTTACCTTTCCTAATATAACCATTAGCACAAAAGCAGCCTAGTACACATTGCGATGTACAGGGTCCTGGTCTTGGATTTTCACATGTTGCCGGACATGCTGTACCACAGGTTTTAAAGACTTCGTTTCGTCCACATTGTGTGGATTGTGGACCGTTGAAATCTGGAATAAAGCGCATAATAAAAACAAAATTTGTAATACAATTTGCACGAGAAAGTAACTGTCTAGTAGTTACCAATTTTATTCTATTTCATCATTTACAAAAGGGCTTTTTTAAATATTTATTACTGGTATTGTTTTTGGGAAGGCAAAGTACACTGAGAAAAAATTCTGTAACTGACATCTAGAATCTTAAACTGTGGCTTTAGAAAAAATAGTTCCATGTCATCCTGATAAATTCTAGTCCCCTTTGAAAGCGAGTTCTAGAAACATCTATTACAGTTCTAGAGCTTCTGCAAACCAGCATTGTAGAGGTCAAACTTATTTAAAAATTTCTGCAAATATATGTGAGCACAAGAGGCGTGTTTTAGCGACTATAAAAAGATTCATAATATTCATAATATTCAAAATATTGTTCCACCATCTAGAAATAAATGGATTAGAAATTCTCGACCATTTCGTCTATTCAACTTATTGGCGTGCCTTATACGTATAGTTCAGAAATCTATATTTCTAGTTTAGGGATTTAGAAAATGATCACTTATTCGTTCTAGATGAAGGCGGTATATTTTTTTTCTCAGTGTATTTTATAATGCATATCAGTCTAACGAATGTTACGTATTATCATGTGTGTTTATGAAAATTCAATAGCATGAAATTTCGTAAAAATTGTTTTAGAGTTTTGTATTTGTGCTTTGTCCAAAGCAATAAAAAATGAAAGGAAGTGTGCATCCAAGAGAAGAAAGTTTGCAGAATAAAAACTTCATCTGAAGGAAGAGAATTACAAATATGAGAAGTTTTTTCCGCATTTATAGGGGAGATTGGGGTATAGTGGACCACCCCTATTTAAATCTTTTAATATTTAACTCTTTTAGTTTATATTGAGACTCATAGATGACAGCATGATACTATTTGTATATATCCAAAAAACCATATGGTAAATGCTAAGGTAGCCATTTTATACCATTTTTATGTTTTGAGCTGCTCAAAGTAATTTTTCAAGCTTGACGTTCTTTTAATTTTATCAGGACTTAACTATTGACTACAAATATTGGATAATTGTTAAGAAAAGGTAAGATATTGTTGTTTTTAAATGTATAAAAATTATTAGCATATTTGTAGTCTATATATAATTTTAATATTATTATTTGTTTTGTCTGGACATGGGGCACAGTGGACCGCCTTCCAGTGTGCCTAAAAGTCCAAATTACATTTAATACCTTATTTATTTTAGTTAAATTTACATATACAAATATAATGTGACTCAAAATAATTAATAAATAATAATAATAATAATAATAATAATAATAATAATGTTATAATAAAATAAATTTCTGAAAAAGGAAAATAGTTGAATAGTAGTATAATAATTATGAATATCTAAACTCAATAACTATTTGAAATTGTTTAATATTAAAAAAATAAATAAAATGATTATCTGATATAATAAATAGTAGGTTATATAAATTTATTGTTGTTGTTTTTAGAAATAACATGTAAAAGATAAAAGCAGAATAATTTTAGTTAAACTTATCTCACAAATATGATGTAAAGTATTAATATCTCAAAGTAATCAATAAAAATGTTTGAATAGTAATATAATGTTTAATGATATATTTCATAATTTTTATAACTATATAACATTAATAAACAAATTAAAAAATATACACTGATGGAAAAAAAAATCCCAACACCAAGAAAAAATTATTGTACAGTAATGAAATTTCAGCAATACATTTGTCTAGGTAACATAGTTAATTGATTAAAGTTTCAAGATCACAGGTAGAGCCATTGGCGAGAAGAGCCATTTCAAATGTGAAATGTTGGTAGATTAGTAACCGGTGTAACCGCCAGAATTTTGAATGCAAGCATGCAAACGTGCATGCCTTGTGTCGTACAGGTGTCGGATATCAGTTTGTGGGATGGAGTTCCATGCCTGTTGCACTTGGGCGGTCAATGCAGGGACGGTTAATGCTGGTTGTGGATGACGCTGGAGTTGTCGTCCAATGATGTCCCATACGTGCTCGATTGGAGAAAGATCTGGTGATCTAGCAGGCCAAGCAACATGTCGACACTCTGTAGAGCATGTTGGGTTACAACAGCGGTATGAGGGCGAGCGTTATCCTGTTGGAAAACACCCCCTTGAATGCTGTTCATGAATGGCAGCACAACAGGTTGTATCACTAGACTGACGTACAAATTTGCAGTCAGGGTGCGTGGGATAACCACGAGAGTGCTCCTGCTTTCATACGAAATTGCTCCCCAAACCATAACTCCAGGAGTAGGCCCTGTGTGTCTAGGCCGCAGACAGGTCGCTAGCAGGCGTTCACCTGGCCTCCTTCTAACCAACACACGGCTGTCACTGCGACCAAGGCAGAACCGGCTTTGATCAGAAAACACAACAGATCTCCACTCCGTCCTCCAATGAGCTCTAGCTTGACACCACTCACGTGGCAAACGGCAGTGGTTTGGAGTCAGTGGAATGCACGCTACAGGGCGTCTGGCTCGGAGCTGTCCTTGAAGTAACCGATTTGTAACAGTTCGTTGTGTCACTGTGGTGCCAACTGCAGCTCGAATTTCAGCTGCAGACGCAGTACGATTAGCCACAGCCATACGCCGAACACGACGGTCTTCCCTCTCAGTAGTGACACGTGGCCGCCCGGAACCCGGTCTTCTTGAGGCAGTACCTTCCCTTGACCACTGCTGCCAACACTCATGCACAGTGTATACATTCCTGCCAAGTCTTTCTGCAATATTGCGGAAAGAAAACCCACCTTCTCGTAGCCCTACTACACGACCTCGTTCAAACTCAGTGAGCTGTTGATAATGGCTTCTTCGTCTTCTTAGAGGCATCCTTGACTAACATTAACCCGCTACGTCAAATCTCAACTGTAAATAACGATCACGAACCTTACAGCGCTTATTTAAAGCAAACCTCATTTGCATGTTCATAGTGTCGCTACTAGCGCCACACTTATGCGCGTAGCTCGAAATTTGAATCGACGTCATCTTTCAGATGTATAAACATGCCTACCAAATTTCGTTTATCTAGCACAGCTCCTTCCTGGTGTTGGGATTTTTTTTTCCATCAGTGTATCTTATTGTTTTTACTTTCTTCTATATGTAATATAGAGAAAGTATTGGATTCGCGAAAATTTTCGACCTCCGTTTTTTGACGGATCTACACGTTTTTTTTAACGAAATTTTACCAAACTTGGTATTTAGTTGGTCCCCGACATAAACTGTTGCTGATTATATTTGGGGATCAATAGCTCAACAGGTGGCGCTGTGATAGCATTTTATCTAAATTTTTAACATGGCAGCATAGGACAAAAATTCGTATAAATGTGCATAATAAGAGTTATTTTACACTTGTGTTTGTAAAATTAATATGAATTATTGATAATAGTAGTACGTAACTAGGAAAAAAATTTTGTGCATGGGGGGCATCGCTTCCCCCCCGGGGGGGGGGGGGTAAATTTTGAAGATGGGTATCATTCGAAAGGTCTCGTCAATACCTTTAAAACGAATGGTTGAACTATAAATCTGTGATAATTTAAAACAAAGTTATCGATTTTTTTTACTTTTAACCAAAAAAAAAAAAAAAAAAACTTAGAAAAAAATTCTATTTTTTTTTTTTTTTTTTTTTTTTTAAATATTGTTAGTGATTGAATATGTATTAATTTTCACAAAAAAAAAAAAAAAAAAAAAAAAAAAAGGAAAAAAAAAATCTTTTTTTTTTTAAAATATTGTTACTGATTGAATATGTATAGGAAAATATAGAAGAAAGTCTTATGGTGGCCACAACATACTAGTTAGTGATGGCATGAAAAGACAAAGGAAATCTGATATAGGATTCTTCCTCTAATTTGATTTCTTATTTATTTTGATTTCCTTTAAATTTTGGTAATTTTATTTCATGAAAATGTTCGAATTATGTTATTTAGACTAGTATTGCATAAGAAACTAATTTTAGAAGAAAAAAAAAGAGTAATTTATATTAATTGAAAATGAACAACAGAGGTTGGTCCACTGTACCCCGGGTTGTGGACCACTGTGCCCCGCTGATGGGGCACAGTGGTCCACTTTGTGAGTGCACACAATTAATTTTTTTATTTGTAATGTATTCGAAGTATTGTTATAAAAAAAAAAAAAATTAGGACATGTCAAGAAAGCTTTAAAGAATATTTGCTAATTTTTTCAAGTACCTTGCTTTTTTATTTTTGGTAAAAAAAAATTTATAAGTGTAAAAGTGGTCCACTGTGCCCAAGTATCCCCTATTTAAGAAATGTGCCATAAAGTGATGCCTTTTTGACTCAAGACAGCTAGAACCCATAAGACAAAACATACGACCTCGAGCTAAGCTTATTAATTTTAAATTTGGAATACCTTGAGGGCAGAATTTTCTGTTATGCTTTCACACACATGTTGCAGTACATGGTATATGCATTTTATTTGAGAAGATATGTTAACGATACATTTACATATATGTACATATATTAGATAATTTTATTATATTTACAAGTAAGTTTTTTAAATTCCATCTGTAGCCACCCCAAAGTTCTTGGATTGTAATATAATTCTTAAAAGATTATTAATTACTATGAGCGCTGTCGTACCGATATAAATTAAAGGTAAAATGCATTTGCAGCTGAAAAGGGAGGGGGGAGGCAATAGAAATGAGATGAACAGAAAATTGAAATTGAAAAAAATTAAAAGATTTAAGATTGATTTACTAAATCTTTCAGTGTAATTTCACATATTTAACAAACTCGATGATTCGTGCTAGAAGATCGGGCTCATCCACGATGTATTTTGTCCCCAGCTTCCTTAACTAGATGCCTGTCGCGTAGCTCGGGAACTAGACAACAATTGAAACGGAAGACAGCGCCACCTGGTACAGATTGCGCGACTTTTTTATTCAACAACCACCAAAAATTTTTATAAGCGGGATATGATATACATAAAAGGCGAATAGAATCGAAGAAACGTCGATTATATATATCATGTATCACTTCTTTAAATTATTGGTGACAGTTGAATAAAAAGTCTCATAATCTGTACTAGGTGGCGCTGTCTACCGCTTCAACTGTTGCCTAGTTTCCGAGCGACGCGACAGGCATCTTGTTAAGGAGGATATGATTTTGTCTAACTAATTGTACAAAGAAAATGTGCTCTCTTTTTTCAATACCCGCTTTGCTGATTACTATTTTTGAATGATTTTTTTTTCTTTTTTTTTTAAAACTAAATAATTGAAAAGTTAAGTAAGTATGTTTCAGTTGGAGACTATTTTCACCAAATCAAAATCATGTGATATAGGATCGTTAATGAAATTTAAATGAAATTTAATTGTTTGAATTTCATTATGTTAATTAGAAACATGGTTAATAAAAAAAAAAAAAAAAAAAAAAAAAAAACTAAATAGGCATTCACATTAGGAAATAACTTTAGCAAAGGACCCTATAGGCGAAATTTGAAATTTGACTTTTGAAAGGTCTTTACTTGCACAGTTGCGATAGCCAATTTAATTCATCGCCAAAATGAAATAAAATAGTAAAAGTCTCCAAGAGGGCGCTATACTAAAACTATACTCACATTACTTTGCGTGCGATAATATCAAGGAAAAAAAAAAAAAAACATATAAAACTGCTTTATTAATTGAACTTAATATTTTGAAAGTAAATAAATAAAAATAAAAATTCCAAAGCTATTATAACGTCCGTTTTGTCAGAAATTAGTGATGATACAAGACTAATTTTTCAATTTTTTTAAAATTTGCGGGTAATGGAGTATTTCTTTTTATGCTAAAAAAAAAAAAAAAAAAAAAAATTAAGCATTTTATTTTATTTGTATCAGCTTGAAATTACACCTCAAAGAAAAATATTGGATAAAAAAGAAAAAATCCTCATGAAATATATATTAAAAAATGTAATAGGAATATCAAAAATCAAAGAGAGGTTGCAAATCCGTATTCCTTTACCTAGGGGGGGAAAAAAAATCAGAGCTTACGTGTCATAGAATTTTCTGTATGAGGGACACAGACAAATACTTTTACTTATCAATATAGATTTAAAGCTTAACGGTCATTTGAGAACATAGTGAATTGAATCACCATATTCACTGTAGATACAATTAGAAGGAGGGGTTTTCGATGGTATAGAGAGTTAATTAATGGCAAGTAGAGATTAGGAAAAAAAAAAAAAAAGAAGAACAGTTATTTTATATAGTTCTTATGTATAACTTCCAACCTTGTTCTTGTCCCAGCGTTCTTGCCGAGAAGCAATGAGCTATCGGTTGGTACAGTATTTTACGTAAGAAATTGGATATGGCAAAATGAAAAAGGAACTTGCTTCCTTTGCATATTCATCCGCTATTTCCTTTTCAAGGACCTCCAAAGTGCCCTTTTACCCCCCCCAAAATAAATAAGTGATTTAATTATTTTTGTTTTGTAGATTCTAATTTCTTTCACAGTATCGCAAATAAAAGGATTTTTGATAAAGGATATTGTTGTGCAAATAAGTTTGAGGAACTGTTTGTAAGAATTAAGACCGCTGAAAAAATCTGGCTGGCATAGGAAGAGATTGCATTTTTAATAGCAAATAATTCCGCTTGAAAGACTGAGTTCGCTCCAGGGGCTCCAGGTAAAGTCCTGTGTCATTTGCAAATTAAATTATTTTGATTAATGGCACAAAAGGCAAAACCCGCTGAATCATCATATTTGAAGTTGTTTGTAAAATTTTTTAATCATCTATGCAGTCGGTGATTGCTACATTTTTGATTTGTTCATTTATAGGACATAATTTTAGGTCTGAACATTTTTCTCTATTAAATAAGACTGAAAAGTTAGTTGCTGATATGCCCAAGAGTATTATCCTGAAGAACTCAGTTTCTTGTTACACTTAAAGGTGAAAATGCTAAAAATGAACTTGTAAGGTTAAAAAAAAACTAGGTATTTCGGTATGCACAAGACATTAGATAGAGGTATGGCGTTGGATAGCTTGTAGATGTCAAATACAGTATATGATCTGTTATCCAGAAAGTTTGGGACTTGGGATATTCTGGATAAGGGGTTTTTCCGTAATTCGGAACACTTAATTATATGTATAAAAATGGTACAAAATAATTTCATGAATAGCAGTGATTAACATGAAGAATATATATGTAAACACTTTACCTGTTAAAAATAAATTCATTTAATAAATTTTTTCCACAAAATAAAAAAAAAACCATTCATAATTAGAATTTCAAACTATAAATAGCAATAGTAATAATAAATGAAAAAAAATATATATATATAAAATTTAATTTTGGACCTGATAGTAACATCCTTTCATTTAGATTTTGCAAAAATTTCTGTGATATTTTTTTGCTAATAGTGTGTCTCTACTCTGATACTAATAGTTCATAAATGTTTCAAATATTTTTAGCACATAATGCTAAATGTTTTATGACATGATTTCTAAAAATAATGGAAATTAATAAAAACTATTTAAAATTTTTATAACAATTAGGACTTTATGCATGCGACCTGAGTTCAAGGATAAAATTCATCTTCTATTTAGCACTTTAAGATTTATGTGTTATTAATGTTTATCTATTAAAAAATACAATGAAAATTCATTTTCTAACCTAAATTTACAAAATTTTCCAGTAATTATTTGGACAATTTTGTGCTCACCCTATTTCCTCAGAATAACACTGTAACATTAAATAAAGTAGGTTATAAAACTATAATTCTGACCGCTGTTACTGTATAACTTTAATTCTTAAATTTTACGATAATTAAAAATTTTGGTAGCTGGCATTTTGCATTCTGGTTTTCGAAACATTCTGGATAACGGGTTTCCGGATAACGGATCCTATACTGTACTATAAAAACTGACGTACGTGGAAACCAGAATGATCATGTATACGATATTATTTCTCGTAAAATGCATCCATACCAAGTTTTGAGAAATTTATTATAATTAATAACAGGAGACTTGGCGTTGGAATATTAAAACCCGAATAAACTACTACGTCAGAAACGAAGAAAATAAAAGAAAATTAATAATAATCAGTATAGAAAAAGTTGAAGATGCTCATTTTTAGACAAAAATGTATAATTTATTTTAATTTTTAATTGTTGCCAAAAAAGTTTGCGAGTTGATTTTAAATTTTTTTTAAATGAAAATAAATTCACCCGTAAATATTAAAATTGATAAAAAACTTTGTGAAAAATTAAACTTGCTGGGTAAATTTGACGTCATTATAGCTTTAAAGATTTTTTTTTTTCTTTTTGTGAAATATCTGCGGTTTATATAATTTTTTTTTTTACTCACCCGATCCAGGTTCGTCACATTTACAGCTTGGACAAGGTTTCGAACTGTAGTCGATAGTACAGCCAGGTCCACATTTTGGCATAGAACATTGTGGTCCTGTTCCTGAATTAATAAAAATGAAAATGAAAGATTATTTTTTAAGATTTACTATTGAAGTTTTATAAATAAAATAATTCATTAATCATAATATATCAAAGTTAAACAGTATTTTGCATCGCCAATATTTTTCTTTTGACGTTTCTGACGTAGTAGTGTATTCGGGTTTTAATGTATTACTAGCGAGCTTCGCCCGCTAGCGGGTCAGTATTTTCAAATGAATCACTAAAATTAATGAATCACTAACAGTAACTTTTAGTGTTAAGAAAAGAAAAAAAAAAAAAAAAAAAAAAAAAAAAAAATCATTTCTGATTGGGTAAAAAGTCGGCCCGGGTCCCCACTGCCTTCGGCAGCGCTGCCCCGTGCGCGCTGCATGCGCGTATTCCTTCCCTGACCCTCCGTGCCCCCCCCCTCAACAAAAAAAAATTCTGATCGGGTAAAAACTCACACCGGGTCCCCACTGCCTTCGGCAGCGCAGACCCATGCGCGCTGCGCACGCACGTGTGAAGTTATACGCGCGCTACGCGCACATATTCCTTCTCAAATCAAATTTTTATTCTTAAGAAATGAAAATGAAAAAAAAAAATCATTTCTCATCGGTTAAAAAGTCGGACCGGGTCCCCACTGCCTTCGGCAGCGCTGTCCCGTGCGCGCGGTGCACGCCTATATCTTCCCCACCCTTTCAGCCTTTCCTAATTAACCTACATATACCAATTTTGAACGGTCTAACTGAATTAGCTGAGATGCAAAAGAAAACCTAATCAGGACACCTCAAATCGTGCAAATCTGGTTAAAACTTTCGATAATATAAAAGAACTTTAATATATCTTTCGAATGATGTATTAAAAACAATTTAATCATATTTAGAAATTGAAATATTGAAAGTTTAAAATATTACAGCGCAATCTGGCGGTAGAAATTTCTGTAATCTACTGTTCGATTTCAAACCAACAAAGCTGTCTTATGGTGTATTACTTATGGAATTATTTTAATTAGTAGCTCAGATACAAAAGAAAACCGATTCAGGAGACCTCAAAACATGTAAATGAAGCGAAATCTTGAATCCCGCTTTCGATAATATAAAAGTACTTTAAAATATCTTTCGAATGATGTACTAAAAATAATTTAATCATAGTTAGAATTTGAAATACGCGTATTATAATAACATTTAATTTGCAATTAAATTGTACATTTTTTATTTATTCTCGAAACCCGATGATATTTGAACTGGAACTTCGTCTTGTGATGTTAAAAGTTTGTAGCAAGTTTGAATTAATTTTGAAGAAAATTGAAGCATTTTGAAATTTGGAATTTTTATTTCCAGTACAAAATCAGTAAAGCTGGAAGTAAAATCTATTTATTCTTTCGCCCGGCGCCATGGTAACCGAAATACGTCTATTGCGAAATTAATAGAACTGTTGTGATTTGTTGCCACCTTTTTTTTCATACTTTAGTTAATTTTAAAAAATCTAATTGCCCTATAGATAAGCTATTTAAACCGACGGATTCAGAAAAATCGGACCTTTCATTTGATATCTTATTTGTAACGATACGACTGATATTTCTAATTTATTTTCCACTTTTTCCGTAAAAATGTCGCTTTTTAAGCATTTAATCATGAATTCTGGGTCATTTTTCGGTAGATATGGGTCGACGTTTTAATTAATATCTCCGCTAATTAGGGTCGCATCGCTTAGCGAATTATCGCGATGTCGAGATGAAGAAATTCTGCGTCTGTCGACACCGGTTTCGAAGCGCTGCGAAAATTAGCGCCGGAGCTTTAGCTATGACAAGGCATTTCTCACAGACAGACAGACAGACAGATGGGCACAGATTTTAATAATATAAGGAGATAATTGCTTATAAAAAATTGTAAAGCAGGGCCCGAAATTTCAACTCAGATTACACTCGCCGAAAAAAATTTTACTCGCCACGAAATAGAATTTTTTTTTTTTTTTTTTTTTTTTTTTTCTTTTTTGCACATTTTGGGTTTTTTTTTTTTTTTTTTTTTTTCTTCCCTAACTATTTGAAATGCTTTTACAAATATACTTAAAATTATATATATTAAAAGTATGTCGTTTATCATCATGCCTCATAATATCTATAATTAAAAATCATTATAATGTATTGTATTTGGGATTTGAAAAAGGTTAAAATGTCTAATAACATAAATGCAAAAAGTCATTAAAGAAAAAAAGAAGAAGAAGAAGAAGGAAAAAAAAAACTATTTGTGTTGAACAATATCCTGTGAAAACCTTTTTATTATGAATGATTAAGCTTCCTTATTTACCTATTTATTTATTTAACTTTTTACATCAGAAATGTTTATTTCGTCCATTTTATTTGTGTAATCAGACGGAATGTCGATGTGTATAACTTGTTTACTGTTGTCATTTGAAATAGCATTTCGGAATAACTTTTTCGGTAAAATCTTTGCTTACATACCTACAAATCATTACAAGCGCAAATTCTTGGAGTTTCAGTAAAAAACTGAAAAATGTTAACTGTTATTTGATCACTATTCAACAAAATAAACATAGGCAGTATCTTTCAAAGGGCTCGGGTTAATTTTCATGAGCCAATATCGCATAGGCAAACTTTCACATTTCTCTTCTGCCGGATAGTGGGCGACGGGCAAAGAGTTTCTCTGTTCGTCTATTCTCACTCTGCTTGGAGAAATCACAGTGGGAGAAACGAAACTGCCGAAGAGATTAAAACTTTTATGCATGCACTAAGCATTTCTCCTTTCCAGCTAAATATGAGGTTATAAGATGGCAAGATTTTGCCATATTTAAATGTATAAAAAGAATGTTTTCTGTCACCATATCGTGTAAGAATTCTCTCTATAACTAGTCCAAATTTTTACTCGCCACAGTAAAAATTCCACTCGCCAATGGCGAACTGGCGAGCGGAAATTTCGCGCCCTGTATTAATGTTATAATAAATTATATGCATACCAAGTTTTGAAAAACGTATTATAATAATTGGATACTCCTCTTTTTTAAACGCGAACTTCAAAAAATTCTGAACAGTTTTGAATAGTTCTAGCTTCTTTTATGCCAAAAGAGACAAAAAAAAAAAAAAAAAAAAAAAGGGATTTATCTACGGTTATACTAAATAGAGCATCTGTTTTTCATTCTTAATAATATTAATAGTACAGTTAATTTTGAAAACTGGACTGCATGTTAGGTGGTATGGGCTGTCGAAAACAATTGCATTTGTTTTTCCAAGTCAAATATTTATGTTGTTTTTTGTGGTCCACTGGAAATTTTTATTTATTCTTTGATTAGCTGCATTTCCTAAAGAACGAGGAGAATTGTTGAATGTAATTAAAATGATGCCATCATTAAAAATATGGGTTTTTAAATTTAATTAATTAAAATTAATTTCATATATATATATATATATATATATATATATATTGAATTACAACGATATTTCATTTTTATTTCTTTTTGGCCTTAGGAGGGCAGTCACTTGTTATCGGTTGTGTCATCTATAACTTTGTACACATAGGAATTAAAACAGTTGTTCAAGCAATTTTAGATGCATATATAATTTCTTAATTAGCATTATATTAGTTTATCTATTTTATAAATAAAATTGTCATGCTTCTTCTCTGGTAATTATTTGAATAAATACAAAACCTAGTTAACATTTTTTTTTTTTTTTTTTTTTTTTTAGTACGGAGAACTATTAGTCTTAATCTATGGAAAAAACTTTGTCGCTAGTTTTACGATGGTTGGACATTTATTGAAATCGAAAATTTATCGAAAATATATAATTGATTAATTTGAAAGTGATGTTATAATTTGAAAAAACAACAAAAACAACAACAACAAAAAAAAAATCCTAATAGTCCTCTATATTAAACAAAATTCTCCTTTTGCCAGAATTTAATATATATATATATTTTTTGAATGAAAAAGAAAAGAAAAGAAAATTAATAATAATCAGTATAGAAAAAGTTGAAGAAGCTCATTTTTAGACAAAAATGTATAATTTATTTTAATTTTTAGTTGTTGCCAAAAAAGTTTACGAGTTGATTTTAAATTTTTTTGAAATAAAAAAAAAATCACGCGTAAATATTAAAATTGATAAAAAACTTTGTGAAAAATTAAACTTGCAGGGTAAATTTGACGTCATTATAGCTCTAAATTTTTTTTTTTGTGAAATATCTGCGATTTATATAATTTTTTTTTTTACTCACCCGATCCAGGTTCGTCACATTTGCAGTTTGGACAAGGTTTCGAACTGTAGTCGATAGTACAGCCAGGTCCACATTTTGGCATAGAACATTGTGGTCCTGTTCCTGAATCAATTAAAATGAAAATGAAAGATCATTTTTTAAGATTTATTGTTGAAGTTTTATGAATAAAATAATTCATTAATCATAATAAATTAAAATTAAACAGTGTTTTGCATAGCAAATTTTTTTCTTTTGGCGTTTCTGACGTAGTAGTTTATTCGGGTTTTAATGTATTATAATTGCTTATAAAAATTTGTAAAGGTGTATTAATGTTATAATAAATTATATCCATACCAAGTTTTGAGAAACGTATTATAATAATTAGTTACTCCTCTTTCTTGAACGCGAACTTCAAAAAATTCTGAACAGTTTTGAATAGTTCTAGTTTCTTTTATGCCAAATGTGACAAAAAAGAAAGGGATTTACAGCTATCCTGAATTGAGCATCTGTTTTGCATTTTTAATATTAGTATAGTTAATTTTGAAAACTGGATTGCATTTTAGGTCGTATGGGTTGCCGAAAATAATTGCATTTGTTTTTCCAAGTCAAATATTTATGTTGTTTTTGTGGTCCACTGGAAATTTTTATTTATTCCTTGATTAGCTGCATTTCCTAAAGAACGAGGAGAATTGTCGAATGCAATTAAAATGATGCCATCATCAAAAATATGGGTTTTAAAATTTAATTAATTAAAATTAATTTCATATATACATATATATATTGAATTACAACGATATTTCATTTTTTTTTTCTTTTTGGCCTTAGGAAGGCAGTCACTTGTTATCGGTTGGGTCATATATAACTTTGTACACACAGGAATTAAAACAGTTGTTCAAGCAATTTTAGATGCATATATAAATTCTTAATTAGCATTATATTAGTTTATCTATTTTATAAATAAAATTGTCATACTTCTTCTCTGGTAATTATCTGAATAAACACAAAACCTAGATAAACCTTTTTTTTTTTTTTTTTTTTAGTACGGAGGACAGTTAGTCTCAATCAATCAAAAAAACGCTGTCGCCAGTTTTACCAGTTTTACGATGGTTGGATATTTGTTGAAATCGAAATTTTATGGAAAATATAATTGAATAATTTGAAAGCGATGCTATAATTTCCAAAAAAAAGAAAAAAAAAAATAGTCCTCCATATTAAACTAAATTCTGCTTTTGCCAGAATTTCATCAATATATATTTTTTTATTTATTTATTTTTTTATTTATTTATTTATTTTTTTTTTAAAGAAAAAGAAAAGAAAAGAAAATTAATAATAATCAGTATCGAAAAAGTTGAAGAACTCTTTTTTAGACAAAAATGCATAATTTATTATAATTTTTAAGTGTTGGCAAAAAAGTTTACGAGTTGATTTTAATTTTTTTTTTTTTTTTTTGAAATGAAAAGAAATTCACGCGCAAATATTAAAATTGATAAAAAACTTTGTGAAAAATTAAACTTGCAGGGTAAATTTGACGTCATTATAGCTCTAAAGTTTTTTTTTTTTTTTTTTTTTTTTTTTTTTTTTTAAATATCTACGGTTTATATAAAAAATTTTTTTACTCACCCGATCCAGGTTCGTCACATTTACAGCTTGGACAAGGTTTCGAACTGTAGTCGATAGTACAGCCAGGTCCACATTTTGGCATAGAACATTGTGGTCCTGTTCCTGAATTAATGAAAATGAAAATGAAAGATTATTTTTTAAGATTTACTGTTGAAGTTTTATGGATAAAATAATTCATTAATCATAATATATTAAAATTAAACCGTGTTTTATGGATATAAACAATAATTACTTACAGAGCCTAGTTTGTATAATTTAATTAAATAGTACCTGGATGATAGACTTTCACTCGAAGCCATAATAAAAGTCATTTACAGAATAACTAGTGTTTTATGTTTTTTGTCAGGGCACAGAAACGATAAAAATTGTTTTCCTAAACAGGATAATATGTCATGCGATTTCCATTTTAAAAAATCCTATACCCGGAATTTTTACAAAAATCGTACTAACGTTTCCAAGAAAATTAGATTTCTGCCATATTTTGTTCCCATTGGCGGTTACCAGCGTAAACTGATTTTCTTGAAAATGAAGATATTTCAAATCGAATTATGATCTCAAAAATTCCAAAACTCTAAATTTTTATCAAAATTGTGGATAGTTCGAACGGTTTTCAAGAAAACCAAATTTCTGCGATATTTACAAAAGTGTATAGTTTCAGAAGGACATTATTTTGAAGGGGATTGTGCTTAGATTACATTATAAGCTTATTTGTTGTTGTAGTAAATAAAGTACTCGAATTTATTGACTGTACCTCGTATATTTATTTTAGCTTTTCATTTACTTTAGCTAATGCATTGCCATTTTGTTTGGTGCACTCGTGTCTATTTTGTTTGTAAGACGAAGAATCGTGGTTTTATTTCCACTAACAAGGAAATGCTTTTTAGCTAAACTCATAGGATATCATTAGGATATTAATTAGGATATTGGAAGGTATGTATAATACTAAATGTCCAAAGAAAATCAATTTTATGCAATACAGAAAATATATCAGGAAATGCTTCTTTTTATTTTTATTTACTTAATAACTCATTTATTTATTTTGTTAAAAATTAAAAAAATCGATTCTTTTGTTACAAATTATCATAGGTGAATGATCTAACCATTCATTTTAACGATATTAAAGAGATATTTTTAAAGATACCCAAATTGAAATTTTTCATGCCCCGGAGGTATATTCCAACTGCCAGGAGGGGGTGTTAACGTACGTATACATAAATACATTTTTAGGTTACTACTACTATTATCAATATTTATCATTGATTTCACAATCATCTGTAAAAAAATAATTCTCATTAAGTACATTTTTACGAAATTTCGTCCTATACTGCCATGTTAAAATTTTTGAAGAAATTGGATGACAGCACCACCAGTTGAACGATTGATCCCAAAATATAATTAGCACCAGTTAAGGTCAAAGTCTAACTAAATACCAAATTTGGTTGAATTCAGTTCATCGGTTCGTGAGATACAGCGTCCACAGAATTTGTGATACACACATAGACATTTTCCAAATCATGCTCAGCACATCTGAAAGCGTGTAAGTCCATCGAAAACCAGATGTCGAAAATTTTTACGAATCTAATACATTCTTTTTACATAAATATACTAGAAAGTAAAAATAAAACTTTCAAAGCGTTAACTAAACAAATGTTTGACCTTTCTGCTTTATTTTGCTTTTTTTTTTCTCATACCGACTCGGGCAAGCATCAAACGTTACATAGATGAGAAATAACTAAATTCATGAAAAATCTTCAACGTCTTTAATACCAAGGAAAACAATAGAATACCAGACAGCTGTTTCGGTAGCATTTAACATACCGTCTTCACCTTCAGTGCCTAAAGATATGAAAAAGGAAGTGCTCCTATATACATGATAGGATTCTGGTCAGCCAATAGAATTACGTACAATGTGGGGGATTGATCAATAGTAAATCGAGAAACGGTAGCTGTGGAAAAAAAAAAAATAATAATGCAGAAACAAAAAAAAAAAATACATGGACTGATTGTAAAATTTCCAACAATGAGATACATGGGATACAGAAAAAATGTAGAAGAAATTGAGAAATTGCGACTGAATTAAAAATTTCCAACAATCAGACAAATGGGGTACAATTAATTTTATTGGTTTATCAGAATTCGATTTCTTTCTTAT
The DNA here is from genome assembly GCA_963930645.1 of Salticus scenicus. Classification (NCBI taxonomy): domain Eukaryota; kingdom Metazoa; phylum Arthropoda; class Arachnida; order Araneae; family Salticidae; genus Salticus; species Salticus scenicus. Next base: position 238,226,434 of record OZ005659.1, read on the forward strand.
GTATTGGAGAACTTCCCTCTGTATTATTTTATGCACTGAAGGCAATACACTAAATGCTACCGAAACAACTGTCTGCTGCTCAATTTTTCTCCTTGGCGTTCAAGACGCTGGAGATTTTTTTCCTGTATTTAGTTATCCAGCGCCAAGTCTCGTTTTAATATTTTGTGGAAGATAAATGTTTAAAGTATTATTACCTGGTGGACATAGGATTTCTGGAATGCATATACGCTGCTCATTCCGTGTATAACCTGGTCTACAATCGCATCCTTTGTTACAAACGAAAAAATCGCAAGTAATATTCTTTGTCTGACAATCATTACAAGGATTTACACAGGCACTGTACACTTCATTCGGGCCGCAATATGCTGTAAAAATATTAAAATTCCGTTTTACTTTGAAATAAATCTGAAACTTGATCGTAAAAAATGTTAGGATTCAGAAATTGTATGTTTGTCTGTGTCTAGGTTTAGATTTTAAAAAAGGAAATAAACTAATCGCTATGAAATTTAAACAGATTAATAGGGCAATAATACTTTATGATTTTTAAACAGACATTATCTAAGATGTAAATTTTTTCCTTTAATAAAGACATGTTAAGTAAGTTAGTACGCTATGCACATCATAAAATTTTCTTCTATATTTTCTATACGAATTATTTATTACAATTATTTTCCATGATGAATGCAGATGAATTTCCTCTCAGAGAAGTAGAGTACTAAATGTCTAAATGAAATTCATTTTGTGCGATTATTTTATTAAAAGTGTGTAAAAAAAAATAAATAAATAAATTAAAAATAAATAAATTAAAAAAAAAAAAAAAAGTTCTTTAAATTATCACAAAAGTATGGTTCAATCATTCGTTTTAAAGGTTCTTTTAAAAAACACTCATATTGAAAATTTATATTCCCCACAGGGAGGGATAATAATAATTTACCTTCAGGAATTGTTTCTTGAGGCAGAGCGGGCCGAATATCACATTCCTCTGGAGGTACACAGGAGCCTAAACTGTTCCTTAGAAATCCTGGATAGCAGTCGCATCCGAAACCCACTTCTTGGGGGCACCAGCCTTTGATTCCACATGAATTGCAAGGATTTATTACTGGACTGAAGATTTCATTCTCACTACAGAATTGGGATTCAGCAAGTTTTAATGCTGTAAATAATAAGAAGAGTTTATTGAAATGTTAAAACAACAGATTGCAAAATAGGTCGATTTCTGAAGAAATCAATCCAAAATACAATTTAGCATATACAGTAATTGCCGCTTAATAAATTCCCTGTTAATAAAATTAGCCGCTTAATCTGATAAAATTGCCAAGACTGCAATCGAATTAATACGAACTTCTTTTAAAACCGCCGCTTTATAGAATCAGCATCGCCAGTTAATAAACTCACACTCTCAGAAATAATGTACTCAATTTTGACGATTCAGTCATCCTCGGGCTTAATTTCGTTGTTTTTGACAGCCATTTCGTCAAGCGATCACGTGATTTTTGAGAAAACGCGAACTCTCAAATATTTGACGAAACTGTTTACTCACAATAGCATGTGCTAGCTTTCATTACCGCCATATTGGTTTTTTCCTGTGTTGTTTCGACTTTACGTTACAATGACTTTTATTTGCCGGCCTGGTGGTTAGGTCGGTAGGCGCTGCCTTCTGGATTCCCAGGTCTCGGTTTCGAATCCCGGTGCGGGCATGGATGTTTGTGATGTCCTATGTCTACAAAATATTGTATGCGCTGGTTTCTGCGAATTTCTGTAAAAATATGGATCAATTGAGACATAAGTTATTGTAACTATAGGTCTCAAAGCTGTCAAATAAATGTCCAAATAACTTTTATCTGATTTATTTATATTTTCATTAAATATAATTAGGATTTAATGTCTAAAGCAACGAACTTGCAGGTAATTTTATAATTTTATAATTTGTATTTTATTCTGTATCTCGAAACAAGGATGGAAAAATGTATCTTTACTTTTGACGAAATTCGTATTTTTTTCAAGTGACGAAAGTAATTTTCTCAATTTGACGAAATATTCGCTCGGAGTATTTCCCTGGAAACGGTTTCGTGAAAATTAAAGAAAATTTCGTGAAATTTGCGTATCCATTTCTGAGAGTGCAAAAATATCTCTTCAGTAACAAAAATTTCATTTATCTACGCTAAACAAATTTTTAATTACACTGTGATATTTAATTTTCTAAATAAAAGAGAAAATGAAACAATATCTCCGTCATGTCTCTTTGTCGGAAAATTTACACTTGCAACATAGTTACAAATTAAACACACCCCATCACTTGTGTTAGTAACAATTTCAAGGAAAGTATTCTTCAAAGCCCAGCAATAAGTTACAAATTTGTATTAACTCGCAATTGATAATTTTCTTTAATTTTTAACCATTAAAAGACAATTTCAAGTTCGTATTTTGAAATAACTAAGAAGCAAGTGGTTTAAACGGAAAGATTTTAAATTTAAAAGAAAAGCGAGGACTTTTGGCAAAGTAATGACGAGTTTCGTCAAAAGAAAGCGCATCGGAACTTAGAATGCGGTTAGTTTACTTATTTTGAAGAAACAATTAATTATGTATAAAAAATTAATTAATATTGTTAATTAATTCCATTAATCATTATCATTTAATTGTTTTTTTAAATTTAGGGAAGTAATACCTTTTTCTTGAGTACCAGGAATGTTCGCCGGATATAAAACTCAGCCGCTTAATAAAATCACTTTGGCTTAGAACGAAGTGATTTTGATAAGAGGCTGGTACTGTATTCCTTTTATCTAATAAAATGAAACGAATTGCATTTCAAACTGTAGTTAAAAACTCTTATTCCAATACCTGGAAATATAAATGTGAGCAGAGGAAATATTGTTTTATTTATTTATTTAATTAATTTTTCCTTTATTGGGGGGGGGAGGGGGGAGGGGAGAGTAGCTGAATTTTAAAAAATTTCAAAACATGGGGATTTTTTAATGCTGAGTCTTGAAAATATCTAATATTACAAAAGTGAAATTTTATATTTAAAATCGGAAGTAGCTCAGACGTTTCTCGCCAAGATCTTTACTTACAAAAAGGTGATTGCCCTTTTAATTCATCGTCAAAATGGCAACAGAAATTTAAAAACTGTTAATGGTCTCCTATGCTAAAGCTATACCAAAGAAATTTTAAGAAATGAATATTGTAAAATATGCTAGGGGTTCGTGGAAATATTAACAAGCGAAATAATTACAGGCGATGAATTATTAATGCTTACATATTTAACATTTTATCTAATAATTTAATACATTTAGTAAACTATTGTTTGAAATATTTATCAATCAAATGACACATGTTTGATTTTCTTGCACATACTCTTCAACTGACTATTGCTAACAATTATTACAACACAAATTTCGTAAAATTTAACCATATATTTTTTTAAACTTTTATTATTATTTAATTTCATTGTGTTATTTGCATCACTTATTATTATTATTATTATTACTAGCAAACTCGTGCGAAATATTCGCACTTTATTTCTTTTCTTATTTACGTTTAAAATTTGAAACTCATAAATGTTATACCAATTTCACAAACTAATTAAAATTTTAATTTACCAGAAGCCAAATTATTATTAGATCCAAATTAATATCACACAATAATGAAACCAAAATTATTCAAAGAAAGATTTTCAAATAAAATTCATGGTTCACGACCCAATTTTCATACTTCCACAGGCAGTACAGTTTTAACATAGGACTCCCACGACGCCTTTTAAATTTTTGTCGTCATGTTGGCAATGACTTTTTATTAATTTTGGTATATATATTAATAAATAAATAAATGAAATAAAATAATTCCTATATGGATTGTATTTTTCATGATTGTGCTTTTTAGTCAATTTATGACACAAAAGTTCATATTCTGTATATGGCTGAATATCACATAAATGTGCATTTTAGTGTTTCAGGTCTTTATTATTAATTTTAAGCAAATAAATTGTAAAATTTTATTATTATTATTTAGAAGTACCTTTTTAAAAAAGCATCAAATCATAAAATGTGAGTTTATAGCAATTTCAGTATTTTTTAGAAAATTTTAAACCTTATAACCGTCATTTTCGTGACTGTCTCCAAGATCAAATGTTTACATACAAAGTATGTTTTTTACTAAAAAAAATAAAATGATAATTATAATAATTGTTAATTCTTGTAAAAAAAACTATTTGTTTTCAAAGGAAATTTTTTTTTCTTTTTAATTACGTTAATTTTCATGCATGTGTAATTAAAATGCTTGTATGCAAGTCTTCACGTCATTTTCGTGACACATGAAAATAACTTCATATATCATCAAGGGATGGTGCCACCATTCACTTTTTTTAAAGTTTAAGATCAGAAATCAACATTGACGATATGTGGGGAAAAAAAATCTCAAGAAAATTGAAAACAGGTAAGAGTTAACATTATTTTTATTGTTTACATGCTGTGCGTACTTTTATTGCTTGTCATTTTCGAGATGCATAAAAAATAAAAAAATATTATTATAAAATTTAGAACAAAGTTTTATTTTAATATAGAATGACGACCAGAAGAAGAAAATGTGACGATATCGGCTTAGTGAAAGCATGTTTTTCAGTACAGAACGAATTATTGACGATTTGTCATTTTCGTGACGGTCATTTTTGTGACGTCACGAAAATGACATTTGTTGGAGATTTACTATTTTGTAAGCCCTGGATTTAAATAATTTTTTATTTTGAATTAAAAGATTTGTTGGTGTAGGATAAGCTTTATATTTAAATATTTAAAGTACTTTCCGGTATCCAGGTAAATATAAAAAAATTACATACGACATTAATATTAAGATACAATTAAAAAAGCAAACTTTTATTTATTTATTTATTTAATTTTATTTATTTATTTATTTATTTATTTATTTATTTATTTTTTGCCCCCTTTAAGGTGTCATTGAGAATGTTACTCAAAATATTTTACTTGTGTTATTTATGGCAAGATGCAGAAAAAATAATTTGCATGGCTTGACAAAGAGGATGTCCATGAAATTCAAGTGCCACATATTCTGTGCAAAATTAGGAATTCTCCTGAACCTGCTTCAAATAGATATTTTAAACTTCAGGATGAAGATTTTAATAATGTTCAAAATGCTTTTTCTGAATTTAATTCAGTTAATCATTAAACTTGTAACTATAAGGATTTTAATACAATAAAATTGCTTGATATTCTCATTATTGCTCTTTCTTTTCCCTTCACAATCTTTTCTCTATTGTTCTAATATGTTCCATTTTTAATATTATATGGTCCTATTGCATTGGCAAACAATGTTATTTCAGTGAAAAATAGTCATTTTGACAAATATTGTCATTTCAGTGACAAACAGTCGTTTCAGTGACAAACATTGTCATTTCAGTGACAAACCAGTCATTTCAGTGACATCATTTTTTGACATCTTTAAATGCTATAATTAAAAATTTAATGCAAGTAAACTAATTATTTCCAGTTTATAGTCAAGAGGTATGCAGTCTATGATATTTCCCATTGATATAATTTATGTTTATAAAAAAATAAATTTAAATTTATTTATTTATTTATTTATTTTTTTAAATTTAAAAATTTTGGGTTTTTTATTTTATTTTATTTTTTAAAATGGGAAGAACTTTTTAGAAAAGCCTAAGTCTTGTATTTTTTAATGAATCTGAACCACAAAAAAAAAAATTTTAAATGGTAATTTTGATTTTATAAGATAACTAAAATTATAAATTTTTATTGAAAAATTTCAATAAAATTTTAAAAAATTATGTTCGATCTCTGTCAAACTCAGAATTTATTTAAGATGCACTTACGGACTTATTTTCAAAAATTCAAATTAAAATACAAAGTTTGAAAAAAAAGTTTAAAAAAATCCAAAATGCACACTTATGTGATATTCAGCCATATATCTTTAAAATATTGCTAGGTTTAAAATGACGCTTGCAAAGATTCTGAAGAAACAACTGTTAAAAATTTATCTTTCCTTAAAATAATCTCATCAGACAAATGTCGTCATTTTTTCTTATTAGTCCACTGATTAGTCCGCGTGCTTAAATATTGTCCATGTGTAAATATTTTTTTATCCTCATGTATCGTATCGTTTTCGACAAAAAATAATTGAAAATGGTACGCCTTAGAGAAATATTATATAGATTATTATTTTTAATGAAAGTTACCTTCATTAAAAAATATTAAAAAAAGTGATACAAGTCAATCCGAGGCAATGTAAAACAATTTGCGGGAAGCATTTAAAATCTATTACATTCAAGCGGGCTGTCCGTATATATGCATGTTAAATTCATTTTTATTCATAAAATAACAATAGAAAAAATATATGACTATATTATTAATAATTATAATGATAATAATCAATTGTCGATTCCATAATAATTTATTAAGAATAATCAGTACGATATTTGTTTTTCTAGATATCATAACCGTTATTTTCTCCTTGAAAAGTCAGAACGAATTTATTAATTTTTGATGTAATATCCAAAGATGTCAGATCATAAATTCCGTCGCGAGCTACATAATATGACTCTGTGGGCTTCTGATTGATAATTAAGAATAATTTCATAATTTATTCGTATGGATGATGTGACAGTTTATTATTTTTTAAAGTTTTCTGTAACAAAAAGCAACATATTATTCAATTTTACTTGGATTCTGTAAGTAAAATAAAAATATAAAACTGAAATAATTTTTGCGTAACATTTAAAAATTGTGAAATTATGCATTTGGAAACATTTGGTTTCGTTCTATCAAATATTACAAACTATCCAAATGTCCCAATTTAAATAACAAAACTCCCAGGTATATTCCTCATTTTAAAAATTCCCGTTTTTTTTTTTTTTTTTTTTTTTCCCTTTCATATTTATTTGCAAAGCTTAATTTACATAAAGAGCTAACTGAGTTCAGCTCCTACATTTCTACAGGCGGCCATAATTAAACTGACAGAGCTTACAGTGTTCTATCACATGGTCTAATTGCAATAATGGTAGCAAAGATTGTAGGAAGAATAAAAAAGAATGGGAACAAATAGATTCCGGGATTTTTTTTTTCTCCAAAATTTATCACTAAGGGAATATGTCGCGCTTTTTAGGTAGATACCTTATAGGAGATCTATCTATTGGAATGGTTCTCATGACACGACTTCTGGAAAATTTCTTCATATCTTCACCGATCATGACCCCTGGAACCCAAAACCCCCATCCGTTCAAAAGTTTATATATATATGTATAACGCTTTTTCCCATGTAAAGTTGTGACCACGATAACTGGAGTAATTTTTATTTAAATTTAACCAGCTGGGGATATGTTGTCAGGACAGTTTTCGTTACTTTTTCTTTACCTTTGCCTTTAAGCTGGCCGAAAAGGGATTTTTTTTTTTTCTAAGTAAAACATTTTATCGCAATTTATAATTTAAAATTGACGATTGCGCACTTTTTTTTAGGCAGTGCTTTTGTCCCCATTCATTATTTTGAAATTGGAGATACCATTCTAATTTGTCTCCATTTTTCTATTTTTACTTCCATTACCCTACTACCGTAGGTAATGGAAGTATTGTATTCGGTCTGAAAATTCGATATCGGGTTTTCACCTGATTTACACGTTTTAAGGTCCCCTGCGTCCAAAAAAGTGGTTTTTGGCAATTGGTCAGTGTGTATGTATGTATGTATGTGTGTGTGTGTTTATGTATGTATGTGGAGAATATTCTGGCTATTATAGCTGAGAAACTAATAAAGATAGATCTACGAAACTTTAGAATTAAAATACGTCTGGTGTACAGATGAAATTTCCAAATTTTGGTGAAAATTGAAAAACCGAAAGTGGGACATCGGAAACCGGAAGTGGGACCATAAGTCCGTATCTCAAATACGGCTCTAATGATTTTCTTCAAACTTGCTATATAAACACTCTATTAGATGTCCTTTCGAATGATATAGTTGGTTAGTTCAGGAAAATTGATAGGCGTCCTGTATAAATAGCTCGATTTCAGGCCTCGCAAAGTCGTTCCTTTAAAAACGGCTGTACGGATTTTTTTTTTTTTTTTTTTTTTTCAAACTCGCCATATAAATTCAATTTTAAATATCCTTTTGTATCTAATTATTGTTTTCCGGTCAATAATTGATTTTTTGTAAGAGTTGGTGTCTCAAAAACGGCTCTAACGATTTTCTCTTTAGGTCACTTTTATGTTTTCTGATCACATTATATCTCAAAAATGCATATAATACGTGTAATAGTGGGTAATGGAAGTCGTGTGGTTGTTCCACACCAGATTTTTTAAAATTATTTTCTGTTACACAGCGTCACCTTGGAACTTTTTTTTTTCCTTTGCAGAATCCTTCTTTCCCCATCTTGTTCAACCTACCTCCAAACTTGGGTGTCATTATTGCAATTAGATCTGCCTGCAGAACACTGTTAGTTCAATTATGGGCACCATACACTGTCTTTTTATTATTATTATTTTTTATTATTGAATTCTTATATACTAGATGGAACGCACGAACTTATTAATATCATATGTTGAAGTAAATTTTTGGTTGTCAAAAGGTTAATAAATGAATTTGTCAAAACGTGTACTCACACCATAATCGATACTCTGTACCTATCAATTAATTTATAACATAACCTACAACTTCAATATAGACAACAGAGTACTATTTTATTACCCTGTTTTCATTAACTCGTTTAAATAAGTTTCACTAGAACTCTAATAGGGCTTTCTAGAACTCGTTATTAAATGGAACTAGAACTTATAAGGATGACATGGAACTATTTTTACCAGAGCCACAATATTGCGCAGCACTAGTGCAAAGTAAAACCCAACCAACCAGTGCCACAATTTATTTTCTAAATTTCAGTCACAGACTATTTCTTACCATGTTTTTATTCACTTTGATTCTTATTTGTCCGGTACAAACTTTGCAGTCGAGTTTTAACTAACTTCCCTACTAGCTAGACATTTGAAACTTTCAGAATAGCTCAGAACCCAATGACAAAACAATACTTCGAAAGCCCAATTTTCAAATTTTCGAATAGTTTTCTTTTAATTAATTAAAATAAGAAAATAATAACCTCCTAATGGCTTTAAAAATAGCCATTAAAATATTAGCTATAATTTAATTGTTACCAAAAAAAAAAAAAAAAAAAAAATACGAGTTCATTTTCTTTTGACATAAAAATAAATACATTTAACTAAACGTGAACGTTAAAAATATTGTAAAAAGTTAAATTATGCATCTCACAAAAATGGACGTCATTATCACTTTAAAAATTGTATACGCATTGGTAAAGTGCTAATGCAGTTATGTTAACAACAGTACTTAAATATGGATTATATCTTTAAAATCGAGTTAACAAGGAGTGCACATATTTCAGATAATGTTGCTATCTTGGACATTTTAGGAGATCGAACAAATATTATGTCCACCCCCGTTAAGAAAGGTGATACAAGTAAAAAAGCTATGATTCAACAGAAAAATTAAAAATATGTTATATAAAAAGTTCTTTTTATCTTATAATTTTTTTTTTCAGTGTAGAGTGATGTAAATTTATCGAAATGAAGGAAAGAGTAACCTGTTGGGTATGACATTTCAGACTTTGGTCGTTCCAGCCAGTCAGTTAAGTTCATTGCTCTTAATGTGAATATAGTTTGACCTATAGTAGAAATTTATGAGAAAAAATAAATCATTGCAAACTGAGCAATGCCACCGATTTCAGTTTGTTCTGTTCGGTTAAAAATTAAACAAGTTCTAATCTGATATGAATTTTGATAACATTTCTTTCATAAGAGATAATTTCAAAACAACTACAGCAATAAAAAAGTAAAATTTGACTTTTTACCAAAAAACAAACAAACAAGTAAAAAAAAAAAAAAAAAAAAAAAAAAAACACTAAGCCTATTTTTGTTTTCTAAGTAATAGATATAAAATTCTGCGTAAAACAGAATTTAATTCACTGAGAAAAAATTCTATAACTGACATCTAGAATTTAAATTGTGGCTCTAGAAAAAATATTTCCGTGTCATCCTTACAAATTCTAGTACCCTTTGAAAGCGAGTTCTAGAAACCCCTAAAAGCGTTTGCTTATATTCTCGAGGGCAAAGTTATTTAAAAATCTTTGAAATAAATGCGAACACAAGAGGTGGGTTTCAGCAACTATAATCTTGGTTTATGACCCAATTCTAGAAAATCAAGGGAAAATTTCTCGCAATACAAAAGATTCAGAATATTCAGAATATTGTTTCACCATCTAGAAATGCGTAGACTAGAAATTATTGATCATTTCGTCTATTTAGTTTATTGGCGTGCCTTATGCGCATTGCAAATCTATATTTCTAACTATGGGATTTAGAAAATGACCACTTATTCATTCTAGAGGAAGGCGGTATATATTTTTTTCTTAGTGTTTAGTACGACAGGACTTATCTGTTCTTCGGTATAAAGGCATGCGGTAACTGTATTTCATTCTCTAGCATCGGTTACTATATTCATTTTTTAAGATTTCTTTGGTGTGGCTTTAGCATAGAAGTCTGTTGGCAGCTTTTAAAATTTTGTTGTCATTTTGGAGAGGAATTAAAATTCATCTCCAAACTCATTCCATTGCAACTATAGCAATGACATATAAAGCAAATGCTATAGCAATTACGTAACTAAAGATCTTGACGAGAAATGTCCGCTCTACGTTGGTGTCAACATTCGCATTTCACCCGTGGGTTCGATGCTGAAACTGTCCCATTTCTTTAACACGATTTTTCTCAATTTTATTTTAATTATTAAAAAAAAAAAAAAGTTTGCATGTTCAATTTCTTAAATATATTTACTTCTGTTTCACTTTTGGGGTCAATTTGTTTTTTTCTTTTTAATAATTTTAAAGTTAAAATGGAGTTTTTATTTAATGTCTTTTGAACCAATTATCCGATTGAGCTAAAAAATATGACGTTAGACAGATTTTGTCCTGATTAATAAGTGTTCCAATTTTTGATGGAATGTAATTATCCGGACAGATACAATGACAAAATTTTAACTTTATACATACAGATAAAAACAAAAATGTTTACACGCCCATTCAAAGTGACCGAAAATTTGATAACGACACTGTCTGAAAAAAAAAAAAAAAAAAAAAAAAATGGTGCGGCCTGTTGTGCTAAAAAAGAATTAAAAAGCCCATAAAAATGTTCTACTGAACTGATTATTATTAAAATTTATTATCTTATATGAAAGATTAAGTATAACGATGTACATACTTGAAGACTAATTTTAATAGTAGTAATAATAATAAAAACTTTAAATTTATAATGCTTTTAATTTAAAAAAAAAAAAAAAAAAAAAAATGCATTAAGTTTTAAAAATCGGTTTAAAATGATAAAAACTTTATACTTTTTTTTACAAAAATTCATTATTTCACTTAAAGCTTGATACAAAAATTTAGTTTTAAAATCATATTAATGCTAAATGATTATTTTAATGTTATAATTATTTGAATATTAAAAACGTATTACACGATAAATGCACATTAAATTGCAAAATTAAAATTTTTAATTTAAAATAAATAATTGAAACCGATAAAATTTCACACATATTATTATTGTTAATAATAAAATTATTTAGCTTACCTGAAATTATTGATATCACGATATAACCTTTTAAAAACATTTTGAAGTCCCTACGTCCGCCTCCATCAAAGGGTGATGATGTTAGAATGGATGCAATTTAAATTTCGTGATTTGAAACACAAATGTCAAGAACTTAATAATCCTAAATTATTGCATAATAGTCGAAGGGTTTTGCTTACCATGCCAAAGTAGTCGGCTATTTCCGCGTCATTTGGTATATGATATATCACAAAAAATCCAAATATGCAATTTTATTGTGGTACGCATCATGTTATGTCTAGTCACAGTGAAATAAAAGCTACACTAACCTATGTGACTGCGCGCATTTTCACAGGTAAAAAACTAAACTAAATAAAATATGCTTAGGTAACAGCTTTTGATCAAAGCTATTGCGTTAAAGTCAACATTCTGAATTGATTTTTTTTTTTTTTTTTTTAATTTAATAAAATCACCTGTTTCCAGTATTATTTATGACAAATACTTTTAATTTCTACTTTCTTCTGTATAAATAAGAAGTAAGTTATTGGATACGTGAGAAATTTCGACATCAGGTTTTGCTCAGATTTGCTCGTTTTGAGACCTTTTTAGAAAATGTATGTCTGTTACCAAAATTTTGTAGTCATTGTGTCTCACGAACCAATGGACGGAATCCAGTATTTATACTTTCCGAACATACATATATAAGGGAAGTATTGTAAATCGTGGATAAAAAATCGACTTTGAGATTTTGGTGTATATATACGTTTTGAGATCCCCTGAGTTCATTTTTGCTATTTATAGGGTGATGTACAGGGTGATTATAATTAAAGTTACGATTTCAAAACGCTAAAACTACCCATCAGAGCTATTTGATGTTTTACCAGAGCAATCGTGAGGCAATGAAATTTTATTTGGCAAAAGAAGAAGAAGAAAAAAAAAAAAAAAAAGAGTTCCAAAATGGGCCGTTAATCATCCGTAAAGTATATGTTTCATGAAGGTCCTCTTTTTCTCTTTTCACTATGACTGTTTCCGCTGTAAACACGCATTCTTGTCTTTCTGATAAAAATATTGTAGTAAACCCTTGAAGTCTATTGTTTCCGCTATTCCATTGTGTTGCTAACAACATTCCTGCGTCTAATGAGTCCATTTAGGAATTTCCCCTGACATTACCCTGACAGCGCCATCTATAGGAACATGTTGGAACTACTTTTTTCCTCCCCCAAACAAAATTTCATTACCTCACGATTGCTCTGGTAAAATATCAAATCGTTCTGATGGGTAATTTAAAAATGATAGCGTTTTGAAATCGTAACTTTAATTATAATCACCCTGTATGTACGTATGCGTGCATGTATGTATGTGAGGGAACACGATAGCGTCTAAACGCTGTGATTGAATAAGCTGAAAGTTCATACGTAAGTTATAGGTCAATTTAGAACAAACTCTGTTGATTTTAGTGAATCTAGCACTTATATATATATTACAGGAACACAAATAAAAATTCTTTATAATTATGGCCTAAGGGCTCAAATTATTTGATTTTCTATGAAGTCTAAATGCCTTATTCAATTTAACTGAAAATTTAAATACACGCTTTAGGTCACCGGCATGCAAACTGTATAAATTTTGGTGAGATTTTTACAGGGACACAATGAAAAATTCTTTTTCATTATGATGTATGGGCTCAAATAGTGTACTAACGTAAAAATAAACAACGTACTACATGAGAAAAATACTCAAGAACACTATTTTAATTTTCTCTCTTGTTTATTTGATGACTTCTCTAACTTTAATTTATTTATACATCTGTTAAGTACTGAAAGTACGGAAAGTCGAGTGGATTGGAATTACTGCAGATTTTTTTTTCTTTTACATTTGATTTCTTTTACTTTGACTAAAATTAGTGCGATTGATCTTTTCTTGTATATAACTCCATAAGTGGAACAGTCGCTCCGTTTTATCAATATATGTATATGTATATATATATATATATATCAATACAAAAAACCCTTAACGGGTTAAAAGTTTGCTAGGTATTTTGGAAAATTACTGTCATATCCTCAAACAGTTTTACTTTATGCATCTACAATTTAAAAATAACAAAATATTTATGTTTTGTTCAGTCGATTGTCCATTTAAAAAATTTTGTTAAATTTTTATCTAACCAAAATCGATGTGGTGAAAACTCTTTAGAAACTTATTCGTAACACTTTTTTACAAAAACTTTCGTACACAAATTATTTTTTTAAACATTTATTTTGAATTTTCTGTTGAACTATCTAAGAAATAGTTGAACCAATGAGCTATATAAGAAATTGAATATTGAATAAAATAAAAAATCTTGTTTATTTATTTTTTTATTTGTAGAAATTTTTGTCATTTTTAAAATGGACTATATTATGCCTTTGTAATGTTGCATGTTTCCATCCCTCAAAAAATATTCTTTCTTAAATTTTTTTTTTTATCCCTTTTTATAAAATTTTAAATTTTCATTTAGTTTGTTATTTTGTTAGAGTATGACCTATAAAGCAACACTTTTTATACAGTGTTATAACTCATTACCATGCTCCTTTAATTTTACGTTTTGATCATTAATCCCTAAAAAGTAATGATATCAATACAAAAAACCCTTAACGGGTTAAAAGTTTGTGACGCAGCACTGTACTTTATGGCTATAAGAATTAGAAATACGGGTCTTAAAAATAATGATATCAAATTTTCAGTGACGCTTTGATATTAATTAAATTATACATAGATTTTCTTATTTGAATTTGCTTTTTCCTTTTATTTATATTTACAGTGTAAACGTTATTTTCAACATAAAATAATATATAGCATTTACATAATGATAGCTTTCCATTCACATCTCTTATACTATGAAAGCATGTTTTTTTAAAGAAATTATATGAAATTCCAGTAACGCAGTGGTGTTACATTAAATGATTTGTTTTTAAATTTCACTGCAATTATTTTGTTTTACATATTAAAGTATATGTGCACATTGAAATATTGCTTTTAATTTTCAAATACGCTGTCAAATATATCACTTTCATTAAGCTTGTATTATGTACTGAAATATATTTATTTCAATGAATTATTCTATCTTTTGCGTCACGCCATCCAAAACTGTAAGTAAAATATATGGAAATGTTTACTTTGTGTCATTTTATCCAAATAAATTGAAAATGCATGCAAATAGATATTGGGCTGCAAAGAAAAAAATTGTGAAATTTTTTTCAGTTTTGGATGGCGTGATTAAAGCTCAATAATAAAAACAATTCACACGATTAATTCATTGATTCATACTTTCCAAGGAAGTATATTAAAAGGAAAGCAATTCGCGAATACTTATCGGCTTCTGTTGTATGCATTTTCATTTCACCGAAAATTTTCTTACACAGGATAATATTTCAAGAGTTTTTGTGGCACCATCTCTTACCATATAAACATACCATACCATATTGCTAATTTATTTTTTTTCAATTTCTTAAAAGAAAAAAAAAATCTTTTAAAATTAACAAATTGTCGGAGTTTATTGTTCTTTAAAAGTTAACTTTTATTGGTGGAAAACTTTGTTTAGAAAAATTGAAGATAGATGTTTAAAATTAAAGGAGGTTTTTTATTTTTTTATTTTATTTACTTATTTTTTTTTTTTTTAATCTAATTTTAAATTAATCTCTGATATTTCATTTCGCTACTATATTACAGAAAAAAATAATTTAAAAAGAATAACCTTGAAAATATTGATATTTTATACGAGTAAAAATTTACATAGTATAATTTATTATTAAAAATTTAATGAGAAAATTAACTTGCTAAAGTATTAAATTCATGCTTATTTATTTATTTTTAACAGTTTTTTTTTTTTTTTTTTTTTTTTTTGAAATATACTATTTTGATAGAATAAAGTATTATAATGCTAAAAAAATAAAATAAATAAATGAATAACTTTAAAATGAACGGTTGAACTTTATATCTGTGAATATCTGGAACTAAGTTATCTCGGAAACGGTTGTAACGACTTTGACAAAAGTTTGAGTTTAAGGAGTTTTTTGAGTGAAAAAACGATTGGGCTTACCCTCATCTTCAGGAAAATCCGCGTTCGCTCTTAACCCTTTATCCACCAGTTGCAACCTATGGAAGAAATTGGGTTTACTCGGTAAAGGACATAACGATTTTGATGAAAGTTCGGGGTCAAGTGTTTTTTGGAGTGCTAAGTCGATTAGACTTATCCTCATCTTCAGAAAAAATCGCGTTCGATGTCTAACCCTTTTTATTTGCCGGTTGCACCATATGGCAGAAATCGGGTTTACTCAAAACTGGATATAATGATTTCGATAAAAGTTTGAGGTTAAGTGTATTTTGGGATGAAAAATCGACTAAACTTATTTTCAGGAAAAATAGCATTAGCTGTTGACCCTTTACATAAATCTCTCCCATAATTGCAAAATATGGCTGAAATTGGGTTTACTTAGGTGCAAAAATTTTGATAAAAACTTCGGACTAAAGTTTTTTTGAGAAAACAAACTCATAAGATTTATCCTCATATTCAGTAAAATTAGTGTTCACTGTTGACCCCACTCACCAACTGCAAAAAAAGACAAAAACTTTTTTGACAGAAATTTGATTTTCTTAGACATGAATCTAATGTTTTTGATAAAAACTTAGATTTGAGGGTTTTTTGAGATGACAAACCTATATGATTTATCTTTATCTTCAGAAAATTTAGAGTTCACTGCTAACCATTACTCTGCCCATGGTAAAATATGGCATAGATTTGATTTTCTGATAAATAAATATAATATCTTTGATAAAAATTTAGGATGAGGATTCTTTGAGATGACAAACCTCGTTTTATGGAAATTTTCAATTGGATTTTCTACCGGAAATTTTCAATTGAAATTTTTGATGTTTTTCAGTAATTTTCTGTGATTAAACATGATGATTTTTTTTTGCGAAGAATTACTGGTGGTAAAAAACCGTACAAGTTGGCACAGTTGGCAGAAATTGAATTCTCTGGGAAATGGCTCTAACGATTTTGGACAAATCCATCAGACTGATCCTTATCTTCCCGTAATGAGAAATGTCAGAGACTTCTTTTTTTTTTTTTTTTTTTTTTTTTTTCAGAAACTACTTGAACGATTTTGAAAAAAAATTTAGATTTAGGGTCTTTTTAAGCTTACAGTTCAGACTAAATAGCCCTCCTCTTCAACACAATTAGTGTTTACCAGTAAACCGCACTTCGAACTGATAAAAACTTACAGTTAGTGTGTTTTTAAGATGACATTTCGATCTGAAATATCATCATCTTCAGAATAATTAGCGTTCGCTGGTGACTCGCACTGTATCCGAAAAAAATTCGACAAACACTTTGTTTTCTTTGAAATCGCTGAAAAAAAAAATAAATAAATAAATAAATAAATAATAATAATAATAATAATAATAATGATTGAGGTTTTTTGGGATGAAAAACCGATTTGGCCTATTTCCTTTTTTAAGAAAATTAGTAGTCGCCAGTAACCAGGAACAAAATATAGGAAAAATCCGTTTTCTAGGAAACTACTTCATCGATGTTGATAAAAAGTTATAGTTAGGGTTTGAGATGATAATTCAATTTAAATTTTTCGTATTTCCAAGAAAATTAGTTTTTACTAGTAAACCGCACTCCGCTCTGTGCAGACAAATAAGAAATATATTTTCCAAAACAAATCATTCTATTTAGACTAAGAGAGATTTTCACAATGAGACCGAATAAAATCAGTATCCATATACTTTAAAAGTTATGCGCAAAATAAGAAACCGAGAAAACAACTTTCTGTTTAACGTTTAGAAACCAATGTAGTAATGAAATTGTTAGCAGAATTCCATAATGCCTTCTTCGGAATAGACTTTTAGAGAAATACTAAATTTATAAAAAAAATTTTTAGACGGCCAGAATATTGCTTCCAGACAAAACAGACCAATTAAAAATGCTTTTTCTTTCGTTTTTTTTTTTTTTTTTCCCCTTCTTTAAATAACAAAATATTTTAAAAATAAGTTTAAAAAAATATATATTAAAAGAAAATTAAAAAAAAATGTACGAAAGAAATTTTAAGAAATTTGTATCGTGGTTAAAATAAAATTTCCGACTCGCTCCACTTATTATGAGGCAGTTAATTAAAATATACGTATAAAAAACAAGTCAAAATATATAAACGAAAATCGAAATCCATCGATTCGATTCCATGTTCGGTTTCATCGAATCCATCGATTCCATCGAATAGATCTTCCGATTCCATCGATTCGATCCATTTCGTTTCGAAATCCCTCTGAATTTCTTCATCAATATTAATAACAACACTTTATAAATTTACATATACATATACACTCAAAGAAATTATAAAAGTAAAACAGACTATTGAGGCGCTAATGCGGAAATAAAAAATAGAAAAATCATCTGCGATACAATAATTACAGCTCTCGAATTTTTCTGGAAGGTTGGCATATTGTCAGCCAACTACGAACAATCAATGAGGCATACGCGTTAGCACCTAAATATTCCGTTTTACTTTGATAGTTTCTTTGAGTGTATATTTAAGTTTATAAAGTTTTGTTTTTAATACTGTTGAAGAAATTCTAACGAACTTCGAAACGTTTATATATTTTGACTAGTTTTTTTTTTTTTTTTAATGTATATTTTAATCAATTGTCTCATAAGAATTTTTTTTTTTTTTTTTTTTTTTTTAATTTTAATTAATGTATAGCAATGAGACGGAATGGTTTTGCGTATATTATAGTATAGTAATCATTGCTAAGGAACGCAACACATCACCACATGTCTTTATATGAAAGAATAGGCTTAAAAAAATTCTGTCGCTTTAAATTAAACTTTGTCTGGTTCCTTTTTTGTCACACATTTTTAACCTCTAGGGGTGTGTCCCAGACCGTCGCCAATTGCCCATCTGCGCAGCACTAGTGTGACGTAAAACCCAACCACCAACCAACCACACATTTTTAAATTTTTATAAGGCATTTTTTTATAAGGCATAAACATATATAAACAAAATCAAAATTAAAATTAAAATTAAATAAATAAATAAATAATAAAATAAACTAAAATAAATAATAATAATAATAATAATAACAATAACAATAAAAATGTAATAAAAAGTGCTTGTTTGATAACAACTCAGTTTATAAAACCAATTTAAAACGAATATTTTTGTCTGCAACAATGACAAACCAGTCTATACATGTAAAATCTTGCATTTTATAAACGCTTCATTTCTCAATACATTTTTTCTTTTTCGATATAAAACCTGCAAATAATTTATTTAAGATTAAAATCCACTTTACATACTGACTAAAAAAAAAAAAAAAAAAAAAAAAAGATAATAGCTTTTATATTGTATTTTTTTCTTGAAAAAATCGTCTATAAAAGTACTTCTAAAATATTTTCCCTCGAAGCATTCGTTTATTCCCTTTAATCGGTTCCCTCTACCAAATTCTGACCTCTTCCAGTAAAAAGATGTTATCATCAAGGTGCTATTTCTCAAAGGTGCCGCCCAAGGGGGTCTTGGAACACAAGACCACCCTTCGAAAGCGAGAGGGCTCCGTCTTGTCTGATCCTCCCCCTTTTCATACCTGTATATGACCTGTTGTCTGATTGTCAAACGACGGGGCGTCGGCGCCACACTAAATATGTAGGGGAACCATATTTGGCCTGTTAGTGCCTTAAATTTACATGTTTTAACACATCTTACAATCCAAAACAGTGTAAAGTAGAATTTTACTTTTTCTGCTTGGAATTAACTATTTTAATTGATGGTTGAACTTGAGTTTTTGTAAATTATTATTTTAAAATCATGAATTTTTTGCATGTCTGTGCATTGAAATATGTCACGAATAAATATACTAAAATTTCTTCAAAACTATACAAATTAAAAAATAATATTTTCACATTTATTTAATTATGATCGTTTTAAAATAATTTAAAATGTTCCAAACTTACTAATTTTTTACCCTTCCCTCCTCTCCCAGAATTTCACATTATTGTTATTATTATTATTATTTGAATATATATTCTGTACATATTTGGATGTTAATTTGTGGGTCCATAGACAAATTTATTGGTTAGAAATACTTTTATATTTAAATGCAGTTTAATGTGAATTTCAGGCTTTCCAAAACTCAAAATTATACATTATTTTATTTATTTATTTTTTTTCTTTTTAATGCAAAATTTTTTCAATTTGTATTTTCTTGTTTTAATCGATATTTAAATTTTTACTGCTTCTCTGTTTCTTAGATAGATGCACTACTACAAAATTTAACTAATGATGCTCCAGAGGAAGTCATATGCAGAAATCACTTTAAATTCCATAGAAAACGCGAGTGCATCTTGCTGCTTCGATGGTGCACTCGTGTCGTGTTTTTACTTTCTCTTACCCATATATATGGTACAGAAAGTATTGTTTTGGGTCAAGTTTTCGAAAGTGAGTTTTTGGTATATTTACACGTTTTGAGGTCCCCTGAATCGGAAAAATAGGTTTTTAGCAGTTGGTCTGTGTATGTGTACGTATGTTATAAGCATATCTCAAGAATAGATAACGGCAGGAAGTCCAAACTTGGTATTCTAAATGTGTATCATATAGAGATGCTACACTAAGCTTTTCGTTAAAATCAAGCAAATGGTTCATGTACAGGGACATGCAAGAGAATTCAAATACATTACGTCTATGGGAGAAAATGCAAGTAAGTAGAGTTTAACATCTATAGGTTGCACTAAGCCAAATTAAATGAATATATATTACTTTCTTCTATATTCAATAGAAGAAAGTATTGGATTCGTAAAAATTTTCGACCTCGGGTTTTTGATGGATTTACACGTTTTGAGAACTGTAGAACACGATTTGACCATTTTTAGAAAATGTCTGCCTGTCTGTGTGTGTGTGACAAAATTTTGTGGCAACTGTATCTCAGGAACTACTGCACAGAATTTCATACAAATTGGTATGTAGTTGCACCTTGACATAATTTAGTGCCTATCAACTTTTGGTAAAAATTGTCTTACAGGTGGCGTTGCCATCCCGCTTTTTCTAAATTTTTAACATGGTGATATAGGACAAAATTTTGCATAAATGTGCATAAAGAGAATTATTTTTTAGAAATCATTATGAAATTTAGAAGAATTATTTATAATAGAGATAGTCAACTGGGAAAATTTTTTTGTATGTGCAGGAGCCTCGCCACTTCCCTGGGGGCGAAGTCCCCCCTCGAGGGGAGTAACTTTTCATGATGGGTATCTTTCAAAAGAGCTCGCCAATACCTTTAAAACAAATGGTTGAACCATCGATCTGCGATAATTTAAAATAAAGTTATCAATTTTTTTCATTTTTAACAAAAAAAAAAAAAAAAAGTAATATTGACAATAAAATTAACTTTTTTTGGATATTTAGTGTTATACTACTTCTCTAATATGGAAATCGTCTGCATTATCATGGAAGATAATTTTTTTAAATAATAATTTTAATAAATTATTTTTACTGAGTGAAATTGTATAGGAAAATATAGAAGAAAGTCACGTGGTGGCCACAACATACTAGTTTTTTATAGGCATAAAAGCAAATTTCATGTGGAATATGGTATGAAAATCATTCACCGTTCATTTACAGGGCTACACAAAAGAACTAGAATAGAGTGGGATAATACTTGGAAGTTCATGGAAGAGCATTTCATGCTGTGCTATATGTTATTAATATAGGATTAAATTTAAGTGCACAATGGGGTCTGTACATAATTTTTAGAAGGTGTACAGAGCGGCCAACAGTTAATCGAAAACATTCTTTTTATTAAACGTAATTAGTGGAAGTGCTTTGCTATAATATTTTGTCATGTTCAGGAAAACTGTTCAGAAATTAATTTTAATTCCTCATAACCATGTCATAAATAAAGTATTTTTAAAACTAAATATTTAGCGTTGCTTTTTTGTATATTGACACGTTTTGAGGTTCCTTGAATACTGAGGTCATGTTTTTAATGTTTAATCTTTGTCTATGACTTTTATTAGAATATCTTAAAAACAAATAATTTCCGGCAATTCAAATGTTGTATTTTTAAGTTAATATAAGGTTGTTGCTTGAAAAATTTATCAGATTTCATGAGTTTCAAGAAATGGTGCGGGTGAAATTGTCTAAATAATTTGAAACGAACATTTAAATTTAATAACAGCTTTTGAATTCTCTTTAAATGTAAGTAAAATGTTAAAACGGGGGGGGGGGGGAGGTTAAGGTAGGCGGTAGCCTCCTTCATACAGAATTATTTGTGAAATGAAGCTTTTCCGAAGTCTATTTTAAATTGTTTTTAACGAAGGTTTATATAACAGTATTCGTTATTGTTATGTACCGTGATGTGAAGATAACAATAAATACTCGTTCTTTCATTCACAAACCAAAACTATATCAAACATACAATACACAGATTTATGCGTTGAAAACATAAGTTGTGATAAAACATTCCGATTGAATATTTAACATAAACAATATAATGCGAATAACAATAATGTGAAGTAATAATTGCGAATAATGCGAAAGATAGCATGCAAGCTACCCTGCGGAGGAAAAAGAACATCTTAAACTGTTCTTTTCGGTTTCTGTTCGAGTAGAGTTGAGATGTTCGTACCTGTTGAACAGAAAAAAGTAAAGTTGAGATGAAAACAGTTAAATCGAAATTGTCACTGAGTGCGGAGTTCGATTATGTTAAAAATCGAATATGACTGGATGGTGGAAATCGAACAGTTATCGGATCCCGGAAAAAAGGGCACCCGGAAAAAAGGGCACTGGAAAAAAGGGCACCGGAAAAAAGGGCACCCGGAAGAAAGGGCACCGGAAAAAAGGGCACTTTTTCAATTCGCAAATCGCAAAATAATAAATATCAAATAATGATATATAAAAATGGCTTTCAAATTACACATTTAGAAATTTCAATTGATTTGGTACAACATTAATATAGTACATACCTCGGGGAAGATGGGGGGAGGGGGAGGGGGGGGGCAGGAGCAGATCGAAAGAAAACAATTGTTTTCACATAAACTCTTACCGATTTTAATGAAACTTTGTATAATCACATACAATTTGTGAAAAAATTATTGTAAGTGTCAGGCAAACTTTAGGGGAGGGGGGTTAAAGAGGGGGGTGCAGAGGAAAATAAAATTATCTTTTATATCACAGTTTTACCTACTTTAATGATATATTCTATAACTATCACTAACATTTTATGAAGATCACAGTGAGTGTATTATATACCTGGGGGGGGAGCAAGGGGCAGATAAAAATAAAATATATTCTTCTTTAAATTACTCTATTATTGATTATTTTTTTTTTTTTTGTACAATCACGTATAATTTATTAAAAATTTACAGTAAGTGTCAGACATACTTAGTGTGTGTGTGTGTGTGGGGGGGGGTAAACAAGGGGGGAGAGGAAAATAAAGTGATTCTTTATATCATCATTTTAGCGATTTTAATGATATATTCTATAACTACCACTTAATTTTCATGAAGATTACAATGAGTGAATTATATACCTGGGTGGGGGGCAATGGGGAACCGATGGAAATAAAATATATTCTTCTTTAAACTACACTATTATCGATTTAAACAAAAACTTTGAATAGTAGAATACAATTTGTGAAAAAAATCACAGTAAGGTCAGACATACTTGGGGGGGGGGGGTTTAAAGAGAGGGGGGACAGAGGAAAATAAAATATTTTTTTATATCACCATTTTACCGATTTTAATGACATATTCTATAACTATCACTTACTGGTATCACTAAAATGGTAATATAAAAATTCAATTTATTTTCCTCTGCCCCCACTTAACCCCCCCCCCCTCCAAGTATGTTTGACACTTATTGTAATTTTTTCATAAACTATGCGTGGTTGTACAAAAATTTTTTAATCGATAATAGGATAGTTTAAAGAAGAATATATTTTATTTTCATCTGCTCCCCCTTACCCCCCCCCTCCCAGATATATAATACACTCACTGTTATCTTCATAAAAGTTAAGTGATAGTTATAAAATGTATCATTAATTCGGTAAAATGGTGATATAAAAAAATCATTTTTCCCCCTTTCCCCCCCCCCTCCCCGAAAAAAAAAATGTGTCTGACACTTACTGTAATTTTTTCACAAATTATACGTGATTAT
Source organism: Salticus scenicus (assembly GCA_963930645.1). Lineage (NCBI taxonomy): Eukaryota > Metazoa > Arthropoda > Arachnida > Araneae > Salticidae > Salticus > Salticus scenicus. The sequence continues at coordinate 238,250,243 of OZ005659.1, forward strand.
ACGGTTTTTTGAATCGATAAAAGGGTAGTTTAAAGAAGAATGAAATCTATTTCCATATCCCCCCTTGCCCTTCCCCCCTCCCCAGTATATAATGCACTCATTGTGATCTTCATAAAAAGTAAGTGATAATTATAGAATATATCATTAAATCGGTAAAACGGTGCTATAAAAGATAATTTTATTTTCCTCTGCCCCCCCCCCCTCTTTAACCCTCCCCCCCAAGTTTGCCTGCCACTTACTGTAATTTTTTTTCACAAATTGTACGTGATTATATAAAGTTTCATTAAAATCTGTAAGAGTTTTTGTAAAAACAATTATTTTCTTTCGACTGCCCCCCTCCCCGACATATATACTAAATGAATGTTGTACCAAATCAATTGAAATTTCTAAAAATGTAGTTTGAAAGTCATTTTTTAAATTCATTATTTGATATTTATTATTTGATATTTATTATTTTGCGATTTGCGAATTGGAAAAGTGCCCTTTTTCCGGTGCCCTTTTTTCCGGGTGCCCTTTTTTCCGGTGCCCTTTCTTCCGTGCCCTTTTTTCCGGTGCCCTTTTTTCCGGGATCCACAGTTATCTTATCTCTTAATGTCCAATCTGCCTTTATGGTACACCAGATTATTTACTTGATGAAGGGTTGTGCAATTATTTGGATTTGAAACAATTGTTGCGGGTTTTCGAAGGTTATCGTGTTCACTTGCAAAGTTATTTATTTATTGAACGAATTATTATTTGAATTTAATTACGTTGCATATATATATACTAACTTTCCGTAAATGACCGGGCACTTTCCATTTCAGACGTTTTGTCAAATATCTCAAAAAGTACTGGACGAATCCTCTTGAAAGTATCAAAAACATGTTATATATTTTAGCGAAAAATTGCCCTGAAATAAAAAAGAAGACCAGTACAAAAAAAAAAAAAAAAAAAAAAAAAAAAAAAAAACTAGTATGTTGTGGCCACCACAAGACTTTCTTATATATTTTCCTATGCAAATTCACTCGGTAATAATATTTTTTTAAAAAAAAGAGATTTTTTTTCGAAGTTATTTTTGTTAAAAGTAAAAAAAAAAAAATCGATAACTTTGTTTTATTATCGCAGATTTATAGTTCAACCATTCGTTTTAAAGGTAATGACGAGACCTTTCGAAAGATACCCATCTTGAAAATTTACTCCCCTTGAGGGGGGACTTCCCCCCCCCCACGGGGGTGGCGATGCTCCTACATATACAAAAAATTTTTCCCAGTTGACTATCTCTATTATAAATAATTCTTGTACATTTCATAATGATTACTAAAAAATAATTCTCTTTATGCACATTTATACAAAATTTTGTCCTATATCACCATGTTAAAAATTTAGAAAAATCGGGGTGGCAACGCAACCTGTAAGACAATTTTTACCAAAAGTTGATAGGCACTAATTTATGTCAAGGTGCAACTACATACCAATTTGTATGAAATTCTCTACAGTAGTTCCTGAGATACAGTTGCCACAAAATTTTGTCACACACAAACACAGACAGACCGACAGACAGACATTTTCCGAATATGATCAAATCGTGTTCTACAGCTCTCAAAACGTGTAAATCTATGAAAAACCCGAGGTCGAAAATTTTTACGAATCCAACACTTTTTTCTATTGAATATAGAAGAAAGTAAAAAAAAAAAAAAAAAAAAAAAATATGCAAGATCATCCATTAAAAAGGAATACTTCTTAAAATAAAATGAATTTTGGATGTCGCGTGCGATTATGAGGCTTCTTATTATTATCAGTATAAATTCTTATGAGGGTAGCACATATATTCACGGAAATATAATGGTTTCTTTAAAAAAAAAATTAAAAAAAAAAAAAAAAAAAAAAAAAATTTCACTTTTTAAATTATAACTAAGGTAAAATACCCAGTAGATGACACCTTAATGATCTATTAGTATGTTTATTGACATAGTTTGGTACGAAATCATCTTAGAGGGAACTTCTAATTGGTAATAGTTGCGCAAATTATTCCCCTTCCAGAATGTGACAAGAATTGTAGCAATAAATCTAATGTATATTTTTATGTTATTTTTTAATAAAATAAAGGTACTATGCTAGTAGTTGACACCTAGAGAAAACAAATATATTTAGTAGTTGACACTTTTTATTTTCAGTAGTTGACATAGGTATGCTTAGATTAAGATGTACACAAAAAAGAAATGTAATGAAAGTAAATACACAAATCACTGGAATAAGTACAGAGAAGAGTACTTCACCACTCTTCCCTGTGCCTAATCCAGCATTTGTATCAAGACTTCTTTTAATACGAAATTGATTTGAAGTCTTGAGTTTTTTAACCTACTTTTGTATATATTTAGTATACTAGATGTCTATACTATATCTCAGATACCATCTCGATCTTTGGATTCCTTTTTTTTTCTTAATATTTAATATTCTTCGTCAAAGTGTCAACTATTGGTGCAGTGTCAATTACTGGTGGTTTTACCTTAAGAAGGTATAAAACTAACCTAGTGGAAAGTCACTTTTAGGAAACTTGTCTTATACTACATTGGCCACAGCATAAATGCAATACGAATGCAAAAATGTTAAATATCTAATGAAATACGAGCATTTATACTCAATAAATTTTAGCTGCGCATGCGCAAGCTTTAGCAAAATTTCATTTGCATAACTTAAATGCCAAAAGTATTGAGCTACTTATACGGAAACCCTAACATATATCAAGTAAATTCAAAAAGTTGTACGCGATAGAAATAAATAATGTATATATATTCAGCTCATCTCTCTCTCTCAAATAAATAAATAAATAATAAAATAAAATAAAATAAACTACTCATAATTTTATTTTGATTCAATCAATGGTAATTTAGTGCTTGTTGATTGTAAATAAATATTGGTAAAGCCGCCTTATATATTTCCTTATTTTTGACAGGAAATGAAATTCATTTAAAGATAATATTCGGTCGAAATTCGTAAACTATGTTGAAAATTTTGCATAATATAATTCCGCCGGTCATTATAACTTTCACACACGCACACATATAATACAGGGGGGAGGGAAAAACAGCGTACCGATTTAAAATGCCAATTAAAAAAAAAAATAAATAAATAGAAAAAAAAAAAAAAAAATACAAAGCTTGATAGAGAAAGAAATCTTTTATACCTGAAAAGTAAAATAGCAACCATCAATGTCGGTGCGATTTTGAAGTCTCGAAAATTTTGCATTCCTCTGCGGATCATGTTTCGCGAAATTACCGTGATTTCTCGCATAATTTCTGCCTTCAAATTTCAATGCAAATTTGTAGGTCGGTGTTGGTATACTTTTGATATGAGATACACCCAGAAAAAAAAAAAAAAAAAAAAAAAAAAAAAAAAAAAATCACATGGGGCCAAGGAGCTATTACGCTAGAAATCATGAAAATTTCGCGATACGGTTTGTAAAGCAATGAAAACTTTTCGAGAGAGACTTCAAAATTGCATCGACACTGACGATTGTTGATGATGACTAATTGATGTACTCTTCAAAACTTAATGAAGGACTCCTGGCATGCTATAAACTTCTCAAAAATAAAAGATTTTTTTCTCTATCTTGCTTTGTCTTTGTCTTTTTCTTTTATTGATATTCAAAATCATAGTACCCTCTTTTTGCTACAGCCTGTGTAATATTAAATGAAACTGTTTTCTAAGGAAACTTTTTATTATTTAATTATTGTCAACATTTAAAAGTTAGTTTTTTGAAAATATTTACTGTGTAACACTGTTTTATATGAAATATTTAAGTATATATGTAGTAGTCGTGAATACGTATATTTATGAATTTAAATATACGTATATTTATTTAACCCATAAATACGTATATTTATGGGTTTAAATCGTTTCTTTATGATTATTTTTTACACCTTAACAGTTTTTCGATCAGGACTTATAATTTAAAGTAAATTACAAAACACTTTGAGTATAGATGTTTAAACTCCTGGCATCAGGTATTATATCTGTCAAGTTTACTGTTTTTACCAGACTATTGATTTTTGTCTATTTCTACTAATCTAATGAATTTTGCTAAAAAAAAAACTATCGTTTTTCACAAACTTCCTCCCCCCCCCCCCAAAGAAAAAAAAAAAAAATACGTGTGGCACTCGAGGACTGCCGCGGTAAAGCTATTGCATAGCATTTTTTATCAACTTATGCAATTATAATTATTTATTTATTTTATTTATGCAGCATTTTTTTTTCTTTGATATTAATTCAAGTTTTTTCTTTGATATTAATTCAAGTTACACTTTTTGAGCGTGGTGACCGATAAGAAAACAAATTTTTTTCTTTTATTGAATAAATGAGAATATATCCGCAATGAGAATATATCAAAAATATCCGCAATCGATTTGTAGGTATCGAAAACCTCGATGTACCAAATTTGAATGATCTAACTCTATTTTTTGAGAAAAGGTATTTTAATAGGTTTTTAAAGGCCTGCAAGTCGAATGGGGATATTCAATTTTTTTCTTTGATATTAATTCAAGTTACACTTTTTGAGCGTGGTGACCGATAAGAAAACAAATTTTAATAGAGAAAACGTATTTAATAGGTTTTAAAAGCCTGCAAGTCGAATGGGGATATTCAAGTTTTTTCTTTGATATTAATGAATAAGATAACAATAATGATAAGATAACAATAATGATAAGAAAACAAATTTTAATAGAGAAAAGGTATTTTAATAAGTTTTAAAGGCCTGCAAGTCGAATGGGGATATTCAAGTTTTTTCTTTGATATTAATTCAAGTTACACTTTTTGAGCGTGGTGACCGATAAGAAAACGAATTTTAATAGAGAAAAGGTATTTAATAGGTTTTAAAGGCCTGCAAGTCAAATGGGGATATTCAAGTTTTTTCTTTGATATTAATTCAAGTTACACTTTTTGAGCGTGGTGACCAATAAGAAAACAAATTTTAATAGAGAAAAGGTATTTACTAGGTTTTAAAGGCCTGCAAGTAGAATGGGGATATTCAAGTTTTTTATTTGATATTAATGAATAAGATAACAATAATGATAAGAAAAGAAATTTTAATAGAGAAAAGGTATTTTAATAGGTTTTAAAGGCCTGCAAGTCGAATGGGGATATTCAAGTTTTTTATTTGATATTAATTCAAGTTACACTTTTTGAGCGTGGTGACCGATAAGAAAACAAATTTTAATAGAGAAAAGGTATTTAATAGGTTTTAAAGGCCTGCAAGTCGAATGGGGATATTAAAGTTTTTTCTTTGATATTAATTCAAGTTACACTTTTTGAGCGTGGTGACCGATAAAAAAACAAATTTTAATAGAGAAAACGTATTTAATAGGTTTTAAAAGCCTGCAAGTCGAATGGGGATATTCAAGTTTTTTCTTTGATATTAATGAATAAGATAACAATAATGATAAGATAACAATAATGATAAGAAAACAAATTTTAATAGAGAAAAGGTATTTTAATAAGTTTTAAAGGCCTGCAAGTCGAATGGGGATATTCAAGTTTTTTCTTTGATATTAATTCAAGTTACACTTTTTGAGCGTGGTGACCGATAAGAAAACGAATTTTAATAGAGAAAAGGTATTTAATAGGTTTTAAAGGCCTGCAAGTCGAATGGGGATATTCAAGTTTTTTCTTTGATATTAATTCAAGTTACACTTTTTGAGCGTGGTGACCAATAAGAAAACAAATTTTAATAGAGAAAAGGTATTTAATAGGTTTTAAAGGCCTGCAAGTAGAATGGGGATATTCAAGTTTTTTATTTGATATTAATGAATAAGATAACAATAATGATAAGAAAATAAATTTTAATAGAGAAAAGGTATTTTAATAGGTTTTAAAGGCCTGCAAGTCGAATGGGGATATTCAAGTTTTTTATTTGATATTAATTCAAGTTACACTTTTTGAGCGTGGTGACCGATAAGAAAACAAATTTTAATAGAGAAAAGGTATTTAATAGGTTTTAAAGGCCTGCAAGTCGAATGGGGATATTAAAGTTTTTTCTTTGATATTAATTCAAGTTACACTTTTTGAGCGTGGTGACCGATGTAAAACAAATTTTAATAGAGAAAAGGTATTTAATAGGTTTTAAAGGCCTGCAAGTAGAATGGGGATATTCAAGGTCTGCAAGTCGAATGGAGATATTCAAGTTTTATCTGATCTACTTTATACACAAATTTTACGCGTACAGCTATTCACTGTTGTACATAGATGATAGATACCTATACACCTATATACTTTCTCACAAACAGCTGCTTATGTATTCGTCCGATTTCGGAGCAGCTCGTCTCGATCTGTGCGAGCTTCGTACAGCCGAAGTCTACCGAACTGTGTTAGGTTTTTTTTCGTTACGGAATTTTTCGATTCGGTCGCCGCGCTCAAAGCCCGCGATAAAAGCTATACAATAGCTTAAAATAAAATCTAAAATTTAGCAATTTTACAATAATTATATGGAGAAAAATGTCCAGAGGATGTCGGTAACATTTCGATATCTATTTTCCTGCATTCTACTACTCTGTTGTCTCCATCCTACCCATTGTTATTTCAGTTTCATTTGTTTGGATTTTGTCATTATTTCGTATAGTTTCCAGTTCTTATATTAAATATATGTATTCATTTTATCAATATATGGAGGAAAATGTCCAGAGGATGTCGGTAACATTTCGATATCTATTTTCCTGCATTCTACTACTCTGTTGTCTCCATCCTACCCATTGTTATTTCAGTTTCATTTGTTTGGATTTTGTCATTATTTCGTATAGTTTCCAGTTCTTATATTAAATATATGTATTCATTTTATCAATATATGGAGGAAAATGTCCAGAGGATGTCGGTAACATTTCGATATCTATTTTCCTGCATTCTACTACTCTGTTGTCTCCATCCTACCCATTGTTATTTCAGTTTCATTTGTTTAGATTTTGTCATTATTTCGTATAGTTTCCAGTTCTTATATTAAATATATGTATTCATTTTATCAATATATGGAGGAAAATGTCCAGAGGATGTCGGTAACATTTCGATATCTATTTTCCTGCATTCTACTACTCTGTTGTCTCCATCCTACCCATTGTTATTTCAGTTTCATTTGTTTAGATTTTGTCATTATTTCGTATAGTTTCCAGTTCTTATATTAAATATATGTATTCATTTCATCAATATATGGAGGAAAATGTCCAGAGGATGTCGGTAACATTTCGATATCTATTTTCCTGCATTCTACTACTCTGTTGTCTCCATCCTACCCATTGTTATTTCAGTTTCATTTGTTTAGATTTTGTCATTATTTCGTATAGTTTCCAGTTCTTATATTAAATATATGTATTCATTTTATCAATATATGGAGGAAAATGTCCAGAGGATGTCGGTAACATTTCGATATCTATTTTCCTGCATTCTACTACTCTGTTGTCTCCATCCTACCCATTGTTATTTCAGTTTCATTTGTTTAGATTTTGTCATTATTTCGTATAGTTTCCAGTTCTTATATTAAATATATGTATTCATTTCATCAATATATGGAGGAAAATGTCCAGAGGATGTCGGTAACATTTCGATATCTATTTTCCTGCATTCTACTACTCTGTTGTCTCCATCCTACCCATTGTTATTTCAGTTTCATTTGTTTGGATTTTGTCATTATTTCATATAGTTTTCAGTTCTTATATTAAATACAGTAACCGCCGCTTAATAAAATCACTGGTTAATAAAATCAGCCGCTTTATCTGATCAAATTGCCAGGACCGGAATCAAATCAATGCAAACTAATTTTAAAACCGCCGCTTAATAAAATCAGCATCGCCGGTTAATAAACTCAAAAAAATCTCTCCAGCAGCAAAAATATCATTTATGCACGTTAAACAAATTTTTATTTACACGGTGATTTTTTATTTATGAAATAAAATAGAAAATAAAATACAGCAATTCCACCGTTATCTCTCTTTGTCGAAAATTTTAAATTCACAATATTAAATTTTACAATTACAGCAATTAAACACGCACCATCACTTACCTTAATAATAGTTTCGAGGAGTGTTTTCTCCAAAATATCAAATAATTATCCTTTAAAAATTAATTACTGTTGTTTATTAGTTCCATTATTTTGTACCTTTTAAAATTTCTATCCAAATTCAGGTAAATAATACCTTTTTCTTGAGTGCAGGAACGTTCGCCGGATATAAAAATCAGCCGCTTAATAATATCACTTTTGCTCCGAACGAATGTGATTTTAATAAGCGGCGGGTACTGTATATGTATTCATTTCTTGTATTAAATACACACACAGATATCAGGTTTACGGCTGTAGTTTTTTTTTTTTTTTTTTTTTTTTTTTTTTTTAATATAAGTAATAATTTTAGTTTTATTATTTTTCTTATAAATTTTTCTTCTTATTTTTATTTTTTTAGATGAAATTAAGTGAATGAAGTTTTTAAATGTATGTTTTTATTTAACTTTTTTCTTTAATCTTGAATTTGCAATCATTTACACTTTCCTTTAGGTGTTATTGGCATCGTAATACTGTAAATTTCTGGCAAATTCATACAGTATGACAGAAATAACAAATAAAGTGACAGTGGTTTATAATATCAGACATTAATTTGAATTTTAAAGCAAATGTATGAAAAAAAAAAATATATATTCTATGTTTATTTGTAGCATAGAGAAAAATATTTTTTACTTTCTCTTAGCCATATGTATGGCAGAGAGAGTATTGTTTTTTTGTTAAATTTTCGAAATTAAAATTTTGTTATATTTGCACGTTTTGAGGTCCCCTGACTCGGAAAAATCATGTTTTTAGCGGTTGGTCTGTCTGTCTCTCTGTGCATCTATCTGATGGAGGTGCTTTACGCCATTTTAGCATATGTCGACTAAAACTGCTCAAGAATAAAAATTAATTTCTTAGGTCTATACGGTAGACAAAATATTTTTGAAATAAAATTTTCAGCTGTGATTTTTTGTATAATATCGCATTTTCAGGTTCCGTGAATAATAAAGTCAAGTTTTTAGCGGTTAAAATTTGTAATTATTTCTGTTATCAGCATATAACTTAGAAACAAATGATTACAGGCAATTCAAATTTGTATTTTGAAGTTCACATGAGAATGCTACGTGGACAATTTGATCAGGATTGGCAAGTTTCAAGGAATGTTGCAGGTGAATTTATCAAAATAACTTGTAATAAACTTTAATAGTTTATATCATCTTTGATCCTTCTTTTTATAAATGCAGGTAATGTATTTAAACAAGGCGTTGGGGGGGGGGGGCAGCCCACTTATCCAAAATATGTCGAATAATACTGTTCCTAAGCTTTTTATAAATTGTTTTTAAATTGGGTTCATATGCACGTAGTTACCAATTTGTAAGTTCTTTTTTTTCCTACACTGAGAAAAAATTCTGTAACTGACATCTAGAATCTAAATTGTGGCTCTAGAAAAAATAGTTCCATGTCATCCTTATAAATTCTAGTCTCCATTGAAAGCGAGTTCTAGAAACCCCTATTAGAATTCTAGAGTATTTGTCTGTATTATCGAGGGCAAAGTTATTTAAAAATCTCTGCTAATAAATGAGACTACAAGAGGCGGGTTTCAGCAACTATAATCTTGGTTTATGACCCAATTCTACAAAATCAAGCTAGAATTTCTCACAATACAAAAAGATCAGAATATTGATTCCCCATCTAGAAATGTGAACATTAGAAATTCTCAATCATTTCGTCTATTCAGTTTAGTGGCTTGTCTCATGCGCATAGCTCGGAAATGTATATTTCCCAAGTAGCACAGGAACGTTCTGTGAACGTCTAATAACGGTTTCAATAGTTCAAACACCGTGTTTCGTGTCAAAAGAACGTTCTAAAACACGTTCAGAAATGGTATTATTTAGAACGTTCTGAAAATGTTTGATTTGTACCATCTATAAAACGTACAATTCTAGTTCTATATAGAACGTTCAAGTGTAACACCGTCATAACACGTTCTGTAACAGTGTAATTATAACGAATATGACAAAATGACTTTTTAGTACTATTGGTTGAGAAACTAGGTTAATCATGAAAATTTTTGACTTCAGTTTTTGATTTTTTTACACGTTTTCTGGCGTGAGGAATCCGGAAGTCAAAAGGTTGGTATGGTATCGGCACCTGTTAGCGTGATAGCCCGTTAGTCCATGTACACGATATCTCAAGAACAAATGATTGCAGAGAGATCGGACCAGTTTTAAAATATCGCTTATGATATATAAGAATCCTATTGAGAGATTTGTAACATTCTAATTTAAAAACTTCGTAAGTTATTCGAAATTTATAATTTTTAGCTTGATAGAGAATAGAGCATTTTTTACATTTTCAGTTTAACGTTTTGTTAGCACGTCAGTAAAGAATGCTTTTCAAGAATCAGTAGCGGTGAGGTGAAAAAAAATTACAAAATTTTAAACTCATGGAAAAATTTTGTGAATTTTGTATTTCATGAATCAATGTATGGAATTCAACCAAACTTGTTACATAATTAGATCTTGCCCTAAATTGGAGGTTATTTAAATTTCATTTAGGATATATCGTCCGATAGATTGCGGTGCTATGTAATGAAACCCTCCATTTATGGGACGGCTATATCTCAGCTTCTATAGTGTACAAATGCATTAAACTTAATATATTGGTATATATCATGATAACCTCTGCTAATACAATTTGGATGTATACATTGTCCAACAGGTGGCGTTGTAATCTGCAATTTAATCATTTTAACGGAAAGGCAATATTTTAACTCTTGTGATTTAACACTTAAATTTTGTGATACACTGAAGTTATAAGTGAAATCGATTTTATGTAAAGCTTTACTGGTCCATTTTGGATGCACATCGGCCAACAGGTGCTATGTTGCAATGTAATCTCATAACGGAAACGAAAAATCTCAACTTCTGTGATTTATAAATGTTGTAAATTTGGTACGTGAAATTAATATTACGTAAAACTCTACAGATTGCCTTTGGGTGCATATTGGACGACAGGTGGCACTGCCACGTTCCAATATTTTCCATTCACAGAAAGGCTATCTATCAGCTTCTGTAATATATATACTCACCAAACCTTCTGTGTGACATACATTTGATATACATTATTGATTCAATTTGACTGTATAACGAGTAATAGTCAAACAGTTTTTTTTTTTATTATTATTATTCATAGGACATTGTTTTTTCCCCTAGGAATAAGTATACGGGGATGGGGGAGGGGTGGATAAAAATTTTCACAATGATTATCTTTCAAAAGAATTCGATATCACCTTTAAAACGAATAATTGAACCATCGTTTTCTGATGATTTAAAACAAATTTACCGTTTTTTTTTTTTTTTTTTTTCATTTGTCATAATAATAATAAACCCTTAGAAAAATAAATTTTCTAAGATCTTCTACATAGCATAAAAATGATTGTCTTCTGTCATGAAAATCTGCTAATCAAGGATGTTATTGAATAAATAATCTACTGCTTGATCAGTAAACTGCACAAGGTTCGGTCTGCATAGCATCAACATAATTGAAGAATGTGACAAAAATTTTCGCGCTTTAACTTAACGATAAGCAAGCATCGGCTATTACAGGAAGTCAAACGGTTTGGCAGTTTTATCGCTAATTTGGCTATTTTTTTCCTCTCTTTAATTATTGCTTATATTTTTCTTTCTTTTCTTTCTCTCATCCACAGATATGGATAAGAAAAATCCAAAATTTGACCCGAAAGTATTGTTTTTGGGTCAAATTTTGAAACTGATTTTTTGCAATATTTTTGCACATTTTGAGGTCCCCTGAATCCAAAAATCAGGTTTTTGTATTTGATCTGTGTGTGTGTGTGTGTGTCTTTGTGTATGCCTGTACGTGTATGCCAGTTATCAGCACATTTCAAAAACAAATAATTCCAGAATATGAAAACTTAGTATTCTACATTTGAATCATGTAAGGGGATGCTGCACTTAGCTTTTCCTTGAGATCAAGCAAATGCTTCGTGTACAGGGACGTCCAAGATAATTCAAATACATTAGGTATGTGAGCGAAATTTTTTTGCTATTTACAGTTTAATATCTGTAGCCTGTACTAAACAAAAATAAGTTAACATATATTTTTTTATATGCATAAAAGTATGTTTAGTGTAAAATATGGCATGAAAATCATTCCCCATTCATCTACAGGGCTACCTAGGAATGATAATTAATACTTCAAACCTACAGAGTAAACAAAGAAATTTTTTAAGTGGAAATTTTAACGCTTTTTTTTCCCTATAATTACACGTTTTGAGGTTCCCTGAATACTAAAATCAAATTTTTAATGGTTAATCTTTGTGTATGCCTGTTATCAGCTAATTTTAAAACAAATATTTGCAGATAATTCAAATTTTGTATTTTGAAGTTTATTTTGAGGTTGCTAAAAATGTTTGTTCAAGATTAATAAGCTTGAAAGAGTGGTGAGAAAGAAAGTTGACTGAAAAATTTGGAATGAACTTTTAAATTTAATAATAGCCAAGAATTTTTTATAGTAGGCATTATGCAATATATTTAAACGGGGTCCCCCCCCCCCCCTCCTCATTGAGAGAGTTATTCGTCAAATAATATCTGTTCCTAAAACTAGTTTGAAATTTTTAAAACGTAGATTTATATATAGTATTTGTTATCTTACACTTTAATCTGCAATCTGCATTTATAGTATTCAAATGCTAGGTAAGAGTAAGAGACAGCCATGTGAGTGTCCCACGAAATTATTATTAATATTTAAATAAAAACAGTCTTTTTTAAATACTGATAATGCATAATTAAGTAGTAATTTTTATTTTATTTTTATCTATTTATTTATTTGGGTTGAGAAGTGATGTGTCTGTCAAATGAAAGAAGAGATTTAATTGATGGTCTACATTCATGATGACGGTCGTTATTAAAAAAAATAGCGATACCTTCAAATTTCACACATTATAAAATCCAAAATTTTGCTTCAAATTATCTTGGAATGGCGAATTTTGGTTGGTGGGTATTGATTCACTGTATGTAATAGGCACTTCGGTGGTATTTCGCGAAACTTCTAACTTACCCGCCGAAGAGGGAGAGTAAAAAGTGGGTAAGACGCTGCCGAAAGCAATGGAAACCCAGACTAATCATGTTGCGAGCGGAAGAACCATTACCAAACGCAGCTGGAACATCAACTTAAGTTTCGATTGATTTCAGCGATTTTTTTTTTCTTTTGAGATTTTGTTAATAATGACATGGAATTTTGAGAATTTATTTAAATATACTATGCAGCAAAGCGGGCAAAGCCTGCTAATGTTTATTTAAAGCATACTTAGATATGCTACACGAAACGTAATAAAATTATGAAATACTGTTCGTATGCACATAAAACATGTTTCCTATAAAATATTTTATTGTTAGCTTATGATTCATAAGGCCATATAGAAATATTTAGATATATTAGAGGATAATAAGCGAAAATTGATCGAAGTGTGTTTTAAATTTTGTTAAACGTTTTCAACTTTCCAACGAGTTAAAAATATGCTTAAAATTTAAGTTTGTCAACACCATTGTCTGTCTATTCGTTCTCTAATTTCAAAAATATATTTTATAATTCCTCAGTTACATCGTAACCGTGCTCATTTTTTATTGAAAGTATGTGTATACCGTAAGCGGTTTGATATGGGGACTCACTAAAATTTTAAACGTACAAAAGTGTATGTTTAGGTGTAGGGTGCAGGTGTTTTATAAACTAAGTGGTCCGCATGATTTTTCTTTTTTGTTTATTACTAAATATAGTAAAAATGTAGCAATTTCTGTAATATTTCAATAAAAATATAAATATCTTGCGCATTAGTAAAAAAAAAAAAAAAAAAAAAAAAAAAAAACTAGTTATACTGTGACGGCTTTAAAAGTTTTTTTTTTATTCCATTCTATATAATAGCGTCACCAACGATTTATTCGCACAAAATTTCAAGAAACTTAGCTTCTCACAATTAACTTTCTATACATATAATTTCGTACAATTTTCACCAATAGGTGCTGCTGTATAGGCAACTGGAAATCCCAGACACTAACAGCAACGCCACATTGTGGATAGATTACATCCGAATTGAATCAGCATACATTTTAATAATATAAATATCATATACCAATTTTGGTGGATTTAAATAACAATAAATAACATACGAAATATATATACCTTAGAAGAACTACCTACTCTGAGAAGCAAGGTTTTACCTTATCAGAAACGAAATTAAATTGTCGTCTGTTAGCTTTTTGTACCCAAATAAAATCAGTACAGATTTACATGATTTCCATCACATGTACAAGCTTAGTGTATTTATAACTATAGATGATTAGATGGAGCCTGTCCAGTAGAATTGCAATATAGAAGCAACATGTTATGAAAGCCACATATTAAAATCTAATTAGCAGTAATTTAAGTCTAGCCAAATATTAAGTTTGGTTAAATGCTGTCCACTGGCTCGTGAGAAACAGAGTCCAAAATTTTCTTTCTGACACACATACAAAGACATTTTCTAACAATAGTCGAATCATATTCCAAAAATCACAAACTGTGTGAATTTATCGAAAATCGAAAGTCGGAAATTTTCACGAATCCAATACTTTCTTCTTGACAGATGTAAGTAAAATAATAATAATAATAATAAACGGTAATCATACGCTTGATCCAATCTTGAGGTTGAAATAATTAAAAACAGCTAAAAAAAATGTTTTATTTATTTATTAATTTATTTATTTTCTCCTATATTAACCCTTTGCCGGCCCTAGTGCTCTAAACCGCTATACATAGTATTGCCAAATTGAGGGACTCTTTTATTTAACGAACACCAATAATTTTGAGGAGTGATATTTGATATACATAATGGACGAATAAACTTCGAAGTGATTAGACAACCGATGCAGTAGAAATTTATTGGTGGATATTGAACAAAAAAAATCCTGAAATTTGGCAACATTCAAAAAAGGAGAGGAAAATTCAATAGGACCGGCAAAGGATTAAATTAAAGGTTTAAAGGATAAAATTTCGATCCGTGCAGTCATCTAGAATAACGTTTAGTATAAAAATACACAGATTATTTTTAACTAATGGTTGTGAAATGATTATATATATATATATATTATTTATACATTATATTATATATTATATATACATTTGTTTATTATTTAATATGCCATGATAGCATAATTACATAAAATGAGTAAAAATTGCGTTGACTCATTTTAAAGAAATTTAAACATTTAATGATTACCAATTACATTGCCATGTGGAATAAGTTTAAATATCTGTAAACATAATTTTTGTAAACTGCTGCTGTAAACTGAAAATATGAATACACACATGCACTGAAATTTAAAAATATGAAGTATGTTAAATATTTTGATTAAAAAAATTATATTTAAGTATTTGGAAATTTTTAAAATTTCTTCCTTCTAACTAATTTTTAAATTTTCGTTTCAATTTCTTATTATTATAAATTAACAATATATTCTAAACTCAATTGCATATAATTTTAGCGGTGTATTGGTACATTAATTTTCGAAAATATTTTTTATGTTGGAATATTAAAACTTTCTATGAACTTCAGCATTCAAATATATTTTTAAACTATCCATGGACTTACAAAGTAGTACCCAGAAATGTTTAGAATATACAGGGTGCAAAGTCGAGAGCAGGCCTTTATTTGCACAACAATTGGTCTCAGACGTTCTCCAATTACAAAATGTATTTTTTAAAAAAATGTAAGCATTCATTATATGACATGTTTAAATTAAAAAAATCAATTTATTCAAAATCACAAAAATTGGTAATTTTTATACGGTTTTCAGGAAGCTAATAGTAAAAGTTGACTTTCAACTTAAAAAATATAACACGAAAAGTTTCACTTTTGTGCGCCCAAAATTGTCTGAGATAGTTAGTTTCAAAATTTAGGATTATTTCGCATTTTCTCGGGATTTATTAAAAAGACAATGAAAAATTCTTTAATAAAGCCCGGGAAAAAGCAAACAAATTCCAAATAGGATATTTAAACCGATCCCTTATTGAAGGCCTAAATATGTTAGAAAATCTAAACTTTAAATATCTTGTTCCATTTTGGGAGAATATAAATGAAACTTTTTGTTAGGATGAGTGTCAATTTTTTTAAATATCACTATAGGGATCTGGAACTGTATAAAAATTTAGTTTTTGTAATTTTGAAAAAATAGATATTTTAAATTTAAACTTGTCATACCGCTCATATTTTTATAAAAAAAATTTTGTAACTGAAACTATATGTTTGCGACCAATAGTTGCGGAGATAAAGACATTCTCGTGATTATCTTTGTACCCTGTATTAAAAAAAATTAATATATATATATATATGTATGTATAAATGAATTTTTAATCGTAGTTAAAACCAGGCAACCGATATAAGATCACTGAAACCACATAGAACAATGAGAAGGAAATTACAACAAATTTAAATAACATGTGGAGACTGATTGTGATTTATTGAAACATTTATTTTTGTTTATTTATTTTTATTTTATTTAACTTCAATCTAATCATACATTTATTCCTAGATTATTCGTTGCAATTTTAATAATTTTGCCGGTGCGTAAAAACGACATGAAACTCAAATCAAAAGATACAAACAAGCAACGAGAAGGAAAAAAAAAAAAAAAAAACAGCATTTTTTTTTTTAAAGGAAAAGCTCAGAACGGTGAAAAAGAAGAAAAAAAAAAAAAAAAAAAAAAAAAAAAACTCGTCAGGGGTGACCTTTTTCACCGTTGAGCACCAATGTACGATTTCGTTCGTTAGCAGCTATACCAGCGGACACCCAATTGTACAAGAAATTAATTGAAGTTAAAAATGAAGAATAAAGTGGAATAAACCAGGGGTGCAGAACATGTCCGAACGTCCGAACGAGGTTCGGGTGAAATTTTGAATATTTTTTTAAGAGAAAATAAAAATGTAAATCAAAAATAACAATTTGCTACTTTGAAGTGCTTATACACTAACAGCGACATTTTTATGTTACACTGTATGTTTATTCTCTTAAAGATTTATTACATAGAACAAATGACTTTGAATAGCAAAGTAGATTTTTGCATTATTGAGGGAAATTTATACTGTGTTTGGGGGAAATTTCCGAGGTTTGAACATTTTCTGCACCCCTGGAATAAACTATTAATTCAAGAACACAGAGAATCAAACAGAAAACAACTATAAAAAACAAACATTACTCACAGGATGATGCATCCGGAATCCCAAGGATTAAAACAAGCAAAATAATTCAAGAGTTTAGTTGTACATAGCAGATGAAGAATGATACAACACAGCAACAGGGATATGAATTACTTTTTTTTAAATTCAAATAATGTTGGAGAAATTTGAACATACTTAATTTAGACGTATATGCATGAGAAATTCCATATTCTACGACAGTAATTCCCAAAAATTGTCATAACGTGAAAGTCAACAGTATATCCCTTAAAAATTTCCTTAAATTTTTGCATTAAAAAAAAAAAAAAAAATTCTTTTTTTCCCCTAATCTGAAGATAATGGCGTTATAGTATTAATAACGAAACTTTAATAAACACCATAAAAGGCAAGAACTCGCAGCTGCTACAAAAGAAAAAAAAAAAAACCGGCAACGCATTCAACACACTCAACGTGCTTGTTTGCAGCTCTCGCGCTTACATTGTTCGCCTGATGAAGGGTTGTGTCTTCTTTTAACCCGAAACAATTGTTTCGAGTTCTTGCATTTTATGGTGTTTATTCAAAGTTTTGTAATTAATACTATAACTTCATTATCTTCAAATCAGGGGAAAAAAAGAAATTAAAAAAAAAAAAAATGAAAAAAATGAAAAAATTTAAGAAATTTTTTAAGGGATAAAGAGACGTAATGGCACTATTTTCGGAAAACTCTCATATAATATCGAATTTTTGATGCATATTACGTTGAAATTAAAGGAATAGTAAGTATGTTAAAATTTCTCAAACATTATATGAATAATAAAAAAAAAAGTAGTTTATAATCCTGTTCATGTGTTGCATCATCAGCTATGTAATTTTTAATAAAAAAGCACCACAAAACTGGCGTTGTAAAAATTATTACTTACAGACTTTGAATAAACACCATAAAATGAAATAAACTCGCAACAATTGTTTCGGGTCGAAAAAACAAACGACCCTTCATCAGGGGAATAAAGTAAGCACGAGTGCTGCAGTCAAAGCGGCAACGCACCAATTGCGTTGCCGCTTTGACTGCAGCACTCGTGCTTACTTTATTCGCCTGATGAAGGGTCGTGTGTATTTTCGACTCGAAACAATTGTTGCGAGTTTATTGCATTTTATGGTGTTTATTCAAAGTTTGTAAGTAATAATATGTACTTTTTACTTTTAAACGCCCGTACTGTGGTGTTTTTTTTTTATAATGACGTCACAGTTTTTTTTTTTTTTTTTTTTTTTTTTTTCTACACTATTTTAGAACGTTTACAGTACGTTTTCTAGAACGTTCTGAAAATGTGTATAACGTTTTGAAAACGTTCTAAAGACGTTTAGAACGTTCTGAGACCGTATACGTAGAACGTTCTCAGAACGTTTCTATAACACCGATGGTGATAGTTACACGTTCATTGAACGTTCTCTGAACCGTACTATTGTACGGCTTCAAGATGGACAAATAGACGTCTATAACACGTTCAAAGTGAACGTTCTTAGAACGTGTTTGTAGAACAATTTTTGAACGTTCAGAGAACGTTTCGGTGCTGCTTGGGTTCTAGTTTAGGGATTTAGAAAATGGCCCCTTATTCATTCTAGATGAAGGCGGTATATATATAACTTATTTAGTTATTGAACTTTTCAATAATTAAATAAGTTGAAAATTTTTACGGAGAGAAAGTACTGCGAAGGAAAACGTACAAATTGGCAATTATGTATACAGTACTTGTTACCTTATCTATAAATCATTAAATTGTCTTTATAGTAAGTGAAATGCAGAGTAATGGAAAGTCGTGTGAGTGACACACCATATTATTCCACTTAAAAAAACAGTTTTTTTTTTTGTCACTTTCTTCTTTATACTGCACTATTTTGCCTATATATTGGATGCATTTATGATACTTTTTTAGAATGTTCTGTAATCAAATAAAAGCAGAAAAGAGGCATTTAATTCAACGAAAATATTTATTTATAAATAAAATATAAATGATATTTTGAGTTGTATAACAAAGCAATATTCTTACAGTCATACTAAAGCAGTAAAATTAGAACCATATTTTAAAGAATTTTTCTCTACTGATATTAGGAATAAATTATATAAAAAAAATATTTATTTCAGAAGCACCTGTATATTTGTGTGCATATAAAAATAACATGTTTTTAAGAAACCAAATGGATTATACATTCAAAAGGCTAAAATTTTTTATTATGTATATATAATAAAATAATATAATATAATACAGAAAGAGAAAAAAAGTAAGTAAGCTTGCTTTGTTTTTGTATTATTTAGGTCAATGCATATTATTATTTTAGATTTTATTGTTATAGTAACAGCATGGACATTAAAAAGATTTGTAATTAGTCATATATTGTTTTTTCACCCTATAAACACATATTTTGATATGAAATTACTGAAATAAAAATTTAGGAAATTTTCTTCTTCTTCTTTTTATTTTTATTATTATAAATTTATTACTCTCCTGTTTCTTAGTTTTTGCTATAAAATTATTAAAATTAACTTTTCCAGTATTTCATTAAAAAAATAATAAAAAAATCACTTATATATGTATATATCATAGTTGTCAACATTTTAATTTATTCTGGAGCACTTTTAACACCGCCTTCATTTTGCACTACTTTATTTTTAGAATAATTTTCTCGAATATATAACTACGATAAAATAAGAAAAAGATACCCTTAAAATAAAAGTGGTATGAAATAAAGGCGGGGCTAAAAATGCTCTGGAATATATTAAAATGTTGGCAACTCTGATATATATAACGTAAATTATATTCATTGAATTATAGTGCGTAAAGGTAAAATTCTAAGTATTGTATTATTGAAAAACAGCTTAAGATCTAGATCAAGTTTAAGAAAATAAAGTAACATTTTAGTTATTAGCAGAAACTGCTGCATATATAAAAGAAATGAATTAAATATGAAAAGTAAAAGAAAAAAAATTATCAAAATACGAGTAGATGGAAAATTAACAAATTTATTTGATTTCGTCTTATTTTGATCTTTTTCCATCAATTCATATTTTGGGAATTTTCCATATGTTTTCATGGGAGTAGAATGCAAGATAAACAGATGATCATAAGCCAGAATTTACTACAAGAACTAAATATACGGTAATAATTTTCTACAACATATGAAAAAAAAAAAAAAACGATACTCACATGAATATTATCCCTAAAAATCCATATTAACAGAAAATAATAATAATAATAATAATAATAATGTGTAGATAGATAGATAGATATAGATATAAAATTTGCAAATTAAAAAAATTCTTTTTACATGGTTCTAATTTAAAACTGCAAAAAAACACAAAAATATTATATACATTTTTTTTTTTTTTTTTTTCAAATTACGACGAAATTATGTACAATATATATATATACATATCAAATAAAAAGGGGAAAAATATATCTTTAAAAAGACTATCTTACATAATAAATATGAATTCTAGGGAATAATAATAATAAAGGCTTGCTGAAGAATGTTTTAAGCAGAACTTTTTCTTATAATTCATGCAGTCAATCTGCTTTACTCCTAAAACACCAAAACAAGTTTTTTTTTTTTTTTTTTTTTTTCCCTGTAAACTAGAACGTTGTATTAAAATTTTAATTACTTCTTTTAATTTGTGACATAATACTGAATACTGAAATAGAAAAAAAAAAAAAATAAATAAATAAAGTTATATAATAAATTTTATACTAAAGCATTCTTGATTTAAGAAAAAAATATGTAAACTAAAACAGATTTAACATATATATATATATAAAAGTTTAATTTTGTAAACTAATGAAAGATGTTTGATAAAGCAATTTAAAAATTTAATTTCGAAGATGAAAACTTTCTGAGAAGGATTATAAAATATACGTGTTGTTTTCATAAAAAATGGAAATTATATAGATTTTAGATCTTGTACAGTTTTCTTTCTTTCTTTTTTTTTTTTACTGCAAATGCAAATTAAAACTTTTTTTTTTTCTTTTTAACTGGCCAAAATATGTTACACTTAAAAAAAAAAAAAAAAAAAAAAACTTGAAATATATATAGGCTTTTGCCTCCAAGGCAGTGTTTTTTTGCACCTGATGAAGAAAGGCTACGTCCTTTCGAAACCGGTTGTGCTAGCTTAAAATTTATGGTGTGTAAAGAAGTTTTAAAATCTATATATTGATTGTACACCAGTTTTGAATTTAGTTTTATATATATACTAGTTTTTCATAAATATTGTATAGGGTTTCCAAACCTGCTATTCAGTTCGATACAAATTTTACAAAACTTTAGAATTTTTCTATATATACAAAAAGAATTACGAATTCATATTTATACATGCATTTATGATATATAAGTAAATATATCTTTGCGGACTAGCATTTTAGTCAAATATACTTTTTGCTGAAAATGTTTTTGGCACTTCAGCACGTGCAAAAACAGTCAATAGTTATTGGAAAAGGCACTCTGTACCAATCGCAACGCTTTTTCCTTCTTTGTTGATCAGGATTAACATCAGCGACTCGCCTTCTGTAATTAGCTTCATCCGCATTCTTTCTACTGGATGAGAGTCGGTCATTAAGTCGTCTCGATTGTAGACTATCATCTGAAGTTTTGCTGACAGGTTTGATCCTGCCGGACATCCGTCTTTTTTGAACAGTGTCCTCTACTGCTGTCTTGCCGTCTGACGCACTTTTCTTAAAAATTGTCATCCGTCTGTCTCGACATTGCCATCTTAAAATATGAACAGTTGTAGTAGCGGCTGGTACGCAGTGCATGCCGGTAGGAAATGAACAAGACCCTTTGCGGTCTAAACATGCCCCTTCACGAACCCACCTAGGCCAGAATGTAGGGCCTAAATCTTTCCAGGTGAATTCTACAGGACAAGAAGATCGTTTCATGAGCCAAGACTTAATGAAGTCTTCCAAGGGAAGAAGTTCGGGCTGAAAGTTTGCAAATTCAGCGGTGAGGTTGAGCTCGTTGATTTGTTCTAAGAGCCTCTCTTGTGCCCATCTTCCTGGCATGCCATCGAGATCAGGAACTTCATTTGAAGGTATAGAGATCATCATTTTTGGAGGTTTTTCATCAGACATCCATGAAGTCTGGAAGAAGAAGAAAAAAAAAATGTTAGTTACATTTTGGAAATTAATGATTTCGTATTTGTATTTACACTGTAAACGTTTATTAAAATTAATGTCTAAAGCCGATTTTTATTTATTTTTTTATTTATTTTTTAAAATTCATTGAACAATAGCTTTTTAATGAATAATTTCACGCTAAATTTAGAAAAATTACGAAAATAAAATGTAGAATTTAATTTATTTAGAATTCATTTAGAATTTATTTTTATGTGGTACTGAAATAAACGTAACTGAATCTCGATTGGAGAAATTAAAAATGCGAATGTTCAGGCATCAATACTGTATGTAATGCATGGATTATTTGTTTAACTGCTATAGTGACACCACGACTGAAGGAGCTGCGGCTGGCAGGGTGCCAAGACAATTTTATCCATGCTATAGGAGAAACAACACTGTTAAAAATAAAATGCTATATTTCACAAAAAAAAAAAAAAGATTCCATTTAGCTGCAACCAATATTCTGGTGCAAAATTTCTGTATTTCAGTGGTATTTACTTCCCTAACAAGACATTTGTCCATAATACATCCTGAAGATGTCCATAGGGTGTCCATAGGTGTCTTTTTCTATCCATAGGCAATCCCGAGGATGTCTTTTCCAGTATATGTATTGTTAGGGTACTGAAATGGCATCATTAAAATGGTGAAACATTGCACGAAAGAATTCGTTGCAGCTAATTGCAACTATTTTTCTGGTTAAATATAGCATCTTATTTTTAACAGTGAAGAAGGGAGAAGTTGTATTCTATTGTTTCGCTTTTGTTATCTAACGCAAAGCGATATCTACGCAAAGACTAAATTGATTAGGCTTTTTTACGCTAGGAATTTTCGCTAGTGTTCGGAGACTTTTGTTACCGACTGTACTGAATAAAAGCCTATTTAATTGGGAATAATTTGACACACCATCTTTATTCGTGAATGTTATATTTTATCGTGAATGTTATATTTCAGATTTCTGCTTAAGGAGTACTTATTTACAAGTAAAAACTTTAACATATTACACTGTTAAAAAAATGCAGAAAAAATACAGAAATTCTCTGTAATTTCAGAAAAAAAGTCGTAAAATACGTTTTGTCTACGTAATTTTT
Organism: Salticus scenicus; assembly: GCA_963930645.1. NCBI lineage: Eukaryota > Metazoa > Arthropoda > Arachnida > Araneae > Salticidae > Salticus > Salticus scenicus. The sequence continues at coordinate 238,273,687 of OZ005659.1, forward strand.
CCGTAATTTACGACTTTTTTTCTGAAATTACAGAGAATTTCTGTATTTTTTCTGCATTTTTTTAACAGTGTACAGAAACATAGTACAATAGTTTTCACTGTAGTTTTATAATTGCATGCTATTCTTTTAAATATTTTACCTTCTACAATTTTCATATACCAGTGTTTACAAAAATAAATTAATATTCAAAATATTTAACTACAACAGTGAAAAAAAATATATTTAGAATACCTAAACATATTGGATAAAAATAGGTAACGTTACTTTATGTTATATTTGAAGTCCTATAAATTTGGAGGCCCTGAGCCAGTACCTCATGTGCTCATGCCTTAATTTATCCCTGAATATTTAGTGTATAATTGTCGATATATTTAGTTTAACGTTAAAATAATTTGACTTTTATTTCAATATTCATGTAAGTTTTTTAGATACATAGCCGTTTTGGTGAACATTTAAAAGTGTGGAATTAAATAATAAATTATTGACTGACCTTAATCAAAAAATGCTAAAATTATTTGAGAAAGAATATGATTACTTGGTATATATCCATTAAAATATTTCGATCATTCAATGAAATGTGACATCGTCATAAAATTAAAACAAATAATTTTAGAAAATTAAATAATAGAATATTTTTACTAGTGTTTTTAGTATATATCTTAGCTTCCTATGTTATATTCTAAAGCAATACCAAAAGAATTTTACTATTTAATTTCCGAAAATTAATTTTTAAAAACTTTTGATAAGAGTGACATTTTACGTAAGGATATACATGGGTTAGTAATTCACATAAAACTAAATTATATATATATCTTAATATATATAAATCTCGTGTCACAATGTTTGTCCTCAATGGACTCCTAAACCACTTAACCGATTATAATAAAATTCGCACACCATGTGCAGTTCGATCCAACTTGAGAGATAGGATAGTTTAAATCTCAAATTATAGTCGCAATTTTAATTTATTGCTAATTATTTGTCTGTTATTATTTGACAGTCACAATTATCTGTTAACTCCAAATGATTCTAACAGATGTCGATACCTTTCGACTGGGTTGAAATGAAAGCTGAAATATATTTGGTGCTGCCATCTACACAAAGAATCTTCAACTTTTTAACCTATTAATAAATTTCGTATAATTCAATTATTTCCACTTTTTAAATTTTTGGTGTTAGCATAGCCGGCCACGTGTTACTTAGACTGAAGTGTAAATTGAATTCATATTATAATGAAGATAATACAGTGAAAATTTATTGCTAATTATTTGTCTGTTATTATTTGACAGTTACAATTATCTGTTAACTCCAAATGATTCTAACAGATGTCGATACCTTTCGACTGGGTTGAAATGAAAGCTGAAATATATTTGGTACTGCCATCTACACAAAGAATCTTCAACTTTTTAACCTATTAATAAATTTCGTATAATTCAATTATTTCCACTTTTTAAATTTTTGGTGTTAGCATAGCCGACCACGTGTTACTTAGACTGAAGTGTAAATTGAATTCATATTATAATGAAGATAATACAGTGAAATTAATCCTGTTTTTTACTTATTTGTGCTTCATTGATCAAAACTTTATAATTTAATCTGTATATATATATAAATTACGTGTCACGATGTTTGTCCGGGGTAAACTCCTAAACTAAGGAACTGATTTTGATGAAATTTTGCACACTGTGTGCAGTTTGATCCAACTTGAGAGATAGGATAGTTTTTATCTCAATTTATTGTCACAATATTGTTTTATTGCAATTATTTGTTAATTATAGACCTTTATTAAAGTTGCTCCAAAATATCTGTGAGTTCCATTAATTTAATTGTTGCCAAAAAAAAAAAAAAAAAAAAAAAAATACGAGTTCATTTTCTTTTGACATAAAAATAAATACATTTAATCAAACGTGAACGTTAAAAAATTATAAAAAGTTAAATTATGCATCTCACGAAAATTGACGTCATAATCAATTTAAAGATTTTATACACATTGATAAAGTGCTAATGTAGTTCTATCATAGATATAGTAATATATATAGATCTCTCATCCCCATGTTATCGTAGAAAGATTTTTGATGCCGAAAAAAGATAAAAAATAAAAGCTTTGGAAACAGCCATTAAGTGGTATTGAAAAAAAAAAAAAAAAAAAAAAAAGAAAAAGAAAAGAAAGAAAGAAATATGAATTTGAAACTGTATCTGGAGTCTTCCATTCCCCTTTAGCAAATAAATTATTCATAAATTTTATTTGCTAAAATATTAGTATGTATTCCCGTGTGTATTCACTCGGGGAAAGACGGCCATATTTTGGTAAAAACGTCGTCTTTTCCCAAATGAAAAGGAATAACTTTTTTCTCCCCAATGATCACTGTATTCTATATATGCTATACTATATCTATGAGTTCTATACGCAAGCGAAGTGTGACTCACTGACCGTCTGTGCAGCCAAGAAAAAGATTTCCTATGTTAATTGCCCACTGGATTTTTTGTAAGAAATTATTAAAAATCGAGGAAATTTATTTCCCGATTTTAATCCTTATATTTGGGTATAGATATGTATTAGTTATCGCGGGTGTTAGATTGAATTATTTTGCTGTCAAATTGACAAAATTTTAATTTTAAATTTTTAAACTCTGTCGCCCTTGGCTTTTTTTATTATTATTATTATTATTTGGCGATCAAAAGCGTAACACGAAAATATACATGCCAGATGTATGCATTGTACGAAATGTAATATGTATTATTCATTGTACGTATGTATGACATGTAATATGTATTGTACGAAATATTGTTTCATATTATTCATTACTCTTTTAATATAAGTTGTTAAAATAACCATGATTTTTGAAAGGAATTAAATATTTTCGCCAGATAATTTGGCGATATTCTTTTTTTTTTTCGCCAAGGATGACAGAAATGAAATCTATTCCGCTGCAAAATATTAGTATCTTACATCAGATATTTTATTTAGACATTTGAAAACAAATTTGACTTCAAACTATGATAGAATATTTATCATTTTCCTTTTAATTTGTATATTATTAGTATATTAAAATTTAAAAGCATGGTATATAATTTTTTTTTTTTTTTTTTTTTTTTTTTTTTTTTAAATCTTATAATTATTCTTATCTTAATCCTCAATGTTTCCCATCTTTATTGACTTGAATTTACTATTAAAATTTTAACATACTCAAAAACTTCTCATCACTTCGTTAAAATACACTAAACTTTTCCAAAATCTTTTTCTATTTAAAATGATACATGTATTTACTTTAAATGTCCAATATTTCATAAGATTTCCAATTTTAAAGTTTTAAAATATTTATCAAATTTACTTATTTTTCTGGTTTAGCCTTATTGTTTTCCCTTTTATAACTACAGCTGTTGCCGTCTTTAAAATATTTAAAATGATGAGGTCATTTAATAGTAAAATTATCCATTATAGCATATATTATATTTCACTCCTCCATAAAAATTGATTTTAAAATCGTCTGTTTCTTTTATACTTTTATTTTAATAGAATTTTAATAGAATTTAATTTATATATTAGTCATTTTAGCAATTTTATCCAAAGTAGCATTAGAAATAATATATATCACTTCTCCATTAAAATTTATAGGACCCTGCAATAAAATTAATTTGTGCTTAATATCAACACTACGAAAATTTTTATCAATCGCTTCCAAATTTTGACCTAAGTTTCAAATCTCAACCCTGTGGGTTTTTACATCGGCTACAACGTTTTCGTCTTTGTTCGTAAATAATAATTTAACTGTACTAAATAGTTTACAGCCGTATAATTCAACGTATAACTTAGTCACAGCAACGCGTGGCCGGGTCTGCTAGTATATATATATATATATGTATGTATGTATATAAAGGAAAGAAAAATATATGCACAACTTGGCAATGATATTGTAAATGCTCTGAAAAAGAAAAAATATTTCTTTTTTTAAGTTAATATTTATTGTTTGTTCATATGTGTAATATTATAATTTGTTATAACTGAAACCAAATACTTCACATACAGCATATCTATTAACATTTCCTCTCTATATATACCATAGTTTTAAAATAGTAATTTTTTACCTTTCTAAGTGCATTAAATTAATACAGAAAAATTATCATCGAAAATACTTGTGGTGGCAAAAAGTAGAACACTATCCATCTGTACATAGTATCTGCATTTACATCCATGTTTAAAATGTAATATTATTTAACCAAAAACATGCATGTAAATAGTTATTGATACTCAGTTTTATTTTCTTTTAAGAGCTTTTTTAATCAATGCCAAAATACCATTTTATAGCTCATTTTCTAGTTTTGATTTAAGTAAAAAAGAAATAAATTAGAAACTTATTCATCTAATATATCTCTGATCACAAGATTATAAATGTTAGAGAAATCTTAGATATTTTTAAATAGCACTTTTAAAAAGGAATTAGCTTAGTAATTTACGGAAAAAATATCAAAATTTTGGATTCAAAATCTCATAATAGGTTATTTACAACGTGATAATAGAGCACAAATCTATATAAATTCTAAAATGGCACTGCATTTTAAAATAGTTTATTTACAGATAGGAAACAAACATCATAAAATTTCAAAACACAGAAGAATTACTTCTTTTAAAATAACTTCTTTCTTTTAAATTATTTCTTTCAAAATAAATGTTTTCTTCTTCTTGTCTGATGGTGGTTTGAGTTTAATTTTTTCAACAGAAAACAATTGTTGCGTGTGTTGTAATTTTACGGCATTTGTTTTCAAAATTATTATTCTTTAGCTCTCAACGCTGGTTCTTCAGTGCTTTTTACTAAAACCTTATTTTAACATTTGGGGCTATTTAAATAAAATTTCGATTCTGAAAAAAAAAAAAAAAAAAAAAAAAACAGAAAAAAGTTAGAGAGACAGAAAGAGGAGAGGAGCAGGAAGAAGGAAGGAGGAAGGAGAAATAGAAAAGAGAGAGTGAGAGGAGAGTTAGCGAGATATCTGATTGATGTGACTTTCATATTGATATAAACTATTAAAAAAAGAAAAAAAAAAAAAAACGAAAATATTCTACATTATTTAAGATTTTAACATACTAAATGAAAATTGTGGTGTACTCAGTAAATTCTAAATCAATATTAACATTGTTATTAATTAATAGCGTACATCAGTCATTGATTACAAAGGTAAGGTATACTACATCATTGACTGACGTCAGGGTGGTGGTGGTAAAGCCGATTTTCTACCTTAGTGACCTAATCGTGGACGAGATACCTTTCGCGGCTTTCTTTTTAAAGGGGCTATCACATATTCACGCGAATTTCGGAGAAAACCACGGAAGACTCCTAAAACGAGCGGTACCTGGGATCGAACCCGACACATCACTAGCTCCACAGCAGAAAATCTAGGCCTCTGATGGGGCTAGGACGTTAAGAATTTTAAGCATTTAAATATAGTTTGTATTGGAACTCTGTTAGAATTTCTTGATGCAAGAGGCTTCTGTCGTACTGTTCTGTAAATGTTCTTTTTCGTGAGGGGAAAAGAAAATGCTTTACTTGCAGTTATATTTGATATGCAACTGCTACAAAACTTTTATTAAAACGAGAATATAAAATTGGAAATATTCTGCATATTTACCTGGTAGTCATCTCCCATGAGTTCCAGTAATATTGATTTATCCAGATTTTTCTTTCCTGGTTTTCTTCGGCGCAGATATCGGCTACCCCCTTGGGAAGGCAAAGAAGGCCTTCTGGGTCTGGTCGTTACCGGACGAATCGTTGGCAAGGGTCTCACTTTTTCTGGTTTCACTGGCCGAACAGGAATCCTCTCGTATGCAAATCCAGCGTCGGAATGTTGACTCAACACGTAATCCAGGCATAAAGATATTAGTAGGAATATGTAAAAATATTCGCGTATCATGATGCCTGAAATGAAATGAATATTGTCGTTTTACAATGAAGAAAAGTGTAGCAAAGTTCTTTTATTATTACAGTAAAACCTCTCTGAGTTGGACACCTACGGTTCCAAGAAAAAGTGTCCAACTTAGAGAGGTGTCCAACTTATAGGGGTGGTTACTTTTTTAGATTTAATTAAACTGTATCTATGCATGCCTTTTAACTTTTAATCACATCTAAATATAATACAATTAAGTATTCATTACTTATATACAAAAAAGAATTAATTTGCCAATAATCTAAATTTAAAGTAGTATATTGTGGCCATAATAACACTTTCTTCTATAATTTTTTATATAACAGCGCCATCCACCAGTTAATATGCACGAAAATTTTATCAATATAACTTCTCTCAATAAGGATTTTGCATGTGCATTTTGGTGCAATTTTATCCAATAGACGATGATATAGTCATACCGAAAATCGGAGAATTTGAGTAAAAATAGCATCACCTATCTGCTGATCTATACCCAAATTATGCTAATATTTATTTTCATAACGGCCATCTCACATATGAAGTTTGGTGAATCTATTCACTCTAGAAACTGAGATATAGTTTCCCGGTGAACGGGGAAAACTGCAGCATAGCAGCAACACCTGTCAGCTGGAATGCATCCAAGTTGATTCAGCATCGTTTTTTATTATAGATCTCTCCTATATTAAGTTTAGTGCAATTGTACACTCAAGTTAAACTTGGTAGGAAAAATAAAAGGGACAAATGAAGAGGAACCCTACCAACCAAAATGTATTTTATAATGCCTATTTTAAAACAGTCTAAGTCAAAACATGCCTGTAGGCTCTCTGCGGAATATTTCCGAAAGAAAAAAGCAAGAACAATTCATGCAATTCAATAAAAAGAAAGACTCTTGCATTATGCACTAAATTACAGTAATTTGGGAATGTTTCAACTGAAGAAAAGAAATATTTTTTATAAGATAAGACAGAGGTGAATATATTTTGACAAGAAACATTTTTTTTTTTTTTTTAAAGATATTTACAGCTATTTCTACAAGGATAAATAAAATTTCTAAGAAAGGAGTGAGAAAATGGAAGTTTTATTTCTTTTTTTTCCTGTCTCATCGGGTAAAAGTGTCCAACTTAGGGCAGTATTTCAATGTCGAACTTCCAAGTTAGAGGGGTGACCAACTTATAGAGGTTGGACATAATGTTAATGCTATATATGGATACATTCCGTTCCGAGAAAAAGTGTCCAACTTAACAGGTTTCACTGTATTATTATTATTATTTACAATTAACACATTTGCATCATAAGAAAATATGAAAAGAAAAAAAACACACTTTTGTTTTATTATATGGAAGTACAAAAATGACTAGAAGAAAAAAAAAAATAATAATAATATTTCAACATTATAAGAAAAAATAAATTGCTTAAATTTCTAGACATAACTGTTAAAAAAAAAAAAAGAGGAGATGTTTCGGCTTATATGTACGCTAATGATGCAAATGGGTTAAAATAAGAACAAGAATGCAAATAAGAAATGAAATAATAAAGTTGTCTTTTACAGTTTTCTTTTTGTGCTAGATGTCTACATTTTTTTAATAAATAAAAATCATAAATTGAGAGGGGAAAAAAAAAAAAAAAAAACCCTCACAATAAATTTTTCAGGTCAAAAAGAATAGTCAAGAGTTCGTCATAAAGTTGTTCACAAAAAGTTGGCATGAGTGCAGCCAATACAGCGACAACGCACAAAACTGAAGCAAGCGACGAGCTAAAATGAATAAAACTGTAAATCAATATAAATGCTGGCGTAAAAAAAAAAGAAGAAGAAGAAGAAGAAGGAAGAAGAAATATTTTATAAATAAATAAATGGAAGTAACTAAAGAATTAGTCCCCCCCCCCCCCACCACACACACAAGGGAAAAAAAAAATCAATGTGCAAGAGAAAAATGTATTTTGTGCTCTTTGTTTGCTGCACCCGTTGCTTACTCTGTTCGCCTGACGATGGGTCGCAGTTTTATTTCGCCCCGAAAGAATTGTTGTAAGTGCTTTGCCTTTTAGGGTTTTACAAAGATTTTTATTTATTAGTTTTTAACACCAGGTCTGCGTTGGTTGCAGCTAAATTTGTGCTAAGTTTCCACATTTAAAAAGTGATTATTGCTAAAACAGATCCCTTAATAGTGAAAATTACCTCTAAAATATTGGTTGCAGCTAAACTGTTGCTAAGCTTCAACATTTAAATAGTAATTTTTACTAAAATGGAACTATTAAAGTGGCGAAAATAAGCTACAAAATATTGAATGCAACTAAATTAGAACCATTTTTCTGGTAAAATGTACCATTTAATTTTTAACAGTATAAATCAGTTTTACTCTTTTCTGAATTTTACATAATTAATCCCATAAAATGTATTATATATAAATTCTTTCATGTTTTCCTACAAAAGAACTATCATACGAACATTATTTTTCATAATGTTAATTCTTTAATAAAGTAATATACAACATCAGTTAACAAACATGAGATTATTATTATTATTATTATTTTTTTTTTCAAATTTAACGTTAATAAAACAAACTTGAAATAATTTGAGTGATCATATTATATTATAATTATACTTTGTAGAAAATATTTATATAGTTCTTTCAACTATGACCTGTAACATACTTATTCAATTTTATCTTAATCGAATGTAAAGTTTTGAAACTAGTACACTTAAAATAATTTGAGTCCATAGACCATAATTAAAAATAATTTTTCATTGTGTCGCCGTATAAAGAACTGTAATTTTTGTACTCATGAAAATTTATACATCCAATAATTTCTGTATAAAGCGCATGTTTGGAAAGTAAAAAGTAATAATAAAATAAGTAATCTCGTTAATAAAGTAGAAGATGTTAAACTAAACAGACATTCGAGGTTGTATAAATTGTTTATATATTAAAAAAAAAAAAAAAAAAAAAAAAAACCTTAGCTCTATTAAAAATCAAAACAGACGAAATATTTTCAAGCTTGAATCAATCCACTTTTGTAAATTTATGATTGCAATATTTTATTTAAATTTATTTTTACGCATCAAAAAGAAAATCAGGGGGAAAAAAAAATGAATGTGGATTACTATTTAACAGTTTATGTCGAATATACTCGTCTCCGCTGAAAAATAACAAGAATGGGATTGATGCAGTTACTTATACCACAATTTACAAAAGTAAATTATCTTCTTGTTCAATCTAAAATAAATAAAGGAAAAAAGTCTTCATAAATAGTGGTGGGAAATTTGCGTCAATTTCCTATCCCTGAATAATCAACCAGGCAGGGGAAAAAAAAAAAAAAGAAAAAAGAAAAAAAAGAAAAAAAAGTAATAATAATAATAATAATAATAAATAATAATAAATAAATAAATAAAAAGTAAATAAAATTAAATAAAAATAAATAATAACAAAAAAATAAATAATATATATATGACAGGTATCGTAATAAAATTTAACCTTAATATTTAGCAATTAATAGATACAAAACAATACCAACACAATAAAAATAGAACTGGTCGTAACATATAGATAAGACTGACACAAAAATGTTGCGATACAGATTAAGAACCAATAAGAGACAAAAAAAAAAAAAAAAAAAAATTACTTATTCCGACATGAATAATAATAATAAAAAAGGACCATACATATAATGAAATAATTAAATAAACAGTTTGAGGGTTAAAGGCGAACATGTTACACTATTTTTTTTTTTTTTTAATTAAAAATTGAAAGTAGAAGATGCACTTCGCATAAATATTAAGACAATTAAAACAAGCTTAAATTTTACTTCTACAAATCAAAAGAAAAATTAGAGAAAAGAAAACTGATTACATTATTTTACTAAAAAAAAAAGTTGAGATTATAATACACATATGTATTTTCTAATCTTACAAATTAAAATGAAAAATAAGTATTAAAATAATCACAATGTTAATAAATAAAGAATTAATAATTAATGCGATAGTGATGGCAATATTAATAATAATTATTATTGTTTTTAACTGTGTAATTTGAAATATATATAAATAAATAATACTAAAATAAAATAAAACTTGCTCGTCCCCTCCCTTTAACCCGTTAACGCCCGAATTAATTTTGCAAAATATTATTAGCTGATTATTTCACTTCTAAATTAATATAGACAACTGACAATAAAATATATTAACTTAAACAATTCTGATAGTTTTAAATTTAAAGCCTATCCTCATTTATTGACGTTCAGTGTTCTAGCGAGAAAACTTCGAGAAAGAAAAACTTTGAGATAACAGATTAATTTCCTATTATATGTTGACCAAGATCTCGAAAGTAAAGTATTATAATATATATTATTATTCAATTTGATTTAAGTTAGTATACCTGCGCAAAAAGCAAATATAGGTGCGACGAATGAAAAATCATAAAATGACTATCCAAATTATGAAAAAATAATTAATAGTAGGCACATAAAACTTTCAGGGATCATTTAGAGTGACGCTATAAACTGTCACTAAAAATCAGAAATCATTCCAAGAAACCACAAAAAATATACGTGCCATTTTATTAGCTGTCCTCAAATGAGGACACTGGGCGCTAACGGGTTAATACAGGTTTTGAAAGGCGACACAAATTGTTTTAATATGAGCATTAAAATAACTGAAAAATAAATTTAATGCATGGAATATTAAAAAAAAAAAAAAAAAAAAAAAAAATTGTCAATCTTTTGAAAATTAAATACGGTAATACATTAACTTATTTTTAATAAAGATAAACATACAAATTATTTTAATATGTGCATTAAGATAAGTGCGAAATCTTTTAAATGCATTAAATATTCTGAAATTGGCAAGTCAATTCTTTTTCCTCTACACTTCTAAAAACTCAATGCGGTAATGCATATATATATATATATATATATTTAATAAAATTAACACCAACCAGGGGTCGATCCAGGCAAAAATTAGAGCTCTTTCGTTGCCACTTCAAAAAATTTCATATTATAAAAAGCGCCTCTTCACAAAATTCAAATCTTTGAAAAGGGCCTATAAAATCTATAGAATGGGACCCTTCATAAAATTCAAATTTATAAAAACAACCCTTTAGTAAAATTTCATTTTTATAAAAATGATCGTTTTAAAAATATTTTTTATATTTTTGCTATTATTTTCTATGTGTGCTTATACTCGGTTCATTGAAAGCACTAATCACTTTATATTAAACGTTATCTAGAATGAGCAATTAAATAAAAAGTTTTAAACGATTTTTTTTTTTTTTTTTTAACAAAAGTAAATAAAAATTTTACGAAACTATTTTGTTTTTCACAAAAAATGGGCAATAAAAAATAAATAAATAAATAATAAAAATAAATAAATAAATAAATAAAAACTCATTACAGTCAAACATGAGCCTACTATTAATAAACCCTAACACCAACTTGCTAGTTAATTTGACATGTATACAAAAAAATAGCTGAAAAAAAAAAAAAAAAAAAAAATTCGTGCTGTTTTGAATTAGTAATATGGCACCAGAAATTTTAGTTAAAAAATACTTATATTTTACCAAATACCTTCTTAAAGCTTATTTAAATGTTGTCCAGGAAACTTTCTGTGGTCAGTTTCTTTAACCCGTTAGTAGTCGCTAGTTGGTCGATTTGTCGCCCATCCTTGAGAGTTGCTAGATTTTTTTTATTCAATAAGCACCAAAAATTTTTAAAAGTGGCATTTGATATACATAAAACACGAATAAAATCGAAGAAACGTCGATCACATCACTTCTTAAAATTATTGGTGACAGTTAAATAAAAAGTGCGCAATCTGTAATAGGTGGAGCTGTTTACAGCGTCTACTAACGGGTTGAATCCAAAAAGCAACAGCATTCTTCGGCACACCTAATATTTTTATTTATTTATTTATTTATTTATTTTTTAATTTTCTTTAAATATAATATTAAAAAATTGCCAACTCAAACTCAAACTTAATTATCTTGTTTTATTTTTTATTTCCTTTTGCACGCGTACTTTTTATTTCCTAATTCAAAATTATTAAAAAAAACTTTTTCGATACTGTCCGTTTCGAGACTGATTATTAATTATCTTTTATTTTCTTAAAAAAAAAAAAAAAAAAGGAAGATTTTGGTGAAATTCTGGCAAAAGCAGAATTTAGTTTAGTACGGAGGACTATTAGCTTTTTTTTTTTTTTTTTTTTTTTTTTTTTTTCCAAATTATAACATCACCACTTTCAAATTATTCAATTATATTATCGATAAATTTTCGATTTCGATAAATGTCCAACTATCGTAAAACTGGTATCGTAAAAATCCGTAGATTGAGACTAATAGTCCTCAGTCCTAAAAAAATTTTTTTAATGCATGAAATATTCTTAAATTAGAAAAAAATAAAAAAATTTCTCACCCATTTAAAATTTCAATAGGGTAATGCCTGGTGCTACTTTTAGTAGACATCAGCATCAGCGTACGAATTGTTTTAATGTATGCATTAAAATAACTGAAATTTTTCTTCAATGCATGAAAAGATCTAAAACTGGAAAATCGATTATCTTCTCACACTTTTACAAGCTCAATACGGCAACGCCTTATTCAACTTTTAAGAGGCCTCTCCACTTATCGTTCCCAGAAGCCAGAGCCAATGTTATTCTATGAAGAATTTCGCCCCATCATAACTTATTAAGTAATACATATTTTTAAATTCCGTTTTCACATTCAGAAACTTAACAACTATTAAACAATTTATCGCTTTCTAAAAATTATTTTTAAAAATTTTTAATAATTTATTTTGAGGTTGTAAAACGCGAATTTTCACAATGTGAAATTTTTCATTTTTGAGCTTAAAAATGAAATCTTAAAAATAAAAAAATTCAGTTTTTAGAAAGCGATAAATTGTTTAATAGTTGTGAATTTTCGGAAAATGAAAGCGGAATAAAAAAAAAAAAAAAATATGCATTAGTTAATGAATTATAATGGGGCAAAATTTCCCACAGAATAACATTGGCTTCGGCTTTCCGTGACGTAAAGTAGAGAGTTCCCTTAATAGGCCCCGTCAGTGACTAAGAGGTTTTGCTCTCTGAGCTGTAAGAAGAGAAGTGCCTGAATCAAACTCAGGTCACACTCATCGGTCCAGCCGTTCGGAGTTTTCTGTGGGTTTCTCTAGAACACGTGAGAATATGCTCTAAGATCCCCTACGGAGGACATTCATCCCAAGCCTATATTCCTAGCACTGACTATTAGTCTTAATCCCTGCACCAACACCTATTTTTAATAGACACCAGCATAGGAATTGTTTTAAAGCATGCATTAAAATAATTGAAAAATTTCTTAAATACATGAAATATTCTTAAAATGGAAAATCAATTTTTTTCCTTCTCTCACATTTAAAAATTCAATACAGTAATGCACAATTTTACTTTCAACCCAACATCAGCATATAAATTGTTTTAATGTGTGTATTAAAATAAATGAAAATTTTCTTAAATGCATGAAATCTGTACTGATAAGTATAAAGGACTTAAGTCCATATTCTTAATTTTTCAGGAGACGAAAAATAAAATTAAACTAACTAAAAACTAATCAGAAGAATGGATTAGGAAAAAGGGATTAGGTTGATTTATACCCTTTATACCGTTCAGTGATTGTCAATCTTCATTTAATAAAGGGAAAAAAAAAATGAATTAAATATTTTATACGAAAGATTAATGCTAAATTTCTGACTTGAATCTTTTTTTACCAATGGATTTTCTCAAAGACTAAATGACATAGATTTCAATCCATTATAGCAATCGATAAAGAATTTTTTTCTGAGTCTGACTATGTACTTAACTCAAAATCGACATTTTTGAACTTAAATCCTTTATACTTATCAATACAGAAATATTCTTAAACTGGAAAATCAATTCATTTTTTCCCTCACACTTTTAAAAACTCAGTACGGTAATGCATGACCCTACTTATAATTGACAACAAACATCGACAAATAAATTATTTTAATGTGTGTGCTTTAAAATAACTGAAAATAATTTATATGCATAAAATATTCTTAATTTGGAAAATTAATTTTTTTTTCAAACTTTAAAAAACTTAATACGGTAATACGTGATCTCGCTTTTAATAGGCATCAACAACAACATATATATTATTTTAATGTCTGCATTAAAATAACTGACACTTCTTTTTTTTTTTTTTAATGCATTGAATATTATTATATTGGAAAATGATTTTTTCCCTACTCTTTTAAAAACTCAATGCGGTAATACATAATTGCCAACTTCTACGCTTTTTGAATACCAGACATTTTTTTAAACAATATCTTTTTAAAATTTCTGTGACAATTTTCACTGATTAAATAAAAGAAAAAGAAATCTATACAGTAATATTAAAAAGTCGTAAACGTCGACAGATATGATACACTGAGAAATTTTTTTATAACTGACATCTAGAATCTGAGTTGTGGGAATGTGAGTTAGAATTCTGGAGCGTTTTCCTATATTATCGAGGCCAAACCTATTTAAAAATCTCTGCAAATAAATGCGAATACAAGAGGCTAGTTTTAGCAATTGTAATCTTGTTTCACGACCCAATTCTAGAAAATGAGGCGAGATTTTCTCGCAATACAAAGGATTCAGAATATTCAGAATATTGTTTCACCACCTAAAAATGTATAGACTAAAAATTCTAAATCATTTCGTCTATTCAGCATATTGGTGTGCCTTATACGCATAGCTCGGAAATCTATATTTCTAGTTTAGGGATTTAGAAAATGGCCACTTATTCGCTCTAGATGAAGGCGGTATATATATATATATATATATATATATATATATATATATAAAAAGGCAAATGTATGAAATATTTTTAAAGTAAAAAATCAATTTTCTTCCTTAAATTTCTAAAGACTCAATACGGTGATACACGAGTCTGCGTTTAGTAAACATACGAATCGTTTTAACTTGGGGTTAAAATGACGAGAGAAAAAAAATTTAAATGAATAAAATATTCTTAAAATGGAAAATTCTTTTTTGTTTCTCTCATTCTTTTAGAATCTCAATGAGGTAATGCATCAGTGTACTTTTAAATAACATTATCGTTTTAAAAAATTAAAGAACACGCTTTTATAGAAATGTGAACTAAAAAGCACAAAATATCTATCTTAGTATTAAAATGCAGGGTAAGAGAAAATCGCGTGAGTGACACACCGTAATATTTACATACATTTAAATCTTTCATTAAAATAACTTAGAATTAAACGAAAACCATTTTAAAAAAATCTCCCCTGACTGGGATCGAACGCTAGACCTTCAGCTTCGCAGCGCGGAACTTTACCTCACAGCCACAGCCTTCACGTAAGGAAAGTCTTTTTTTACATTATAGATATTTTGTTTGCTCCCAGAGCGGTTACAAACATTCATTATACATACAAACATATATACAGGTGAAGCTAATAAAAGCGTGTTAAAAAACACTTAAATCAACATACAATTTTTCTAAAATATGATACGTTTATTAAAATAACTGATTTCTTTAAAATGCATAATTTTTTTTTTCTATTTTTAACATTTTGAAAACTCAATACTGTAATTAGTTTACTTTTATTAAAATAAATAAATAACTATACAGATTATTTTAATATGTACCTTATTATTATTATTATTATTAATGTACAGAATATTCCTAAACAAGAAAATCATTTTTTACCTCAAACTTTTTAAAACTCAAAACGGCAATGACTGATCCTAGTTTTAATAGACACCAACACCAACAAAATATTTTTAGTGGAATTTTTTTCCGCATATTTCTAAACAATCAATATGTTAATACATGATTCTACTTTTAGCAGACACCATTGGCAACATATAATTTGTTTTAATATGTGCATTAAAATAACTGATTATTTTCTTTATACGTTCTTTCTTCTCTTTCTTCTCTTTTCTATCTTTTTTTTTTTTTTTTTTTTTTTTTAATGCATGAAATATTCCTAAGACGAGAAATTATTTTTTTCTCACCTTTTTAAAAACTCAATACGGTAATGCATGATTCTACTTTCAACGTAAACCGACATCAATATTTGTTTTAATATGTGCATTAAAATTACTCAACCTTTTTTTTTTTTTATATATATATATCAATGCATGACGTATTCTTAAAATTTGAAAATTATTTTTTCCCCTCATCTTTTTAATCACTACGGTAATCAGTACGGTAGAGCATGATCCTACCTTTAATACACATCATCAACAACACATAAACTGTTTTAATGCGTGCATTTAAATAACTGAAACTTTTCTTTTAACGTATTAAATATTATTATATTGGAACATTTTTTCAACCTTTGAAAAACTCAATGCAGTAATACGTAAATTTCCAACTTTTACTTATTTTTGGCAACCAGAAATTTTTAAAACTTTTTTTTTTTTTTTAAATTTCTGCAACAGTTTTCCCAGATTAAATAAAAGAATAAAAACACAACAATAGTAATATTAAAAATCGTAAAAGTTAGCAGCTATTGCAATGCATGAGTCTACTTTTAATAAAAACCAACATCAATATAAAAATTTATTTAATATGCGCATTAAAATAATCGAAAATTTTTTAAATGCACGGAGTCTTTTTAAAAAAGGGTGGCCAACGTTAGAAAATTTTCAAATTCCCTGACATTTTTTTCACCATTTTCCCTGACTTACGCTGTTTTTCCCCCAAAAATTTCACAAAATTAGCGAATAATTTAGTAATTTATAATAACGAGCTTTCAAATATCGCCTATTTACAGAAAATTTGTCAAAATTCCCTGAGTTTACATGAAATTCCCTGACTTTTCCCTAATTCTCAGACATTCCCTGACTAGCCCCCCCCCCCCCCCCGTAAAATTAAAAATAATTTCACCCATAAATCCATAAAAATTCAATAAGGTAATACATGAGCCTACTTTTAATAAATATCAACATTAGCATATGGATTGTTTTAATTTATGTATTAATAAATAAGAGGGGAAAAAAATTAAAACGCATGAAATATTGAAATGGAAAATCGCCCCCTCCCTTCAAATTTTAAAAATCTCAATACGGTAATGTATAAGCATACTATTAATAAACACTAATAACAACAGAGAATTTGTTTTAATGTGTATATACATTAAAATAACTGATCTTTTAATTTTTTAATGCCTGAAATACTATTAATTTGGAAAAACAATTTTTTTTTCTTATCTCGAGAGTTAAAAAATTTAATGTGGTACACGAGCCTTCTTTTAAATACCAACACCAACGTTAATATTACTAACTAGCAAACCTATGAAAAACTTCCGCATTTTAATTTTTTTCTTATTTACTTTTAAAATTTGAAAGTCTTAAATATTATACAATTTTAACCACCTAATTAAAATTTTATTTACAAAAAGTCAAATTATTATTAGAATCAAATTAACACTGTGCAACAGTGAAACCAAAATCATTCAAAGAAAGGTTTTAAAATGAAATTCATGGTCGACGACCCAAATTTATTTCTTCCAGTTTTAGTACAGGATCCCCATGGCGCCTTTTAAATTTTTGTCACCATGTTGGCGATCACTTTTTATTTTATTTATTTTTTTTTTTTTTTTGGCACAATATTTTGTTTAAAAAAAAAAAAAATTCCTCTTTTGATTACATTTTTTATGATTGTGTTTTTTAGTCAGTTTATGATAAAAATCCATATTCTGTATATATCTTTAAAGAACTGGTAGGTTTTAAATGGCGTTTGCAAAGATTCTGAAGATGCAAATTTTAAAAATACATTTTTCCATAAAACAATCTCAACGTTAGAAAATTTTCAAATTCCCTGACATTTTTTTCACCATTTTCCCTGACTTACGCTGTTTTTCCCCCAAAAATTTCACAAAATTAGCGAATAATTTAGTAATTTATAATAACGAGCTTTCAAATATCGCCTATTTACAGAAAATTTGTCAAAATTCCCTGAGTTTACATGAAATTCCCTGACTTTTCCCTAATTCTCAGACATTCCCTGACTAGCCCCCCCCCCCCCCCCCGTAAAATTAAAAATAATTTCACCCATAAATCCATAAAAATTCAATAAGGTAATACATGAGCCTACTTTTAATAAATATCAACATTAGCATATGGATTGTTTTAATTTATGTATTAATAAATAAGAGGGGAAAAAAATTAAAACGCATGAAATATTGAAATGGAAAATCGCCCCCTCCCTTCAAATTTTAAAAATCTCAATACGGTAATGTATAAGCATACTATTAATAAACACTAATAACAACAGAGAATTTGTTTTAATGTGTATATACATTAAAATAACTGATCTTTTAATTTTTTAATGCCTGAAATACTATTAATTTGGAAAAACAATTTTTTTTTCTTATCTCGAGAGTTAAAAAATTTAATGTGGTACACGAGCCTTCTTTTAAATACCAACACCAACGTTAATATTACTAACTAGCAAACCTATGAAAAACTTCCGCATTTTAATTTTTTTCTTATTTACTTTTAAAATTTGAAAGTCTTAAATATTATACAATTTTAACCACCTAATTAAAATTTTATTTACAAAAAGTCAAATTATTATTAGAATCAAATTAACACTGTGCAACAGTGAAACCAAAATCATTCAAAGAAAGGTTTTAAAATGAAATTCATGGTCGACGACCCAAATTTATTTCTTCCAGTTTTAGTACAGGATCCCCATGGCGCCTTTTAAATTTTTGTCACCATGTTGGCGATCACTTTTTATTTTATTTATTTTTTTTTTTTTTTTGGCACAATATTTTGTTTAAAAAAAAAAAAAATTCCTCTTTTGATTACATTTTTTATGATTGTGTTTTTTAGTCAGTTTATGATAAAAATCCATATTCTGTATATATCTTTAAAGAACTGGTAGGTTTTAAATGGCGTTTGCAAAGATTCTGAAGATGCAAATTTTAAAAATACATTTTTCCATAAAACAATCTCAACGTTAGAAAATTTTCAAATTCCCTGACATTTTTTTCACCATTTTCCCTGACTTACGCTGTTTTTCCCCCAAAAATTTCACAAAATTAGCGAATAATTTAGTAATTTATAATAACGAGCTTTCAAATATCGCCTATTTACAGAAAATTTGTCAAAATTCCCTGAGTTTACATGAAATTCCCTGACTTTTCCCTAATTCTCAGACATTCCCTGACTAGCCCCCCCCCCCCCCGTAAAATTAAAAATAATTTCACCCATAAATCCATAAAAATTCAATAAGGTAATACATGAGCCTACTTTTAATAAATATCAACATTAGCATATGGATTGTTTTAATTTATGTATTAATAAATAAGAGGGGAAAAAAATTAAAACGCATGAAATATTGAAATGGAAAATCGCCCCCTCCCTTCAAATTTTAAAAATCTCAATACGGTAATGTATAAGCATACTATTAATAAACACTAATAACAACAGAGAATTTGTTTTAATGTGTATATACATTAAAATAACTGATCTTTTAATTTTTTAATGCCTGAAATACTATTAATTTGGAAAAACAATTTTTTTTTCTTATCTCGAGAGTTAAAAAATTTAATGTGGTACACGAGCCTTCTTTTAAATACCAACACCAACGTTAATATTACTAACTAGCAAACCTATGAAAAACTTCCGCATTTTAATTTTTTTCTTATTTACTTTTAAAATTTGAAAGTCTTAAATATTATACAATTTTAACCACCTAATTAAAATTTTATTTACAAAAAGTCAAATTATTATTAGAATCAAATTAACACTGTGCAACAGTGAAACCAAAATCATTCAAAGAAAGGTTTTAAAATGAAATTCATGGTCGACGACCCAAATTTATTTCTTCCAGTTTTAGTACAGGATCCCCATGGCGCCTTTTAAATTTTTGTCACCATGTTGGCGATCACTTTTTATTTTATTTATTTATTTTTTTTTTTTTGGCACAATATTTTGTTTAAAAAAAAAAAAAATTCCTCTTTTGATTACATTTTTTATGATTGTGTTTTTTAGTCAGTTTATGATAAAAATCCATATTCTGTATATATCTTTAAAGAACTGGTAGGTTTTAAATGGCGTTTGCAAAGATTCTGAAGATGCAAATTTTAAAAATACATTTTTCCATAAAACAATCTCATCAGACAATTGTCGTCCTTTTTTCCTATTAGTCCATTGAGCTAAGTGCGCGTGCTTAAATATTGTCCATGTATAAATATTATTTTTTAATCCTCGCGTATCGTATCGTTTCGATAAAAAATAATTGAAACTGGTCCACGTTAGAGAAATATTATATAGATTATTATTTTTGATGAAAGTTACCTTCATTAAAAAATTATATTAAAAAAAGTGATATAAGTCAATCCGAGGCAAAGTAAAATAATTTGGAGCAATGTAAAATAATTGAGCTGAGTCCGCGTGTTTCAATATTGTCCATTTATAAATATTATTTTTTAATCCTCGCGTATCGTATCGTTTCGACAAAAAATAATTGAAACTGGTCCACGTTAGAGAAATATTATATAGATTATTATTTTTGATGAAAGTTACCTTCATCAAAAAATTATATTAAAAAAAGTGATATAAGTCAATCCGAGGCAAAGTAAAATAATTTGGAGCAATGTAAAATAATTGAGCTGAGTCCGCGTGTTTAAATATTTTCCATTTATAATTTTTTCTTTTATCCTCACGTATTTTATTAATTACATCACTATCGTATCGTTTTGACAAAATATAATCGGAACCGGTCCACTTTAGAGAAATATTATATAAATTACGTAAATATAGAAAGATACGAATAGTTTTCCTTTGTATTTGTTACAGCTATTTAATGAGAGTAACTGTATAAGAAAAAAGAAATAAACAAATAGCAAACTTTGTATCAATTATAAAACGAGAGATAACAATACTTAATCCGAGAAATAGAGAGAAAAAGATAGAGAGAGAAAATTTTCTGTATAAATATTAATATAAGATTATAAACGACTGAAAATGCATAGTATATAAATAATTTTTTTTTAAACCTACTATTAATTTATATAAAAAGGACTTTTAACTGCACAGGAAGAATTAAATAAAATAATACAAAAATATAACACTAATTTTCTTCCAAGCAAATTTTTTATATAATTTGTTAAACTAATTACAAACTGCTCGATGCACCAAATGTTTGTAAATTATGTAAACAAGTTATTATTTGACTTCTTTTTAAAGTCTATGAAATATCAAAGAAACAACTAGAACCTTACATTAAATTAATCCGATAAAAATGGGATTATATATAAACAATTTTTCCAATTTTTGTAGATTGAAGAAGAAATAAAATTTATAAGTAAAATAATAATAATAATAAAAAAAAAAAAAAAAAAAACTATATATATATATATATCGTTTACAGAAATATGAATATAATAATAATAATAATAATAATAATTCTCTTCCTTTTCCCCCTTTAACATTCCTACTTCATTTGTTACTTGAACTTATAAAATATTAAACTAAATACAAACAAGTGTAAATAGTGAAAATATTAAAAGGTTTCTTTCGTCGCGTTTAAAGGGCCAAACATCTACTGGTTTACGTCATCCCACTAGGAGAATATTACGTTTACAAAGTCAGACAGACAAACTTACCGTACTTCACAGACCACAAATCCAGATGAAGAGATGCTATTGATCCAAACACTTTGAGCTCCAAATCCTAAATGTACCCCCTGATTCACCAAGCTCTAGTACGTCAACTGAATTGGAACCCAAGGAGGAGGAGATTTGATTTTAAAAGGGGGAGGGATACAATGGGCGGCAATTAGGGAACAGTTGAAGTGGAAATTTTTCACAATGTCAACCAGGTATGCAAACTGAGGGAGGAAAGAGATGGGAATTTCCGGGGATAAGTCTTGCACGGGAATAAAAAATAATAATCATAAAGCCTTAGGGATTTTTACTGCATTATGAAAAAGTAAGTTTCGTTTTTTTTTTCTTAATTCAGATACGTCATGATTTCAGATTTATTGTGAGGTTTTTTTTTTTCCCCTTTCTAAATAAAAAGTGAAAGTCCTGACAACAAAAAGACTTGTCCCTTTTCTGTTATACGAGTATATGATAATAATAGCAATAATAAATAAAGTAAAAAACACAGAATTTAGGATTTTACATTTTGGCATTTAAAAAAAAAGTAAAGAAATAGAAAGAATTTTACTTATTTATTCATATTATGCGAAACTCGTTTCCCGATATGTCAGAATATAGGGAATAAAAAGTGAATAAATGAATTATAATTAATTGTAATTTATCAATAAGTACACGGTAAAGAAGAAGACAATTTCACTTGTTTTTTCTTTTTCTTTTCTGTTCTTCTCTCTCTCTCTCTCTCTCTTTTTGTCCAAGTGAGTCCTGACAACAGAAAGATTTATCCCTTTTCTGTTATATATAATAATAATAGTAATAATAAATAAAATAAAAACATAGAATTTAGTATTTTTCATTTTGGCATTTTAAAAAAAGTAAAGAAATAGAAAGAATTTTACTTATTTATTCATATCATGCGAAACACGTTTCCCGATATGTCAGAATATAGGAAATAAAAAGTGAATAAATGAACTGTAATTAATTGTAATTTATCAGTAAGTACACGGTAAAGAAGAAGACAATTTCATTTGTTTTTTCTTTTTCTTTTCTGTTCCTCTCTCTCTCTCTCTCTCTCTCTCTCTCCCCTTTTCTAAATAAAAAGTGAAAGTCCTGACTACAAAAACACTTGTCTCTTTTCTGTTTATGTATAACAATAATAGTAATAATAAATAAAATAAAAAAAGCGTAGAAGTTAGGATTTTTCATTTTGGCATTTAAAAAAAAGTAAAGAAATAGAAAGAATTTTACTTATTTATTCATATCATGCGAAACACGTTTCCCGATATGTCAGAATATAGGAAATAAAAAGTGAATAAATAAACTGTAATTAATTGTAATTTACCTGTAAGTACACGGTAAAGAAGAAGAAAATTTCACTTGTTTTTTCTCTTTCTTTTCTGTTCGTCTCTCTCTCGCTCTTTTTTTTTTCTTTTTTCTTTTGTATAAACTTGATAGACATCAATTAATGTCAAGGTGAAATTAAATGTAAAGTTATATGAAATTATGTGCGTTATTTCTTGAGCTAGAGTTGCTACAAAATTTTGTTTTCGCGAATCAAACGCACTCTTCAGGAATATAGAAAAAGTATAATAGTTTTTTTTTTTTTTTTTTTTTTTTTTTAAATAAAAAGAAGAGAAAAGGGAACGGGTGGCAGTTTTTATTGGTGTCTTGGATGATGGTTTTTTCCCAGTAAACTTAAATTTATTTTATTTTATTTATTTACTTTTTACTTTAAGGATTTCTCTCCCCCCCCCCCCCCAACTAGAGAGAGAAATGAAATAGGTGAAAATTAAACAGTTAATTTAAATAATGGATTTACCAGGAAAACATGAAGTGATTAGGGAGATAGTTTTGCTACCATATCTTCCTTTATATATTTTTTATTTATTATTATTATCATTATTTTTAATAGAATTTCAATCAAGTTGAAAATATATTTTTATTTAGATGCAGATTACATAGAAAAGAGATACTTAGGATAAATTTTAGAACACATTGTGTCATTTTGCAGTCTAAAATTAAACTTTCCTTTCTTTATCTTTTAAACTACATCTTTTTCATCTCGTTATAAATCTTTCTTTTTTTTTTTTTTTTTTTCTTTTTCTTTTCTGTTTAGCCAACAAAGATTATATGCTTTAGTCTGCGATAAAAACATCGTCACCATTTGTCTTTTGGCTAACTGGAATATATTAGGGTCAAACAATTTCCCATATTACGGGATACAGTTATAGTTACAACTTGTGGAAAAAAAGATTAAATTAAATTAAATTACGTATGTGTACTCATGTATAAGGCAAAATCACATTATAGTAAACGACAAGAAAGTAAAATGGTGCATAACTTATAAATTATGTAACTCTTTACCCTACCGCGGAATATAGTAATAAGTGAAATTTACGGAAAGAGAATTTGAAGAATGTAATTTAATGCATATGCTGACACATGTATAAGCCAAATTCGTTTTACAGTAAAAAATATAATAAAAGTAAAATCATGGATCATTCATAAGTTATGAAACACTTTGCTATATTATAGATACAGTTATAGTACAAATAAGAATGTGTCAGAGAATAACTGAGTGAATGTTATTATTATTATTTCTTTTATTAAGAAAACAAAACCATGCATTACTCATAAATTTTAAAACACTTTCTCATATTATGGGATATAGTTATAGTAAAAGTGAGAATGAACTAGTAAATAATTAAAATAATATAATAATTAAAAAAAAAAAAAAAAAGATGAAAAGTAATATTGTAATTATTGGTGTATCAGTCGCAAGTCAAATAAATATATTTTAAATATATAGATATTTAATAGATATAAATGCGTATTTATATCAGGTGCTGGTACATTATATTTTATTAGATACACTGTAAAAAATTGGTTCTTAAAAATAAGTTAAAAATAAGAGTATATTGTCTCAAAATAGCCCCGAAACAATATATACTTAAATTTGAAAGCCCATGTACTCATTTTTGAGTACATTGACATGTCAAACATGGGTATATTGGGATTCTTATTGGTCAACCCAATTTTTGAGCATGTCAATATACTCAAAAATGAGTACATGGGTTTTCAAATTCAAGTATATATTGTTTCGGGGCTATTTTGAGACAATATATACTTATTTTTAAGAACCTAATTTTTACAGTGTAAAGTTTCTGTTGTAAAATGGATATGTATGATCAGCACCTTATAAACTCATAACACAGTAACACAGGTCTGCATCAAAAAAAAAAAAAAAAAAAAAAAAAAACTATTTGAATCACCAACACTGCGAACAATTTATGATGGCATCCACAGAGTAACAGATATAAAAGGAGGGGGAAAACCTTTTTTTTTTTTTTTTTTTTTTTTTTTTTTTGAACATTCAACTATTTATTGGACAGTCACAAATAATTTTGAGAAGTGATATTTGATATGTATAATAGACGATATTTTGATTCCATTCGTCTTTTATGTATATTAAATATCACTTCTCAAAATTATGGAGTAATATTGAATAAAAAAGTCGCTAAGTCTGGTAACACTGTCACAATGTTTGTTTACTTTCAAAAATTTCCATTTATTTTGTTAAATTTAAGCCTTTTCCAGTCTTTTCCATTTATTTTATTATAGAAACTTTAACTCCATTTTCAGTAATTTTAAAAATGTTAATTATATTTTTAAATAAATTTCTTCATTAACTGATGGCATCATATCCTTCTAAAATATTATAATAAATACAAGTCTGCACCTTCATTTTTTTTCAACTATATAAATCTATATAATATTTCTCTAACGTGGACCGGTTTCAATTATTTTTTGTCGAAACGATACCATAGTGGTGTAATTAATAAAATACGTGAGGATAAAAAATAATATTTATACATGGACAATATTTAAGCACACGGACTCAGCTCAACAAAGTAATAAGAAAAAATGAGGACATATATCTGATGAGATTATTTTGCGGAAAAATATATTTTTAACAGTTGCTTCTTCAGAATCTTTGCATACGTCATTTTAAACCTAGCAATACTTACAGATGTATATACAGAATATGAAATTTTGTGTCATAAATTGACTAAAAACCACAATCATAAAAAATATAATTAAAATAGGAATTGGTTTATTTTATTTATTTTTTTTTAAACAAAAAAATATACCAAAATTAATAAAAAGTCATCGCCAACAGGTCGACAAAAATTTAAAAGGCATCGTGGGAGTCCTATATTAAAGCTGTACTGGCTGTGGAAGTATGAAAATTGGATCGTGAACAATTAATTTTATTTGGAGACCTTTCTTTGAATGATTTGGGTTTCACTATTGTACAATATTAATTTGGTTTTAATAATAATTTGGTTTCTGATAAATTAAAATTTTAATTAGGTGGTGAATTTGGTATAACATTTATGAGTTTGAAATTTTAAAGGTAAATAAGGAAAGAAAAAAGTGCGAATATTTCGCCCAAGTTTGCTAGTAATAATAATAATAATAATGTATAATATATATCGTTGTATACTCAAACTGTTCCATTTCTTAAGTACAATTTTTATATTAATTATTTAAAAAATAAATGCTTCCACGTTCATTTTTACTTTCCGAACACTATAGTGAGGAAAGTATTGTAATCATGTCAAAAATCCGAATTCGAGATTTTGATGTTTCTATACGTTTTGAGGTCCCCTGAGTCCGTTTTCACTATTTTTACGATGATGTGTGTATGTGTGTATGTGTGTATGTGTGTATGACTGTGAACACGCTAGCGTCTAAAGGCTTTGTTCGATTAACCTGAAAGTTGGTACGTATATTGTAAGTCACCATAGTACGAACCCTATAGATTTTGGTGAATCTAGCACTTATAGTTTTTTTACAGGGACACAAAGAAAAATTCTTTATCATTATGGCCTATGGGACCAAAATCTTAAAAGTGCGATAGCATCTAAACGCCTTATTCAATTGAGCAAAAATTTTATACCCATATTATAGGTCACAGATACTCAATCTGTATAGATTTTGGAGAATCTAGCACTTATAGTTTTTTTACAGGGACACAAAGAAAAATTCTTTATCATTAAGGCCAATGGGGCCAAATTTTTGAATGTGTGATAGCGTCTAAACGCCTTATTAATCTGAGCAAAAAAATTGTACACATGTTATAGGTTGCATTTGCACCAACTGTATAGATTTTGGTGAATCTAGCACTACAGTTTTTTTACAGGGACACAAAGAAAAATTCTTTATCATTATGGCCTATGAGACCAATTTTTTAAAAGTGCGATAGCATCTAAACGCCTTATTCAATTGAGCTGAAAATTTGTATGAATATTATAAATCACTGTTGCACTAACTATAAGCATTTTGGTGAATCTAGCATCTATAGATTTTTACAGGGACAAAACGAAAAATTCTTTATCATTATGATCTAAGGGCTCAAAGTTCAGTAGCGTTAAATAAAACCTCGTGTGATATATGGAGAAAAAAACACTCTATTATGGTTTTCTCTCTTTTGTTTGTTTAGCAATTCCTCTTTCTTTATTTTATCTACAAAACTGTTAGTTACTCAATGTTCGGAAAGTCGAGTGGAGTCACTCCAGATTTTTGTTCTTTACAAAAAAAGAAATATATTTATTTACTTTTGGCATGGATTTGTTTCTTTTAAATAATTTTAAAGTTACAATAGGGTTTTTATTTAATAGCTTTTCAACCAATTATCCGACAGAACTAAAAAATACGGAGTTAGCTAGATTTTTGTCTTAATTAATAAGTGAACCTATTTTTGATAAAATCTAAAAATCTGAACAAACTTTCACCTTTATATATAAGATAGATAAGATAAATTTATTAAGTACAAAAATATTTGTATGTTCATTCAGGGAGATAGAAAATTTGTACCGACGGCAAAATCGTTGCCTGAAAGAAATAATGCAACCTGTCGTACTAAAAAAAAAAAAAAAAAAAAAGGGGGGGGGGGAGCAGATTTTTGTTCTATTATAAAAAATGAATAAGTTAAAATCTTAAATAATATTTAAATAAAGACATTTGCAAAGAGTAAAAGTTTTTGTAAGGAAACGCCATATATTGTGAAAGCACACAGCAGTTGTTTTGAGTCTAAATATTTAAGCACAATCTTCATCAAGTGAGAAGAAATAGTCACGAGTGTACTGCGAAAGCATTTATGATATCCAGCAACTGCGTTATGCTGGATATAAAAATAGATTAACTTTTCTATGTCTGTAAACCTGAATTCGGTGATCTACAGACTAAGAATATTTGTAGTTGTTATGGTAATTCGAATCGCATGGTTTTACTATAGGTATAGTAATAAGACATAGATTATCATGGAGGGGGGAAAAAGAGATTCCTTAATACTCGGGGAAAGACTATCTAATGGCTGTTTTTCCCCGAGTAAATACACACAGAAATACACACGGATAATTTAGCAAATAAAATTTATGAATAATTTATGTACTACAGGTGAATGAAAAACTCCAGATACAGTTTCAAATTCAATTTTCATTCATTCATTCATTCATTCTTTTTTTTTTTTTTCTATATCTATTACATTTAGTTAATATTTAAAGTTAAACTATTTTTATATACTAAAACTAACGTTCTTTACCTGCACCGCTGCTAACTATATTTAAAAGAATTTTGAAAATTCCATATTACTTACAAGTAAACTTAAAAAAAAAAGTATTCCATTAAACATTAAAACAGCGTTTAAAACCTAATAATATCAAAGCAACAGATTATAAAAATGGTAATTTTCGTAATTTAGTCAAATATAATTTACATATGTTTTCTTTTCATATATTTTCTAGAACGATTATAAGACACGCAATATTTCAACATTTTGAAAATTCATCAACATTATATTCTATTACTATTCATTCTATTCTATTATTAATCACACTCTCTAATGGCTGATGCCAAAAAACTTTTTCGGCATCAAAAATCTTTGGACGTTGACATGGGGATGATAGATCTATAGGAGTTACTATATCTATGTTTTTTTTTTTTTTACGATTATTTTATGCACATTTTATGGTATTTTTCGAATGCTTTATTTATTTATTATGTGTGAGATACTGTTTTCAAAATATGTGTTTTGCTTTTAGGATACAATTTCTTTTCTATTGTTTTTAGAATAAGCCTTAACTGCAGTTAAAAATTTTGAATGCTGACAATAAAAAATAAAAGCAAATACTTTTTTTCCCCTCTTGTAAATTCATGAAAAAGAAAATAAATAAATAAGCCCAAGAGTATTTCTGTCCATACATACTAAATATAAACTTTTAACAATAACTTAAATAAACTCTCACGTTGTTGTTAAAAATGCCCTCTCGACGCGTTCGGTCACGTAGGAGTTCAAACTCCTAGAAAGCTTCGGAAAACAGAAATGTTCTTGTACCCCCCGTCCCCCCACCTAAAAAATCGATGTCCGATCCCGCAACTCCCAGGCTCTCAAAATCAACAGAAAGGACCAAATAGTTTCCGAAGGACCCCCGATGTCATACATCATCTGTTCCTCTCAATAGAGTCTGAGATCATTATCATCTTTTTTTACCTGAGATGCAATGAAGTAAGGTTGCTAGGATTGAGTTGTCGCCAGATTATCGCCAAACGTTTAAGTTGTTTTGAGAAAGTAATATTATTTATTGTTGTCAAATGGTGATTGATGATATTATAGCTTAAAGTAAACAACTTTCAATTATATGTTATTTGTATTTGGTGGCAGCTTAATAAAGAGGTGTTTGCGAAGTTAATTACGGTATTATTAATTGCAATTTGTAATAAAATTTTTTTTTAAGAAAATCCAGCATAATTAACAAATACTAGACCACCCCCCCCCCTTCCCATGCTATTTTCAGTTGCTCGTATTCCATTTAAGATTAAAATTTTCCTGCATAAAAATATAAAAAATTAAAAATTTCCTTCAATAACTGCATTATGATATATTTATTGATATTATGGCGGTCGAAACTTAATAATAATAATAAAATAATAAATTATTGACATTTATAACATTAGAAAACGCGAATATTCGTTTCAGATTTTAACCTTTTACACGCCAGTGTTCCAAAAATGGAACATGGAATTAAAAGTTCATTTAAAAATTAAATATCATGAATACCGACCTGAAAAAATTATCAGACTTGATTTTTTGAAATAGAAATTACAGTTCAATCATAAAA
This sequence comes from Salticus scenicus, assembly GCA_963930645.1. Classification (NCBI taxonomy): domain Eukaryota; kingdom Metazoa; phylum Arthropoda; class Arachnida; order Araneae; family Salticidae; genus Salticus; species Salticus scenicus. The sequence goes on from OZ005659.1 coordinate 238,303,389, forward strand.
GGGGAAGTTTACAGAAAATTATAAAAATGACCTATTTTACCATTTTCCCTTTTACTCCACAGTTTAAAAATTCACATAATTTAGAAAAATAAGCAAATGCTTCTAAAAATGGGCTGGCAATTGGCATGTTGTTTAAAATAGCTTAGATTATTAAAATAAAATAAAATATAATTATATTGAAATATAATAACAGTAAATTAATAATATTAAATATAATAATCTTAAATTATATTATTATTTTTTTTTTACCATTTTAATGATAGAGTTCCTTAAAGTAAAGCATTAGAAGGCAAAATATGTAAAAAATGAATTTAAATTAAACACTTCTGACTGCGGCGTGTAAAAGGTTAAATTAGAAACAATTTCAATAAGTCAAACATACAAAAAAAAAAAAAAAAAAAAAAAAAAAAAATTGACTCCACTCGACTTTCCGAACATTGAGTAATTAACAGTTTTGTAGATAAAGTAAGGAAAGAGGAGTTGTTAAACAAACAAAAAAGAGAAAACCATAATAGAGTGTTTGAGAATTTTTCTTCATACACCATTTTTTCTATTCCACACGATGTTTTATTTACCGTTACTGAACTGAACTTTGAGCCCATGATCATAATGATAAAGAATTTTTCGTTGTGTCCCTGTAAAAACCTATAAATGCTTATTCAACAAAATGCTTATAGTTAGTGCAACAGTGATTTATAATATTCGCATAAATTTTCAGCTCAATTGAACAAGGCGTTTAGATGCTATCGCACTTTTAAAAATTTGGTCCCATAGGCCATAATGATAAAGAATTTTTCTTTGTGTCCCTGTAAAAAAACTGTAAGTGCTAAATTTACCAAAAACTATACAGTTGGTGCAACTGTGACCTATAACATGTGTACAAATTTTTTTCTCAGATTAATAAAGCGTTTAGACGCTATCGCACTTTTAAAAATTTGGCCCCATAGGCCATAATGATAAAGAATTTTTCCTGGTGTCCCTGCAAAAAACTATAAGTGCTAGATTCACCAAAATCTATAGGGTTCGTACTATGGTGACTTACAATATACGTACCAACTTTCAGCTTATTCGAACAAAGCGTTTAAACGCTAGCGTGTTCGCAGACATACACACATACATACACACATACACACATACATACTAGTAAAAATAGTGGAAACGGACTCAGGGGACCTCGAAACATATAGAAACATCAAAATCTCAAATTTGGATTTTTGACATGATTACAATATTTTCCTCACTATAGTGTTCGGAAAGTAAAAAAAAAAAAAAAAAAAAAAAAAAAAAACCTGTTAATAAAGTGTTCTATTACAACGTAATTTTATTGTAGTGAAAAGATAACCGCAGTTCCTTGAAGTTTGCTTACTATCTATAAATAAGTATTTGAACACATTCGAATTTAGACGTTTTGTCAAATAGCTAAAACAATTCTGCAGGAATTATCTTGAAACTTTAGGGATATAAAGAACATGTTACACCTCATATATTTCTGCGAAAGTTTTGTCCCGAAGAGAAAAAGAGGACCAGTAAAAAATTAAACAAAGTCAAAATGTTTTGAATCACCCTTTAAAAAATAATGCATGAAATGCGTTTTGGCTGTAGCATGTGATTATGAAGTTTCTTATTATTATCTGTATAAATTTTTATGAGGCTACTTCATATAGTCCTGAAAATATAACGGTTTCTTAAAAAAAAAAAAAAAAAAAAAAAAAAAAAAAAAAAAAAAAATCACTTTTAAATTGTAACACGTAGGGTATTAGACCCAGCGCAAAGCTACTTTCAGGAAATTTGGCACACTACATTAGACGCAGCATTACTGTAATCAGAATGCAAAAATGTTAAACGTCTTACGAAATATGAGTATTTTTACTAAATAATTTTTAACTACGCATACGCAAGTTTAAAAAAAAAATTAATTTGCACAGTTTAATAGCCAAAAGTATTGAGCTACTTAAATGAAAGCCCCCAAATAAATATCGTGTAAATTCAAAGAATTATGAAAGATACATTGAACCGAATTTCAGTTCCTCTCAAAATAAAAGTTAAAATATAAGGGGTTTTACTCACATTTATATTTTGATTCAATGAATGTCCAATCGTAATGCAGTATTCGCTGATTGTAAATAAATATGGATAAAACCCCCTATCATCTTCCTTTTTTTTTTTTTTTTTTTTTAAAGAGGAATTACATCTTAAAATTCAAGAACTCATAACAATTTTTTCGGATCGAAAGATAACATGACCTTCCATCAGGCGAATAAAGTAGGCTCGAGTGCTGCAAACAAAGCGAAGGGTCGTATTTTCTTACGACTCGAAGCAATTGTTGCATTTTCTTGCATTTTATGGTGTTTATTCAAAATTTTGTACATAATACTTTTAAAAGCCAGTTCTGTGGTGCTTTTTATTTATTTATTATTATTATTATTTTATGAGTTATTTGCCTTAAAAATTTCTCCATAGATTAACATGGGTTTGATCTGCCGGTAGCTTAATAGTCAGACTGATTATATATATATATATATGAGAGCTATTGCGGCAGAGCACCCATAGCATTTATTTAAAGTCGGCGCCGCTACTGGCAACTATATAAATCAATATTTTAAATATTTCGTGAAGCAGGAATTTATTATGCATGTTTACTTTTTCTATAATCACTTAGTTTTTCTATAAAACAAACTGAGCTTTTTTTTTCGGAAAACTTAAATGTTTTCGCAACACAGTTTAATAGTACAGGAAAAAGAAAAAAAAAAAGAAAAAAGAAATCCAGTATTCCATTAAGCTTTCTAAGAAAATTTTCTATTTAGAGTTTCCAATAATTAGAAAATGAAACATATTTCTAAAGGGTAGATAACATTGATGTTACTAACAATAGTAATAATGATAATTATTATTAACATTATTTCGTTTATGAAGAATTTAAATGTGTTTCAATTGCATTCCATAAGTTTGCTCCAACAATACATTAAAAATAAATAAAATAAATATTTCTACTTCACAAACTTAAAAAAAAAAAAAAAAAAAAAAAAAAACATTCTTTTAATTTTTTCTAAGAAACATTCCTATTTAGAGTTTTTTAATAATTCAAAAAGGAAGTAAGTCTTTTAAAGCATAGAATATGTTATTTGTTTTATTCAATTTTTGGTGCGTGTGGCGAACTTGAATATATTTCGGTTACACTCCATAGACTTGCCTCAAAAATATATTAAAAATTAATAAAAAAATATCCCAGCTATAAACATATCGCCTATGACTCACCAATCTCTTTATGATTAAAAAAGGAATCATCTATGAATCATAGGTTTAGGCGAGGGACCGTTAAAAAAAGGGAAGAATAATTCAATATAAAAAAATTCGTCATTCAAGCCAAAAGCTCATATAGGGTAAGTGCACCAGGAATTGACGCTTTTAGAGCAATCTCTGATGTTTTTAATGTTCTAGTCATGAGAAAATATTTTTAGAAATCTTAAGTTAGTACATATGGCATGAAAGACATTCAGAACCCCATACTTGTTAAAATATATACATTTGATAACAATTATTTTTTTTAATATAAATTTTTATTTGACACTCAATGTTCCAGTAATTGGCACTGCCAGTTTTTCCTTTTATCAGTAATTGGCACCCTATGTTCCAGTGTTTGACATTGCTAGTTATTCATTTTACCAGTTATTTGCACCCTATGCTCCAATGTTTGACATACAATGTTAAAATTCCTTTATGTAAAATATACGATTTTATTATTTTTCTTATTTATTAATTATTTCGGGATAGATGTCAATTACTGGAGCATGCCAATTACTTGAGAACCTACCCTACGTATATCCAGAAAAGTGGGGTTGGAAAAACTCATTTTAAAATATGCAGAACTACTTTTATTCAGCGTCACAATAATTACTTTATTATGGCAAATTTTACTTTTTTCCTTTGCCAGAATTTTTGGTTGGTTCATTTAATTTAAACCTTTTCTTATTTTATTTCATTTTACTTAAAAAAAAAAAAAAAAAAAAAAAAAAAAAAAAAAAAAAAAATCTTTTGATTGAGCTTGCATTATAGTCATGAACTATTAGAAAGAGCTTATGCTACCTAATTTGTTTAATTTAAATTTATATTTCAAATTAATTAACTAATTAAGTTTTTTTTTTTTTTTTTTTTTTTTTTGTATCACTGCCTGGGCAAATCTATTTTCTTTTCTTTTCTTTTCATTTTAATTTTTTTCATCATAATAAATTTTACCACGTTTCTTACATCAGAAATACGTAGTCGTTAGAAAATCTCTTTAAAATAACATAATTAGTATTTTTGAAGATATATTATTATAGAAATCACTTAAAACCTTGGAGGGCAGTGGGATATATTACATATCATTAAATTTGAAGTCCCAACTGCGAAATTTCATCAAGGAAATTTTTAGAAAAATTTAACTTTTGTAACTTTGAGGAAAAATTCATTTATTTCTTTCCTTATTCTAAGTATGTTCGTAAACTTTTACTTATGGTTATTAAAAACACCACGCTGAGAAAAAATTCTGTAACTTACATCTAGAATCTACATTGTGGCTCTAGAAAAAATAGTTCCATGTCATCCTTATAAATTCTAGTCCCCTTTCAAAGCGAGTTCTAGAAACCCCTATTACAATTCTAGTGTGTTTGCCTATATTCTCGAGGGCAAAGTTATTTAAAAATCTCTACAAATAAATGCGAATACAAGAGGCGGGTTTCAGCAATTATAATCATGGTTTATTTCCCAATTCTAGAAAATCAAGCGAGAATTTCTCGCAATACAAGAGATTCAGAATATTATTTCATCATCTAGAAATGTGTAGATTAGAAGTTCTCAATCATTTCGTCTATTCAGTTTATTGGCGTGCCTTATGCGCATAGCTCGGAAATCTATATTTCTAGTTAAGGGATTTAGAAAACCACCACTTGCCGTTTATTTATTTATTTCTTTTTTTCCCACACTTATCATTAAGAGGTTTTTTTTATTTTTGTTTTCATCCCATGCTTTTTCTATGGGTTTTTTAGCTCCCCCCTCTCCCTCGTTTTCTACATTCTAAAGTGCGGTGGTACTTATAGTAATTCATTCTAGATGAAGGCGGTATATTTTTTCCTCAGTGCATAAGTAATTTATGGTGTTTTCTTATAAAATTTTCCGTCATTCATCTTCAACACACACTGAAGAATGTATATATATATCTATCTATCTATATATATATATATATATATATATATATATATATATATATAATGAATAATTTAATTCCTTTACAATACTCAGCAAATGAAAGAAAGATGAAAATACCAACATTGAAATTTAAAATGAGATGTATTACGTATAAAGTTATTGTCACAATTACCATTTAATTAAAATTCACTGAGTAGTAAAAACATGTTAAAGTACTTACGCAGAAGAGAAATGACGTATATAACACCTAAGCCTGAACGATATATATATATATACCACCTCCATCTAGAACGAATAAGTAGTCATTTTCTAAATTCCTATACTAGAATTATATATTTATGAGCTATGCGTATAAGGTAAACAAAGAACCTGGATAGACGAAATGATCCAGAATTTCTAGTCTATACTTTCTATATAGGAAAATGATCGGAAAGTATAGGAAAACGATCTAGAATTCTAATAGGGGCTTTTAGAACTTGCTAGCAAAGGAAACTAGAATTTATAAGGATGACATGTAACTATTTTTCGAGAGACACAATTTTGTTTCTAGATGTCAGTGATAGAGTTTTTTTTCAATGTATTGAAAAATTTATTGCAATCGAAATTTACACTGAGAAAAAAAAATATGCTGTCTTTATCTAGAATGAATAAGTAGCCATTTTCTAAATCCCTTAACTAGAAATATAGATTTCCGAGCTATGAGCATAAGGCACGCCAATAAACTGAATAGACGAAATGATCGAGAAATTCTAGTCTACACATTTCTAGATGGTGAAACAATATTCTGAATGTTTTGTATGGCGAGAAATTCTCGCTTGATTATCTAAAATTGGGTCATAAACGAAGATTATAGTTGCTGAAACCCGCCTCTTGTGTTCGCATTTATTTGGAGATATTATCAAATAGTTTTGACCTCGATAATAGAGACAAGCTCTCTAGAATCCTAATAGGGGTTTCTAGAACTCCCTTTCAAAGGGGACTAGAAATTTATAAGGATGACATAGAACTATTTTTTCTAGAGCCACAACTTAGATTTTAGATGTCAGTTACAGAACTTCTTCTCAGTGTACTGCAATGTTCTTGTGTTTTTTAAGAGGTATTTTACGTTGATCAAGTTAAAAAAAAAAAAAAAAAACACGTACATAATAATATTTGAAATTTTCTTATATATGAAGCGTCTGTAATGATCTATTGTGGAAAAATGATGGAAGATTTTAATCCTTTGTGAGATGGTGATTTCTTAGCCACTTCTCCAACTTATCATCACTTGATCGTGAGAAATTCTTTACTTTCTGGAACATCTTAAAAACTATCTTATCTTGTAACAAGCATTATAACTGCCAGTACATTCCCCAAAGTTGAACTTCACATGTACTTTCCAAAGATAATGTAGTATTTTCAATACAAAAAGAGTCAAGAATCCAATCTCAGATTCCACGATGTCAACGCAGAATTACAAAACTTGCAAATTTTACCTTTACGATCACACAAGATAAAAATCAGCGTTTACACTGTCAACAACAAAGACTTTTTTATAGAAGCTTTTAAAAAACGAAAGAGAAAACAGTCCGAGAACATTTACCGGTTGCTGGGAAAGCTTTGTTGGTACAGAAAATAAAAGACTGATCTTGACAACTTTATCTTCTTGCCTTCAGCATCAAGGAACAAGATGATCCTTGGCGTCAGGTACCTGAAAGGTGTCTGGAGCGTAGGTGGTCTTCAGCGACATAGTATGAATGACTCTTCGCCCAATTGTTCCATTCCCGTTAACCTGTAGCAGGTACGTTTTCTTAGAAATATGTGAAACATCCTTACAGAAAAATGGTAAATCACTCATATTAGAAATAAGTGTGTTCAGTGAAAAGAGTAGTTAAGTACTGATCAATAAATATTTTCTCTAATTCAGTATTTCATAGTCAATGTGCCCTGCCAGACTTTTACATACGCAGGTAACTGGTATCACACAGTGGTCGAAACTCGGCGATTTATTTTAAACATTTGAATAATAAATATAGAAATTCAAATTTTTTGCGTAAACAGTTTTCTTAGTAAATTATTTTATCTTTATTTATATACATATATATATATATCTTTATTTCATAACGATGCTTTTCCTTATAAATTTCTCAATTTATTTGTTTTTCAATCAAAGTTCTTCTTTTCATTTCAATAGCAAAGAGTACTGTCTATTTAGGAAAAATATGTCAATAATATGTAAAAAATAAAATTACACTCACTTCTGTTGCCAGGCAAATACAAAATAAAAAAAATCTGGAGTGACTCCACTTGACTTTCCGAACATTGAGTAATTAACAGTTTTGTAGATAAAGTTAAGAAAGAGGAGTTGTTAAGCAAACAAAAGAGAGAAAACCACAATAGAGTGTTTGAGTATTTTTCTCCATATATTACACGGTGTTTTATTTAACGCTACTGAACTTTGAGCCCATAAGATCATAATGATAAAGAATTTTTCGTTGCGTCCCTGTAAAAACCTATAAATGCTAGATTCACCAAAATTCTTATAGGTAGTGCAACAGTGATTTATAATATTCGTATAAATTTTCAGCTCAATTGAATAAAGCGTTTAGATGCTATCGCACTTTTAAAAATTTGGTCCCATAAGCCATAATGATAAAGAATTTTTCTTTGTGTCCCTGTAAGAAAACTGTGAGTGCTAAATTCTCCAAAATCTATACAGTTGGTGCAACTGTGACCTATAACATGTGTACAAATTTTTTACTCAGATTAATAAGGCATTTAGACTCTATCACACTTTTAAAAATTTGGCCCCATAGGCCATAATGATAAAGAATTTTTCTTTGTGCCCCTGTAAAAAAACTATAAGTACTAGATTCACCAAAATCTATACAGATTGAGTATCTGTGACCTATAATATGTGTACACATTTTTGCTCAATTGAATAAGGCGTTTAGATGCTATCGCACTTTTAAGATTTTGGTCCCATAGGCCATAATGATAAAGAATTTTTCTTTGTGTCTCTGTAAAAAAAACCATAAGTGCTAGATTCACCAAAATCTATAGGGCTCGTACTATGGTGACTTGCAATATACGTACCAACTTTCAGCTTATTCGAACAAAGCGTGCGCTAGCGTGTTCACGTTTAGACGCTAGCGTGTTCACTCACAGACATACACACATACATACACACATACATACACATACACATATATATATCATCGTAAAAATAGTGGAAACGGACTTGGCTGACCTCGAAATGTATAGAAACATCAAAATCTCAAATTCGGATTTTTGACATGATTACAACACTTTCCTCACTATAATGTTCGGAAAGTAATAAACTAGTATGTTGTGGCCAACACAAGTCTTTCTTCTATATTTTCCAATAAAAATTCATTAAACACAAATAATTTATTAAAATTACTATTTATCAAAATTATCTAACATGATGAATGCAAATGATTTTCATCTTAGAGAAAACTAATACTAAATATTCGAAGAAAGACAGTTTTATAGTCTATAAATAACATCTTAAAAATGCGTTTTTATAATGGTTATCTCACATATACAGTTGCGTACAGTTATATGCCATACAAGTTGAGATATAGCCTTCCCGTTATCGAGAAATTTTCCAGTATAGACGAGCAATCTATTGGCTTATAAGCATCCAACTTGAAGCGGCATAATGCCTCACAATGGCCTTCTCACATATCAAGTTTTGTTTGATTTCCACCTGTGGAGCAGTTGACACCAAAAGATGATAGGTACTAATTTATGTCAAGGTGCATCTACATATAAATTTATATGTAATTCTGTGCAGTAGTTCCTGAGATATAGTTCCGGAGATATCCCCTTAAATTGCGAAAATTGCTGTATAGCAGCACCACCTGTTGGCCTATAAGCATTCAAATTGAATCAGCCTAATGTCTCATAATGACCTTCTTACATATCAAGTTTTGTTTGGTTATACACAATGGAGCATGAGATATGACCTCTCCTTAAATTGCGGAAATCGCTGTATAGCAGGGCCAACTGTTGAGCGGTTGACACCAAAAGTTGATACGCATTAATTTAGGTCAATGTGTATCTACATATAAATTTATATACAATTATAAGCTGTAGTTCCGGAGATATAGTTGCAACAAAATTTTTGTCACACGCACACAGACAAACAGACGGACCAGACAGACAGACATTTTCTAAAAATGGTAAAATCATGTTCCAGACCTCTCAAAACGTTTAAATCCGTCGAAAACCGGAAGTCGAAAATTTTTACGAATCCAATACTCTCTTCTATTGAATATAGAAGAAAATTTAAAAAAAAAAAAAAAGAAAAGAAAGAAAGAGATTGCGAAATGTAAAAATGGGATTCATATTGATTCACCTTAGCACTTTGATTAAAGCGAAATAAAATTTAATAAAATTAAGTTTTGCTTAAGATTCTGATTGTATGGGAGCAGGGGCGGATCTATACTTCTGTAAAACTAAAAGTAATAATAAAAATACTATTACTCATTTATATTACTAAAAGAGAGAGATGATAAAAGAACATTGGAATAAAGCAAAAAGTTATTCTTCTATGTGACCTTATGTTTCACATTTCAAAAAATAACTAGCGAAAAATAAATTTAGAAAATAAACTGAATCACGAGCCGTTGTATTGAATTAAAAAAAATATCACGTGAAGATTTAACCACTCTTTTCCAGAGAAATTTTCAATACAGAAGATTACGTGTATAAAATGAAAAAAATGTATAAAAATAGAAGTGATTTTATCTGCCTTCTTAGTCTCATATGAGAATAATTTTTTTCTCTGCAACCCACATTAACCATACCTTTAAAAAAGTACTACTTTTAAACCCTTTTTCTTATTAAAAATAAATTAAAAACTTACGACAAATTTTATGCTTGCGTATTAATATACAGATGAAAAATTCATAGTAAATTTTCTCCTAAAATAAAACTTCTATTTAGGAAAAAAAAAAAAAAGTTAGTTATCGAAAATATTTATTCCGTGTTCACCACACTATTTACCCTAACAGCACACATATTCATAGCAATTAGCACTTCCTTTAGGATGTCCTTGGGATGTCTTTTATCCGCTGGATATCCTGAGGACGTCATTTGGCGAAAGTGTGCTGTTAGGGTAAGAGAATGGTGGACGTGGAAAATCGCTCTTTGAAAATTAGTACATATCCCTCCCCCCTCTTATAAATTCATGAAAAAGAAAATAAATAAATAAGCCCAAGAGTATTTCTGTTCACACATACTAAATAAGGTAAACACACCAGTAGTGGACCATGTACCATTAGCGTACACTTCTAATTTTAAACTCGGAAAATAAGCTACCTAAAAATTCTGAAGATTCGAGCAATGTTCAGGAAGGGAGTTATAGTCCTTTACTGTTAAACCCTTTAACAAAAAATAAAGTTTTAAAATAATGTTAGTTTAACTAAAAAAATTTGCACTTTTTGTGATTTTGCCGTTTTCTTCTTATCACTTTGAATAAGGTAATGAAATTTTATTTGCTCGCTCTCTGCCTATTTTTAACTGATTTCTTCTACCTTTTGCTTTCATATGACTAAAATAAGTATGCAGAATTCATTTATTGTGCTATTTTTTAAATCTTGTATTAACACATAGTATTTTTACGGGTGTCCACTACTGGTGCCAAAAAATGTCATCATAACAAATAGTGGACAGCCCTGTCCACTACTGGCTCATGTGACTTTTAATGCCAGATCCAGTAGTGGACACAATTCTGTAATCTATCAATTTTAGAGTTGAATTTTAAAGCAAAAATTCAAAGGGGTCCCCTACTGGAACAAAAAAGGGTCCACTACTAGGTTTTTAGTGTGTCCACTACTAGCTCATTTTAGGCTCTTCAGATTTTTCATTTTTTACATATATAAATGCTACAATTAGCAATTTTCATAATACAGTCGTGTTAAGAAAGAGTTAATAAAGGTCTGAAATATTAATTATTTTTTGAAACTCTAAAATTTAGGAAATTACACAAAAAATAGCCGGAAAATGTCCTTAAAGTGTCCACTACTGGTGCGTTTACCTTATAAACTTTTAACAAAAACTCAAATAAACTCTCACGTTGTTATTAAAAATGCCCTTTGGACACGTTCGGCTACGTAGGAGTCATATTTGTCTTAGAGTTGTGAAAGTTTGCATACGAAAGTTGGAATACACTGTGAAAGTTTGTGTACATTTGCACTGAATATATCAATATTAAGTACATTAAAATTTCTCGAAAACTATTTAAAAGAAACAATAAAATAAAATATTTTAAAATGTTCCATGCTATTTAATTTTTAAATTTCCCCCTTAATTTTACATTATTATAGTTTATCAATACATTCTAAATATGTTTGGGTATTACTTTGTCGATTAACTGATAAGTTAATTTTTAAAGCAAAATTTATGTTTGAATGACGGAGCTGCCATCTCCTGGAATATTTCATACCAGCATTTTTTTTTTTTTTAAAGAAATATTCTGATTTAATTATTATCTACTAGAAGGCTACATCCGCTTCGCTGGTCACTAAATTTAAATAAATTTTCAAAAGAATTGAATCACTATTTATCTTTTATATCACATTTTCGGCTTTGTAACATAATTAAAAATTTCTTTTAAGGTCAAAAAGTCAAAATAACTTATTACAAATTAAATTAAATTAAATATTTCTTCCGTTTTGCACTTGTTTTGCAACAATGTTCTATGGTTTTATGTGAACAATTCTCAAGAATGAATCAACAATTGTTTGCAAATTTAATGGATTATGTATGGGAAATAAGTACGCTGTAATTTAAAAACCGCAGCTTCAAAACTGATAATTTTTAAAAGTTTATTCATTATTCTTTCATATTGGACTGTTTTTTGTTTAATATTAGACTCTTATTTTAAAATAAAAGCAATCGAATGGTACCGCGTTGTGAAACTTTGCAGCATAATATCTTTAAATCTAATAACTTGATCTATATAGTGTCCCCACAAAAAATTAACAGTTTTTAGAACTCTTTTAAAAAAGAATAACATCTATGCTGTATCTTAAAAAAAAAAAAAAAAAAAGCATCAGTTTTTACTATTAAAAAAAAAAAAAAAAAAAAAAAAAAAAAAAAAAAAAATGGCCGACTTTCATCACCAAAGTAGTTAAATCTAGACCAATCAAAATTAGGAATGGTCCGCCCGGATGTGTTCCGCCGTCAAACCCTTTGCTTTATTTAGATAGGTAATTCTGTGATTAAATAAAATGGAAGTATCTTTTTAGAAATAGTAATGCGATATATCCGGAGTGTTATCAGCTATAGAATGTTAAAAATTTGTGTGAAATTTCAGCATTTTAGAGATTTCTTTTTTTTTTTTCTAGTTGACTATTGCTATTATATATAATTATTCCTGTGGTCCCCCCCCCTTTTTTTTTCATACTTTTAAACTGAATTCTTAATTAATGTATCACTTTTAATACATTTAATGAGATCCTTCATCAATTATCTCCTTCAATATGTTTAATGGTCCTTTCTACTCATGTGGGCATAAGTAATTTAAATTGGTTTTGTCTCTTATTGGATCTAAATATGAATCGTAACATTTCTGTGCTAGTTTTTATCCTGTGTTACAATCAGTTTTATTTTTGTAGTGTTGGTATTAACATATACCTATTAAATTCTAAATTTTTATGTTAAAATTTATTGTGATAATATTTATATATATGTATATATATTTTAATTTCATAATGTTTTTTAAAAATCAATCTCATCACTCACATTTAAATGAAATTTTCTCCTATAGTGCTTATTTTAAAAGTTAAGAAAAAGCAGGATGGCAACGCCACTGTTGAGAGATTTTTTACCAACAGTTGATAAGCGCACATTCATGTCAAGGTGGAACTACATATCAATTGGTGTAAAATTTTGTGAAGTAGTTCCTGAGACACAGTTGCCTCAAAACTTTTGCCACCTCACAGAGACAGACAGACATTTTCAAAAATTGATCAAATCGTTTTCTAAATCAAGGACAAGGAGAGCATCGCGTGGCCCGTCGTGTAGTACTTTGCAACCTGAAGTTTAATAACTTTGGTAATACAGTCGAACCTCCTAACGTGAACGCTATTAAGGTGAATTACTTTTAACATGAACTGTTTCCACAATCCCCGTCAAAATGGAGATTAGTTTAGTTATATGAAGATTAGTTACTGATAGCACGAACTACTGATAACATGAACCAATTTTTTATCCCCTTTGAGATTCACTTTAACGAGATTCGACTGTATATGAAAATTTAATAAACCCATTCTAACTTTTCGAAGTGAAAATGCTTTGTAGTTAAAGAAACAAACATCACACTCTTGTAACGAAATGTTATTAAATTCGTGACTTATTACTTTCAACATAGTTATTAATGTATAATCATAAATTTTTGATGGTTCAATTATTAATTTATGACTGAAAATAACTTAATATTAATATATTTTGCTCCGATTCTTGCAAACTCCCTCCCCCCAAAATAATACATGTACATGATTCATACTCTCGCAAACATATATAAACAAACACATGCATGCAAACAGTGCGGCCCGTCAGGTGTTTTGGGTTGGACAAGCCTGTTCTCGACCACTCAAAACGTGTAAATTCATCGAAAACCCGAAGTCTAAAAATTTTATAAAAGCAGTATTTTCTTCTATTAGATATTTGAGAAAGTAATGAATTAGATTTGCAAGAAATATTTACAGAAAATAAAATTGGGGATCCATTTGAACTTGAGAGTGTAAGTCCGTACCTTAAGAATCTATACAGTAAATTAGCCCTGGTATCGCATAATTGGTTGAGATGAAATCGTAGTAAGTGGTACATCCGAAAATTTCAAATTCTCTAAAGTAAACAACTGTCAGAGTCAAAAACTAAAATATTTTCTATTTTTTGTATCTTTGAAATTCCCCCTTTTTTTAAATCTCCTTTGTTCTAAAAAATTTTAATTTTTAATTTTTTTCTATATTTAATAGAAGAAAGTATTCGATTTGCAAAAAAAAAAAAAAAAAAAAAAAAAATCGACTTCCGGTTTTTGATGGATTGACATGTTTTGAGAGGTCCAGAGTCCAGAACATAATTTGTCCATTTTTAGGAAAATGACTGCCTGTCTGTGTCACAGAAATTTTGTGGCAACTATATCTCAAAAACTACTGTACAGAATTTAATATAAATTTATAAGTAGCTGCAACTTGACATAAATGAGTACATGGCAATTTATTTTGGTGCAATACTTTCAACAGTTGGCGCTGCTAAGCACTGACATTTTACATTTAAAAGAAGGCTATATCTCCCGTTCTATTCTGCATAACTGAACAGAACCTGATATGTGAGTAATTTTCATTGTAGACATTTATATAAAATTTTATCCCATGCAGTCATTTTATAAATTATCAAAAATCGGGATGTCAACGCAATCTATCGGATTATTTTCATCGGAAGATGATAGGCACAAGTTTATGTCAAGGTGCAACTACATGTAACATTTATATGAAATTATATGCATTAGTTTCTGAGTAGATCTGCCACAAAATGATTGTCATACGTACATACGGACACACAGACAAGAAAACATTTTCTAAAAATGGTTAAATGGTAGTGTGGACCATTCAAAATGTGTAAATCTATCGATAACCAGAAGTTGAAAATTTTTATGAATCCAATATTTTTTCTATTCAATATAGAAGAAAGCAAATAAAATCATATCGGAATTTCGTGTTCATTTTTTCATACATAAATTGCGAGTGAAAATATTATTCACGTAAATAAATAAACTGAATGATGTTTTTATTTTGGAACTAATCCTCCAACAGCAATTTTGTTTAAACACACCTCCAAAACTTTTATTACTCAATGCTGGAATTTTATGCATGACTTTATCAAGGTATGGGAAACATCTTACTAAATGGAAACTTTTTTTTTTTTGGTCGTATATAAAAATTAAATTTCGAAATTTTAGAGATTAAAATCGAGGAAATTTTTATTTGATTTTTATAAAATTCTCTACTTTCGATCAACACATCTTTTATAATTTATTATATGTGTTTAAGGCAGGGCTCCCATTAGAGTGCGAGACCGGGAGAAACTCTCATATTTTCTCACTTAAAAATTTTAATAATGCGAGAAATTCGGGCACTTTTTCACTTTTCAGAAATCGATTAAAAAAAAAAAAAAAAAAAAAAAAAAAAAAAAAAAAAAAAACTTTTCTTCAAT
This sequence comes from Salticus scenicus, assembly GCA_963930645.1. Classification (NCBI taxonomy): domain Eukaryota; kingdom Metazoa; phylum Arthropoda; class Arachnida; order Araneae; family Salticidae; genus Salticus; species Salticus scenicus. The sequence continues at coordinate 238,318,800 of OZ005659.1, forward strand.
CTTTTTTTTTTTTTTTTTTTTTTTTTTTTTTTAGATTTATACTTGTCCTATAATAGAAAAAATATGTGAAAAACAAACTGGCCCCTAATCTAGTGCATGCGACTTCTTGGTGTCCCCCCCCCCCCATTCATTCAAAAGGCCTATGTCCATGTAAAAGATCTATTATTATTATTTAAAGTTTATATGAGGGTCTCACTTAATTTTCAGAAATCTTCCATGTTTTTTTGAATTCTCACTTTGAGGAATGGTGAAAAAGTTCTTATCCAGTTTTTTCCTCGGATGAAAACCAAGATAAAAATTTATGGAATGGCACGTATAAGGACTTTTTCACAAAGAACAGGGTGCTGGTACTAGAGTTTAAGTATAATTGACTGCGTTAGGCTCCTAGGACTTTAAGGAAGCGGCATCCATGGCTTTCTTTTTTCTTTTTTCTTTTCTTTTATTCTTTTTTTTTTTTTTTTAACTTTCTTCTATATTCAATAAGAAAAGTATTGGATTCATAAAAATTTTCGACTTTTGTTTTTTTATGGATTTACACGTTTTGAGAAATCCAAAATATATTTTGATTAATTTTAAAGAACGTCTGTCCATCTGTCTGGCTGTTTGCATGTGGCAAAAATTCTGTAACACTGTATCTCAGGAACTATTGCACAGAATTGCATATGAATTTATATGTAGATGCACCATGACCTAAATTATTACCTATCAAAATTTGGTGTCAATCGCTCTGCAAATGGCGCTGCTGTGCAGTGATTTCTACAATTTAAGGAAAGCCTATATCTCAGGTTTTATTGCGTATAATCAAGCAATTTTAATATATATGAGAAGGCCATTATAAATTATGCTGATTTGATTTTGATTCATATTTTCCAATAGGTGGCACTGATATACTGCAATTTTCCTCAAGGATGAGAAAGCTATATCTCAACATCTATGACATACAACTGTACAAAACTTAATATACGAGACAACCATTATGAAAACGCATTTTTTAGGAGATTATTTATAGAGAATAAAATTCTCTTTCTTTGGATATTTAGTGTTAGTTTTCTCTAAGATGAAAATCGTCTGCATTTATCATGGTAGATAATTTTAGTAAATAATACTTTTGATGAATTATTTATACTGAGTGAATTTGTATTGGAAAATATAGAAGAAAGTCTTGTGGAAGACACAACATACTAGCTATTTTATAGCGTCCTAGATTTATCTACGCAATTTTCGAAGAAAACTATACAAAAAATTCCGAGCGGCTACCCCAACGAGAGGGATCTGGAATCGAGTTCAGCACCTCACGTCTACCAGCTTTAAGAGCAGAAGTTCTCGGCTGCCACAATAAAAAGGGAATAATGCATAACCATAAAGATATTGATATGTTTCCTAAAGATCACTTAATATGGAATATAAAACTTCTATATGTAATAAATAACTTATTTAATGTGAAATACATAACTTCAATATAAAACATTTCACAATGCTGAAGAATTAGGTTAAAAGTATCAATAAATGCATAAATCATTATGCTGTATTGGAGCGTAATTTTCTTGTGTGGAAAAATATACCGTCTCAATACACAAAAGTGGAACAATCAAACAAATCTTACTTGAAATATGTATATTTATGATTTATTTTCCCATTAACGGTGATTATAAGCAATTATCTTGAAGTAAACATAATATATAACGCATTAAAATACAGTTATTTAGACATTTACGATATTCTGATGTTCGTATTCACAGCATGCTGATGAGGTTTATCGCTTGGCTGATCGGTAGGATAAAATCTTGACACTTGACAGCAGGTTGCAAGATGACGTAAAAACCAGCACATTTTTCGCTTTCTGTCAACCTTCGGCCGGGTTTGAAAGCAGAAAAGCTGGTAGGTTCAGAATGACAGTGTTATGAATGCTGGTCTGTTTTATTATAATTTTGTATGATGTAAAAAATATACTTGTTGATTCTTCAGAAAATATCTGTCAGAAACTGCTAAAGAGAAGAAGAAAAAAATCGCGTGGTTCACATTGATAATGGAATATTTTTTAACTTTATTAACCTGTCACAGCATTTAAGATTCAACTTATTTGATCTACACTGGTTTTCATAATTATAAGGACACCCGTTTTTCTATATTAACTAAACACTGAACACTATTATTTCAACAAATATCTTTTTTATTAATTTGAATTTCATTAATAGACTATATTTAAAAAGTTTTATCGTTTTTCTATCTTGAAAAACTTCAAATACGGTCAAAAAGATGATTTTTCAGGTGTTCACATTCATAAGGACAGCTCGAATCTTAGTAATTTCTTTTTCAGTTATTCTTTAAATGAATATTTTATGGGGTCTCTTTTTAGGATGAAACAGTCACACATTCTCTCTGGTATATATATATATATATATATATATTTAATATTCAGTTTCAATACCATTTCATACAGCATAGATGATATTCTGAATACATTTAAACTATTTAAAATTGCTTTCCACTTGCATGCACTTTTCTAATATGGTAAGCTAAGTTTTTTTCCACTTTTAGGCCACGGGAAAGGCAATAATACAGAAGTTTCTTTCTTCAAACTATTTCCTATTGCTCTAGAAGTAGAGCAAAAATGTAAGTCTCGTTGAAAAAAATATTATTACCCCCCAAAATCTAACAAAAATCTGAGAATTCCACGTTTAAAATTTGCGGATATTCTCTTGATGTTCATAATAATTGAAAAAATTACTAAATTCGTCCTGCCTTCAGTAGAAACAGCTCCCCAGAGCACCACAGAGCCACCTTTAAAATGCCCGATTCATATCTGCCTTTAAAAAGTCTACTCTGTCTTTCGCTATCTTCAGATCGTGCCAGTAACTGTTAAAACCACTTGGTTAATCAAGAATAAAATGTTCTTCATCCGAAAATGCAACATTTTACCATTTAATATTGTCTTTATTCAACTTTAACACAGACGTTCTTTCCCCCATTAAATGCTTATTGATTATCACAGGTTTTTTATTCATTTTAACATATTATTAATTATTTTAAACATGCATAAATGTGGACCCCAACCTTTTGTTAAAAATTACGAGCACATTCAGCAGCAGTCATTATGAGTAAAACAGTAAGATGAATTATGAGTCTTTGATCTCTGTAAAAAAAACTCTGATTTTACATAAGATCTTTCTCCTATCGAACCAGCAGTTCAATGTTTGATCACATTTCCTTCAGCAATTTTAAATCTTCGAATTTCATTAGAAATACGGCGGACTAAAATTATCCTTCCACTTAAAAAACACATTTATCATGCTTCACTACATGAATGTTTTTTTTTTTTTTTTTTCGAGGAATTATCAGTAATGCCCGTCCAAAAAAAATTGAAGGCTTTTATATGAATTAATCTATCCCAGTAGTTAACAAATTGCATGTCAACTGTAATTTATCCGCTAGTAAGTTAAGTAAAACGAAAAAATCTTGATTATCCCTATAATTGTGAACATCTAAAAACGTTAAGAAAAAAATATTTTGCATTATTTTTTATTAATTTTGCTTCATATTAAAAAAATTATAGCAGTTTTGGTTTTTAGGATACTAGATATATTAAGTGCACTTAGTATAATCTTGTTCACAATTATTTTTAGATTAGTTATTTTAAAACATAAAGTGTCCTTACAAATGTGAGGAGTGTACATGATACCTTGAAACACGAACAATTATATATATATATATATATATATATAATATTCGGTAATTTCTCATTTAACATTCTGGGGGTCACCGAAGCGGGGGTTTTACCCCTTCGGGGAAGATCAAAATTGTGATGGTATGTCTCCGGATCATTCTTAGAGCTGAGTTCCAGATCGTCGCCAATCGCCCATAGTGCAATACTAGTACGACGTAAAATCCAATCAACCAACTAAGCAATTTATCCTTATTTTTTACAAATGTACATTTCGTCTTCCAATTTTACTTTATTTTATTTATTTTTTCTTTCAAGATCGGTCGTGCCCTATAGTATTTAACTTAAAACAGTCAATATAGTTTCAATTCTTGCATTTTTTGTACTCTGAAAAATTGGGTGATCCTGACAATTAAATTCTTTAGATTTCGAACATTTTTTAACTGTTTCGAATTTTTAATAAATCAATCATTGTTACCTTTTGATATCACAAGCCTACAAAATTGAAGTTGAAAAAATTTGATTTGATGATTTTAGCTGAATTTTATGTTTTTTGATTGGCTGAAACCGAAAATGCAGCCCATTTTTTTCTATCACGTAGAGATTTTTGTCAATACAGGTGCTTACCAACACAATTTCTTACATATACCATCATAACAATAGGTTGGTTAGTATGGTTTTACGTAGCACTAGTGCTGAGCTATTACAACAATAGGTATCCATGATTAATTAATCATGAAAACATACTATAAAACTTACCATATAATTATATTGGTGGAAGAGTAATGGAAGAAATTATATTGGTAGGCACCCTGTATTGACAAAAATCTATACGTGACAGAGAAAAACTGACTTCATTTTCGGTTTTAGCACACCAAAAAGACATTAAGATCAGTCAAAATTACAAAATAAAAATTTTACATGTCGGCCTGTGTAATGTCTCATATGGATTGACATTCTTATTTATCGTCAATATGTAATTTATCACTATATTTTTAAATCAGTTCCTTATTTGTTACACGGAATCTTAGGGATAATAATCAAGAGCACATTGTGGATTTTTTCATAACTTTAATAAAAATATTACTGGTTATATTTATATGTTTGGTTCTTGGGGATGAATGGATGTTGGGTTTTACGTCGCTCTAGTGTTTCGCAGATGGGCAATTGGCGACGGTCTGGGACACACCCCTAGCGGGGTCCGGAGACATGCCATCACAATTTTGATCCTCCACGGAAGGGATGACTCTCCCGCTTCGGTGACTCCCAGAGATACAATTTTTGATGGGAGTATGGAGGACATTGCAGCCACGACAGATTTTACGTGCACCAGCCACCATTAGTGTACATGACGGTCTTTGGCCGGCTCGAGTACCGAACCCGCAATCTTCCAATTACGAGGCCGGCGCTCTACCGACTGGGTTACCGCGGCCCTTGGTTCTTGGGGATAATGATGGCATTTTTTCATATATATGTATTATTAACCCTTAACTGCCCCGGACGTATATATTCGTCTCGCTATGCCGATGCGTTAACGACCCCGGGCGCATATATACGTCTTTCCGAAGTACGATCCTTTCTGTTACGCTGCTACGAGTGAAACTAGTCTCACGGCTTTGGAATGCAATTAAATGACCCTGACAGTGTTTTCGAAGGATTTACTTATTTCAGAGAAGATGGGGAGTGGAAGGAATTGGAAAGGGAATGTTTCTGAAACAGTAAACGCGTAATTACACGCGTTTGTGTGAAAAATGGTGGCACTGGAAAATGAATCTTGTAATTTTTCGTCGACAGGTAAGGGGTTAAGGAAGAAATCTCACAACAACTGAAAATAAACATAGGGAAGTTTTTGCTTAGATCCCATAGTGTATCTGAATGTGTTTGCGGCAACCTGTAAACCAATCATTAATGATAATGTTTTATATTCTGTAGGAAATATGTCGTGCATTTGAATAATTGTTAATTTCGTTATTTAACTTTTTATTTATTTATTTATTTAGAACCAGAGTACACCGTCCATGCGGTGTGGTGGTTAGTGTCCCTGATTCCCAAACGGGAGGGCCCGGGTTCGAATCCCGGAAAAGGCATGGATGTGTTGTCCCTGTTAGGAGTAGCGATGGCCGTCCATTGGGGTGCTCCTTCACAAATGCCCATCAGTTCGACGGCTTCCCCGCTCAATGCTCGCTCACAAGTACCGCGCCAATGAAAAACTAGTATGTTGCGGCCACCACACAACTTTATTCTATAATTTTCTACACAGCAAAAAAAGAAAAGAAAGAAAAAAGAAATAAAGTAACAAATAGAAAATAGAAATTTAAAGATAAAAGTTGTTTAAATTTAACTTTTAAAAATTTGCGTAATTTTACCTATCTGTAATGTTTCCTTAGCACCATATTTACTTTCTTCTCTCTCTCTCTCTCTCTGTATATATATATATATATATATATATATCACAAATTTTGTATATCACAAATTTTGTAGAAACTGTATTGAATGAACCAATGAATGAAATTTAACCAAATTTACTATTAAATTGCACTTTGACCTAAACTGGTGATTATTATACATGGGGACCATTCACTCAACAGGTGGTATTGTCATATTATTTTTTTTCTAATTCTTAATATGGCAGTATAGACAAAATTTCGTATAAATGTACAGAATGAAAATTGTTTTCAGTTTTTCAAAGTGAATTAAATATATATACATGTATATATATATATATATATATATATATAATATTTAAATAATGATAAGTGATGACATGAAAGTGGAATGTAATAAACACCAAGAAAAATTATTTAACAATGTTAATAAACAAGAAAATTAGTTAAACACTATTTAAGCCAAAAAAAATTAAATTATACTGTGCTTTCCTCTTCAGCAGGTGGGAACACAGCTATTAATAACTATGTAGTACTAGCAGGTTTCAGAAGATATGTAGGCTAGCATACTCCAGTTATATTTCAAACTGAATAGTAATGAAAAACTTAAAATTATAAAGACTGAAAGGAGATTATAAAAGTATTTTTATTTCTTAAAAATTAAATATTGAAATTTGAAAACCATATATTACAGTTTATTGAAATTAAAAAGTTTTTTATAATAAGACTTATTTATATAGATTTTTATATGAAAATGCTAACCGAACATAAGTTTGTCATAAACATAATTTAAGTTTTTCATTACTATTCAGTTTGAAATATAATTGGAGTATGCTAGCCTACATATCTTCTGAAACCTGCTAGTACTACATAGTTATTAATAGCTTTGGCCCCCACCTGCTGAAGAGGGAAGCACAGCATAATTTAATTTTTTTTGGCTTAAATAGTGTTTAACTTTAACTAATTTTCTTGTTTATTAACATTGTTAAATGATTTTTCTTGTTAGTTATTACATTCCATTTTCATGTCATCACTTATCATAATTCAAATATATTATTGTTTTTTTATATAATTTAGTGCTGCTTTGAGCGCCTTTTTTATACAAATTAATTTTTGTCATTTCTATTGAATTGAATTTAATATATATATATATATATATATATATATATATACAGTAGTAATAATAAACCACGGAGTTTTCTTTATCTTTTCTTTCATTTTATTTTGTATATGTAGAGACAGAACTTAGCCTTCCCGTGAGAAGAAAATAGTCCCCCAAAGGTTAAAAATTTTTAATATGAGTATCTTTTAACAAAAATGTTATAAATACCTTGAAAACGAATGATTAAATCATAAATCAGTCATAATTTGAAGCAAAATTATTCAATTTGCATTAAAAAAAAAAAAAAAAAGTCTTGGGGTGGCCACAACATACTAGCTTATTCAGTTTTCTTTTCTTATATTGTTGAAATTTTTCATGTCTTCGTAAACGTACTTTTGTGTGAAAAAAAAAAAAAAAAAAAAAAAAGAATTAATATTAATTTAAAGAATATTACTTATTTTAAAGTTACATAAAATTCTATTCATTATTTGATAACAAACATATCATTAAAATTTTATGTTCATTTATTCACTTGTTTAAAAAATATATACTAAAAAAAAAAAAAAAAAAAAAAAAAACTTTTTTTTTTTTTTTTTTTTTTTCGTACGCAGTTGTTTCAGAACAGGTGTGAAAATTTGCTACTATTTCATTTACATCTCACACGCCTGACAAAGCTATATTTATTGTAGTAAGACAAAAATAATAAAGCTTCAAATAAAACTTAATCTTTATAAAGCTTCTATAAATCAAGAATTAATTAATTATGTTTAGTAAGAGAATACAACCTTCTGTAACCACTGAGATAGCGGTTACTTTGAACCCTAATTATTCAATATTAAAAGAATGTATATATATTTCTTGAATATTATGTCATTATTTCAATTTATTATCCTTTGTTCTGAATATTGACTGAGTAAAAAATATGGTGGTGATAATGAGCGAGAAGGCAAAAACCCCAGAACTTAAGACAGATGAGAAAGACCCGCATACTTTCCAAGGAACGCCTTAAAAACACTTGATATATAAATGAAAAAGAACATTACTTATAGACGCTTTCTCATTAGAACAACCATCTGCAAGGAGGAGTGTCGCCTATTACGTCCATCATTATAATGGAGTAAAACGGGTGTTTTATTACTCATGTTTTTATAGAAATCAAGAATTTATTCAGTGAGTTTATTTGAATGTTATTAAATTCTATGTTAGTTTAGCGAAATTATAACGACAAACTTTTATTATTATTATTATTATTATTTTAAGAATTATCTTTTGGAATAATAAGTTTTCTTTATAAGATTTTGTAGTATTTTTCTAAATTAAATAAGGTGGACTAATTGCATATTTTTAAGTACTTCTAAAGTAGTATTGGTTAAAAGTGTGGAATGGATATACCTATATTTATTTAAATCCATCTTATAGGATACTAGCAGGCTACGCCCGAAATTTAAATGAATTTTCAAAAGAATTGAATCGTTATTTATTTCTTATATCGCATTTTGGGCTTTGTAACATAATTAAAAATTCCTTTTAAGGTCGAAAAGTAAAAAAATAAATAATACAAATTAAATTAAATTAAATATTTCTTCTGTTTTGCACTCATTTTGCAACAATGCTCTATGGTCTTATGTGAATAATTCTCAAGAATTAATCAACAATTTTTTACAAATTTAGTGGATTATGTATGGGATATAAGTGCGCTGTAATTTAAAAAATGCAGCTCTTAGAACTTCAAAACTGATAATTTTTTAAGAAGTTATTCATTAGTCTTTAATGTTAGACTGTTTTTTGTTTAATATTAGACTCTTATTTTAAGATAAAAGCTATCGAATGATATCGCGTTGTAAAACTTTGCAACGTAATATCTTTAAATCTAATAACTTGATGTATATAGTGTCCTCACAAAAAATGAACAGTTCTTAGAGCTCTTTTAAAAAAGTATAACATCTATGCAGTATCTTAAAAAAAAAAAAAAAAAGCATCAGTTTTTACAAAAAAAAAAAAAAAAAAAAAAAAAAAAAAAAAGGGGGGGGGGCGACCTTCATGAAAAGTAATTGAATGATATCGCGTTGTGAAACTTTGCAACGTAATATCTTTAAATCTAATAACTTGGTGTACATAGTGATTGCACAAAAAATAAAAAATTTTTAGAGTTCTTTTAAAAAAGTATAACATCTATGCAGTATCTTAAAAAAAAAAAATTCATCAGTTTTTACTAAAAGAAATGGCCGACTTTCATCACGAAAGTAGTTAAATCTAGACCAATCAAAAATAAGAGTGGTTCGCCCGGATGTGTTCCGCCGACAAACTCTTTGCTTTATTTATACAATTATTAAAATCTATATATTAACAAAGAAATAACAGTTCTTTTTCCAATATAGTTGGAAAATGTTTATGATTCCAGTTTGTTTGTCTGTCTGTCCGTGCTCCTCCCATAAATATTCATTGAATTTCTTAAGATTGATAAATATTATTCAAGTTCACTATTGGATGTTCCTTATAAAAAAAATAAGAAAATACCACCAGGTACCGGGACATCCGAACGGATTTTAAAGCATTCCGTTTTATGAGAAGCATTTTTATAAACCAGATTTTAATACCTTTATTTTGCACAAATGATAATAAAATTACATTCATTATTCATATGTACACACACGCAAATTTTTTTATTATAGGATAAAGTATGATTGCATTAAGATTTATAGGGCCACACGAAAATATTCAGATACATTAAGGGCTGTAGTTTGGAATTTCTGCAATTGTATTTTCGTCTGTGTTAAGAGTTTTTCACACTTTTTAGTAATATTTAAAAGTGATTATGAATTGAATTGATCTATCGATTTGTCTTTCTGTTCGTTTGTCTGTCTGTCCTCCTGTCCGTGTCTTGCATTTGTAAATAATTTAATAATTTCTTAACACTGTTTACTATGGAATCGTTCCTGTTTAAAATGTTATAAATGACACAATCAGTTTGTGTACAGGAACACATTAAAGAATGCCTATGAACTGCGTTTAACGCGCACAAATCGTAATGAAATTGACATTTATTTTTCAGATGCACAAAATAAATAAATAAATAATAATAATGTTTTTTAAAGTATGAATAACAATAAGGATTTACAGGGTTTAAATAAAATATTCAGATTCATTAAGGCTGCAATTAGTAATTTCTGGAATTATATTTCCGTATGTGTTAATAGTTTTTTACATTTTCCCCGCAATATTTAAAAGCGATTATGAATTCATTTAGTCTACCTGTCTGTCTGTTCTCCTGTCTATCCGTGGTATGATCACGTACGCAAAGTATACTGAAGGTTCAACGATGCCACGAGTATGTACTGTGTGAAAGCACTGATAATCTCTGCGTACCGCATGATATTTCGTTCGTATTTTGAAAACTATTATTTTGAAATAGTTATTATTTATAATATTTTGTAGTAATGTTTAGGAGATAAAATTCCATTTCATTTGTTTGCTACCAGTATTTTCTCACAAAAATTTCTTTTATATTTAATCAAAGATTTGCTGCTAAAATACGATACTCATTTCTGTATGGAAATAATGAATACACACACACACAAAAAGGAGAAAATTTCATTTTTGAATTTTTTAGTTAATTAAATAAGTAGGTAGAATTGTTACGCTTTTTTAGTACGACTAAAATATATGATGGTAAATAGATGTAGCACATAAAGAAGAAAAGAAAGAAAGAAAAGAAAAGAAATAAAAGGAAATTATGGGCGAAATTTGAAAAAAAAAAAAAAAAAAAAAAAAAAAAAAAAAAAAAGTTCTAGAATATTTTTAAAGCCTTCATACTAATAGCGAAATAATAGTTGCTAGATTCTATACCTTTTTAATACATAGGTTTCAGAATATCAATTTTGTTATAACTTCTTGTGTAACCATGATTCTTTACGAGTAAGTAAAGCAAAAATTACTCTTTAGAAATAGTGGTACTTAAAAAGCAAAACCCTTTCGCAAATGCACGTTTTTATTCATTTAATTATTAAGATATATTTTAAGATATATTTAATTAATTATAATATAATAATTTAAGATATATTTAATTCAATTAATCCCGTCTTGAGCTTTCGAATTGCATCATAAAAAAGGGATTCCTTAGTTTTTGCTCATTTTTATACCATATATCATAAGACAACTGGTTTTTACCAAATTATTGATATACCTATTACATTTATTGAATAATAATAATAACATATATATTTTTCAGAAAATATACTATAAGAAAAATGTAAAAATATATTTTTTCGCATGTAATTTAATATACCTGTGTAAGGAAGTTCTACGTCAGCCCTTGCGGAAATATTAACAGTTTTAAATGCCAAGATAAAAAATTGCGTAACAATCGAGATTGCATGCACAAATAGTACTAACTTGAATATAAACGATAAAATAATGTAACTTGAGAAACGTAGCATTTATAATTCCATTTTATTTATTTTTTATTTTAGGTATTAATTGTACAATAACTTCAACAATGAGAAGAATTAGTTCCATATTAGCTATTTTCTTCGCACAAGCAGCCATCTCATCTTGCACTGTAAGTTATGTAAATTTTTAGATTACTTTTTATTTATTTATTTTTCTTCAGAGATGTTTGTCAAAAAGTTAGTGAAATATTTCCTGTTATTGTTTTCTTGATATTTATAATTTATTCTTTCAGCCTCATATGCCCACTTTTCATAAAAAATTGACGAAAGATCAGCTGAAAAAATACTTTGACGTTCACAGTCATGATGAAGGTAAATATTTTACATATAAATCGATTCTTATTTCCTTTTACTTCTAACATAGTAGTATATGCATTGTAAAAAAAAAAAAAATCTGTTAAAAATAGAAACTTTCTTTAATTGTCCTACAGAAAATTTCTGTTTTCTAAAACTACTGAAAGTTACTTTAAAATTATAACCCAATTTAGCAAAAAGCACATTTTATATGTAAACAGATAAAATCCCTAACCATTAATCTTATATGGTCTGTACCTTGTCCAAGAACGATTGGGAAATGCAAAAACGGTTTTATAAAAGTGGTTCCGTGACTGAGAGGTAACATCGTCTCCAACAATGCAGTAGACCTTGGTTCAATCCCAGCTGGTCGAATTCGAAAATTTTATTTAAAGCATTTTTTTTTTCATTGTGCCCTTTGCATAAAAGTCATTATATATACCAATACTTTCTGTATTGTTTTGTGATGGTAAATATCTATCAACCCCCCCCCCCCCTTTTTTTACTTTCTCTTACCCATAAAGTAGAGAAAGTATTGTTTTTGGGTCAAATTTTCGAACGCGAGATTTTGTTATATTTACACGTTTTGAGGTCCCCTGAATACGAAAATCATGTTTTTAGCAAATGGTCTGTGTGTGTGTCTGTGTGTGTCTGTCTGTTATCAGCATATCTCAAAAACAAATTATGGCAGAAAGTTCAAACTTGGTATTCTAAATGTGTATCATATAGGGATGCTACAGTAAGCTTCTCGTTAAGATCAAGCAAATGGTTCGTGTACAGGGACAATCAAGAGAATTCTAATACATTACCTCTATGGGGGAAATTGCAGGAAAATAGAGTTTAACGTCTATAGACTGCACTAAACCAAATGAAACAAATATATATTTTTTGTAATAGAGACAGTTAACTGGAAAAAAAATTTTGTGTATGTAGGAGCCTCGCCTCCCCCCCTGGGGGGAAAGTCCCCCCTCGAGGGGAGTAAATTTTCATGATGGGTATCTTTCAAAAGAGCTCGCCAATACCTTTAAAACGAATGGTTGAACCATCGATCTGCCATAATTTAAAAAAAAGTTATCGATTTTTTTTTTACTTTTAACGGAAAAAAAAAAAAAAAAATCGTACTTTTTTTTAATATTGAGAATAAAATGGACTTTTTTTGGATATTTGGTGTTATACTACTTCTCTAATATGGAAATCGTCTGCCTTATCATAAAAGATAACTTTTTTAAATAATAACTTTAATAAAATATTTTTTAAAAAGAGAAATATTTTTTAATAACCGAATTAAATTCTATATAAATGTAGGTGCATTAATGAAACGGGGGGTTGAGGGGGCGGTAGCCCCCCTCACACAGAACTAATTATCATATAAAACTCTTCAGAAGCCTAATATGAATTGTTTAACATAGGTTTGCATAACAGTACTCGTTATCTTACCTTTTAATCTGCAACCTGTATTTATAGTATTATATTTCAGGGTAAGAGAAAGTCGTGTGAGTGACACACCAGATTATTTTTAATAATATACGGATACTTTTTTCTGTAATATAAAAGGTTTTTTTTAATAGGGTGTATAACATATTTTAATTACTTCATGAATGTTGGCGAAATTGATATTATTTACTAATCATCAAATTAACTTCTTTTGAAAATGTTATAGTTTTTAAAGTTTTTAGGATTGAGGACTATTGGTCTCAATCTGGGATTTTTGCGGTGTCATTTTTCGATAGTTGGACATTTATCAAAATCGAAAATTTATCGAAAATCTAATTGAATAATTTGAAAGCGATGTTATAATTTTGAAAAAAAAAATAAATAAATAAATAAATAAATAAATAAATAAATAAAAAAATAAATAAAAACTGATAGTACTCCGTCCTAAACTAAATTCTGCTTTTGCCAGAATTTCATCAAAATATATATATATATATTTTTTTTTAAGTAAAAGGAAAGAAAAAATATTAATAATAATCAGTATCGAAACAAACACTATCAAAAAAGTTTTTTTTTTTTTAATAATTTTGAATTAGGAAATAAAAAGTGCGCGTGCAAAATGAAATAAAAATAAGTAAAAAAAAAAAAAAAAAAAAAAAAAAAATGAATTTAATGATTTAATTTTTATATAAAACATGATCGAGTGCTATCTTAAAAAGTAGATGTAAAATTTAAAGTTTATGTGGTGCGTGTGGCATCTATAAAAATTGTTTTAAGAAATAGAATAGAATAAAGGTTGGTTGCATTTTGTTATATAGTTTGAATTTCTGAATTTTATAGAAGTAATATCTACCGTAGGAATAATTTCTTATGTTAAAACTATAGGGAATTGTTATGCGATCACAAGCAATGCTACTTTATATTATATTTTATTATATTTTATTTATTTATTATTATTATTATTATTTTAAGATTATAATCACTTTTTAAACAATTTTAATGTACCATTTCGTTTTTTTTTTCTTTTCTTTTTTTTTTTAAAGGTATATGTTGTCTTTTCTTTAAAGCTGAATGATCTATTGTCATTCAACAATAATAAATTAATTTCTTCTGATTTTTTTTTACTCTAGTCTATATTTTCCCCTTGCAATATGTTAATACTTTTCAGGAGAAGAAAATTGCAAAAAACACTTTTTTTTTTTTTTTTTTTTTTTTTTTTGTGAATGCAGGATCGATCTTTTTTTCTTTCTTTTAAATAAAAATAATGAAGATAATGGAGTGCTGCCATTTAGTTAATATAAAATGTTTGAAAATATATATTTAAATGCTTCAGATATGGCACACAGCTTACAAGAGTAATATTTAATCCATTGGAAAACAAAAGGGTTTTATAGGTATGTGCCACTTATGGCACATAGTTGAGTCAAGGGTTAAATTTATGAACTATAATATAAAACAAATTTTAATCTCATTTTAAGCCGTTTTAGAAAGTGTTTCCCCCAGTTTAAAAAAGGGCAGGGCACTGCTAATAATAATAATAAAAAAAGGACGTTTTCTGGATTTATGAGGGCAGTTTTGGATTCTGAAGGGCACATTTAACATTTAAAATTCAGACACTTATTTCAAAATTTCAATTTTAGGTATAAATAAAAGAAAAAGTTTTAAATTTTAACTTTCTTTACCCCTTGATTTTGCTTGTTACTGATGTACGAACGAATGTTGATTGTTATGCATAATACATTTTTTTTTTTTTTTTTAATATATTTATAACGTATCTTCAGTTTGAAGGTTATTATCAATAAAAGGCAATTAGGGTGTAACTTTTTTTATAAGCGTTAAGCCCGTCTTTTTCCAACACGCATAGTCAAAATAAAAGGCTGGTGTAGCTAAATTTTGAAATATATGTTGCTTTTTTCAAGAAAATAAGATTAATAAACATATGTAGTATATAGTAATACATTTTCATATTTATACAGTGCAGAGTATTAATTTTATGAATCAATAAACAAATATATCAAAAAATGGCTAACGCTGAAAGGGTTAAGGGCAAGAAGGGTGCTATTTTTTTTGTCATAGGGCAGGCAGGGCGCAGCGCCCTCCTGAAACTGTCTGGGGTAGCTCTAGTATGTCAGCTTCCCAGTCAGCTCTAGATGTCTGGGAAACTCTAGTATTTCTGTTGTTTAATGCTGATTGTTGTTAAATTGTTATTTATAACCAATCACGAAGCTAATTTCGTAAAAAAAAATTTATACCTTTTAAACTTTACACCGACTTTAATCGCATTTTAAATCGTTGAAGAATATTATTCTGTTGGCAAGACTCATTTAGCTTTAAGACTGAATCTTGTCAAATAATTATAGTTACAAATATTTATAGTTGCTAAGTTATCTTCTTCTGAAATAATATATTTGAGAAAACTTCTCAGATTATAATAGTTATTCAAATCAATTTTGAATATTATTTCGTGTTTTTAAAATTGATTTGTCATATTTTTATTTTTTTACCCTATTATTAGGTTAATTTATTCTGAAATTTGCAAAGCCGTTAAGCTTTTTTCAGATTTTAATCACTATTTAAATAGTTTTCTAATATTATATAGTAGATTTAATACTGAAAGTTCTAGAACTCTTATCGTTCAAAATTCGACTAGTTATAACATCTCAAAGCTTTATAATTTTTAAACTTTTCTTAGATTTTAATCATTGTTCATATCATTTTAGATTATTATTTAGTTACTTAAGAGCTGAATGTTGTCAGGTTGGTATTGTTTTCCATTCATAAATTTAATTTACTCTGAAACTTGTAAAGCCATTAAACTTTTTTTCGGATTTCAATCATTATTTAAATAGTTTTCTAATATTATATAGTAGATTTAATACTGATTGCTGTGGAATTGTTATTGTTCAGAAATCGATCAGCTATATAACATCGGAAACTTTTATAACTTTTAAACTTTTCTCAGATTTTAATCATTATTTAAATAGTTTTCTAATATTATGTAGTAGATTTATTACTGATTGCTGTGGAATTGTTATTGTTCAGAAATCGATTAGCTATATAACATCTGAAACTTTTATAACTTTTAAACTTTTCTCAGATTTTAATCATTATTTAAATAGTTTTCTAATATTATGTAATAGATTTAATACTGATTGTTGTGGAATTGCTATTGTTTAGAAATCGATCAGCTATATAACATCTGAAACTTTTATAACTTTTAAACTTTTCTCAGATTTTAATCACTGTTCATATCATTTTAGAATATTATTTAATTTCTTAAAAGGTAAATTCTGTCAAATTGTTATTTTACTAATCAACAAGATAATTTCTCTCTTTTTCTCATTCTTTTAAATAATTTTTTAACATTTTAAACAATTTTTAGATTTTAATCGTTATTTAAACTCCTTTAGAAAATAATTAAAAGTGATAATATTAGTTTCACAGTGTGAATTTTTTTTATGTCTAATACACAGTTACAATAAGATTACTTCTAATAGATTATAGTAATAGCTTTAGATTAGATTTTAGTACTTGTTATATAGTTGAAATATAATATATTATTGATATGATACAGTTGCTGAATTGTTATTGTTCAACGATCGATTAGTTAACACTTGAAAATATTAAAACTTTTAATCTGTTTCAGGTTTTAAAAATTGTTCATATCATTTTAGAATATTATTTAGTTGCTTAGAAGCTAAATGTTGTCAAATTGTTATTTACTAATAGGAAAGATAATTTCTGAAAAATTTTCAAACTTTTAATTTTTTTCGAGGTTTTAATCACTATTTAAACAATTTTAGAAAATAAAGAAAAATAATGGAATTTTTTTCACAGTCTGGACTTCCTTTTCTGTTACGTATGCAATTACAAAAATACAAATCGCATTGTATGCAAATAGAATACTGAAATGAATGGTAGTCACATTACTGACTGCTCAGCTCCTATTAACACTAAAGGTAGCAAATTATTGTTTACTAAAGAGCAAGGTCACTGATAATATATTCCATGAAAATATAAACCTCAAAGGCAAAAAGTAAAGTTGACATAAACTGTAACTGCTACAAGTTTTTAAATTAAATATATACTCGACAAAAAAATAAGAATACTATAATTACTAATATAATAATGATGCAAAATAATAAAATAATAAAATATTGCAGTGTAGCTAGCGCTAATAAATTGTATCTGAGATTTATTATCTCCTATGATTACAAATTAAAAGCTTCTAAAAGAAAATTTTTACAGGAATCGATGAAGCCTATCCGAGAGGATACTTAAATTCTTGAAAGGAAATTTATTTTGCATGGTTCTGTACTTTTAAATAAAAAATTAGCATTTCATTTAAGTGTGAAAAAAAATGTATTAACCCTAATGCACAAAAAGCCAATAAAAAGAATTAGCCATTAGTAAAATATTTCCCCTTATGAGCAAATTATTGTTATTATTATTATCATTATTATTATTATCTTACTTATTTATTTATTTTTGTGCACATGCATGTTGTATTGATCATGTAAATTATTATGATTATTATTATTATTTATTCCACTTTCAATTTGGCACCTAATTGCTAATTAGACATATTAAAAATCTCCGCATTCTTAAATTTAATGATGCATAAATGTAATATTGTAAAGCCAGTAGGATAGTTTTGACAACTGAAATTGCAGTTTTACCAGATTTAAAAAAAATGTTACACTAATTACAACATTTTATTTTGGTAAAAAGAAAAGAAAAAAAACCTGACTCATACGAATGGTTATTACACTGCATTTTCATGTAGTAAAGACAATTGCACATTAAGAAGAGTAAATTAATAACTACTGTATATGAATTTATATTAAAAAAAAATGTTTAGAAACAATTTTATTCTTGCATTGATCATGTAAATTATTATTATTATTATTATTATTAATTATTCCACTTTCAGTTTGGCACCTGTTTGCTAATTAGACATATTAAAAATCTCCGCATTCTTAAATTTAATGATGCATAAATGTAAATTAGACATATTAAAAATATCCGTATTCTTAAATTTAATGATGCATAAATGTAATATTGTAAAGAGAGTAGAATAGTTTTGACAACTGAAATTGCAGTTTTACCAGATTAAAAAAAAATGTTACACTAATCACAAAATTTTATTTTGGTTAAAAAAAAAAAAAAAAAAAAAAACTCATACGACTTGTTATTACACTGCATTTTCATGCAATAAAGACGATTGCACATTAAGAAGAATGAAATAATAACTACTGCAAATGAACTTATATTTAAAAAAAAAAAAAAAAAAAAAAAGGTTTAGAAACAATTTTATTTGACAGATAATTCTGCGTGAGGAGGTTACCGCCCCGCAACACTTTGTTTAAATACAGTACTTATATTTATAAAAATTTCAAGGCTGTTATTAAATTAAAAAATTTATTCGAAATCATACATAGAACTTTAAATTTTAATACACTCTTTGAAATTTACCAATCTTGATCAAACTTTTCAAGTGACAACCTCATAGAAGTCTGAATTTGAATCTCCTGAAATTATTTATTTTTAAGTTATGTTGATAATAGACATACATACACATCAATTTCTTAAAACATAATATTCATAATCAGTGGACATCGAAACTCTGTATTATACAAAATAATCTGGTGTGTCACTCACACGACTTTCTCTTACCCTGAAATTTAATACTATCAATACAGGTTGCAGATTAAGAGGTAAGTTAACGAGTACTGTTATGTAAACCTGTGTTAAACAATTCAAATTAGGCTTCGGAAGAGTTTTATATGATAATTAGTTCTGTGGGGGACTACCGCCCCCCTCAACCCCCCGTTTCATTAATACACCTACATTTATTTATATAGAATTTAATTAGGTTATCAAAAAATAATTCTGTTTTTAAAAAATAATTTATTAAAATTATTATTTAAAAAAATTATCTTTTATGATAATGCAAAAATGCAATTTTCTGCGTTGATAGTCTATCTATAGTGAAGCAACACTTAAAAGCAGCGTTTCTTACATTGAAAACAATTAATATTAATTATTATTCCAAAGATAACACAGGCGGTACAAGCGAATTCTTAGTTTTCGGGCATTGATGGTCTTACTACCGTAAAACAACATTTACAGGCAGAGTTTCCAGCAGTGAAATAAATTAATATCATCTAAATAATCTTCCAGAGATAACTCAGGCAGTTCAAGCAAAATTCAGAATTGATAGTTTTATAACAGTAAAGATACATTTAAAGGCGGCGTTTCTTACATTAAAAACATTTAAGGGGATGGTGGGCTTTGAAAATCGTAAAAATCAACGGAAAACATTAATTTTTCGTTTTGTTATATTTATTTTCTATAACTAATTCTGAACAATATGCAACAAACCGTATGCTTCTAAGTTGATATTTTCAAAAATTACAAGGGTTTTAAAAAAATAATGATCTGATTAAATGCCTTTTAAAATGTAAAAAAAACAAAAAAAAAAAAACAAGCGGTATAGTCGACGGAGGTTGATCAATATAAATTTTTAACTTTTAAAATAATTTAATTTTGTTAAAACAATAGTAAAAAACATACAGTTTAAAATTTATAGCCTTCTAAAATGTTTGGCTGATAAATAATGATAACTGGTGAAATTCAATTTAAATGCTGTTTTCTCTTAATGTGTTTTTTAACGATTTTCTCTTCTTTCAAATATCTCTCGTGTCACAATTTTGGCTTAAAATTAATAAAAAATGCTTTAAGATGTTTAATGTTACATTTCAGTAAAATCTGGGTATCCGTTTTAAGTTTCGCCTGTATTTAGATTTTTAAGACTCTGTTTTATTGTGAGCGAGATTGAAATTGTCATAAAAAATCAGTATATTTCACAAAAATTATTCTTAAAACTAAACTTCTGAACGAATAGAAAATCCGATACACAGATATATTTAAAATATATAAATGAATAATAATCAAGCAAAATAATAAAAAAATAGGAAAAATATAAACGCGAGAGACACTTTAAATTTTTTAAAAGAGATTTTAAATTTTTAAATTAAAAAAATATAAATAAATAATTATTTTTACTTTTATTTTTATGTTATTAATATTGTAATACTTCCGTGCATACGTATACAAAAAATTAAAACTTTTGCTGTAAAATTAAAAATATTTTTTTATAATGCCCACCGTCCCTTTAATATCGTTTGATTGTTGTCTCAGAGGTAAACAGGCAGTACAGGTAAATTCCTAGTTTTCGCGCATTGAAATCTTACTACAGTAAAACAACATTTACAGGAAAAGTTTCTAGCAGTGAAATAAATTAATATCATCTAAATTATCTTCCAGAGATAACTAAGACAGTTCAATAAAAAATGTAGTTTTCAGAATTGATAGTCTTACAACAGTAAAGATACATTTAAAGGTGGCGTTTCTTACATTGAAAACATTTAATATCGTTTGATTGTTGTCTCAGAGGTAACAAAGACAGTACAGACAAATTCCTAGTTTTCACGCATTGAGATCTTACTACTGTAAAACATTTAAGAGTTTCTAGCAGTGAAATAAATTTATATCATCTAAATTATTTTCTAGAGATAACTCAGACAGTTCAAGCAAAAATGTAGTTTTCAGCATTAATATAGTCTTACTACAGTAAAAATACATTTAAAGGCGGCGTTTCTTACATTGAAAACATTTCCCTAACAGCACACTTATTCATAGTACATTCCGAGGATGTCCCTTGGTTGTACTTTCATCCATAGGATATCCTGAGAATGTCTTGTGGATGAGATGTGCTATTAGGGTTAATATCGTTTGATTGTTATCGCAGAGGTAACACAGGCAGTACAGGCAAATTCCTAGTTCTTTGACGTTGATGGTCTTGCTACCATAAAGCAACATTTACAGGCAGAGTTTCTAGCAGTGAAATAAATTAATACCATCTAAATAATCTCCCAGAAATATGTCAGACAGTTCAAGCAGAAATGCAGTTTTCTGCATTGTCTTATTACAGTGAAGCAAGACTTAAAGGCAGCATTTCTTGTATTGAAGACAATTAATTTCATCTAATTATTCTTTGAAAGATAATTCAAACGGTATAAGCAAATATGTAGTTTTCTGCAGTGATAGACTGACTACCCTGAATCAAAATTTAAAGGCAGAGTTCCTTATATTGAAAACAATTAATATCGTTCAATTAATATCTGAAAGATAACTCAGCCGGTACAGGCAAATCCTTAGTTTTCACGCATTGATGCTTTATTACCGTAAAACAACATTTACAGGCAGAGCTTCTAGCATTGAAATAAATTAATAATATCTATTTATTCTCTCAGAGATAACTCTGACAGTTCAAGCAAGAATGTAGTTTTCTGCATTAATAGTCTTACTACCGTGAAGTAATACTTAAAAGCAGCGTTTTTTATATTAAAAACAATGAATAACGTTTAATTTTTTTCTTCAAAAATAACTCAGACGGTAGGGTAGGCGCTCCAGTGATTGGCATACTTCAGTAATTGACATCTATCCCGAAATAATTAATAAATAATAAAAATAATAAAATCATACATTTTACGTATAAGAATTTTAACATTTTATGTCAAACACTGAAGCATAGGGTATTAATAACTGGTAAAATGAATAACTAACAGTGTCAAACACTGGAACATAGGGTGCCAATTACTAATAAAAGGGAAAATTGGCAGTGGCAATTACTGGAACATTGAGTGAGTGTCAAATAAAAATACACCCCCCCCCAAAAAAAAAAAAAATAAAAAAAAAAAAAAAATAAATAAATAAATAAAAATTAAAAATAAATAAATAAATAAATAAATAAATGAATAAATAAAATAAAAATAAATAAATAAACAAACAAATAAATAAATAAATAAAAATAAATAAATAATTGTTATCAAATGTATATATTTTAACATATATGTGGTTTTGAATGTCTTTCATGTCATATGCATTAACTTAAGATTTCTAAAAATATTTTCGGATAACTAGAACATTAAAAACATCAGAGATTGCTCTAAAAGTGTCAATCACAGGTGCACTTACCCTACAACCATATACTTAGTTTTACGCATTGAAAATCGTACTATCGAGGAACAACATTTATAGTAGGAGTTTCTTAAATTAAAAACAATTAATTGTCTAATTATTCTCCTAAATGTAATACTCAGCTTTCGCGCATTGACGGTTTTACCACCGTGAAACAACATTTGCAGGCAAACATTGAGTTTCAAACATTGAAATCAACTAATTATTCTCTCCAAGATAACTCAGATAATGTAACCAAATATTTTATTTTTTCGCTTTGATATTCTTTCTACAGTGAAACATTTACAGGAAAAGTTTTTCATGTGAAGAATAATCAATACTAGTAAACCCGTGCGAAATATTCGCATTTTATTTCTTTCTTATTTACCTTTAAAATTTGAAACTCATAAATGTTATAACCAATTTCACCACCTAATTAAAATTTTAATTTACCAGAAGCCAAAATATTAATAAAAGCAAATTAATAGTGTACAATAGTGAGACCAAAATCATTCAAAGAAAGGTTTCCACATAAAATTCATGGTTCACGACCCAATTTTCATACTTTCACAGAATTTTAATATAGGACTCCCACGACGCCTTTTAAATTTTTGTCGTCATGCTGGCGATGACTTTTTATTAATTTTGGTATAATTTTTTTTAAAAACTAAATAAACAAAATACAATAGAATAAAATAATTCCTATTTTGATTATATTTTTTAGTCAATTTATGACACAAACTTCATATTCTGTATATATCTTTAAAATACTGCTAGGTTTAAAATAACGCTTGCAAAGATTCTGAAGAAACAACTGTTAAAAATACATTTTTTTTCGTAAAATAATCTCATCAGACAAATGTCGTCATTTTTTCTTATTAGTCCATTGAGCTAAGTCCGCGTGCTTAAATATTGTTCATGCATAAATATTATTTCTTTTATCCTCGCGTATCGTATCGTTTCGACAAAAAATAATTGGAACTGGTCCACGTTAGAGAAATATTATATAGATTATCTAATTATTCTCTCTAAGACAACTCAGACGGTACAAGCAAATATTTAGTTTTCGCTCATAGATGATCTTATTACAGTAAAACAGCATTCACGGACAAAATTTCTAGGATTGAAATAAAATATCATCGAATTATTCATCCAAAGGTGACTCAGGCGGTACAAGCAAATACTTAGTTTTTAAGCATTGATAGTCATAATACCGTTTCTTACGTTGAAACCTATAGTAAGAAACGGTATTAGTTCTTTAAATGTAATCTAAATTAAGGTATTAAAACTACGGTATTAAAATTACAGTATTAAGAAAGGTATTTAGTCATCGAAAGGCACTTAGCAAAGAACTTGGTGAAACTCTTGCGCATTTCAATGATCTGGAGGGAAAAATTACTAATTACAGAAAATTCTAATTGCAAAGTTTGGTGTAATATATAAAGAATTAACTTGGAAATTGCTAGCTATATAAAGGAAAATACAATGGAGGCACGATAGTTCTACAAAGCGAGTCATAGTGTTTGAGATGTACTCTTTGATCTGTGCTTGTATTTAAAAAGTTGTTCGTGTAAATGTTATAATTTTGGTCGAGATATATTGCGTAATAGTATTTTTGACTATTATAGCATTTGGAATTCACCTGGAATATGATAACGCGACTTTCAGAGTGCGAAGTACATTGTATAAACAATATTATTTTATACAATTATTTATTTTGGGTATATTGCTAAGGCAGTGAATTTTTATGCAAATATCATGGAAATTATGCGATAGATTATTTTTTATAACAAAACAAAGGGAGTGTGTTAAAACAAGAAACAAGATTACATAAATTGATATTTGTTAGTTAAAATCAAATAAGTAAACCGTAGTGTAAAACATAACCATTTTTTTTTTTTTTTCATTGTTAAGAATTTAGAGCTAGATTAAACCAAAGTTTATTACTGTAATAGCTTATTAAGCCGTTGCTTGGGGAAATATTTTTCAATGCTTTATGTGAATCACTGCACCAAAACTTGATAAAATAAATTAAATTACTGTAAAATGCACCATCTCTTTATTGTACATACTAATAAATGTGGTTCAGTTGGCACCAAATGTTTAACAATGTAACTTGAATCTTTTATATATAATGAACTTTTAATACTAATAATAAAGAAATCATCATCAAAAATTTTCTTTTATAGTTCCCGAATACAAATTTGTCAGTATTAGAATGCGAAAGTCTGAACCATTCTCCAAATCTGAATCAGACACCCACAGAGTATCCCGGAGAGATGGAGGATTCAATTCCAAAGACATTATTATCACGGCTAACTCCATATTTGGTCATTCAGTCCAGATGCAGTTGAGGAGAAACGATGATCTGCTTGCCCCATCATTTAAAGTATCTAGGATCGACGATGATGATCGTGAAACAGAACTAAAAGATCGGACCTTTCCCCTCTGCTATTATTTAGGAAACAATGGAAGCATCTCGGCAGCCGTGAGTGCATGCGAATTCAGTGCAACAGGTTTGGTAAGTAAATTTCATAACCTAATAGTATTAAAATTAAAGCAAAAATAAGATTAATGGAGCAGAAATTAAAGACAAAGTAAAGTTCGATGATGTCATGAAATGGTATTAGACCAACACCTCCTGTAATAAGGCCTCCGAGCTGAGCTCTACGTCATGGAAGATCGGCCGATTTTATCCAATCAACACTTCATATGATACATGTTGGATCGTGATGACTGGATGAAATCGGCCGACCTTCCGTGACGTAGAGCTCAGCTCGGAGGCATTATTACAGGTGGTGTTGATTAGACAGGAGAGGATGGATGGATGGTTGGGTTTTACGTTGTATTAGTGCTGCGCAGATGGGCAATTAGCGACGGTCTGGGACACACCCCTAGAGGTGGTCCGGAAACCTGTCATCACAATTTTTATCCTCCACGGAAGGGTTTAGACATGAGAGGAGTGGCAACAGCCAAAAAGGAGAGAACGGAGAGCGGGAGATGAGAGCGAAGGACATGTTTTAGTTCGTTCGAGAAGAATAGTTTTATTCGTGTTTAAATGTTTTACATATATTTTGTGAAGTTCAGTAATGTGTAATTAAAATGTTTCGTCTTCAATTACGATATTTTAATTTCAAGGCCATGACTAAATTTAATTAAATTTAAGTTATTGATTCTCCACCATGCGATAAACTCACAGATCAAAGAATTTCCTTACTTGCGAGATCACGCAGCTACAAGGATCTTTTAGTGACAATTTAAAAAATCTGGAGTGACTCCACTCGACTTTCCAAACATTGAGTAATTAACGGTTTAGTAGATAAAGTAAAGTAAGAGGAATTGTTAAATAAATAAAAGATAGAAAATTATTATAGGATATTTGAGTATTTTTCTCCATATAGTACAGGATGTTTAATTTAACGCTACTGAACTCTGAGCCCATAGATCATAATGATAAAGAAATTTTCGTTGTGTCCTTGTAAAAACCTATAAATGCTAGATTCACCAAAATGCTTATAGTCTGTGTAACAGTGACTTATAATATTCATATAAATTTTCAGCTCAATTGAATAAGGCGTTTAGACGCTATCGCACTTTTAAAGATTTGGTCCCATAGGCCATAATGGTAAAAAATTTTCTTTGTGTTTTTGTAAAAAACTGTGAGTATTAAATTCACCAAAATCTATACAGTTCGTGAAACTGTGACCCATAACATGTATGCAAATTTTTTGCTCAGTTTAATAAGGCGTTTAGACGCTATTCATTTTCAAAAATTTGGCACCATAGGCTATAATGATAAAGAATTTTTCTTGGTATCCCTGTAAAACAACTACAAGTGCTAGATTCGCCAAAATCAATAGGGTTCGGGCTGCCATGACTTACAACATACGTACCAACTTTCAGCTCATTCGCGCCAAGGGTTTAGACGCTATCATGTTTACTCACACACATACATACATCATTGTAAAAATAATGAAAACGGACTCAGGGTACCTCAAAACGTATAGAAACATCAAAATCTCAACTTAGGATTTTTGACATGATTACACTGCTTTCCTTACGTATGTATGTTCGGAAAGTAAAAATATCAAACAACTGTTTTGGAACTTCTAAAGTTTCTGCTCCGATGTTAGTGAAATATTGAAATTAAATGTTAAAACTCAAAAAAAAAAAAAAAAAAAAAAAAAAAAGCCTACTAACCCTGGACGATAGGTCTAATATATCGTATCATATTATATATCGTATTTATCGTAATATAGTTCAATACTTATTTCGGTTCCTTCTTCGACTCGTTTTAATACGCATTTTTTATATGCATGAGCAGCCCCCGAAAAACAAAAACATTAAATCATTAAATTCATTTTTTTACTTATTTTTATTTCATATTATTTCACTCGCACTTTTTATTTCCTAATTCAAAATTATTAAAAAAAACTTTTTCGATATCGCTTGTAACGACACTGATTATTATTAATTTTCTTTTCTTTTTCTTTCAATAATAATAATAATAATAATAATAATAATAAAAAGATTTTGATGGAATTCTGGCAAAAGCAAAATTTAGTTTAGGACGGAGGACTATTAGTTTTTTCTTTCTTCCCAATTATAACATCGCTTTCAAATTATTCAATTATATTTTCGATAAATTTTAGATTTCGACAAATGTCCAACTATCGAAAACGACAACGCAAAAATCACAGATTGAGACTAATAGGCCCTCAGTCCTAAAAAAAAAAATGAAGAATAAAAGCAATTAGGGCAGTAAAAGTTTTAAAATTCCGTAGCTTGCTAATCAAACAGTATCCAGAGATAAGCAAAGAAGTGCCCATAAGCCCAGTTTCTACAAGCACTGATGAAAGAACTTTTGACGTCCCGAAATGGTCATTTGCTAGTTTTCAAATTTTCTTTAATTTTTGCTCCTTCAACGTTGTTTCGTTTTTTACTTTCTCTTACCCATAAGGTAGAGAAATTATTGTTTTAGGGTCAAATTTTCCAAAGTAAGTTTTTGTTATATTTACATGTTCTGAGGTTCCCTGAATACGAAAATCATATTTTTAGCGGCTGGTCTGTGCGTGTGCCTGTCTGTGTCTAATTAAAAGGAAAATGATAAATATTCTATCATAATTTGAAGTCAAATTTCTTTCCAAATGTCTAAATAAAGTATCTGATATAAGATACGATATTGCAGCGGAATAGATTTGATATCGGTCATCCTTAGCAGAAAAAAAAAAAAAAAAAATATCGACAAATTATTTGGCGAACATAATTTAATTCCTTTCAAAAATCATGGTTATTTTAACAACTTATATTAAGAGAGTAATGAAAAATATGAAACAATATTTCGTACAATGCATATTACGAAAATATACATCTGGCATACATATTTTCGTATTACGTTTTTGATCACCAAATACAATAAGCGCCAAGAACGACAGAGTTTTGAAATTTAAAATTAAAATTTTGTCAATTTGACAGCAAAATAACTCAATCTAACACATGCACATGATAACTATAATCTATACTAATATTATAAATGCGAAAGTTTGGATGGATGTTTGTTACTCAATCACACCACAACGGCTAAACGGATCTGGATGAAATTTTGTATAGAGATAGGTAATAGTCTGGAATAAGACATAGGCTACTATTTATACCGGAAAAAATGTAAATTTTTAATTAATCTTCTGTATAATATAAATATTTCTTCTATAATAAAACTTTAAAATAATTTATTTTAATTTTTAATTGTTGCCAAAGAATATTTCACGCGAATAATAATAATAAAAAAATAATACATATTAAATTTGCTTAGGCACTTGACAACATAACGTGATTATCAAAATTAAATAATAAGAAAATGAAAGCTAATTCAGATCTGTATTAAAGAGCTTTATTAGTTGATAATCCTGGGTATATTTTTAATTTTAATACTGAAGTAGATAGGACATTTTTCGCCAAGGACTCTATTTTTGTGACAACAACCTTAAGCCAAGTAGTCCATAAAAAATATAAACAAATCTGTACATATAAAAGAGTAAACTCAATGATTCACTGACTCAACAGTGCCATGACGATTCTGTGGGAAAGAGGGTCACAAATTTTAGTGACCAGGTTGGATTTCGGAGACTGACCCCCAACTAAGACGGAATTTTGCAAAATACCCTCCCCCCGTCTCCTTGGGGGGCAGAAGGCTTAACTCGGCTCCAAATTACTTAACGGTGAAGAAATTGCAGATGGAAAGACCAGACTTCAGTACAAAAAAATTATTTTCTGCGATTTTGGAATTTTGGATTTTTAAGGGGGGAGGGAAGGGAAAAGATTTTGGAAGAAGGGTACTCAACACACGAGGAAATCGAACTGAACACACACTACAAAGGGATTTTATCAAATTCCACCCTACCGCCCTTTGGAGAATGGGGGGCAAAAACATGTATTCATGCGTAACGCTGCACTAAATTATCTAAGGTTGGACATTTTTTATGTAAGGGACGATTATATGTATCTAACTCATAGTATGAAGAGATTTTGCGAAATTCACTCCTCCTTCCCTCATTTAAGAACGGGAGGAGAGATTAAAAAAAAAAAGTTTTAAAGCATAGCTCAGCTTTAAATAATTTCATGATCTCAATTTTTTTATGTGTCGGTCAGGTATGTGTATGCAACATGAAATATAAAGTAATTTTGGAAATTTACCCCCCCCCCCCCTCCTTCCTCTTGGGGCGGGCGGGGCAAAAACCACATTTTGAAGCTTAAATCCGTCCAAATTACCTAAGAATGGCGAATTTTGGTGTGTGGATGTTAATTAAGTGTGCGAAATATGCACTTTGATGAGATTTTGTAAAACTTTCAACTGTAACCGCGAGGGAGGGGGAGTAAAAAGCAGGTAAGGGACTACCGAAGGCATTGGGCAACTTAAAATTAGATTTTGACGGATTTCAATGATTTTTTTTTTTTTTTTTTTTTTTTTTTTTTTTTAAAGATATTTTATTATTATCAATGATATGCTGTTTTGGGGATTCATTTCAATATAATGACCAGCGAAGCGGGCAAAGCCTGCTAGTTTTTAGAATAATTCTCTTCAACTGTATTTACGTTTAAATAAGAAAAAAATTACTCTAAAAAAAAAAAAACTAGTGTGAAAAATATAGGCGGAAACGGGCGGGTCTAACAATCTTCCGGGTTAGGTTGGCAAGTATGAAAATAAATTAAAATATTGGCAGCTATGCATAAGTTGATGGATTTACTGATGTCATGTTCATATTTTGTATTTCCACTTTGTATTTCCACTAATAATAATAATAATAATAATAAACTTTATTGTAAATCAAACTTTTCTTTTTTGATTGTGACAGTGCGACGGAATTCAGTTGATTTGAGTCTTTATATTTTCAAGAAAAAATTCTATCTTAAACTATACTTAAAAAAAAAAAAAAAAAAAAGGATAATTCAAATACATAGGTCTTAAAAAAATAACAAATTTTTCATAAAATATTTAACCTATTACAGTTTATTATATACAGGTGTTCAAAATGATGGGTTTTCATGATGGGTACCTTTCAAAAGAGCTCGCCAATACCTTTAAAACGAATGGTTGAACCATCGATCAGCGATAATTTAAAATAAAGTTATCGATTTTTTTAAAATGTAATATTGAGAATAAATTAGACTTTTTTTAAATTTTGAGTGTTATACTGCTTCTCCAATATGGAAATCGTCTGCATTATCATGGAAGACAAATTTTTTAAATAATAATTTTAATAAATTATTTTTACTGAGTGAATTTGTATAGGAAAATATAGAAGAAAGTCATGTGGTGGCCACAACACACTAGTTATTTCTTTAAATAAATATTATCCGCACAAAGTATCTCTACTTATATTTTACAATTTAATAGGATCTAATAATTCCCCATGGTATATGGTCAATTTCAGGCAAAAGTGGACAAAAGACTATTTTTTACTTTTCAACCATTTTTAATTTTTCTTGATAGAAAATATATCAAATATACCAAATAATATAACACCTCATGTATACAGAAATATTTTATATTATTAATTAAAAAGGAATATTTCAATTTAAAAATAAGTAAGCAAAAGGTAATTCTAAATTCTTACAATTGTCATGTCTATCACGCTATTAAATAATTTTTTTATATATTCATTTAATTGAGTTTCAGTTTTTTTTTTTTTTTTTAATTAAATATTCGGAGAAAGTCCTGTTTGCCTAAATTAAAGTTTCTAAACTTCTAGTGTGTCTCAGTTTAAATTAATTGAGTGGTAAAGATGAATCGCTGAAATGATGTCTGTTTTTTTGTCACTTCTATCACGCTATGTTTTTAACATATTAAGTGTAAATTACTTTTCTTGAATTAAAAGTTTTGCATTATTTATAAGCAATACATACATATATATTAGAACACGAAAATCCTTTAAATTAAATTAATATTTAGTATTTAAATTTGGAGGAAAATGTTGCTTATGTCTAGCGTCTCACAAATAAAATTAACCATATAATAAAATAAATCGGGTTTAATTCTAGTTACATTATAAACCTTTTTGAAATAACTAGTTGGACTACGCTCGTCTATCTATCGATATTTAAAATAAGGCGTATTTCCAAACTTATTACTCCTTTCTTTGTTGTCAGTTTAAAAGAATCATTTATCACCAGTTTATATGATATTAAGAAAAAATAAAAACCTTTTTTCATAGCATCAAACTCATTCGAACACAGCGTTTAGATGCTGTCGTATTCACTCACACACATATGCACACAGACACACTTACATACATCACCGTTAAAAATTGCAAAAATGAACTCAGGGCACTTCAAAGCGTGTAAATACACCAAAATCTCACAGTCGAATTTTTGTCATGATTACAATGCTGCCTTTTGCGCATAATCATCAAAATCACTATGTTACAAAGTCACAAAAACTTCAAGCAAATAAATAAATAATAAATAAATAAATAAATAATCATGAGTAATTCCACTCGACATCTCCGAACACTAAGTAATTAACGGTTTTACAAATAAACCAAAGTATTCTTCGACCACTTTTCATGAAACCATGGAAGTATCTGCGTAAGTGCTAACTCAACGAGTCCAATGCTAAAATAGGGGTGGCAGTCATCTGACTCGGAGAAAATGAGCAATAACACAGACCGTAGAATTACTGGATGTTTTCCAAATTTCAATCTGTCGTTCAAACTGGCATCCCTCCAACATTTTGGACGCGTCCTCACAACTAGTATTATGATATGTGGCTGCACTGTAACAGAAGTCGTTAAATAAACAAAAGAGAAAATTATAATTGGATGTCTGAGTATTT
Source organism: Salticus scenicus (assembly GCA_963930645.1). Taxonomy (NCBI): domain Eukaryota; kingdom Metazoa; phylum Arthropoda; class Arachnida; order Araneae; family Salticidae; genus Salticus; species Salticus scenicus. The sequence continues at coordinate 238,350,478 of OZ005659.1, forward strand.
TTCTCCATATAGTACGTTTTTAATTTCACGCTATTACACTTCAAGTAATTTGAGTTCATAGTCCTTAATGGTAAAGATTTTTCTTTGTCTCCCTGTAAAAATTTATAAATCCTAGATCCATTAAAATTTATACAACTTGTGCGATTGTAACCTATGACATGTATATACATTTTTAGCCCAGTCGATTAAGGCTTTTAGACGCAATCTCATTTTAAATAAATTTAACCCATAGGCCATAATGTTAAAAATTTTGCATTGCATCCCTGTAAAAAAACACTATAAGCGCTAGATTCATTAAAATCAATAAAGTTCCTGCTATGGTGATCATTAACATGTTTCCACTTTCAGCTCATTCGAACAAAGCGTTTAGATGCTGTCGTATTCACTCACACACATATGCACGCAGACACACTTATACAACAAGTAAAAATTGCAAAAATAAACTCAGGGGGCCTCAAAACGTGTAAATACACCAAAATTTCAAAGTCGAATTTTTGTCATGATTACAATGCTTTCTTTTGTGCATAATTTTTAAATTAATGAACTTAGGAACATAAAATTTGGATGACATGTTTGTTATCATATAATTAACCAGTAATAACCAGTATAATTAACCATAATAAGTAATAATTTTTAAACTACCCTAACGGCATCTTAACCCTAATCTTATCCATATAAAATCCTTAGGATGTCCTATGGATGAAAAAGAAGTCCATGGACATCCTATACACACCTTCATGATGTATTGTGGACAAGTGTGCTGTTAGGGTAATAATTATCCAATTTTTCTCAAAAAGTAAGCTTTGGAAAAAATGAAAATTTTCAGCAATTTTAGAAAACTTAATGAAAAAGGTCATAAGGCTGCATTACAGCAGAGTTACCAACTTTTATAATTTATTCCGGAAACTTTTTAGCTCCGCCTTCTTTTCCGCATTAGAATTTTTGTAGAATACTTCTCTCCAACATGCATACTCTCCAACATCCTAATTAATATTCAGTAGTATTGCTAGCCCCACCCTATTTTTCACACCAATAAATTTTTAGAGTAACATTCTCCAAATGCTATTGCTATTAAATAAATAGAAAAATTCTCTAGAAAGATACTGATGTAAAAAAGAAGGCGGGGCTAACAATACTACGGAATAATAATTAGTATGTTGGATAGTATGCAATATGTTACAACGATTAAATAAGAAGAAAAATCATTCTTCAAATTACTGGTAAGAAAAAAAGGCGGGGCTAACAACACTGAGAAATAAATTGTAAAATTTGGCAACTCTGATTACAGATAAGTAAAAATACACATGAATCTATGAGTTAGATTAAAACAGTATTTTTCTTACTGTATTCAATTTTCTGCTTTTTCTTTTTCTTTCTTTCTTTTTCTTTTTCTTTCTTTCTTTTTTTTTTTCCCCGCATGTGAATATTTTTTTAAAAATATACATACAAACATGGAAATTGGGTGAGACGTTCATTATAAAATTATTTATGGATATTTTTATTATTCTGGTCACGTTCATAGTATTCAAATTATCTGTAATATTCTTTCAGATAGTCTGTTACACAAATAGAAAAAAGTAAATACAGAGAACAAAATCTGGATTTAGTTTAACATTTTAAGGCATGTGCGTCTTCACCTGACTGTAATGCATCCTCAACAGAACTTATTAAGGTTTCTTTCATAAATGGTTGAAATTTTTCATTTTTTCCAAAGCTTACTTTTGAGAAAAATTGAATAAACCATTATAAAATTCGAATAATGATATGATAATGAATATGTCATCCCAATTTTATGTCCATATGTGCATTTGTTTGAAAGTTATGCGCAAAAGAAGAAAATGGGAAAACATAATTAAAGATTCTAAAATTAGATTTTGACGGATTTCAATGATTTTTTTTTTTTTTTTTTTTTAAAGATATTTTATTATTATCAATGATATGCTGTTTTGGGGATTCATTTCAATATAATGACCAGCGAAGCGGGCAAAGCCTTAAATATTTCATAAAATATTTAACCTATTACAGTTTATTATATACAGGTGTTCAAAATTAAAGGAATCTTTAATTATGTTTTCCCATTTTCTTCTTTTGCGCATAACTTTCAAACAAATGCACATATGGACATAAAATTGGGATGACATATTCGTTATGAACATTTGTATTAGTATGTATTTCATTTAAGTAGAACTTTCTGATTTGTTTAAAGCATACTTTTCTTTTTCTTTCTTTCTTTTTCTTTTTCTTTTTACAATATTGTGTAATTCAATCTCTTTTAATTATTACTGTTTCAGTCGGGAATTATGTTATTACCTGATGGAGGTGTGCAAATTCAACCAGTTGATGAAGAGATGGCTGAAATTCTCGGACTTTCAGATGTACAAGAAAAGCGTTCAATGCCGCATAACGAACAAGAATTGCTACACCTTGTATTCAAACCACATAAGAGATTATCAGTCCCTGATGGTGAGTCATCGTTTCTTCATAATGGAAAAACCCAATAAACTCCATGCTTAGTTAAAAGAAGCGATATTTAATTAGTATCTTGTGACCATCACAAAATTTTCTTCCATATCATTCTACAAAACAGCGGCCCTTTTGTCTAATATGCATATAAATTTAATCAACATTGCTTCTCTGATTAACTATTTGAAATACACATTTTTGTTTAGTTTTAAATTATAGATGCTCAGGTATTTCCATCTAAAATATCACAGAAAGTAATTAACAACAGCGGCACTACCTGTGGTCAGATATACACCCATATTGAATCAGCACATAATATCTATTACAAATACCGAGTTTGGTACATTTGTACATCATAGAAACTCAAATATCGCCTTCCCGTGAACGGAGTTAAAATATGGAATAGCAACGCCATTTGCCGGCCTTCATGTACACCCAAATTGAATAAAGATAGCTTTTCCCCATGACCTGCATACACATCAAGTTTTGAGCACTTTTACTCTAAGTTACGATATATTCTTCTTTTAAACAGGGAAAAATAACAGGATAGCAACGCCACCTGTTAGGCGATATATATATAAATCCATTCAGATCCCTTTTTAAGTCAAATATAAAATTTTATCGAATTCCTTTTATTGGTTCGTGATATACAGCGTCCACAAAATTTTTGCTAACGCATATAGAGAGACGCTCGACACGTAGACATATATACATTATTTAAAAATGGCTGAATCTTGTTTAAGAATTTTTAAGCTATGTAAATACATCCAAAACTGGAATTTGAATTTTTCTCGAATCCATCCCTTTCTTCTTATTTTTGATAAAGTAGGCAAAAATTAATCACTGCATGAGTCAAGTTTAATAGAGATGGAAAAGGAATTAAAGACAAATAAGAGATAAAATTATGTATACGAAATATCATTTATTCGTAATAAATTATAAATTGCTACTTTGACCACCAGGAGTGCTGTGAACCATTCACTCGCTTAAGCTTGCAATATATTCTAATCTTACACAAGTCCTTTCATTAAAACACATTTAATAAAATTTTCGAAGCTAATGGGCGCTGTAATCTATTTTAACCCTACAAGGCTCATTTTTTTTTAGTGCGCGACAAAAATATATAGGTTGTAATTAGTGATCAGAAGATAGGAAAAACTTATAAAAATAAAAATAAAACCATATTTTACGGAAAAATCAACTTTTTAGCTCAACGTACCGTATTTGGAACATACATAAAAATATGATTTACTAATACGTTTACTATTGTAATATTAAAAAAAAAAAAAAAAAAAAAACTTACCTCTGCAAAATATACACTTCGTTATAACACAGTATTTATTTATTTTTTATTTTTTTTTTTTTTCGAGTTAAAACTGTTCAATAACTATTCTTTTTTTATTTTTGAATTCAGACAAACGACTAACGTAACACTTCCATTCAAATTTCACACTGAGTGCAGTATGTCAAGAGATGTCGCTACTAATAGTTTTATAGCTATAGGAACGATTAAAGTCAGTGTTCCACATATGAACTGGGTGCCTTGTAGGGTTAACATTATTAAAATCCCAATTTCACTTCACACAATGATTACGGTTATTCACGTAAAAAATATATAATTTATTCATAATAGATTATAAATTCCATTTCCGACAACAAAGAGCGTTGGGAAACACTTTAAAATATCTTTAAAAACATTTACTCGCTTAAACACACAGTATATCATAATCTCATACAAAACCTTCCATTTCAACATATTAAAAAAAATTTTCGCTATAAAATTTATGCGATTCTAGCGCCATCTTACAGCTATCATGAGTATAATCTTTATTATATACCTTTCAACAGAGCGATGGGAAGACGAACACTATATTCCATCAGCACCTCGTTCTGAATACGAATTGGACGATGATGACATAGTGAAGTATTTGGATTTCGATGATTTAAATTCAGCATCTGATGAAGTGAAAGAAGAATCAGAATCTGTTGATGAAGTTTCAAAGCGAGCTCCAGCCAAGAATCTTTATTTAGAACTTGCAGTATTTTTTGACGAAGCAGGGTATGAAAAGTTCCACCCTCACGTTAAATCAGAAGACAACCTGGTGGATCTACTATTGGGCTTCGTAAACCAGGTGCGTATATAATATTCTTTATCGATGACATCTATTATATTTAAAATATGATAAATTTGTAAAGTAGATATTATATGTAAAAAAGAATAAACAAGGATAAAGATAGTATACGCTTAAAAATGTTTACAATAGACATTTATTCACATATAAACCAAGCAGCTTGAAATGCACAATGAATAACCTTATCAGGTCGAATTTATCGACCCCTAAACAGTGTTAAAACACCTAGAACGTCTAGTAAAAACCAATTTCAATGTACATTCAATAAACATCAAAATAGGACTAGGTATTTTGTCGGAATCTTACATAATTCGTTCAAAGCTGCCGGTTGCAATTTTGAAAAATCTTTTTCTAGAAAAATTCCGCTGTTGTTGTTGATACCAGAAGCAAGAACAATAGTCGAAAAAAATGCCCAATTTTTCTAGAAAGGTATTAGCACGGTAAAAAAAAAATTCTGTTGTATTAAAGAAAATTTCTGGCCGCGAGGTCTCAGAAAATATTCGTATGCTATGAAAAATTTTTTTCACAGTGCACATTGAAAAAAAAAAAAAAAAAATCTAGCATTAGATAGAATTCTCCAGATCAACCAGCTACAGTCGGCACACTGTTAAAAATTTCTGTAAAATCAATGTAAATATTTATCCAGAATCTCAGTAAATTTACAGTAATTCTTAGTTAAAAGTGAATAATCGAGATTCTCAAACTTCATTCTGTATTTTTACCTAATTTTATTATTTAATTTTTTTAATTAAAATTAAAAATGACTGTTACTACTTTAGAAAAATCATTCTAAGTCCGAAATGTATTCTCACGAATAATTAATTAAATTAATATTAGTTATTAAAGTGAATGTATAAAACAAGTTTTTAACATCTCTGTTTATTTTTCTCTGTTATTGTACATAAGACTTAATACATTATTGTACATAATACATTACACAGAGTTTTCTGTTGAAATTTTTAACAGTGCAACAAAATTACTGAAGTTCTAGCAATAATTCGTATTCAAAAGATGTGCACTAAATACTGTTTTATTAAGTAAAAATTTGTCGAGTCATGATCTTAGTCTTATGGTGTCCATAAAAAAAGTAAATTGATGATAAAAATTAGCGATCAAACTAAATATATATATATATGAAAAATGTGGACGTATGCTCCAATAATTTTGCTGCCGACTGTAAGTTGGGTCAAGATCCAGCGCATAAGTAGGCGGCGATCTTACCTCTTTGCCACGGAAGAAATCCCAAATGGTTATTTAACACTTCCCAATCCTGCTTTGATACCAAGTTTTCTGTATGCGCCCGCCAAATAAAATCGGTATCAAAGGTTATAGATTTCATCTTGTTGCAGAAAAAAAAAAAGTGTCGTTTGACAGATTTGAGATGCAATTTTACAAAAAAATTTCGTGATTTTAGAAAACAGAAATTTTGTGTAGGAACGTTGCGTAAACTTTCTGATTTCTAAATTTTTTTTTCTTTTTTACAATGCATAAAAGTACAACGGGCACCTCTGTACGAATCATGTATGATACCGACTAAATATGCGGTACTGTTTTGGTTTTTATTGAACTTGTAGTTGTAATTGTTTTTAACTAGTTAGGTTATGTCACAACACCGCCAATATTTTTCGAGTGTAGGCAATACCTCCTATTATAATGCTTCCGAACTGAGCTTTACATCATAGAAGATCGGCTGATTACATCCAATCATCACTTCCTATAATATCTACAGAATGGTCATCATTTGTTGTCCGATATGCATCTAAATTGAATCAACATAGTTTTAAATGGTATTTATTTCACTTACTGAATTAGTTGATTTTATATATCATAGAATCTGAGATATTGCCTTCTGGGATTAAATTATAATATAATGTACTGTAATGAGATTAAATTACAATATGGCAAAGTCATCTGGAAGCATTCATACTGGTTCATCATAGTTTTACATAGTATCCATTTCAAATACCGAGTTTGGTTAACTCATACACTAGAGAATCTAAGATACAGGTTTCCTTTAAATGAGGGAAATCACAGTATAGCAGCGTCACCAATTGTGTGATATATACACAAGGCTAATCATCACCAATTTACGTTAAAATGCAATCCAATATGAAGTTCAATTACATTCCGTTATTTGGTTCATGAGATACAGCGTCTAAAAATTCTTGGTAACACACAAACACAAAGACAGACATTTTCTAAAAATGGTGGAATTGTGTTCAAAAAATCTCAAAACGGGTAGATTAATCGAAAATCGGAAACTGAAATTTTTTTTAACTTTAATACTTTTTTCTTATGTATACAAAAATGGATGTTAATGAAACTGAATTGGATAGTAGAAATTTTTTTAAGTTTGGTGCAGATAGTGATATTTGGGTATTATATCTTATATATTTGCAAAGAATCTAAGCGGTAACTATTCTGTGTTATGTTATAGTGAGGAATACATTTTTTAGTTAACGTGGGTAATTTAATTAGTTCTTATATTTTAAGCTTAGTCTTAATTTAATATCAGTACTTATGCAAGCTTACGCTGTTGAAAGCACTAAAAAATCGAAGTCAAATAATAAACTATTTGATAAATGATTTTCTTTCCTTTTTTTTTTTTTTTTTTTTTTTGTGTGTGTGTGTGTGTATGTGCATTGCTGCTTTCACTCTGAACTCTTGCCAGCATTTTTCACTTAATGAAGACTCGTGCCTAATTATTTTTACCCCAAAAATAATTTTTCGTGTTTTGTGCATTTTACGATGGGAATTTCTGTTTTTCATACATATTAAGGGTAGTGGTGCAATTGTTAAGGTCAACTGACTACTCGTGAGTCTCAGGATAGGGTAGATTGCACTCCATGGGGACCTTTCTAAGAGGTCCTAGCATGTATTCACGCAAATTTCAGAAAAAACCGCGGAAAACTGAGAAAGCCTAGGCTGACGAGAGCTACTTGGGTTCAAACCCGGCATACATAATAACCGAGGGAAAAAAAATATACCACCTTCATCTAGAACGAATCATTTTCAGAATCCTTAACTCCAAAAATAGATTTCTGAGGTATGCGAGTAGGATAAACAAATAAACTAGATAGACGATACGATATATAATTTTTAGTCTATACTTTTCTAGATGATGAAACAATATTATAAATATTATGACTATTATGAATGCTTTGTATTACGAGAAATTCTAGCTTGACTTCCTAGAATTGGGTCATAAAACAAAATTATAGTTAATTATACATAACTCTCGTGTTCGCATTTATTTTCAGGGATTTCTAAGTGAGACTGACCATGATAGTATAGGAAAACGTTCTAGAATTCTCATAAGGGTTTTTAAAATTCGCTAACAAAAGAAACTAGAATTTATAAAGATAACATGGAACTACTTTTACTAGAGACATAATTTAGCTTCTAGATATCAGTCACAGAAATTTTTCTCAATGTAAGGGAAGTCTTTGAAATAAAGCCATTTTCTTCACCACGCTTAGGTCACATGTTTTTTTTTTTTTTTTTACTATTGCTAATTTCTTTGAACTATTTTCAGTTTTTAAAAAGATTAACCTTTTGAAATCTTGAAATCAATATATGATTTCTTAATTGTATTATTTATGATTTTTTTTTCCCCCTTCAAGTTGAGTTTTTTTTTTACTTCATATGTTTGGTTTTTCCAAAATAGGCATTCGGTAATAAATTCCAATTGTATGTTTTAGATGCAGGCCCTTTATCAGCAACCATCTCTAAATAAGAAGATTCAGATAAGTTTGGTTAAACTGGAACTGATGAAAAAACAACCGGTAAGTAGTAAAAAAAAAAAAAAAAAAAAATACGTATAGGTATAGGTATAGGTATAGGACCATTCAAAAAACTGCTTCAAAATAAATGCTTAGAGAGGACAATATATATATATGAAATTCTGAACGTTAGTTAGATTTTTTTTTTTTTTGTCATAGACAGAAAAACATTTTCTAAAAATGGTCAAACCGTTTTTAGGACATCTTTAAACGTGTAAATCAGTCAAAAGCCAGAAGTAGAAAATTTTTACAAATCCAATATTTTCTTCTGTAAAAAAAAAAAAAAAAAAAAAAAAAACATTTTTTTTTTTTTTTCAAATTTTTTTCTAGATTAATGTTTTGATTTAATTCACTAAACATCTTAAACTGAAAAAAAAAAAAAAAAAAAAAAATTCTACTTTTCTAAAATAAATAGGCTTAATGTTTTAAAAAGAGAATTATATAAGAATGTAGAACAAAATTGAAATTTTGTCCAACCAGAACTTAATTTTGGACGAGGGGCGTATTTATTTTACTTTTTATTTATTTAGTATTTTTTTTACACTTGATGTTTTCGGACATTCTGCTTCACACATATTTAAGATGCAGTGTTAAAAAAAATGCAACTTTGGTGCCAGAAATTCTCTGTAATTACAGAAAAATACGTTTTGTCAACGTAATTTTTCCGTAATTTACGACTTTTTTTCCTCAAATTACAGAGAATTTCTGACAGCAAAGTTGAATTTTTTTTTAACATTGATGGTCTATCACAAAACTGTTACAAGTCCTTTTCGCTGTATGAGAAAAAAAGTCCCCCCGTTTAAAAAAAAAAAAAAAAAAAAAAGAAAGAAAGAAAGAAAGAAAGAAAGAAAATAAAATAAAACAAAACTTTTAAAAAATTTACATTTTAACGACTTATTTTACTTTAGAGAACAGTCAGTAATTACATCTAGCATACGGCTATATTAGAGAAAAGAAAATGTGATCAAAGATCTCGGAATAGTTTGATTTAAAATTGGCAAACGTTTTGCTAAGGAAAAAATAAATAAATTAATTGTATATGGCACCTATATATCTACAAGTATTACATGTATTTATTTATTTTTAGTTTTATTTTGCACATGTGAAAATTAATTTCTGCCCTAAAGGTCCTGTCATATTTAGATATTGATTTAAATTATTATAGATTAATACTGTGTTTTTATTAAGATATTTAAATCTAATTTTGTCCATTATTTACAGGGTGATCTCCCTCACGCAGAAGGCGAGAGAGATAAACTTTTGGATTCTTTCTGCAAATATCAAGCTAAAAAGAATTCAGACTCTGATGAGGATCCAAATCACTGGGATATTGCTCTTTATATTTCTGGGTAAATATGAGTTTTGTTTAGTTCAGTTCGTGTAAAACGTAATCAATAAAACCTTCTTTTATATTAACATTTCAACGGAAAATTAACAGAATCACTAAAAAATTAATTCGGATGAAAGTTAATAAAAAGTATACATGCATTTTTTAAAATAATTAATTTAGTTATTGCAATTTTCTCCAACTAAAATAATTCATGTCTTCGTATGGTTACAAATTTCTTTGCTTTTTTTTAACACTTTTTAACAAAGTTGAGACGTGTTTATAACTTCGGTTTGTCTGTCTGTCTATCTCTTCCCGCTTCAAGCGTCTGTAAATATTTACAGAATTTCTATGGCATGTTCTCTATTTAAAATGGTAGAAATAGTACAATTGATTTATGTACAGGGACACCCAAAAGAATGCATGTACTGCGTTCTGTGAAATGCACAGATTCAGTGCAAAAAATAAACCCGTAAAAGTACGGGAAAAAAAACTGACAGTTGGGGGTGGGGCAATATTTTTCCGCCAAATATACGGGACAAAATTGTACTTTTAACAAAAAACCTGTTTAATTTACAGGATTTTCCCGTAATATATATATATCAGTGATACAATTTTACGGTTTTAAACTGTTCTTTTGATTTATAGTTTTTTCCATTTCAAATTTACAGAATTTTCCAGTAAAATCTACGTAAATCTACGTTCTCTCCCCCCCCCCCCCAGTGTTGCGTTTTATGAGAAGTATAGCTGCCAAGTTTTTTAATTTATTCCGGAAGGATGATAGCCCCGCCCTTTTTCCACACCGTAATATTTGCAGAAAATTTTTCTTCATTATTTAAGAACGATTAAACATGAAAAATATTACTCTAAAAAGATTCCGGTGAGAAAAAAGGGCGGGGCTAACAACATTCCGGAATAAATTAAAAAACTTGCCAGCTGTGGAGAAGCATTTTGAAAAATTATATAAATAACTTTGTACTAAAAAATTCATAGCGAAATTCACATTTATTATTCATATGGTTTAAAAAAAAAAAAAAAAAAAAAAAAAAAGAAAATTGTTTTCTGTAGAATATAAAATATGTTAGCATTAAGATTTATAGGGCTAAACTAAAATATTAACATACTTTAAGCAGTAAAATTAGGAAATTGTATTTCCGTTTATGTTAAGCATTTTTAACACTTTCCAACAATTTTTAAGAGTGATTATGAATCCAATTAAACTATTTGCTACTTGTCTTTCTGTTATTCTGTCTGTCTGTTTTGTGATCACGTAGAAAAAGTACATCGAAAGTTAAACTATGAAATGAGTACGCAGAGTTAGAAAAGGTTAATAATCTATGTGAACTGCAAGATGTTTTGTTTCTTGTTATTATAATTATTATTAATCGATTTTACCTCTATCATGATGAAATTTAATGCTTATGTGATGCAATATTTTACCAATAGGGAAATTTCGAATTATTTTAGCCAAACTGTGAATATTTGTTTGACTATCTGTCTGTGATTAATTTAGTTAAAACAGTTATAAAATCGTGCATAAATAATAAAAATAAATAAATTAAATTAAATAAATTAAATTAAATAAATAAAAAAAAAGAAAAAAAAAATCAGAAAAATATTTTTTATTTTTAATCTTGCATCTGTATATGCTGTGTTTTCTCTAACCATCTTTTTTATTAAAAATAAATAAATAAATAAATATAAGTGTTGTTATTATTTAAATTAAAAACACGTTAAAACACGTAAAATGAAACTTTATTTAAAAGATTTTAAAACATTATCCGAAGTTTTTCGCTTTGAAATACCAAAGCATCATCAGGGATTTTTATTACTCGTTTCCAGTGAGCAAGCACACTGTAAAAAAAAAAAAAATCCCATAAGATTACGGGGAAAGCCCGGCAGCAGAGATTCCAGACAAAGCCCGTAAAAAAACATTGGTTTTACGGGCAAAATATTTTTTTTTACAGGCATGTAACGTAATTTAAGGTTATTATATACTACTTAATTTACAGTCTAAGCATTTCTTTTTACGGGCTTTGTCTGAAATCTCTGCTGCCGGGCTTTTCCCGTAATCTTACGGGAGTTTTTTTTTTACAGTGCAGTTTAAAAAATATTTTTAGATATTTAAAACCTTTTAAATAAAGTTTAATTTTATATGTTTTAAAGTGTTTTTAATTCAAATAACAAATGACAAGTGTTTTAACTTAACTCTTTTTTAGAGATGATTTATGTTGTTATAATTATTTTACAAAATAATTTATATTCATGCTTTCGAATAATTCTTTTTTACATTTTCAGACTTAATTTTTATTCCATGGAAAAAGGAAAGAAGAATGGTGTAACAATGGGTATGGATTAAAAAAAAAAAAAATTAATAATAATATTTTCATTACATATTTTTTTTCTTTTTTTGCTGTTCTTTTCTTTCCATTTTCACATTAATCTTGTGCCCCATCAGTAGCTGAGCAGATCCGTGCTTAAAGTTGGTAGACAGGAAGTGCCAGGTTTGATCTCAGGTCGCGCTCGTCCTTCTAGCCGTTCAGAATTTTCCATAACTTTCTTTAAATTCGCGTGAATACGGGCTTGAATATCCCTGAGAAAGACCCTCACGGAGTGCATCACCCCCTTAGATCCAGCTTCCAAGTGCAGATAATTGGTATTAACCACAACACCACCACACCACGTTAATGTTGCTATTTTTTACTAATCACGACCAAAAAAGACAGTTGTGATTGTTGTGTGGATCACGGTCAATTGACTGCAGTAGGGTCATAGGCCGATAGGTGGAATGCTCCATCCCGAACGGACCTTCGTAAGGGGTTGTGTGTAGCCCGTATTTAAGCAAAAAAGAGGTATATTTATTCTATGTCTAATCCTTTGTCTATCTATTTGTGCATGTGTCTGTCTGAGGCAATGTGGCATCCAAACAAATAGACAAATTACAATCTTTTTCTCTGTCTTTTTAGTTCCCCATTATATTATAGGTATGGGGAACTTAGGTAATCGTGAAAATTTTCGACCTCAGTTTTTTGACTTTTCTACACGTTTTCAGGTGTGGGGAATTCGAAAATGACAAAATTTGTATGGTGTCTGTCTGTAGGGTGTCTGTTAGTCCGTTAGTCCGTTAGTTTGTTAGTCTGTGTACACTATGTCTCAAGAACAAATTGTCGCAGAGAGGTCAGATCAGTTTTAAAATATTACTTTCGACACTGGCAAGAACCCTATTCATTTGAAACATTCGAATTTAAAAACTTAGTAAGTTATTAGAAATTTACGATTTTCTTAATATGGGAGAATAGGACAAAAATTCACTTTAAATATGATGGGGAACTGAGCAGAGTTCACCTATGCCAACTAGTTTTAATTATTTGAACGCTAATTCAATCGAATTGGTTCATTGCTATGTTTAATGAAAATCTGTCTGATAGTTTTTTTTTCCTAATTAAATAAAATGTATTTTTATTTTCAATATACTTTGCATTCATACTTTAAAATTTGCAAATAGTCAATCTTTCAGTCTCCAACTCATGACGGATGATAAGTTAAGTGTTATATAAGTATGTATAAAAAAATATATTTTTTTAAGAAATCGTGAATATTCAACCGATTTTAGCAAATGTTAAAAATTGGCTGTAAATAGTAATTAAATTTAGTCTACAGTCAAAAAATCTCTAAATTTGATTAACCCGTTAGTAGTCGCTATAGACAGCGCCACCTATTAAAAATTGCACGCTTTTTATTTAACTGTCACCAATAATTTTAAGAAGTGACGTGACTGACGTTTCTTCGATTTTATTCGCGTTTTATGTATATCAAATGTTATTTTTAAAAATTTTTGGTGGCTATAGAATAAAAAAATCTGGCAACATTAAAAGATGGGCGGCAAATCGACCAACTAGCGACTACTAACGGGTTAAAAATTAGATTCTTTGTAGCAAAATAATATTTAATTAATTTCAACACTAGCAGTGTATTCATATTTTATATAATTTGAGAGCTGGAAATCTGCCGATTTCCTATTATTCTTACGAGGAAATCATCCCATACTCTAATCATAAAAAAAAAAAATAAATAAATAAATAAATAAATAAATAAAAATAAAAAATAAATAAAAATCCAAACAAGCATTAATCGAAAGAGCATATATAAATATGTGTTTTGACGCATGAAACAATAGCCCTCGTCAGCTCGTTTTCGAGTTATAAATTCTGAAAGTTCGCTAATAATTGGTGCAACCACGCCTGAATCTATAACACCACCCCTTACTGAAATAATAAATGAAATCCAAAACAAGCAGAAATCGGAAGAGCATAGACAAACGCTATTTTTTACGCTTGCTTTTGTTTTACTTAATGCCAAAATCTTCAGGATTAATTAAAACAAAATTTGTCATTAAAAAGTACTGGTACTCAAAATATATATTGCTGCAACCCCTGATTATTATTATCATTATTGTTGTTGTTGTTGTTACTTTGAAAGTACCACAAGCGTCACTAACGACTATACATTGCTATATATAATCTAAATTATATTAATGTACAAATATTTGTTGATTTTTTTCTTCCTTTCTTCCTTTCTTTCTCTCTCTTTATGTCACCTTTCATTTATGTATTTATTTTTTAACTTTTTATTCTTACTTTATTTGGTTTTTATTATTTTTCATGATAAAAAGAGAATTTCTGATCCTACGTGTTTGAATAACAATTATGAATTTTCCTTATTGTAAATATACTTTTTAAACAATAATCTACCGATAAGTGCACAGCTTGGCTAACACAATCTACTCATTATGTACAGTCACCCAAAAAAAAAACGCCACCCCCCCACCTAATTTCGCCGTAAATTATCGTAGAAACATTTAACTGGTACCGATCGATTTGTAATGACGTCTAGTTTATAACGGTACAGTTAAATTTTGCCTAAGGGGACGTCTACGTATTAAAACTGGCATTAATTTCATTTTTTTCAATAGCAACCCCTATTTTTGACTTCATATTCAGATTTCTGAGATCAAGGCGGTTCGAAAAACATACCTATTTATATACCTTAAATCAATATTAAATAGAGTTACACGTGAAAATGTATTAGGGGTCCGTCTATACATTTAGAAAATATAAATCACGATCTACTACCCAGTATACATTATTTATTAACGTACACACCGGAAAAAAAATTCAGAAATGTTAATTATAAAATAATAAAAAATGACTAATTCACAGAACTTTCTGAGTTAGTTTATGAATTAAAAGATTTTTATTGGTTTCTATTGATTAAACATCAGATAGTTCAATTCATACGAAGAAAATTAAATAGCTTGAATAGATATTAAAATATCTATCAAAAGAAAAAAAAAAGATGAATGGTTTTAAATTTGTTTGAAAATTCAAAATTATTTTAACTCAAGCTGCCGTATAATTGTCTGAAACGGCGGCACTCAACCTGGTTCCCACGGCCGTTTCGCAGTGACAATGGGAGTTTGTTCTGATACTGCAGTACTTTCATTTTCTTTAATTGACTTTTTTAAAATATTAAAACAGATTTTTTTATTTTTATTTATTTATTTTTTTAATTAATTATTATTATTATTTTTTTTTTTTCATGACATTATTAAAAACTTTTACATAAATCTCCACGATATTCTTTTGCTTCTATATTTTATAATGCGTAACAAATTAATATGTAAAATAATAAATCCTACTACTTAATGGGATGTTCTGAAATTCTACACTTTAACACAGATACCGAAGTGGATTGTGGGTGTAGAAAGGCTGACTACCCTTAATCTAAATCTTCACTTGAAAAGGTCAAAATGTTACATAACTCTTTTTTTTTTTTTTTTTTTTTTTTTTTTTATGGAAAAAAGAAGAAGATAAGGAGGAGAAAGAAAGATCAAAACGAATATAAAGCATATTAAACGTTAATACCCTTTAAATACTGGAAAAAGGCGGGGTTTTGTATTGTGTGTCATTTGGGAGCTGTAGAGTGCCAGAAAATTACTTTATGTAATAAAACCTTTCATTTAAAGGCTATTTAAAGCAGCATTATATTTAATACATAGACTATTCAGAAAAAAAAAATACCATTCATCTGGTTCATGAAAAATAAAGAACATTTTCTGGCATTGCTCTATGTATATACATTCTTGTCAACCTATACCGAAAGATTACTGGTCCCGCCCCTTTCCGTACATTTTTTTCACATCAGTCTTTTTAGAGCCGTGTCAGCCATCGGTGGCTGACACTGATCTTTCCATTTAGGCTAAGTCAGCCGGCAGTGTAAAA
Organism: Salticus scenicus; assembly: GCA_963930645.1. Classification (NCBI taxonomy): domain Eukaryota; kingdom Metazoa; phylum Arthropoda; class Arachnida; order Araneae; family Salticidae; genus Salticus; species Salticus scenicus. Next base: position 238,366,463 of record OZ005659.1, read on the forward strand.
TATGATATAAAACTACAGAACTTACATAGTTTTAAGTAATTACTGACAATTTATTTAAAATTTACTTCATGTTTTTTTTTTTTTTTTTTAATAGGATTTCTTTGGATTATATCGTTAAGGCCTAATGGGGTTTATTGAAACTCGATAAACATAACACGCTTCTAAGCAGCACGTGTGGCCTGAATTCGATTTCCATAAGAATTCGCGTGGCTCTCAATGAGTTAATCGTAAATGTATTTGAAGTTAATTACTCTAAAAATTAAATTGTGTACACACAGGGGGGGAACTAACAATGTTACGGGTTAGGTTGGCAAGTATGCATATATATATATTGCTTGATTTCTAAAAATTTATAACACATTTTCTTCTTTTTTTTTAGTATTTTGTGTTTATATCTCTCATTAAAAATAAATACAATATTCATATATAAACATTTCCATACAGTAATGTATATAAACATATTGATTAAAGAACATTTGTTGATATTATATAATTATTCTTCTATCTGTATAGTATATTAACACAAATATATTTTGTAAATTTCACAGCATCGAAAAACAGCAACATAGCTTCCATATCAAGGCTTAATGTAAATAGCCACGCCTTTTCACAAATTTTCTAAAACTTTATAATATAAAGCAAAATAATTTTGCATATTTGTAATTAAATCATTTAAGTTTTGTCTTCAATAATCGATGTAGTAAATACCATTGTGATTTATGCATACCAGCGTCACATATAGAGTCAAATAGGAATATGCAAATTTGTCTTTTTTTTAAATAGTGTTTCAGCGAATCAGAGGCGGGGCTTCTTTTCTTTTGAAATTCTTTCACAATCCCTCGCCTACATTGTGATAACTTTACAAAAATATGCCAATTTGTATAATATACATCGAAATATTGCTTAGGAAACAATAAAAATAACATAAAGGTAAATTAAAATAATTTTCCGTCAAATTATATACAAACATTTACTTATAGAGGAGACAGATTATAACAAGTGACGGCCCCCTAACAGGAATAAAAAGTGAAATATCACTGTAACTCAAAAAATAATGTTAGGAACGAGCTGTAAATTTGGAAACCTATGTTTTTGATGATGCCCGTTCTATTCGTGCAAAAATTAACATCGGTCATAATTCATAATTTTTTCAAATATGAATTTATTAATAATTTTCATAATTCAAAAAATGTTTTTTTAGCAAAAATTTGCATGGAATATGTTTGGGTTACTTTATTCTAACGAATAAAAAAAACAGAATTTAAATATCATAATTATTTCGGAAGATATGATTTAATGTTTGTCACATTCATTTAACATTAGCACCCCCAAACTTTGACAGCTTATAACTCTATGAAAAATTGAGCGAAATATATAAACTATACCATTTTCCGTGATGATTTGATCCAAAGAATTCAAATAAATTATAAAAAATGGGGGTTACCATTAAAAAAAATGAAGTTGATGTCAGTTTTAACATGTAGACGCCCCCCTAAGTAAAATCTAACTATAACATTATAAACTAGACGTTATTACAAACTGATTGGTACCAGTCGCATGTTTCTACGATAATTTACGGCAAAATTAGGTGGGGGGGTGGCGTTTTTTTTTTGGGTGACTGTACAAGGAATATTTAAAACTACCATTCATACTAGATGCCTCAGCAAAATAATTTCTCGTTAGTAACTGTAAGTTCTTTGACACAGCGTAAATTATTAGCAGCACTCTGTGGCAGACTGCTATAGGTGTAAATATTGTGGGTAAATGTCAGTTTTCTACGCGAGGTATCATTCATGGGTGTAGTATCCTTCGTGGAAGTCTCTCTAAGGACTCCTAGCCCGTATTCACGTTAGTTAAGCAGAAAACCAAAGAAGACTCCGTAAGTCTAGATCAACGGACACGACTTAAGATAGACACTTCCACAATTCGTCTACCAGCTTTTAGAATATAACTTCTCGGCCACTGGTGACACATTTAGCACTTTGGATTTATTATTTTTTTAATATACCTTTCTTTAACTAATAAATATTATTACATTATATTTGCATATAAACATCTGTAATTGATTGTTTGTCTTGATCCCTAGTTGTTTTATTTAAAAGCGTAGTACAGATAATTTATTCAGAGGTATTTCCTATGGCATTTTTTACATACCGTAATTTTCTGCGTATAATTCGCAGATAAAATATGTCATTCCTTCACCAGAAATTTTGTTTAACACAAAAATCTATATTATTTTGAAGAAACAGCTCGTACAAATAGAATATCGTTTGCTAATTAAAATTCCTGGTGCAGAACTGACCTACCTGACCTGCGGATTATACGCAAAAAAATTACGGTATTACCGAACACTTTTATAAGTTTCAATATAAAAATTTAGAGTTGTTTATTTGAGTCTGAAAAAAAACTATTTAGTAATTTTTAATATATAGCAATTATTTCAAAATTTTTGTTCAATAACATTTTATTTTAGGCCTGGCACCTGTAGGCGGAGTGTGCATGAAAAAACATGCATGTGTTATCACAGAATTTGGAACAACCAGTGACGATGGTCGACCTTATCCCTCCGCTGGACTCTTATCGACGTACATTGCGGCTCACGAAATCGGACACAAGTAAGTTCAGTTATTTAGAAATATGATATATTTAACCTTCTATGGAAGAAAAATATCAAATAGTCGGCAAAAATAAATAAATAAATAAATAAATGCTTTACGTACTTGTGTTTAACTCGTTTAAGGGTCGTAATAGGCATGCATGTGTATGGTGGTGGCATTTACCGTATAGATTGCTGTGAATAAAATTTAAATGATTTAAATACGAATATGTAAAAAAAATCTTTTGTTAAATACAGTAACGTTTCAGAAGAATGTAACAGGTCAGGACCTAACATTTAAAATAGAAAACTCTTCTGATTGTAAAAGGTTAAATCTAAAAAAAAAAAAAAAAAAAAAAAAAAACACTGCACACTCCACTCTGAAAAATTACAAATTTTCAAAAGGAGTACAGTAAAATTTAAGATTCTTGTACTACTTTGATTCTTTAGGATATAATTTTATATACTATATTAAATTTGAAAAATAACGTAATTACCATTTTAATTATTAACGATATTTTTATCGTGACCTTTTTTTTCTTGATAAATACGCGACATTGATATCACTTGTTTACGGAAACACAACTTTTTTAATATTTAAATCTAAATAACTTTTTTTTCTATGCATACTTTTATACCATATAAGAATGTTAAGAAAAATCATTATTCGAGAAATAGTATTCTCAAACTGTAATTTTCGCATTGTTCGATGGCAGAAAATATTGCAAAAAAAAAAAAAAAAAAAAGCTATTTAAAAATAGTGGTTCTGAAAATACTAAATTTCGCCACTCCTTGTAACTTTTGCAACATGTCTATCTGCCACATAATAGTTCTTGTATAACCTCAACAGTTACTTATTTTTGGAATAGAATCATCCCTGTTTGTTTACGACTGGTAAACGTGAACGAACGATATAAGTAAGTACTAAAAATGGTAAGAGTATTAAGTCCTAAAATGGTATTGTTATACAGAAACTCTAACAGAAAGCTGAAGTAATTAGTTTAACAGTATTTGTCTAATATTTTATTTAAAAATGACGCTACCATTATTCCATTTCTAATTGAAAAAACAATTTTTATAGCTTAGGTATGCTTCACGATGGACCTCCAAACAACAAATGCCCAGCCAATGGTCACGTGATGTCTCCAAGCAGAGGAACTAAAGGTGAAACCACGTGGTCTTCTTGTAGTTCCCAAGTGCTTGAGAAATCAGAGTAAGTAACTAATTTTAAAAATATTGTTAGAACAGCATAAAACTATTTTGAAAATCAACATTATTCCAATAAAGCTATCCCTTTTATTTGGAACATATGACATTAGCAAAGCATTTCTTTATTATAAGCTATCCCTATGGAGGGCATAGCACCCAGGCCTATGGGGCAAGGCCTTAACTGGATTTAAAGATTTTTGATTACATCAAATGAAAAAACATGTTTGTTTAGACTTATGTAACTTATTATTTTAAAAGTAAATCATTAATAAAATATTATAGCTAACATTTATTGATTTTTACATGTTAAGTTTTAACGATTATAATAAAACATACTAAAAGATTTTAATGAATTCACGTATTAAATAGTTGCATTATGCTTTATCTTTATATGTCTCTTTAAAAACGTTTTCCATTTCTTTATTTCAAATGCTAATTAAATATATCGATGCTTGGAGTATTTCGTGTAGTACAAAAAAAAAAAAAAAAAATGCTAAATTTAAAAAATAACCTTTAACTTTGTGTTAATATTTTAAACTTTCTTCTTGTCAAAAATCTCCAATATTTTGTTTTAAAACACAAATTTAAAGACAAAGGCAGAAATCATAACGTTTATGATATTCGATGGTCAAAAGGTTGGCGTCATGCCACAAATTACAGCACATTAGCGTAAAATTCTGTACTTTTGGTTAATGACGGCTGAAAAACGTATTTATTTACAGTATTTGTTGCTATATTTTTATCCTATATTTATTTATTTATTTTTATACAGTGCATTTAGGGTAGGCTGACCAGATCAAAGTACCTTTTTAAGAGAGAAGCGTTAAAAATTGCTACAATTATCCAACTATGGATGCATTTTTTTTGTTTCCTAATAAATAAGGACTAAAAATAAAGTATTCCTGATTAATAATTTAATTTCTACAATTTTTTTAAACTTAGAAAAATGCCTTAGAAAAAAAAAAAAAAAAAAAAAAAAAAAGGAGAAGTCCCCATTTGTCCCTAGAAAATGGGGACGTTTGGTGAGTATAATTTAGGGTTAAAAAACTAAAAACATTTTTATGCTTATTCATTTTTTGATAATTTAAAATAAAACCCTTTTGCAATTACTGTTATTTTTTATGCAGTAAAAAGTGTCTACTCGATGTGCCCCAAGCCAAACCTGTCAAGGGCAGAGATCACACCAAGTACAATGAAAAACCAGGACAAGTATGGGATGCCCATGACCAGTGCAAAATCTTTCTGCGAGATGAAGACGCGGTTCTTTTGAATGAAACTGTTGTATCGGTAAGAATTATTTACAATCTACAACATGCTTTAAACATCCTTTATGATTTATTATACAATTTTGGTTTAGAAAAATTGAATTAAATTTATTTTAAATAATATTAGTCGTAACAGTGTAGTAATTTTAAGCATGGCATATAACTTAAGTTTTTACGATAGTTTTATCGTTTTATCGTTTTACAATTTACTGTTATTTATAAAGAATGGAAAAGGGAATTTCATACCAAAGAAAAGACTTACTAAAATCTTACTAAAAATTAATAAATAAAAAGATGGATAATATTGGACAAATTTTACAAATAATTTGCATTTGTAATAAAGGTGCAAATATTAAATTCAGATGTAATTCGCTCAAAGAAACTTTTGATGATTTTTCACGCGAGAGGAATTTTTAATTTAGGGTGATTTAACTAATACTTTCCTTTTCAAAATAAAATGTTTATATTTTTTGCATTTTTAAAAAATAATTATAATGTTTCACACTTTCAATAATGAATTCTAAACTTATCGCGCATTTACAATTTATTAGAGTGATCTTATTTTTTATTTTTATTTTTATTTTTTACATATATATATATATATATATATATATATATATATATATAAAGAGAGATTTGATAAAAGAGATTTAAAAGAGATTTGATACTCTCAAAGAATAGTCGAGAGATAATGAAGCTAAATTTATTTTGTTTTTCAAGATAATAAGCGATTTTTAACTTAAAAACATTTCAAAGATTATGTTAAAAATATTGATACTATAGTTGCCAACTTTAGATCTTTTTTGGCTATCGTAAAATTTTAATAGAAATCTTTTACATATTTCTGTAACAGTTTTCACTGATTAAGTAAAATGAAAATTCTCACTGAAATATTCCGGTAACCAGAAAAGGCTAAAAGTTGGCGACTGTGATTGATACTATAAACAAACTTAATATCATTTAATACAGTACGTTTCATATCTTTTTGCAAATGTAAATATAATTTGGCTAATTTAACAATTTGAAAAAAAATAATCTAAAAGGGATATTTTTTTTTGTCTATGTAAACGGAATAATAGAATGTTATGATATAAGTTCTTTACAAATAAAAATGCTATTTCGCTTTTTCCGAGAAAGTAACGAGCACTTAGTGATACTTGACGTATTTATTCCACAGATGTGTTCTTCGTGGATATCTGCTTTCCGTAGTCTTGAAAGATACATAGGAACAATGAAGAAAATGTATCCATTTTTGAATGCATAGAAAACATGTTGTCAGACATTTTTAAAATTAATTTTGTTGATGATGTGTAAACGATGAAAAATTGGGTGGTGGTTAATAAAGAATGCAAACTGAATCTGTTTTGTTTTGGATTTCAATATCATTTATCTATATATACTTTTCATATTTAATTACTGGAAGGACAAAAAAAAAAAAAAATATGAAGTAATGTAGATATTAATATTATAAACACAACGTTAAAGACGCCAATGTAAAATTCTTAAGTGCAGACTGCACTTTCGGTAGCGTAAAGCGTACCGTCATCAGTGCAGAGTGACGAAGTGGATCACTGATCATATATATCGGTAGGGAGGCGGATTTTAGAGTCTGATTAGCAACCGATAGGAATTTAAGAAACTGGAGCTGTAAGACACTAGGAATTTGGGATGTAGAAAGCCATGTAAAATTTAAAAATATGTAGATTTTATGTAATTTTTCCAACAATTCGAGAGAGAAGGTACAGTAAAATCACAATTAATATATTTTTTCTATAAATTTTTATAGATATTAGTAGCTTCTAGAAAATCGAGTTCTCCTAAACATTTAGGTTGACAGATTATTTTAGTTGAATTAAAGTTGAAATTATGATTATTCTCCCAACAATGTTTAGAAATGGCCGATTTGTTAATTTCTTGTTTCTGGATTAATCCATGTGTTCTTTAAAGCGAAAATAGCGTTTAAGTTTCGTTTGATCAATATATGATTGTCCCCATTAACAAATAATACTATAAAGACCCCAAGAGTTGTGTGTATAAATAGTGTCAAATTAATCTTGAAAGGGTTAATTTCTGTGTAGGTGAGAAAATTATTTTAAAGTAATATTGTTCAAGAATGTTAGCTACAGCAAAACTAGAATTAGGGAAAAAAGGTAAATCAATACTGATATTGGAAGAGGACTTAGACGTAGAAGGACGAGAAATATGGGTATTTTGTAATTTAAAAAGAGCTTTATTAATGATGGAAGGGTTATAATCCTTGCCAATAGCAACCTCTTTAAGATATTTGATTTCAAGGTGCAGGGATTCAGGATACAAACAAATGTTAAGGGCACGATAGGCGAAAGTATAAAGGTATAGTATTATTAGTCAATGTGGACAACCATATATTGGTCAAACAAAAGTTAAACTTAAGTTTTGCCTTAAAGAACACGTGGGTTATATTCAGAAACAATAAATTAACAAATCGACCATTGCTAAGCATTGTTGGAAGAATAGCTATAGTTTCAACATTAATTTAGCTAAAATAATCTATCAGCCTTAACACTTACATGAACTCGATTTTGTAGAAGCTTTCCATATCTATAAAATCCGTAAAAATATCATTAATTGTGATTTTGCTGTACCCCTTCTTTCGGATTGTTGGGAAAATTACACAAAATCCTCATATTCTTAATTTTTACATAGTTTCCTACATACCAAATTCCTATTGGTTTACAGCCCTAGTTTCTTAAATTCCCATTGATTCCTACTCTGACTCTAAAATCCGTTTCCCTACCTATATATATGAGCAATGATCCACTTCATAATTTTGTACTGATGTATATTTCTGTATTCAGGTGTTTCCAAAAGTGCCTTTTTCAAGGCAGTACTGTCCTAAACAGACCGAGGGGGCCCTGAGTCATGACGGTGTGTGATCCCCCCCCCCCCCAAAAAAAAAAAAAAAAAAAGAAAAAAGATGTATATATATTTTTCTCGGACAGAGCGCGTATCTGGGATTGCCACCAGGTAGCTTATAGCATACATTTATGCTCCCTCCCCTCTTCATTTCTCATTCTCTCTTCAGGCTGGCATTTTTTTTTTTTTTTTTTTTTTCGCACAGCATATATCCTCACGTCGAGTTCTTCCTAAACTCATTCAGTTCTAAATACCGAACTGCTTGATCATGTAACACCTCTTCATGCAACAACATCTTGAGATAAAGGTAAGCTGTGGTTTCGATCACCGTAGGAACTCCCGAACATCCCATGATGATGATGATGATGATGATGACGATCTTCATTGATAATGGTACGCTTTACGCTACCGAAACTGCTGTCTGCGCTTAAAAATTTTACACTGGCGTCTTTAACGTGTTGTTTATATTTATATTTCTGTTCTACGTCAAGTCTGGTTATATATATAAAGTAATGCCCGGTTTAAATTTTCAATTAAAATTTAATTAAATGAAATTAAATAAGAAATTGCGTCCACTTAAATGTTTAATATAGTTGCATTTTTGCTATATGATAGAGTTTACTGCTTATAAAAATAAACAAATAAATAAATAATGAATAAAATAAAAATAATTAAATAATAATAAATATTTTTTTGATCTTCTATATGTTTACCCTTTAAGTAAGATGGACTCGTTAAAATAATTTATTTGGTACCTATCCTGGAACGTTTACATTTTGTTTAAAAAGAAAAGGAGAAAGAGAGAGAAACTAGTATGTTATCACAAAACTTTCTTCTATATAATTCTATATAACATCTACAGTTTAACATGCACAAATATTTAATCCTGGATTCTTACAATAAATGCTTTGGAGCAATTCTTACAATAAATGCTTTTTTTTACAAACAATTGCTGAAATATAGCATATGGAAAATTGCAGAAGCTGAGTAATTATCGCGTCACCCAGCTATAATGCTTAGGTGGACGGTATCCACCTAGATTTATTCAACATTCTTTTTCATACTGTTCATCTCATATACCAAGTTTTTATTTTTATTTTTCCAACCATTTGATCGCCGCTGACGGATATATCTGGTCACTGAACTGTTCTTTATCTTACAATACATTTATAATTTAAAATTATATAATTACGAATTTTTAGCTTATTTTTCAAGTTTGCAGGTCTTTTATAACAGTCGTGAGGATTATTATTATGTACACAATTACAGTTTTAATTTAAAGTTGAATTAAGCCTTGTTTTAACACGTTGAAGAAATTATGAGTGAAAATAACATCACAATTTTGCCCTTCTCAAGGGCTTTTAGTTGGTTTAATTTATACGGTGTAGGAGATAAGGTATAGTTTTCTGTACATGAGGAAATTATAGCATAGCCTGTCGTCCAATATACACCTAAATTTATAAGAATTTTATTTTCATAATAAATGTATGACAGATCATGTTTGATGCATTTACATGTTATAGAAGCTGAGATATAGCCTTCACGTTTACAATGGAAATTTCAGCATAGCAGTGACACCTGTCGCCAATATCCACCAAAATTGAATCAGCGAATTCTTTCAGAATGACACTCAGTTAATCAAGTTTTGAGCAATTATACATAATAAAAGTTGAGATATGGCCTCATCTTAAATGGGAGAAATCACAGCGTACCTGTTGGGCAATTTACATCAAAAGTTAATAGGCAACATTTTATATCAAGGTGCAAATAAATATAGCTTTTTATAAAATTATATGCATTGCATTTCAAGCTAGAGTTGGTGAAAAATTTATGTCATACACACTCAGACGGATATTTTCTAATAATTATATATATATATATATATATATATATATAAATCGTATTCTGAACTTCTTAAAACATGAAAGTCCATCGAAAACCACCAGTCAAAAATTTTTACGGATCCAATACTATCTTCAATTGAATATAGAAAAAATTAAATATATTTTAATCTTATAATATACTTTACCTTCTAGATGTAAAGCTCGAATAAAACTCGTTAGAAATAGTTAACATATTTTTCATTATTATTGTAGTAATTTAGTTTAAAGAGGAATTCTAGACGTGTTAAAAGTAGGATTTGAAAAGTAATTAACGCCATCAAATGACTCGAGAATCAAAAAACAGAGTGCACAAATGAACTATTTGATATGTTGTATCGGCTAATAGACAATTTTGAAAATAAACTTCTAACGATATATTCATTCTATCGTAATCATAACAGAATTTTTTGAATAATGTTTCGATTTCGCTGTAATATCAACAGTGAGCTTAATGCAATGCCGGAAAAAATAAAGGAGCAAAAAAATTCAAGAATGTGTAAAATTGTGTAAAATTTTGAGTATGTCACATTCTCAGAATAGTTCCGAAGCACACACAAATATAGCCAAATTTAAAAATCCCATGCACTTATTATTATGTATGTTAACATGCTCAAATACTGGCATAGATCATCGTGAATCTCAATATCCCAAACATTGATTCTCATTGGCGTATTCTTCCGCAATCCAGTATGAAATCGTTTATATACACAATAATAAGTGCATGGGGTTTTTTAATTTGACACAATTTTACTCATTCTTGAATATTTTTCCTACTTTATTTTTTCCAGCATTGCACTGACATAGCCTCCTAAACTAGATGCCTGTCGCATAGCTCAGACTGGACTTTTTTATTCAAGACCCACCAAATATTTTTTAAAGTGGGATATGATATATATAAAAAACAAATAGAATCGAAGAAACGTCGATTATGTATATCATATATCACTTCTTAAAATTATTGGTGACAATTGAATAAATAAGTCGTGCAATCTGTACCAGGTGGCGCTGTCTACCGCTTCAGCTTTTGCTAAGTTTCTGAGCCACGCGACAGGCATCTAGTTTAGGAGGCTATGACATTAAGCTCACTGCTGATATCAGAACCAAATCGAAACGTTATTCAAAAATTCTATTATGAATGCGATAGAATAAATATTTCGTTAGAAGTTTGTTTTCGAAATTGTCTATTAGCCGATACAACATATCAAACATTTCATTTGGGGACTCTGTTTTTGATTCTGGGATAGTTTTGTGAAATAAATTTTGTGTTTGAATTCTTTTTGTTTAAATTTGTAGAAATTCCACTAAAGAACTTCTTTTAGCTCAACATATCAGCATATATAGTTAAGCAGAGATAGGCTTAAGAGATTTCCTTGGAATCTATCCCCTAATATTCATACTTTAATTAATTTTAAAAAATCTAAGTGTCCGATCGATAAGCTGTTTAATCCGACGGATTCAGAAAAATTGCTCCTTTCATTTGGTACCTGATTGGTAACGAATTTTTTTTATTAGATTTTTTAAAATTAATTAAAATACGAAAATAACAGCTTTAAAATAGACATTTAAATTTTTAATTGTTGCCAATTTTTTTTTCAGCATAAAACTAAATAGGCTTTCACGTGAAAAAAAAAAAAATATATATATATATATAATATTAAATTTGCTCATGCATATGAAAAAATTACGTCTATAAAATAATAATAATAATTTTAAATTTTAAAGGTAACGGAGAGATAAAGAAAGTGCGAAAATTTTTCACGCGCTTGCTAACAAATAAATGGACTCTTCCCACCTGACGTCAGAGGTCACATGATAGAGGAAAAACAAATAACAGACGAAGTCTTGTTTATCTAGAGCGATTGCTAAAATAACATATTTTCTATTCTTATTTTTGATCAATCGTATTTAATCTGTGTTATTTTTTTTATACATCATCATTTTTAATCAATTTTATATCATTATTCATCATCTTTTGTTTGCTGTATACATTTACAATCATCATTTAGTTTATACCTGTTATTGATGTTCATGAAGATATGTTTAAATACTCTGATTTTTGGTACTTAAATCAGTGACAGTGCAATATCGTACTACGTAAATCCATTTAGACCAGTAACTAAGTTAATTAACTTGTTGTAACACCTTTATGTAATTAAATGAAAACATTTTAAAATCTCAAATTATAATCCATAAGCATTCCACAAGAAGCTATTATTTATTGCTAGATCAGTTAATGTTACAGTTACACTACAATACACAAAAATCGATTCTTATGGGTAAAAATAAATAACACATAAAATGTTTTTTAAAAATTATTAAATTTACAAATACAATACAATTCTACTGTTTACAAATGCACAATATTACTTTTATTTTATTTTATATTAAATATTAAAATTTTTGTTCTTAAGAACAATATTTAATTGAATTCAATTCTCAGAATTCGATTATTCGTTTTCCTCTATCACGTGATTGAGCAGACGACGGTAGAAAAAGCCCATTATTTAAAGTGAGAAATAAATAAAATGAAATGATCATTTTTCAACGGGCGCCTTAGTCGCCTTATAACTAACTAGTTTATGATAAATTTTGAAGTGAACAGATATTAATTTGAACACATGCATTATTTCATAAATGAGACAAGCCTGTTTTCCTTTTTGAAACATAATTACTCCTTTCGATATGAATATATCCATTTACCCATTTCTGAACATTTTATTTTCAATAGTGTAATTGATCAATAATACTTAAAACTGTAGACAGAGGTACTTAGTTATTACGGATTGTCCATAATCTTTATACTGGATTATTTAATAATATTCTTTTGTAATAATTACCTGAGATTAAATAAGACGAAGATTACTATTTCTAAATAATGGCGTGAAACTCATTTTTAGTTGGTCATAACTTGACCCTTCTGACTGTAGAATATACTAGGTAATGACCCTCTGTAAATTGAACATAAACTAAGGCAATATTCAGAGTAATTTTTAAAAGTTTGGAAAAATTTTTGCAATTAAAGGGACGTCTGCATCTTTCAGTGCTATGAAATGCCCATAACATGTTTAATAAACTGTTTTCCTGAGAATTTATTTCAAGAGTAAGCATATTATAAAAGGTAAAAAAAAAAAAAAAAAAGCATCATTCATTGATCCTTTAACTTAAATTAATTTAAATTCTTTAATCACTGTAATCTTTAAATTACTGTATTTGCTTTACCAGCTAACCATACCTTGCCGCACAGATAGAAAAAAAAATAATAATACGTTTATTAGTTTTATATCAGAAGGTAATCGATATTGATTTCATACTTATCCGAATAATGTTTCCCATTTTCGAGGTGAGGATATGCTGAAAAAATTTATTTTAATAATTCACAATTTACAAATATCAAACAAAATGTATCAAGCAAAGAATAATTACAATAATTTACATAGCCATTAGACCGTTTATACTATTTTGTAAATTTCAATAATATTTACATTTACAGTTACCAATATCTTCACTCTTTTGCTGAATAATAGCCGTTTGATAGTTAAAACTTATCTATCTATCTATCTATCTAATTGTTTGTCCACAGTGGCTGGTTCATCATCGCCTAACCCAAACCCCTGAACCTAGAAACACGAAACTTGGTGAAAACACTTTCCAAATAATAATTTTTCTCTAAATTAGAATGCGAGTTTTTGATGTGTGGGTTAGTTATGTATACTTAACATACATTTTGTAAATCCCCTCTCTATTTGACAGATGGGGGGAGGGGCGAAAAGACAGGTTTTTGACCAATTTCAATTAATTTTATTCATTTATTTATTTTATGAGATTTTTTATATTAATATGCTATACGTAATTTTGAGAAGTAATTTAAATATAGTGACCAGCGAAACAGGCAACGCTTACTAGTATATGTATATTAACAATCAATATTTTAAAATAATAATGTAATATTTTAGTGCTTTCAAATAATATGAAAAAAAAAAAAAATAAAAAAAAATAAAACTATATAAAATAAATTATTAGAAAATGCAGAATTTTACAGTCATATAAATGTTTTCAAAACATTTTAATGATTATTGTTAAAAATTAATTGACGCTTTTAATTTTTAAAATAGCCGTTATATTTTAACACGCAATTCTTTCGTTTCTACTGATGCTTCATAAAAACACAAAGAACTCAAGTGGGCTACCTCTCTCTTTCCCAAGCACTCTTTACTTTAACACCATTATTTTTTAAAAGAAATCTTGAATTATTTTTCAAATCACTGTTTAGAAAAATTTTACTGAAAAGGAAAAGAGAAACTATTAATTTAAATTGCACAGGGGCTGCAGTGAGAGCTTAAGAATTAAAATTTTAGCCATCTACAATAATAATGAAAGTTTCTATTATATTTATTTATTGCATTATAATGCAAAGCAAATATTTATCGGATGGTAGTAAAAGTAATATGAAATATCGCTCATAAACTTATATTGCTGATGTGTATTTTTTCTTTTAATTTCTTGAAAACAATAAAATTCCTGAACTTGCCAAATTTTTTCTTTGCCAAACACTCTCCTACATTAGATGGTGTGCCAAGAAACACTGTGCAAAACGCCTCAGAGGATTGGATACTACGCAGCTGGACCAGCATTAGAGGGTACTTTCTGCGGCGGTAAAAAAGTAAGCCAAATTATTATGGTACTTTCAAAAAGAAATACTGTGTTATATGTCTTTAATATTTATTTGCTTCATTTGGTTTTTAAGTGCAATGAGGGGGAAATATATATATATATATATAACTATAAATTTAAATTATGAAAAGTGAAGATATGAAAGTGGAATGTAAAAACAACAACCATAACTTTAACAATGTTAATAAACAAGAAAAAAGGTTAAATTTAACACTATTCAAGCCAAAAATTTCAATTTATGCTGTTTTCTTCGTCAGCAGGTGGGAACACAGCTATTAAAAGAACTATGTAGTACTAGCAGGTTTCTGAAGATATGTCAAGCTAGCATACTCCAGATTATATTTCAAACAGAATAGTAAAGAAAAACATGAAGTTATAAAGACTGAAATATGATTTATTTGAAAAGCATCTTATTTTAAATCAAATACTATTACTTATGAGTGAAACTATAACGACATTTTATATCAGAATTTAAAAATAGTTTTATTATATGAAATTATGAAATGAAAATGCTAGCAAGAACATACCCCCACCTGAACCTACTAGAAAAATATAGAAAAAACCACCTGCAAGAGACAACAACTGCAAAATTTCATTTCAGCTTTAAAACTTTTAAAACCTTGTAATGCTTCTTCCGTATCCATAGATGTCCAATACATTCCAAGTCAGGCAGAACAATATAATTCCATCCATCAACCCACGACCTTCCTAAAAAATAGGCTTTAAGTCGTTAGCATCACACTGGACACCTATATGGGCCCCCAATCAAAGCAAAGCTAGTAGCTGCGGAGGACTGCACTAGGGTCTGAGGCCTGATGGGGAGTATCCTCCGTGGGGGTCTTTCTCTTTTTAAGGTTTTCTAGCCCGTATTTATGCAAGTTTCGGAGAAAACCACGTAAGGCCCCGAAAGGCTAAGTCGACGCGCTTGATCTGGGCTCCTCTTACCAGCTTCGAGGTCAGAACCTCTTGGCCGATAGTCGGCTCCTAAACGTCCTGCATTACACTCCAGTGGTATTTATATGATTCTGTTTTTACATCTTTTCACTATTCCTTCATTAATTTTAAAATCTTTTAAATTCTTTAACGTCTTTGATTTAAAGCCTTTTAAAACATGAATATAAAATTAAATTATCTTTTTGTAAAGATCCTATTCTTAGTGAGACTCGATTTAGTGTCTAATTTATTCCTTAATCTTCGTGCTATCTAGTCTTAAAATTTTCAAAAATAGGTACCTTTCTATTTTAGGAGGCACTCTTCCTTCGCCTGCTGAAGGGTTGTTTTTAAGTTTTTAACACCGAAACAGTTGTCCCGTATTTTTTGAATTTATGTTGTTGATTTACAAAATTTTATTCATCAAAAAAGTAAGCGCTTAAAATATTTTACTATTTTCTTCTTTTAAATTTAGTGGTGTCAGAATGGCGAATGTGTGTCCTGGGGATCTGAGAAGGTGAAAGTAGTGAAAGGAGGATGGTCAGACTGGAACAAAGGAAAATGCAAGTCTGGTTGCATAAAAAATTCTCGAGCAGTCACTACTGACAAGAGATACTGTGACAACCCTAAGTAAGCTTAGAATATTTTCAAATATTTAATTTACTATCATTATGTAAATTCATTTTAATCATCAATTTGGTAAAAAAAAAAAAGGCAATTCTTAAAAGATTTTGTTTATTATTATTGTTTATCGTTGTGAAATTTGTTTATTAAACATAAACTACACAAATCTCAATTTTTATTTTGTAATAGGTAAAAATTTGGTCTCTTCATGTTGTTCAAGCTTTTAGAGAATTAAATATAATTAAATATTAGTGCTGCCATCTATACACAAATTATAAAAAAAGAAAATTAAATTACCAAATTTAAGAAAACTATGTCAGAATATTATTAAATTCATGATCGTCGTTTTTTTTTTTTTTTTTTTTTTTTTTTTTTTTTTTTTTCTTTGGAAAATTTTTAAGATTGTAAAAAATTCAAAATGTTTTACTGTGAGAAAGAACTATTTAAAGCTTAGAAATATACTTGTAAATATTTTTTCTTTAACTTTGTAAGTTTAAATAACATTACATCCTATTTGTATAAATTAGTTCTGTATAAGATTGGTTATTTTAAATATATTCAAAATTTTTATCTACAATCATTTAGTGGATAATCATAAATGTTAATTTTATAAAAGCAAATTTGAAGTAAAACACACTTATGTTAGTTAAATCTAGATATTATAATAATTACATAGTTAAATTCATTTTAACTAAAATTATTTAAGCGTTATACAACTTGTGGGAAAAGAATTTTATTATATTTTTACAGTTTTAATCGAAATTTTGACTTATATCAATTATCACTTGAAAATTCTTAAAATCACCAATTTATTTGAACAGTATTTAAGTGGTTTTATTTGTTTTAGTGCTGCCATCTATATTCAAATAATTCAATGAACATATTTAAAAGAAAATGCAACTATTGAGAGAAAATCAATCGCATGAAGAATAACTAACCCCCCCCCACACACACACGCACACACACGCACACGCACACACACACACACACACACACACACACACACACACACACACACAAAAGGAAAACTAGGCCTATTTTTGTTTTTTAAATAGTAGATATAAAATTCTGCCTAGAACAGAATTTAATTTAGTACGAAGAACTTACTGTAATCTATTCTTCCATGTAATTTATGCAGTAACTGGGGTCATTCCCTAAAATTGGAAACTATATTAATTTCTTAAAATTTCTTTAGAACAGCTTTAGCATAGGAGCTTCATGTCGGCTTTTAACGTTTTTTTTTTTTTTTTTTGTCACTTGGCGGTGAATAAAAATAGCCGTCGCATTTACGTAAGTAAAGATCTTAGCGAGAAATGTCCGAGTTACTTCGATTTCAAATTTCCCCAAGGGGTTCTACACGGGAGTTGTTTTACTTCTTTAGCATGATTTTTTTTTTTTTCAATTTAAAAAAAAAAATGTTTTATTTTTGAAAAGTTTTATCCCCCCCCCCCCCCCCCCGACATAAAAAGGAATATATTTACTTATTAAGGGCCCTCTTCACTCACCGCCGCTGGAAGCCGAAGCTAATGTTATTCTATGGGAAATTTTTCTTTACAAATAACTTATTAACCAATACATTTTTTAAAATTCTGCTTTCACATTCTGAAAATTCCCAGCTGTTAAATCGATGGACCTTTTTTAAAAAATTATTTTTTATTTTTTATATTTTTTTTTTGAAGCTGCAAAATACGAATTTTCAATGTGTGAAGTTTTTTCATTTTGCAATTTCAAAATAAAATATTAAAAATTAAAAAAATACATTTTTAAAAAAGGACCGTCAATTTAACAGCTGGGAATTTTTTGAATGTGAAAACAGAATTTAAAAATATGTATTAGTTAATAAGTTATTTGTAAAGAAAATTTTCCCATAGAATAACAGTGACTCGGGCTTCCGGCGAAGGGAAGTGAAGAGGGCCGTTTAGTATGACAGGTCGCAGTGGGGGATTTAGGGGGGGGGAGGCTAGGGAGCAGCCCCCCCCCCCCCAAAAAAAAAAAAAAAAAAAAAAAAAACACTGACATTCACAATTGAATATTGCAATTGTAAATTTTTTATTGGTCTAGAATAACACTTTGAAAAATCTTAACTTGCTTGTATTTATAATGATTTTAGACAGATATAACATCATTAGTTAACTAAGAAATTAATTTGAAAATATTTATAATTAAAATTTTTTAAGTTACTAAAAGTAAAGTTTCTAAAATAATGACTGCAATTTCTAATAAATTAAAATGAATGGAAAAGGCTTAAGTTCAATTAAAAAGATAAATAAATAAAAAATAATAAAATAAATTTCTGAAAGTAAACGAACTTTGAGACATAAATTTGACTGTTAAAAATTTACTAAAACTATCAAAACTATATATCAACATTTTCTAAGATTCATGAGCATAACTTTAAAACTATTCAATAAAAGATCAAAAAGTTGATTGCAAACATTTTATTTTAAATAATTAAAATAAAATTGAGAAAAATCATGCTAAAGAAATGGAACAACTTCAATATAGAATCCTTTGGCGAAATTCGAAATTTGGTGTTTGGGAGTAAGGCCGATTGACTGCACAAGAATCCTAGGGCTGAAGGGGAGTGCTCTTCGTGGGGTCTTTTTAAGGGGGGTCCTAGCCTGTATTTACAAATTCGAAATTTGCCGCCGATGTAGCTCGGACGTTTCTCTCCAAGACCTTTACTTACATATTTGCGACAGTCATTTTCATTCATCGTCAAAATGATAATAAAAATTTAAAAGTCGCCAAGAAGTTACTGTGCTAAAGCTATACCAATGACATTTTCAGAAATGAACGTAGTAACCGATGCTAGGGAATGAAACACAGTTACCGCATGCCTTCATGTGGAAGAATATATTAAAATAAGTCCTGTTATTATAATTCAAATTCTGTTTTGTGCAGAATTGTATATATATTTAGAATGTATATAGGCTTAGGTGTTTCTTTTATTTATTATTATTATTATTATTATTACCATTTTTTTTCATACTTTCAGCATTATATATTTAGATAAAAACGAAAATATTTGCACGTTCATTTCAGCGGCGGCTCGTGGACCGAAAATAGGTGAAGAGATACTTCACCTAATATTTTACACTGTATTCATTTATAGAGTATCAATTTACATTTAAATAAAATGCGTATTTTTAGTTAAAATTATGCTTAATAAAAATTATGCATTAATATTACTTAAATGTTATTTTTCAGCTCTTCACCTACTTTCGGTTCACGAACCGCCACTGTTCCTTCAAGGTATTAGATAAAAACTGGCAATGACGGCAAAATTCGCTGCCTGAAAGCAATAGTATCTGATAAATAAATAAATAAATAAAGGATATAGCCTATCGTACTGATAAATAAATAAAGGATATAAATAGAAGGGAGAAAAAATGGATTTAACATTAACACGAAACACATCGGTAAAACAAATATGCTGAGCACACATTAAATATTTAGTCAGTTTGTTTGGGAAGAATACGGATCGTATTAAAATAATATTTAATAAAAAATTCGAAATAATTTAAATTTTTATTCAGTATGATATACAAGGTGTTCTAAAAAGTTGAAAAATGATTCAATTCTTCATTTGTTTGAGATAAGTAAGCAATGTAATTAGGGGAAAAAATGTTCAAATTAAATTATTAAAAAAGAGATTACGTTAAGAAAATAATTTACCTGTTAAGTTAAAAAAAAGTTACACTCTAAATTTTTATACAATCCACTGTGCAAATTTGGTCAGTCACAATGTTCTATCTATTCTATCAATGTTCAATCTATTGTTTCCAACAAGATCATTTGAAAAGGCATAACTCTATCTTTAAAACAAATTAAATTAAAACACAGAAAGGTGTTGGTATTGGGGTAAAGGCTAATTGTCTGCACTTAAGGACCTGGGCTTAAGGGGGGAGGGAGTTTCTAAAGGGTACTAGTACGTATTCGCGTGAGTTTCGGAGAAAACCACGGAAAACTTCAAACGGTAGATAGATGAGCGCGACCTGGGATCGAACCCGGTACTTCCAGTATATCAGCTTTGAGCGCAGAATTGCTCAGTCACTGGTGGAGTTAAGCCATATAGTAAAAAATTGACTAATGCTATTTTTTCATATTATTTACGAGACAGCCCCCCCCCTCCCCCCGATGAAAATAGGATCATATAAAAATTAATAATAAAAAATTTTAGATTGAAAATACTAGTGCATCAATTAAAACAACTTAAACAAAGCTTCAATAGACAGAGAGAAACAATGGTCTGCCTGTATGAAAGGCCGGCCTTAATTTCATTTCAGCTGTGTTGCGCCGGAAAAAAAAAAAAAAGTGGGAATAAATAAATAATTGGAAAAGAAATCGTCTGTGTTTCATTATGTAATTTTTTTAATTTAGTTTAATTAAAATATATAAAACGGCTAAATTACAGTAAAAAAAAAAAAAAAAAAAAAAACAGAGGAAGAGCGAGAGAGAGAGAGAGAGTTGACTTGTTAAAAAGAAAATAATCCTCTACCTTACTACAGGTAAAGAATTAAACCGTGTTTCATTCCTCGTGGAGTAACTTATATATTGTGTTTTTAAAATATTAAAGATTCAGTTGTAAGTAATTTAATAGAAAGTAAACGTATTAATACAGCTAATAAAAATTGAAAAGAAAGTACATTTCCTTACACACACTAATGTTTGGTATGTTTGATTGGAATTTTCTTATTTTAGTTCCCAAATAATGACTACAGATTCTAATAATGGTCATTTTGTGGACTGCAATTATTTAAAACCATAATTTTCCATTGAATTTTAAATCCAAAATTTCTTCAAATAAAGTTTTTTTTGTAAAATTCCATACTAAACTGTTATTTTTACGCGTTTAAATTGCAAAATGTACTCTATAAATTATATTTTTGAAAATAAAAATGTACACTGAGGGAAATATATATATATATATATATATATATATATATATATATATATATATATGTATATATATATATATATACAGCACTTCATCTAGAACGAATAAATGGTCATTTTCTAAATCCCTAAACTAGAAATATAGATTTTCAAGCTATGCGCATAAGGCACGCCAATAATCTGAATAGACGAAATGATCGAGAATTTCTAGTCTATGTATTTCTAGATGGTGAAACAATATTCTGAATCCTTTGTATTGCGAGAAATTCTCGCTTGATTTTCTAGAATTGGGTCATAAAAAAAAGATCATAGTTGCTAAAACATGCCTCTTGTGTCCACATTTATTTGCAGAGATTTTTAAATAAGTTTGATCTCTATAATATAGACAAACGCTCTAGAATTCTAATAGAGTTTTCTAGAACTCGCTTTCAAAGGGGACTAGAATTTATGAGAATGAAATGGAACTAATTTTACTAGAGCCACAATGTAGATTCTAGATGTCAGTTACAGAATTTTTTCTCGGTGTATTATGATGAAAAATCCTTATGATTAATAGAAAAGATAAATTTCATAAATCGATAAACCTAATTAATGTTCTGAAGATAATCTTTTTTATTTTTATTTTTATTTTTATTTTTATTTTTATTTATTCCTTTTTTAACATTTATGCTTATTTTCACATTTTTTAATTTATCTTTATTTGTCTTTTCTTTAGGCCACGAAATACTGAAAAACTATGTGAAGGGGATAACATACGCATTCACTTTTGTGATGATTCTAAGG
Source organism: Salticus scenicus (assembly GCA_963930645.1). Lineage (NCBI taxonomy): Eukaryota > Metazoa > Arthropoda > Arachnida > Araneae > Salticidae > Salticus > Salticus scenicus. The sequence goes on from OZ005659.1 coordinate 238,388,218, forward strand.
TAATTTCTTATTAGTTCATTGAGCTAAGTCCGCCTGCTTAAATATTGTCCATGTATAAATATTATTTTTTATCCTCACGTATTTTATTAATTACACCACTATCGTATCGTTTTGAAAAAAAAAAAAATATGTATATATATATATATATATATATATATATATATATATATAAAATTGAAATTGGTCCTTTTAAATTTTAGTGGTATACTTTTTAAAACGCCTTTTAATTTAATTTAATTTAATTTAATTATCATTTTTTAAATGTAAGCTTTAATTGTGATCAGAAATATTTACTTCACTGCAAGCAAACTAAGGTAGATGAGAGCTATAACAAAAGTCATACGAACAAAAGAAATTTTATGTAAATGTTTAACAACAAAATATACTCATTCAGAATGATAAAATTTTCATATTTTACCGATATTGAATGAGGAATTTGATCCATGTTAGCTTTATAAACTTCCCCATATTTTAAAAGACAAACGTTATTAAACCAGAAATAAACATTGAACAATTTCTAATCACTGTGCGATTTTTTTTTTTTTTTTTTTTTTTTTCTCAAAATGTTCGATTTTTTTCATAGCGTTTTAAGTAGTTCAAAATTACTGGTCATGACTCGTCATGAGCTAACTGGCCTTTATTATACGACAAAGCATTCTAGTATGTTAAAATATATTGATTATTTTCTTCGGTCGGTGTTGCAGTGGCAACTACAGTAAATCTTAGGGGTTCATAAATTAAAAGGAAACATTCCCTTTAGGACTAGACGTTTCTCTGTCATCGGCGACAAAAATGTGCCCAAAAATGAAAAAAGAAAATCTATTGTTTCTTTGTTGTTTATCAAAATTAATTTAATTTATTTATCTACTAGCAAACCCGTGCGAAATATTCGCACTTTATTTCTTTTCTTATTTACCTTTAAAATTTAAAATTCATAAATGTTATACCAATTTTACCACCTAATTAAAATTTTAATTTACCAGAAGCCAAATTATTAATAAAACCAAATTAATATTGTACAATAGTGAAACCAAAATAATTCAAAGAAAGGTTTCCAAATAAAATTCATGGTTCACGACCCCATTTGCATACTTCCACAGGCAGTACAGTTTTAATATAGGACTCCCACGTCGCCTTTTAAATTTTTTCGCCATGTTGGCGATGACTTTTATTAATTTTGGTATATTTTTTTGTTTAATAAAGTAAAATAAAATAAAATGAAATAATACCTATTTTGAATATATTTTTTATGATTGTGTTTTTTATTCAATTTATGACAACAAAGTTCATATTCTGTATATATCTTTAAAGTATTGCTAAGTTTAAAATGACGCTTGCAATGATTCTGAAGAAGCAACTGTCAAAAATACATTTTCCCATAAAATAATCTCATCAGACAAATGCCGTCATTTTTTCTTAATAGTTCATTGAGCTAAGTCCGCGTGCTTAAATATTGTCCATGTATTTAAATGTATTGTCCATGTAAATATTATTTTTTATCCTCACGTATTTTATTAATTACACCACTATCGTATCGTTTTGAAAAAAAAAAATTGTAATTGGTCCCTGTTAGAGAAATATTATATAGATTGTCAACTAGCAGGCTTTACCCGTTTCGCTGGTCACTATATTTAAAAGGACTTGGTACTTTTGACGGCTACACTGAAATAGGTTTCCTACAAACGCTTATATTTCCAGGTTTATTTAATGAAATAATATTCAGGCAACAATTCTTATGGCTTTTGATAGATTTTTTTTGCATATTTGAAAACATTAAAATGCGTTTTCCCAGTTTAGATTATTTAATGAATTTATGATCTTCAAAATTCTAAAATTTCATAGGAAAAGACTTAATATTCTTTTTTAGATGTTTAATAAAACCTACTTAAAAGAACTGGAATAGATTTTGCATGTCTCAATAATAAAAAATAAACAAAAATAAAAATAAAATAAAAAATAAAATAAAATAAATTAATTAATAAAAATAAGGAACGAAAATCATGTCCCCCCCCCCCCCTCAAAATTTTTACATAGGCATGCACTTTTTAATTTCATTTCTCAAAAACTAAGTAATAAATTTCCAAATCAATTAAATTGGCATTTTATTTATCCGACTGAGTGAAAATAATGCCTGGACTGGGAGTCGAACCCCGGAACCCCGGATCTTTGACTTACAAGGTCAAGGCTCTACCAATTGAGCTATCCAGGCCGACAAACCGGTCGGCATTACTCACTCAGACAACCTTTTTAGGCAGAAACATCTGGTATATCATGTAGATAGCTCGACAGAAATAAGCCGCACTTAATGGAAAACACCATTAAACAATGGGAGAAAGAAACACAATTTTTATTAAAAGATCCGGGGTTCGACTCCCGGTCCAGGCATTATTTTCACTCAGTCGGATAAATAAAATTTTAATTAATATGATTTTCTTCCAATCAGTTGATTGTGTGATTTTAATAAAAATTGTACAATTAAATTGGATCTAATAAACCTCCAAAACAATTACCAAGTTTTTTCTTAAATAACTCTAGAAGTTTCAAGATCATGAATTCATGAAAAAATGCAAACTGAGAGAACGTAATTTAAAGATTTCAAATCTATAAAAATCTCTGTCAAAAACTACGCGAATTTTTTCCTGAATATATATTTTATTGAACAAACATGGTTCAATTTATAAATATTAAATGGAAATGTAAGCTTTTACATGAAATATACTTCAGCCGTGCTATCAAAGCTGCCAAGTCCCCTTAAAGAAATTAAAATAAATAAATAAATATAAATATAAGTAATAATCACTATATTTTATATTTTAATAATAATATAATAATAAAAGTTTATTAACTTGGAAACCATGATGACACTTTGTGTAATACATTCTTCATTAAACCAATATAATTTAAAGAGAAGAAGATTTTTACATATATATACTCTAAAACAAAAAAAAAGTGACGCACCAAGAAGTGGGTACAAAAATTGGTAGAAGGGGTGGACTGGGTGGTCCGAATGGGACAAAAATTGGTAGATGTGATGAACATGTGGAGAAAAACAATTGATTACAGTTTCAGAAAATTTGAATGATTTAATCGAGAGAAAGGACCTTACAAAGTAAACAAGTCAATAACGCGTTGGTCCTCTTCTGGCCCTTATGTACGCAGTTATTCGGCTTGGTATTAATTGGTAGAGTTGGCAATGTGCTCCTGTGAAGTCTCGTGCCAAATTCTGTCCAATTGTTGCGTTAGATTGGTAAAATCCCAAGCTGGTTGTAGGACCCTTTTTACGATGCTCCTCAGTGGAAGAGAGATCCGGGGGCTGAGCTCAACCCCATTTAACTGAGCCGCCTATTAAGGGTGTTTGAAGTTACTGAAGTACCAATTGCACGTAGGATCGACGATAATGATGAATTGGTGCTTGATTCACTCAAAACCTGTATGTATGACAGTTTGTGTCCAGTTTGCAGTACTCCTTCTTGGTGCATCACATTTTTTGGTATAGAGTGTATATATATATATATTATTAAATTTAGAAATTCTGTATAAATGGAGATTTATATAAAGATTTTCTAATCTGGCTGACAGTCAAGAACCATGTATTTTTATGGGAAAATTTGTTTCCACAATACTCGTTACCTAATATATTTTTTTAAATTACGCTTTTATATTCAGAAAATTCCCAACTCTTAAATTTGTACCAGTTATTTAATATTTAAAACGCATTTCTTTAATGTTCAATATTTTATTATTGGATTAAAAATATAATTAAATGCATTTTCCCCATATTTTAGCTACAAGATAGAATACTAAAAAGTGAAAAACCAATTTTGTGAAAATGAATATTAATTTAACGACTGTGTATTTTCTGTACGTGAAAAATGTAAGTTAAAATAACACTTTAGGTAATTAGTAATTTTGGAAAAAAAAAAAAAAAAAAAAATCCCCATTTTATAACATGGGTTTTGGCTTCGGATAGAATAGCTATTGTCCGCTCTTAATGCATTTTTAAAGTATCACATTTTGTTTTTGTTTTGTTTCAGTTATGCAAAAGTAGAACAACTCCAGTAGAATATGCCAAGAAGCGATGTGAATATTTCTCTACGTATTATCCTGATATCACTCCTGTCGGAGTTCAAGTAAAGTACAGTGAAAGTATGGCGACCAAATTCTCTTCTCTTTTATTTATAAAATTCATTTCATTCTGTTTCATTCAGTGTAAAATAATAAAATTATAGTGAGATAGAAGAATGTTATTAATTATAAATATGTGTATGATAGGAATGTTAGTATGAGTTAGTATAGAATTTTAGGTGCAATATTTTTTAAAGGAATCGGCAGTCTCAAAAAAAAAAAAAAAAAAAAAAAAAGAAAGAAAGAAAGAAAGAAAACGATAAAAAAAAAAAAAAAAAATTCATTGGGCAGTCATTGGGGACTGACGATAGAAGTGAAAACTAAGTAACTTGTGAATTGTATCGTCGAGCTATTAGATTATTACTTTTGAATTATTTTAGGTTTGTAAAGAAGTGTTAATATTATAATATGACTAAAATAATTTTTTTTTTTTTTTTTTTTTGAAAATTTATATTGAAAGTAAAAAGAAGAATATAACAGTCTGTATAAAAACACGTGCTTGTACATTGTGAACTATGTATATACTGTGGAAAAAGTACATACATACATAGAGTATAGAACTAGAAAGGATGGATGGATGGATGGGTTTAACGTCGCACTAATGCTGCGCGATAGAACTAGAAAGAGACAGACGCCAGTAGCCAGTATACTACTCGTATTAGTATACATTTTATACATATATATATATGTATATGAGGCATGCCGCGCCGTGCGCTACATATATGGATATATATGTAGAGAGATATACTCTTTGTATATATATAATGTATACTAATAACGCACGGTGGTATATCTATGTACATATATACACAGTATACATAGAGCTCATGGAAAGCGTTCGGTGACGATGACAAGAGTTCCATGATTTTTGTTCACCCAAAAAGTGCTCAACGCGCCTAACGAAGTTTTCACTTCAAAAAAGGAAAGAAAGAAGGAAACGATATTAAAAAAAAAAAAAAAAAAATCTTAAAAACACTAGTTTTGATTAAACATTACAGAAACCTAATTACCTTTTTTAGAAGAAAGAAAGAAAAAAAAAACTTTAAAAACTCTAGTTTGGATTAAACATTGTTGTAATCTAATAGACTTTTGCTGTAAATAAAATTATATTACATACAGATTACATTATATACAGATTAAATATATATATATATATATATATATATAATTTTATTTACAGATAAAAAATTTGAGCTGATGCTTTTATTGCAATTTTTTGCCCACTTGGTCACAATATCTGCACGATTTTTTTCCAAAATCCAATAGGTAGAAAACAATCTAGGGAGAGGTTTCAATTGAGTCACTTTGATTATAACACTGGTTACATTATACAGTAGCAATATACCACTACAAAGGAAAACGATTAATATTATAAGCTAAGCCATGTTAGATATAGGAAAAGATATCAGCTACAGCGGTCACCAGCATCATGTCACAGGTTTTTAGTGCATGTCGAGGCAAGCTTGTCTGAATGTCTAGCCCACTGCAGACTACAAGACCCTAAATTTGTTGAAGATTTAGATGTTATATACATTTCGACATTATATATTGTACATGTTTTCAGCTTGTAAGCAGACGATTTTTTCGCTAATAAAGAATTAATGAAATCGATAAGAGTACATAAGAAGAGTTTAAAATATTAAAAAAAAGGAAAAGTAAGTTAACGGATTGCGGAATAGTTTAGAAAATATAATTCATGAATCATGATTTTTTTTTTTTTTTTTTTTTTTTTTTTTAGGAGTCTTTATGGATTAAATATTGTCACCAGTTTTACGATGGTTGGACATTCATCGAAATCGAAAATTTATCGAAAATATAATTGAATAATTTAAAAGCAATGTTATAACTTGAAAAAAAAAAAAATAATAATAATAATGAAATAAATAAATAAAAATAAACAATAATAATAGCCCTCCGTACTAAACTAAATTCTGCTTTTGCCAGATTTGATCAAAATCTTTTTTTTTTTTTTAGAAAGAAAAAGAAAAGAAAAGAAAATGAATAATAATCAGTATCAAAACGGATAGTTGATCGAAATAGTTGAAGAAGCCCTTTTTTAGACAAAAATACATAATTTATTTTAATTTTAATTGTTGCCAAAAAACTTACGAATTAATTTTAATTTTTTGAAGAAAAAAGAAAATCACGCGTAAATACTGAAATTGATATAAAGCTTTGTGAAAAATTAAACTTGCAGGGTAAAATTGACGTCATTATAGCTCTAAAGGTATTTTTATTATTTTTATTATTTTATTATTTATTTTAAGAATGTTATATATTATTTACATTTTTTGAAATTTTCGAAATTTAGCACAGTATTAATAAAATTTTCTCTTATTGTTTTATTTTTATTACATAGAGTGTACATAAATGTGCATGATTCGAACAGATAAAGGAAAGGGGTGTCCGATTTATTACATTTGCGTAAATTATTCATTTGTTTATTTATTTTAAAGCCATGTTCGACAGATTAGTTGGGCAGCACTTTTAATAGTGTTAGGTGTGTTTCTGCTTGCATGTTGCACACATGCCTATATTTTTTTTTTCTTTTAATTAAAAAAAAATACAGTCGGTAACAAAAGTGTCCGAACACTAGCAAAAATTCCTATGTAAAAAAAGCACAATTCATACGGTTTTGTTAAATAAATCCTTGTCGAATCCTGTTCTTAGTCAGTCTAAGAACATGATTCGATAAGGATTTATTTAACAGAACCGTATGAAGTGTACTTTTTTTACATAGGAATTTTTGCTAGTGTTCGGACACTTTTGTTACCGACTGTAATTATAATAATTCTCACTCTTCATTGTACTTTATTATTTGTAATTTAACAGTCGATGCACCATATACCTAAAGTTTTGTTTTACTCATCAAAGTATAATTGTTAAATTTACATTTTGAAAATCATAATTATAATTTCAGAGAGGCAGTGGCAGTCTTGTGCCGTGTATTGCAAGATGAAATCTGGTACCTGGTACACGCCCCGGCAAGAATTCAACGACATGGGAATCGACACTTTCTTCCCAGACGGAACATGGTGCCACAATGACGGTCGGAGCGATTATTTTTGTCAAAATAGACTTTGCTTGCCGCCACCAGTCAAAGGAAGATCTCTTAATCCAGGAAATAGTCAGCCCAGAGGCAGGGGTCCTGAGGTAGACGTTCCTGTTCTCAACAACGCTCATCCTAAAGGCAACAACAGAGCTCCAAAGAAGTTAAGAGAATACTTTCAATATACAGAGGGTCGCATACCTCCGTTGCCAAGTCCAGATGAACTGAAAAGACCCAAAGAAGAGGATTATGAAATAATTGATTATGTGTCACCTCGTTTTTAATAAGTGTGTTGATGTTCTTTGTTTGAACCACTCATTTGTTTCAATGTACATTTTCATAAAATAAAAATTTGTTAAAAAAGTTTTTTGAAGAACAAATATATATTTTTTTCATCAGTATGTATGATATACTGGGTGGATTTAGAGGTCTTATACAAAACGCAACCTAAATTTCAGTTAAATTCCAGAAAGTGCAGTTATTTTCTTGAATTAATTACAAAACGTTAACATAGATATACGAGGAGAATTCAGAAAATTCGTTGTAAACATTTATTACCACAATATAGGTGCACATTTACTAAACCGACTTCAAAATAGGCTCCATTAGAACACACACCACTTGCTCCACCGCTCCTGTTATTGCTAGAAACAACAATGAAAGTCCTGTTTTAGTATCGGTACTCGAGCCGGCCAAAGACCGTCGTGTGTATTAATGATAGCTAGTGCATGTAAAATCTGTCGTGGCCGCAATATCCTCCATGTTCCCATCAAAAATTATACTTCTGGGGGTCACCGAAACGGAAGAGCCATCCCTTTTGTAGAGGATCAAAATTGTTATGACATGTCTCCGGACTACCTCTAGGGTATGACTCCCAGACCGTTGCCAATTGCCCATTGCGCAGCACTAGTGCGACGTAAAACCAAACCAACCTGTTTTAGTGTCTTCCGAATTTTAGCTGTCCCGTGGTTTTCATGTTTTCTACAGTGTCAAAAGGTTTACCTTTGAAGACTGTTTTGATCTTAGGGAAGAGCCAGAAATCCGATGGTACTAAAACCGATGAGTAGGGAGGTTGATGGGGGAGTGAACTCAGTGCTGCCAATATTTCTGATTCTTTAATCATGTTTCAACAAGTACTTTTATAGAAAAATATTTCCCATTAATTTCCCACGATTAAATAAAGTGAAATTTATTATAGAAAATATTTGATATGAGGTCTCCCGCCTAAATCGGAGGTCTTCATTTGTGTTTATGATAATTAACGTACTGTTGGCAATGCCATAAACTATTCTTTTTTTTTTTTTTTCGAGCCGTGTCTGCATAACAATCTATGCATGGGAAGGAGCCTTGCCGTGATGCAGTAACCATCCTCCTTGCCATTTGGCCGGGTGTTTTCTTCAAATTTCCTTCCACAGTCTTTTCAAAACTTGGACATACAAACGGTCGTTAACAGTTTGTCCAGCTGGTACAAGTTAATGATGCACTACACCTTCGTTGTTGAAAAACGCGATGAACATCACTCTTGTTTGGATTTGAGAAAACGAGATTTCTGTAGTCGAGGAGATTATGCTGTGTACTATTCTGATGACTGAATCTTTGTCTCTGGGTCGTAAGCGTACACCCCACTCTTGTCACCAGTAACGATTACTCATAAAAAGTCGGGTCCTCTGTACTTTTTTCAAAACATTCGGCCGCAGGCAAGTTCACAATACCTACGCAGTTCGTCCAAAGGGATGGAATTCGTCCCGCTGATTGGACGAGAGGATATAGCACAACAGCAAATCAACGATTAGGCTTCGGGATAATACTTTTCTCTTTTCTTTCAATCAATGTTTTGTATTTTTATGGTAAATTTTATTAATGAAAGCATTTACAAAGGTTTTTCGATGATATACTATACATTTTTAATATTATAGACCATTTTCATAAAAAGATTAAAATCTTTTACTGCTTATTTGTTCGTATTTATAAAGTGACATTATTCATTTTTTTACCCCACTTTAAAAAGTAGTGATTTTTTAAAAACCGAATTTGTATGAATAAATAATAAGATTAAAATATGTAAAAATGTATTGTTATTTTTATTTTAATTTACTATTTGTTTTCTCATCTGTAAAACTCACGATTTATACTATTTTCTAAATGAAATCATTTACAATAATCAAAAATTTCAGATCACTATAGGTTCATGTTTGTTTCCATCTACTTGACGCGTGTTAATGATAAATGTAAAAGAGGATTTTTTGAAGTAGAAGTAGCGATATTTTTGAAATTAAGTAAAGGACAAGCTATGAGAAAACGATGAAAGGGGGGAAAAAGTTAAAGAATTGTACAATAAAACCTCATCGTTTTTAAATCGATCTGAAAGTCATAAGAAAATAGACTGCTGGAATTTAATTAGTGCAAATTGTACATATTACAGCCAGAAGACAAGGGTTCAAAATTTGAGAATAAGTTAAAATTGCCATTTCTTCAAATATTGAAGTATATTCATTTACACAGCATTAGACGCTCTTCTTTTCTTTTCTTTTTCTTATTTCAATTTCTACTAAAATGGAGATATATTATATCATCGTAAAACATTTGTAAATGCTTTCATTAATAAAATTTACCATAAAAATACAAAACATTGATCGAAAAAAAAAAAAATAGAAAAGTATTATCCCGAAGCCTAATCGTTGATTTGCTGTTGTTCCCTATCCTCTCGTCGAATCAGCTGGACGAATTCCACCCCTTTGGACGAACTGCGTAGGTATTGTGAACTGTCGAATTTCCATTTTCCGGATTCAGTAGCTGAGGGACAAAATTTGCAATTTGCACTGACTCGTTTCATTTTCGAATCATCTGACAAGATTGTGTGAATGGATACAGGAAAAATTCCCACTTTCTGAAGGAATTAGTTGATGATCATTCTTTGGTCTGATGTGATTAAGTGTTTCACTTACTTCTTCTTTTTTTCATTTCTAATGACGTACCCACTGAGTGATTCTTCCAGTGATTCTTGTCCACAGTGAAATTTTAAAAGGCATTCGTAAATGACTGTTTTTCTCTAAAGAATCGTAATCGTAAACTGTTTGTAAGGCTAGCAAAGTCTCTGAAGCCGATTTACCCAATATTACTTGATGTTCGCATTTTGCTCGAACTTCAACATCGAGCCAAATGATCTGACACACCTACCTTTAACTGCACTATCGCCGCAATGCTTGTTACGAATTCTGGTAGTAAAAAAAATAGTTTTAGTAAAAATAAATAAATAAATAAATAAAATAAATAAATTATATTGTGGTAATAAAGTAGGGATGCACAACCTTTTTGGCTGGAGGGCCACTCTCGCTGTTGAGTGAGCCATGAAGGGCCACAAACGAAATAATATAAAAGAATTAGACTATGCAAATACGACGCTTCCAACCTAATCCGGCAAATTGTTAGTACCGCCCCTTTTTCGACACCACTTAATTTTTAGAGTAATTCTCTTCAAATGCATTTACAATGAATTAAGAAAAAAAAAATACTCTAAAAATTTATTGGTGTAGAAAAAGGGGTGGTACTAACAATTTGCCGGATTAGATTGGCAGCTCTGCAGATATATTCACCTGTGTTTATTAAAAAGTATATATATACACATATATACCGGGTGATTCAAAATAGACGTTACAACGATAATCAGTTTTATGTGTAGGTATGTGGGTATAAAAACATCATTTTGAGGTATAAAGACTGCAAGATCTGTAAATAAAAATGCTTCTGTGGTTGTAAATGCCGTTTTTTGCATAGATTTTCAGGTCTATTTTTATAAAATTCCAGGTTAGAAAATTTGGTTCGCGACTTAAAAAATAACTCACGACAAAAGATAACATAGTGAATTTTAAATTCTCCCTGACCCGTGTAAATCCTGATATAAAAACCATAATTTTCATCCCCTTCTTTCCCCAAATTTTTTTTTATAAATGAAAGTTTTACGATTACAACATAAAATATTTTTTATCACTCTCTTTTTTATTTTCCTTAACAAAAAGAAAAAAAAAATCTGTCCTGCTGATGTTTAATGCGGTCTAAAATGTCAATCCTTCCGCGGGCCGCAAATTGATGGCTCCTGGGCCGCATGTTGCCCCCGGGCCGCAGGTTGTGCACATCTATAGAGTAGCAACGAAATTTTGGGAACTCTTATAATGTAGGAGTTTGGAGCACAATTCTTACCATTTCGAAAAAATAAAATTTTTGCAAAATCGGTGATTTAATAGATTAATTTTTCTCAAATAATGGTAAAAATCTAACAACAAACACTTGATCTAGCAATAATATATAATAATTCTCTACAAAACTCTCGATGTAACAACAAAAATTATATTTTTTATAGAAGTAAGAATTCTGCAGCCGTTTAGTAAGACTTTATTTTTCTTAAATAGCGGTAAGCTATACAACTCATCAATTTTAATTAGTGGTAAGAAAGAAAAAAAGTTTCATACTTCCGATCCACCAAGTCTTGTTTATTTTATTTATTTATTTATTGTATGGTAAGATTCAGACTTAACTCACGATTTAGTAAGATATTTTTTTTTCTTATATATAATAAGAATTCTGCGTCAAATTCCCATGCCTGATTAGTATTTTTAGCTATTGGGAGTAAAAAAAAGAATTAAGCTGTAAGTAGGAATACATACGTAAGTAAGTTTATCATAAACATGTAAAAAATACAAAAAACGTTTTGTTCATCTACTGATTTTGTAGAAATAAAAGTTTGTGTTTCGGTTATTTAAATGAGGCATAAATACAGGGTGTCCTGCAAATGTCACTCCGAATTCAAAGTAAAAAAAAATGGAAAACAAAGACAGATAAAATAATAAAACAAAATGAGTATTTATTGTCAAAGCTGTAAAAACATAATTTACAAATATTTTGAAATTAGCAACAAAAGTTGACAGCAAATGATGCTGTACGCTGTAATCGTCATAGAGAATCCCTATAAATAGTGCTACAATCCCTAGAGTGATCAGTTCAAGCGTTGAAATGTGAAAGGAAATTAGTGTAGCAAAGGAAAGTATTGAAATCATGTATTCCATTGAACGTTTATGTATTCCAACAACTGTCTACAGCATACAGCGCCATCTTTTTGCAATTATTGCTACTAATTTCGAATTTCCTGTATAAAATTTTTACAGCTTTGATAATAAACACATTTTTTGCTCTGTTCTTCTATCAATCTTTACTTTAGAAATTTTTAGTTTTTAAATTGGGGTGCCCTTTTCTGGAAATTATGTTATATTTAAAACCATGTTATTTTAATAATATGGTACGAATAACCGCTCATATTCGTTATTTGTGATGACATCAACGGTCGTTACAGTTTGATTTAGTTGATAAAGCAATAATCTAGACCATTCGCTTAGATATACCATAGTGGTACCAGGTTATTAAGGATTGTCCGTTACTTTCATACCGGAATTTTTCTATAGTACTCTTTTATAATAATTATGTGTGATTATTTAAGACAAAAATCACTATTTCTGAATAGTGGTATGAAACTTATTTTTCATTGGGAGCAACTTGGCACCTCTAATACCACAGTTGCCAACTTTTACGCATATTGAATATCGCTATTTTTGTACAATTTTTTTCTTTATTTCAAGACAAAAATTCTTTAAATAAATAAGATAAAAAAAACTTTTTTAACATAGTGGTATTCAAAATGTGTAATAATTGGAAACTATGCACACACACATGCACTTAATAATAGATCACACACACATTTTAAGATACAGACATTTTTGAATTATTACACACACAGACACATACATTTCTAGCCTTGAACATATCTGTCAGTCAATAGTTTTGTGTGCAGAATAGGAATTATTATTTTTCTCTTTTAATACATTTAAATGCACAATAGAAAGAAAACGAAAAACTGTTCCATATTATCTCCGAAATTGAATCTACTGCATTTGTTTGTCAATTGACGCATTGAATTGATTGATTCTATTTCGAATAAATGCTTAAACGTGACAATGAAATCAAACAATTGTACTCCAAATTCAGTTGATCAATAGTCATGCAATCGCAAGTGATGTCACAGTGTGAAATGAATTTTGAGTGGCAGAGACAGTCCAAAATTCAATAATGTAGATTTAAACAAAAGACAGTCTGAGACTGGTCAACTAAATGTTACTTATGTGTCGGAAACTCGGACGAATCGTGGTCATTGATTAATTAATGTATGTTTTATTATTTATAACAAGTATTCAAATTATTCAATTCACGCATCAGAAGTTTAAGTGCTTTGAGTGCTTTGATGCGAAAAGATTGTTCATGCTTTTAGAACTTTAATAGCTCTTAAATATTGGGTGAGATAAGATTGAAGCACATTAATATTTGAAATTCCACGAATTTCATTCGCTTTATTTTCTCAGAAATTTTCATGTTAATTTATCATTCGTAAGACAGTATTATCTCAGTTCGGTAAGAAGGAAAAAATTTACTCTAAGTTATGATTTCTTAAGTAATTTCATTATGAGAAAATATCAATTGATATATATTTTAAACTAAGCACAGAGTATATTCTAATTTCTTTCAAAATATATGTATATTGTTGTGACTAACTTATTTTTGAGGGATTTATATAGCCTATCATAAGATATTTCTAGCTAAAATTACAATACCGTTTTATTGCAGGTTTTCATGCGATTCTACTTAAATACTACATGAAAAATATAAAACTGAAAAAATCTACTGTTATGACCAACTTATTTATTGATAGATCCAGGCATGATCATATTATAGATTTCTGACGAAAATCACAATTGTCTTTAAACCACTGCATGAACAAATTTAGAATAGAAATCTATTCATTTTCTGTAAAAATTAGAATAAATGCATTATTAAAAAAAATCTATCTTTGAGACCAGTTTATTTAAAGTTGGTTTTAGACAGTCTTTGACAGTTATGTCAGAGATTTCTGGTCAAAATTACTATTTTGTTTGATTACATACTTAAATTTATGGTGTCAATCGACTGATTTCCTATATAAAAAGACTGTTACAAAGTAATTGTAAAAAAAGTCTACTGTTGTGATAAGCTTGTTGGTTGGTGGATTCAAGCAGTCTATCAGTTTTATAAAAAGATTTCTGATTAAAGCACAATTATGTTTAAGCCACTGCATAGTTAGATTTACAGTAGAAATTTACTAATTTCTAACATGCATAAAACACATATATATATAAAAAATATATATATTATTGTTACTACATTTTATATATTGATGAATTCAAACAATCTGCATGAGTATATTAGAGATTTATTACCAAAGTTATACCATTATGTTTTAACCAATGCATAGTTAAATTTGTGATGTGAACCTACTTATTTTCGACCTGTAAAATACATAATTGAAAAAAAAAAAAAATTCTCTTGTGATTAACGTATTCATTGGTGTATTCACACTGCATGTTTATGTTTTACGGTTATTTTAGTGATTTCTAGCCAAAATCACAATTCCGTTGTAATTACTTGACCACTGCATAGTTAAATTTATGATCTGAATCTACTCAATTTCTGACCTGAATCTTATTTACATGTAAAATACGTAAATAAATTAAAAAAAATAGTGTCATGATTCACGTATTCATTGGCGTAAATCACAATTCCGTTGTAATTTCTTAACCACTGCATAGTTAAATTTATGATCTGAATCTACTCAATTTATGACCTGAATCTTATTTACATATAAAATACGTAAATAAATATATAAAAAATAGTGTCGTGACCAACTTGCTTATTGTAAAATTCAGATAAACTTTAATGCTTATATTAAAGATTTCTTGCCAAAATCGCAACTTGGTTTTTTAACTTCTGAACTTTTAACTTTCTGCACTTTTTAAACTTTAATTTATGATGTGAATTTACTCATTTGTTACGTGTAAAATACATAACTCGGAAAATAATTTTCCTACAATTCAATTGTGATTATTGATGAAATCAATATTTTTATCGAATACATTGCATTTTATTAATTTAATATAGCTTTTTCCAATAAATTGAACGTTCTACTAAATTTGATATGCATTTAAATGTGACTGCCGCTCTCCGAAAAGAAATTACCATAAAGCAAAATCAATATTTTCTGTTCAGCATAAAATACTTTTCTATTCATACACGAAAATTTTTATCAAATCAACAGATTAAAAATTACAAACAACAAGATAACATAATTATATATCATGTTTTGTTTCCATTTTAATGTAAAAACACGAATTAATGAATTTGGATATTGAATGAATAACAGTTTATTTTCTTATTTTAGCTACGATATCTTGTTTTATTATTAGTTACAATATATAAATTTGATACTCTAATAAAAACTTCGAGGACGGACAAACAATTATAGCATTGCATAAATTATGTGCAGTTCTCTTTATAAAATAAATTGTAATTAATATTCTCTGCTATTCTGCTTATATACCTTTTATTATATGTAGAAAAAGATAATATACAGTGTCAAATGATATAGTAAAAGAAAAGTTTATAATTTCTGTTTTTAGTCCTTTATTCGGTTTATATTTCTTTTATTGATTCTAAAAATCTAAATACAGTAGAAGAAGTGACATTATATGCTAAGGATTCATTTATGCGAAATATCATATATAAAATTCATTGCCGACATTGTGAAAGAACATTATATTTGAAGGAAAAATCATAGAAATTAGTACTTCAAGGTAAGCACTTCCTCGATATTGTTTACCATTTTTTATTAAAAATACGTCATTGAAATATTCTAGCTACCATCTATATAATATTTTTCTAACGTGGACCAGTTTCAGTTATTTTTTGTCGAAACGGTACGATAAGCGAGGATAAAAAAATAACATTTATACATGGACAATATTTAAGCACGCTGCCTTAGCTCAATGGACTAATAAGAAAAAATGACAACATTTGTCTGATGAGATTATTTTACGAAGAAAATGTATTTTTAACAGTTGTTTCTTCAGAATCTTTGCAAGTGTCATTTTAAACCTAGCAGTATTTTAAAGTTATATACAGAATATGAACTTTTGTGTCATAAATTGACTAAAAAACACAATCACAAAAAAAAAAAAATAATAATCAAAATAGGAATTATTTTGTTTTATTTTACTTTATTTATTTAAAATATATATATATATATATATATATATACATATATATACCAAAATTAATAAAAAGTCATCACCAGCATGACGACAAAAATTTAAAAGACGTCGTGGGAGTCCTATATTAAAATTGTATTGCCTGTGGAAGTATGAAAACTGAGTTTTAAACTATGAATTTTATTTGGAAACCTTTCTTTGAATGATTTTGGTTTCACTATTGTACAATATTAATTTGGTTTTTTTTTTAATAATTTGGCTTCGGGTAAATTAAAATTTTAACTAGGTGGTGAAATTGGTATAACATTTATGAGTTTCAAATTTTAAAGGTAAATAAGAAAAGAAATAAAATGCGAATATTTCGCACGGGTTTGCTAGTAAATAAATAAAATCTAACAAGCTGCATTAACAAGTAGAACTAAAATGATTCCTCATCTTCTTAATTCCTAATCTTATAAAGTAAAATTATTCGTGATCTTGTCCTAATTTCCTATACATTTTAGCTATATAACATTTATATACTTCTTCCGATAAAGATTAAAAGAAGAAAAAAATATCACGACTTCCTACACGTATTATGTTTTATGAAAATTACTTTCGTTTAACGATAATTCCAAATATAATACAGTGAAATAAGCAGTATACAGAGATGAAAATGGTGTATAAAAATAAAATAAGTTCTCCACATTTGCAAGGAAATTCGAACAAGACAACTTTCCTAGGAATTCTTAAGCCTATCATTATTCCTTTACAATTGGTTGGAATACAACCCAGAATTACTAACGAAACCATACTAAATAAAAATAGAAAACTAATCCGCTGGTGGAATATTTTGGCTCTGATATACCTACACGTGTTAAGCCTAAAAACGGTTGTTGCTGTTTTCCTTACAAGTGGCGGTTTGAACTTTTGGATTCAGCTGACAACTTGCTTAAGATCTTGGTCTACTACAATAACCGCAGTCATATATGTGTTCAATCAGAAAAAGTTGCAGTTATTGTTCAAGCGAACCAATTTCGTTTATGAGAAATTCACAGAAGATGAAAAGCGTGGATTTCGTAGAAAAATTCGAATTGGATCAGTAATAATTTGGCTTTTTCTTGCAACATATTTTGCGGTATCGATGAATTCTGCCTACAGAATGGGGATGGAAAACTTCTTAGACACGCATATGTTCTGGTTGAAAATCCCTGGCACATCTACAAAGATCCAGTTTATTATAGCTTGTATTTCCATGTTTTTCAGACAACTCATGATGTGGGGGACTCTCTCATTCGTAATATTACTGTACATTGTTCTCTGTGACGCCATTAAGCTTTCTTTCAGGTAAGTATGCTAAACTTTTCTTAGAATTATACGTCCCCTAACCATTTAATGTTTACTTCATATTTTCTTTTAAAACTTGTTAAACTAATTTAAAAAATGTGACACAAAGCTGTAAAAAGGAAAACATCTGCTGCACAACAACCATGCGGCTTCCATTACCAACTACTACACGTACTATACACTTTTTTTGGAGATAGTGTAGTCAGAAGATATATATATATATATATATATATATACTAGCTGACCCGACAAACGTTGTTTTGTCATATAAATTATTTCTGGAGTATATTTTGCTAGAAAAAAATAACTAACTTTTTGTTAGTGTGTAAGGATGTGGTATATAAGTGAAACAGGTATGGAGCGCTGTGAACGGTGACTGTGAATTCCGATTATAACGTAAAAGACATAATTACCGAAATTTTCGCTACTTGCTACTTGGTACATTCTACGTGCTACTTGTTATTTAAAACCTCCGCTGAATGTCGAACAGCACAAAATTTTATTTCATACGGCAAATATTTCAATTGTAAATCTAAACCATTCTCGAATCCACCTGAAGACACACAAAAAATTTCATTAAAATCGGTCCAGCCGTTTAGGAAGAGTTCAGTGACATACACACGCACAAAAGTATGGGACCCGTTTGGTGACTTTAAATATTTTAAGCCATTTTTGCCATGAATTGAAATGGCTACCTCAATTGTGGAACTAAAAATCTTGGCGAAAAGCGTCCGAGCTACTTCTGTGCCAAATTTCAAATTTTGCCAAAGGAATCCGATACTAAAGGTGTTCCATACAAAAAATAAATAAATAAAATATCAGTGACATACACACGCTCAAAAGTATGGGGCCCCTTTGGTGACTTTAAATATTTTAAGCCATTTTTGCGATGAATTGAAATGGCTATCTCAATTGTGGAACTAAAGACCTTGGCGAGAAGCGATCGAGCTACTTCGGTTTCAAATTTCAAATTTTGCCGAATCTTGCCAATTTTGTCAAATTTTGCCAATTTTTGTAAATCTAAACCATTCTTGAATCCAATTGAAGACACACAAAAAATTTCATTAAACTTGGTCCAGCCGTTTAGGAGGAGTTCAGTGACATACACACGCACAAAAGAAATATATATATAAAGATAGAGGAATAGATTATCAATTAATAAAATAAATTATCAATGAATAAAGTAAAATAAAACCCCAAAAAAAACTTTCATTTTATTCATTGATATTTTATTTCATTTTATTCATTGATAATTTATTTTATTCATTGATAATCTATTCCTATATTTAAGTTTTGCATTTCCTTTTGCAGCAATTCTGCGCATTGGTTTGCAATTCTCCTTTTATGTTTTTCTTATCTTTAAACTCATAAATTCGTTACAATAGTTACCTATATATATATATATATATATATATATTAATTAAATTAGACAGCTAACAATTTTCCTGTAAGAGAAAACCGATACACACGTTGTAAAAAAAAAAAAAAAAAAAAAATAATTGCATGTTTTACCTCAATTTCACTGAGAAAAAATTCTACTACTGACACCTAGAAACTAAAATGTGGCTCTAGTAAAAATAGTTTTATTTCATGCTCATAAATTCTAGTTCCCTTTCAAAGCGTGTTTTAGAAACTCCCATTAGAATTCTAGAGCGTTTAATTATGTTACAGAAATTGAGTTTATATTTAAAAATCTCTGCAAATGAATGCGAACACAAGAAGTGAGTTTTAGCAACTATAATTCGGGCTTATGACTCAATTCTAGGAAATCAAACGACAATTTCTCGAAATAATATTCATAACATTGTTTCATCATCTATAAATGTATAGACTAGAAATTCTCGATCAATTCTTCTATTCAGTTTACTGGCTTACCTTATATGCATGACTCGGAAATCTATATTTGTAGTTTAGGAATTAATAAAATGACTACTTATTCGTTCCAGAGGAAGGCGGTATATATTTTTTCTCAATGTTTAATTGAACGTTTTTTTAACTTGTTTCCTAAAAGAAAACCATCCTTACGTAGTCAAGGGAGATGATGACGAAAACACAAATGATGACGAAGCGAAATGCCTGATTAACCCTTTGTATCCCATCGGGTCTTTAAAGTCCCATCAAAAAAATTCCTCAATACAGCCTAAATGTACTACAGGATTTCACTGGAACTTCAAAGTCCCTATAGTTTAGGCTTTCCCTATACTAAGCTAGCTTAAACTATAGTTAAGCTATAGTTTAAGCTAGATTTAATATGAGATGTTTCTCATGCAACAAAGAAATACAATAAAAAAAGTTTCAAACTATTTCCTCCAAAATAAGATAATTTAGGATATAAAGGGTTAAGTAAATTAACTGTTTGAAATATTTTTTATTGTATTTTTTAAAGTTTATAATTTGTATTTTAATTAATTACAATATATATTTCTTCCAAAATTTTGATATTTTTATTTATTGAAAATTTATGATTTTTAATGGCATCAGTGGTTATATTAAACATAAATAAACACCTCTCAGTTGCTTTGTTAGCTATATTATTAATTCGTACTCTGCTATTACTCCTATTTAAAATATATATATATTACCTTTGAAATAAATTTATGACTAAATATAGGTTTTATTGTTTTATGGAGGGGAAAAATTGGGAATGAAAGGGTTCAAAGAAATAGTCCTGTTGTACTAAAAATAAATAAGTAAAATAAATAAATAAATAAAAGTATAATTCATTTAAACTTTCATGATCACTGTTCATATACATCATGTCTGTTTCTCTAAATTCACTTATGAGCGTTATTTTTACCAAACTTCTCAAAAGCTTAATAATTATTATTCAGTCTTACTTGTCAAAATTATAGGCGTCTACTTAATTCCATTAGAAATATTTGTTTTATCATATGTGTTCATTTATAAAACAAATTGGAATAAAAGAACTTTATTTTTTAATAATACAATATCAAAGTGTAATACTCACAAGTGCTTTCTATTTCAGAAAAAAAAAAAATAATCACAAAAAAGTTAAAATAAAAATTCTGCAGAAAATTTTTTTTGCACGAAAAGATAAAAATATCTTCTGGGTGAAATTAGAATTGAATACTAGCGATAGAGTTTGATATACGTTATTATTTGTGTATATAATTAGGAGTGTACTTCCGATGAGATTTTCGAGAGCGATGTTACTTTACGAATATATTGATTACATACTTGCAAACTCAGGTGTTCTGTATTACAACTCATGGGTGTTACTTTTACATAAATTCTTAAAAACATAATCATTGCTCACTTTTATTTAAAAATGGGATGACGGCGTCCCGTCATAAGCGACTGATCCCCAAATGCAATCAGCGCCAGTTTAGATTAAAGTTTAACTGAATACCAAATTTTGTTAAATTAAGTTCATTGGTTTGTGAGATGTAGTTTCTAGAAAATTTATGATACACACAGATAGGCTGACATTTTCTGAAAATAATCAAATCCTATTCAGAGCAACTCGAAACGTGTAAATCCGCCAAAAACCGTAGTTCACAAATGTTTGTGAATCTAGTATTTTATTTTTATGTATATAAAAGAAGTAGAAAGTAATAAACATACACATAAGTCATTAGCTGCTAAGTTTTTTAATTCATCCGGAATGCTGCTAGCCCCGCCTTTTTTTCACACCGTAATCTTTTTAGAGTAAGTTTCTTCATATTTAATCCTCGTTATATATTGAAGAAAATTTTTCTACAAATATTACGGTGTGAAAAAAGGACGGGAAACAACATTCCGGAATAAATTAAAAAAAACTTGGCAGCTATGTAAGTCTATAAGATTTTTTTTTTTTTGATCATATCGCACCCCGACAAAAGAAGTGACTCAAGCCAAAATGGCAATTTTGAGTTCCTGTCATTGAAAAATGTGAATGACGTACCCCAACGCGCACAAAAAGCGTCACATCTTGAAACTTATCCACCCGAGAAGCAGTTGTGTCAGTTTTATTGAAGGCTTGTTAATGTTTCATCGTATCAATCAAATTGATTTTTCTCAAATACTGCATTTTCGAATCGTATAATTTTTCTTGCCGGAGTGTGATACATGTTCATTTATAAAACAAATAGAAATAATAAAATAATATTACAGTTTAAAAAAAATAAAGAACACGCTTTTATAGAAATGTGAACTAAAAAGCACAAAATATCTATCTCAGTATTAAAATGCAGGGTAAGAGAAAATCGTGTGAGTGACACACCATAATATTTACATACATTTTAATATTTAATTAAAATAATTTAGAATTAAACAAAAACCATTTTTAAAAAATCTCCCCTGACTGGGATCGAACGCTAGACCTTTAGGTTCGTAGCGCGGAGCTATACTTCAACACCACGCCGTTCACGTAGAGAAAGTTTTTTTTAACACGCTTTTATTAGCTTCACCTGTATGTATGTTTGTATGTTTGTAACCGCTCTGGGAACAAACAAAAATCTATATTGTAAAAAAAAAGAATTTCCGTACGTGAACGTTGTAACCGTGAGGTAAAGCACCGCGCTACGAACCTAATGGTCTATCGTTCGAGTCCAGTCAGGGGAGATTTTTTAAAAATGGTTTTTGTTTAATTCTAAATCATTTTAATTAAAGATTTAAATGTATGTACATATTATGTTGTGTCACTCACACGATTTTCTCTTTCCCTGCATTTTAATACTAAGATAGATATTTTGCGCTTTTTACTTCACATTTCTATAAAAGCGTGTTCTTTAATTTTTTTTTAAACTATAATATTATTTACAATATAGATTTTTTGTTTGCTCCCAGAGCGGTTACAAACATACATACATACATAGAGGAGAAGCTAATAAAAGCGTGTTAAAAAGAGTGCTTTTGATTTTAGCTGTAATGCGAGATTACACTGGAAGTGATAATTATTATTTTATTTCTTTCAGGTGTTTCACGAGACACATGATAAAAACTTTGAACCAAGATTCAACCAATCATTTATCTTCAGTATTGAAACTTCGTCAGTATTACGATTACCTGACTGAATTGGTAAATCAGATGGACGACATCTTTTCTCCAGCTGTATTTTTCTGGTATTCGTCATTCATACTCAGTGTCTGCATCGACATAACGTTTGACGTGACGCTTTACTTTACATTGACTGACTATCCTTTGCTTATAAGCGTTCTGAAACTCGTGGTGCTCTTTTGGGCCTATGCCATCATTGGTATTTCTGCGTCACTGGCAACAGAAGAAAGTCAGAAATGCGTCCCAATTTTCTTCAGACTTACATCTACCGAAGGAGCTCTGTCCAACGTACATCTTTCGCAAGCCTTACAAATGATGGTATTGCATCTAAAATCAACTCAGCTAGCTCTGACTGGATGGAAGTTTTTTACACTGAACCGTTCTTACATGATGACGGTTATCGGAGTTATAATTTCGTATCTGATAATTATCATTCAACTGAATCCGAATTTCATGACTAATATAATTAATGGTTGAAGTTGTGACAGTCAAATAATCGTATTGATGCTTATTTGCTATGTAAATATGTACGTAAATAAACGTCATTGTAAGTATGTATGTGAGTATGTCTTACACCTCTTCACAAACCACTGAACCGATTTCAACCTAGATTGACACAATTACAGATTATTACCAGGGTTAAAGCACTTTGGGATTTTTAACATCTCTAGTGAATGGGAGGGGAGAGTAAAAACCCTCTCGAAATCGCATTTTTCTATGATTTCTATAGTAATAATGCAGCCGGAAACTTCAAATTTAAGATATAAGCTACTTCTAATATATACATTTTCCTTAAGTAGAGGTTTAAAAAAAATTAATTGAAAAAGTATTGTAATGATATAAAAAAAAAAAAAAAGTTCTAAAATTACACTTTAGTTAAAATTTCTTGCAAGTGATTTAAATATTTTACTGTGAATAGGTCGAAATGACGTAGTGTCTTAATGTAATTAAAATCAAAATAAATTTGGCCACCATTTTAACGTATCGTAACATTAATAAATTAAATCTAAATTCTTAAAGAATGAGAAACGATGATAATTTTTAACCCCTTAACGCGCGTTGTCCTCGCTGCGAGGACGCAAAATTTAAGATCCAGCTGCAAAAATTCATCCCGGAAATTTTTAAGCAAAAATTTACGTTTATAACATAGCAGAATAGGACGGTTTTTTTAACCTTAAAATTTCTTGTAGTTTGATTTAGTTCATGAATTCCCGTGGCAGTATAATTTAAATGATCCGAATTGTCTTGCGCCGCAAAGGGTTTAAATCTGTATAACGTTTTTGTATACACAATTCATTATTTTTACAATTTATTTTATGTAAATTCTACCAGTAAAATAGCTGTGAAAATAATTTTGATCCTTACTATCCTGACTTCGCCTGTCTATCTGGGCGGTCCCTTCTAAAACAATAAATAGAGAAGTCAGCATCGTTGCCTTCGATAACGGTTTTCAAAGCGATAACAGCAAAGTTTCTAATGAAAGCACAATAAATTTTGTAAGTCGTGGAGAAATGTCTTTAGTGTGGCTGCAAATCTCTTTTCAAGGGAAAAAAAATGGAAAAAATCTAAAATGTTTATTGCGCAATTATTGGAAAAAAATTATTTTCTGTAAGGCGAGTCTATCTTACGTTTAAATAACGATTACTTTGTTTGAATTTTTTATTTTTCTGACTGTTCTTTTTCCGAGTGTTAAGTCACTTAAGGTTACTGAAGTAGAGGAGCACTGAGAAAAAATTCTGTAGCTGACATCTAGAATCTCAATTGTGGCTCTAGAAAAAATAGGGGTTGGGGATAAAATCTCGCGGGACAAAATCTCGCGAGGACAAAATATCGCCTACAGAGATGAATCGAAAGCGAAAAAGAGTTGATAATTATTAATAATGTTGTATAAAATTTAATGAAAACACATACCTTAGTCAGAACACTGACATACAGACAAACCCACCGCAAAAATTGTTATAAATTTTGCTTAAAAGAGTTTTAAACTATGTTTATTAATTTTGTCAAGATTAATCATAATGTATTCAGTCCTGCTTACCAATTTTAAAATTTTTAATTTAGGTTTGTGAACAGTGTTCAGCTTTGATGTCAACAGTGATGTACAATATTTTTAAAATGTATTTTGAATGGTAAAAAGTAAATGATAACGTAACTCAAATATAGATAAAATAATGAAATTCCACTCTATGATATGTATATGTATATATATATATATATATATTAATTTATTTATTTATCTTTATAAGGCCCTGTGTCCCCTTCCAGAGATCACACGTAACAGAAATTCAATTTTTTAAATAGATCATATTATTTTTTTAACGCGATATTTTGTCCGGCGAGATTTTGTCCCGCGAGATTTTGTCCGGATCCCAAAAAATATTTACATGTCATACTTATGAATTCTGGTCCCCTTTTAAAGCGAGTTCTAGAAACCCTTATTAGAATTCTAGAGTGTTCGCCTATATTCTCGAGGGCAAACCTATTTAATAATCTCTGCAAATAAATGCGAATACAAGAGACGGGTTTCAGCAACTATAACCATAGTTTATTGCCCAATTCTAGAAAATAAAGCGAGAATTTCCCGCAATACAAAATATTCAGAATATTGTTTCACAATCTAGAAATGTATATAGACTAGAAATTTTCGATCATTTCGTCTATCCAGCTTATTGGCGTGCCCTATACGCATAGTTCAGAAAATTATATTTCTAGTTAAGGGATTTAGAAAATGACCATTTATTCGTTCTAGATGATGGCGGTATATATATTTTTTTCTCTCAGTACAGAGGATTAAAATGAGGAATTTGCACGTTTTTAATTTCATCATTAAATAATAGAACATGAAAAATAAGAAGGGTAGTACACATATATTTTTATTTTTGAGATTTGATTATAGCCGAAACTTCAGTGGAGGCCTCCTTATAGAGACTCAAAAAATTTATGGGTTCTGTATGCTTGTATGTATGTAAGTCTTGCGATAGCTGCCGCAAAAGTTACCCTATTGACTTGCAAATTGGTACTCACGTTCATAAGCTACACAGAATTAGCTACATAGTTTTGGGTGCGTATTCTGTTTGTAGTTGGTGTACAAGGGCATACCAAATTTTTCCTTACTAGTGGATCTACAGATCAGGTGGCACACTGTCCTATTTGCATCACTCATTACTCAGCTGATCGTTTTTATTTACTACATATCATATATATATATATATATATATATATATAAATACACACACGCCCACACACACATACATACATCATCCTAAAAATAGTAAAAATGAACTCAGTGGACCTCAAAACGCATAGAAACATCAAAATCTCAAAGTCGGATTTTTGACATGATAATAATAATTTAATGTAATTATACTAATAAATTAAAAGATTCTTTTAAAATGTGCTATCTATAATAGACTGAAAATAAAGATTTTTTAAAAAATAGCCTGAGCTGATTGTAAAGTAATCAAATTATAATAATATTAAAGTAAAAAAAAGAAGAAAGAAAAAAGTTTGTTTTTAATGTCTGTTAATTAAAATAAATATATTTCAATATTTTATTTTATTTATCTATTTATTTATTTTTAAGTCTGTTATAGGTAATTCATTAAAAAAATTATCCTTTATTAATTATATATATATATATATATATATATATATATTTGTTATACCACAGCTTTTTTTTTTTTTTTTTTTCTTTTAATAAGAGTTAAAAAAAAAAAAAAAAAAAAAAAAAAAACTAACAGTTTATTGTTGCAAAACAGATTAATTCACAATTAACTGACTTCAAAAATGAGGAAGTTCTCAATTCAAACCGTACTTTTTTTTTGTTAGTTCATAACTTCTTAACGGATATTCCGATTTTCATACTTCTTTTGTTGTTGTAAAGATTTTGGTCTGAAATAGGTCCCATTGTAATATATTTACGAAGTAAACAAAATACAGGGTGCCCACAAAAGTCAGTCCCAACTCTTTTAACTGCTGAACGGCTAGAGTTATAATCATGAAAGTGGCATGTACAATCGGTAACAAAAGTGTCGGAACACTAGCAAAAATTCCTATGTAAAAAAAGTACACTTCATACGGTTTTGTTAAATAAATCCTTGTCTAATCCTGTTCTTAGTCAGTGTAAGAACATGATTCGATAAGGATTTAATTAACAAAACCGTATGAAGTGTACTTTTTTTACATAGGAAATTTTGCTAGTGTTCGGACATTTTTGTTACCGACTGTGCAGTCGGCATCAAAAGTATTCGAGCACTAGCAATAATCCCTGTCTAAAAATAGTACACTTTATACTGTTTTGTTAAATAAATCCTTATCGAATCATGTTCTTACACTGACTAAGACCAGGATTCGACAAGGATTTATTTAACAAAACCGTATGAACTGTACTTTTTCTACATAGGAATTTTTGCTAGTGTTCGGACACTTGTTACCGACTGTATACAGTCGGTAACAAAAGTCTCCGAGCACTAGCAAAAATTCCTATGTAAAAAAAGTAGAGTTAATACTGTTTTGATAAATGAATCCTGTTTTTAGACTGACGAAGAACAGGATTCGAGAAAGATTTATTTAACAAAACTATATTAAGTGTACTTTTTTTATATAGGAGTTTTTGCCTGTGTTCGGAGACTTTTGTTACCGACTATACGTGTAAAAAGTAAAAATCTTTTTCAATACGAGAAATTTATCGGAACAAATATATCATGTTAAACAAAGCAGAATTCCTCGATATCAATTAATTTAGTTAAATCTTTAACAAAAGTTTACAATTTAAGCTACAGACGGTAACAAAAGTATCCGGACACTAGTAAACATTCCTATATAGAAAAAGTAGAGTTAATACTGTTTTGTTAAATAAATCCTTCTTGAATTCTATTCTTAGTCAGTCTAAGAACATGATTCGACAAGGATTTATTTAAGGATAACAAATTATTTATTCAAGGATAACAAAACAGTATTAACTCGACTTTTTTTACATAGGAATTTTTGCTAATGTTCGGATGCTTTTGTTACCAACTGTATAAAAATATAAAAACTTATCACTCAAGCAGCATTAAAAATTTATTAATAAATTAATTGTATTTTAAATTTTGGCAACACAACAGAAACAAAAATTTAAAAACATTAGAACGCTATTAGATATGCCACTATTAGCCCCGATGTCACAACTATTCGAACAAAGTTTAGATTATCTCAAGATAAACTGATAACAAGCATAGTCTGGACACTGAAACATGTGTTTTTGATGCAGTCAGTTTGTGTGGACATGTGCTGATAGGTATGTATTTTACTGAATAAAACATTTTTATTTTATTTTCTCGATTGTAGGAATTGCTTTAGAATATCTCGAATTTGCTCATTCAGTTACTTGATATCTGATGAGATTCGAAATTCTCGTATGGATATTGTATGTATCTGAATAATCAAGAGTAAATGTAAACAATTTTGCCGTGCTAAACTATTTTATTCTTTCGATCTATTTGTTATTTATATAATCAAAGAAGTTAAGGTTTCAGATGTTCCTAAAATGCAAAATTTAGTGCTTGTTTGAAACTTATGTAATTAAATATATATATATATATATATATATATATATACGTAATTTTGCGTAAAATACTTAAACAGTCATATTATTTTGAATTTTCTCATCTCCAAATAACTAGATTTAAATTTTATTAGCGTTAAACCATAAATAATAGCATATATCTGTACTGATAAGTATAAAGGATTTAAATCCAAAAATGTCGATTTTGAGTTAAGTACATAGTCAGACTCAGAAAAAAATTCTCTATCCATTGGTATAAAGAATTTTTATCCATGTCATTTCGTCTTTGAGAAAATTCATTGCTAAAAAAAAAAATTCTAGTCAGAAATTTAGCATTAATCTTTGGTATGAAATTTTTTATTCAATTTTTTCCCTTTATTAAATGAAGGTTGACAATCACTGAATGGTATAAAGGGCATAAACCAATATAATCCCTTTTTCCTAATCGATTCTTCTGATTAGTTTTTAGTTAAACTTTATTTTTCGTCTCCTGAAAAATTAAGAAAATGGATTTAAATCCTTTATACTTATCAGTACAGATATAATTGTTGAAATGAGTAGAGCGATACTTGTGTAAATAAATTAGATAGTACAAGCGTTTTATATATAACTATATAATTACTAGAATAAAATACTTTGAAAACAAACTTAAAAAAAAAATATATATATATTTTTATTTATTTACCAATTAATACATATATGTATATATATATATATACTTCATCAAGTTAAAAGTATATTTATATGGTACCCTGGTAATAAAAATGACATCAGTCAAAAAATGGCAGATTTGAGTTTGTTATTGAAAAATGTGTATGAAGTGGCTAACGTGCACGAAAACTCGATCTTGCCATTTATCCACTAAGAGGCAATTGTGAGTTTTATTATAGGCTAGTCAATGCTTTATTGTTATCTTCAAGGTTTTTTTTTTTTTTTTTTTTTTTTAAATATTTCGTTCTTAAGTCGTGTCACTTTTCTTGCCAGGATGCAATATATAAGTATAGTGATTTATTTTATTTTATTTTCTATTTTATTTATTTATGTAATATTTGTATTTATTTAAACGGTCATTTATTCGTTTTATGGAAATTTCAACTTCTACTAACCAGGTAAATCTCAAAACAATATGCATGAACACGAATATATTCCAAGATTATTTATTTATAGTGATATCTCACACTTTTTTGTTAAAATTTTAGTTTTAACGAAATATTTTAATACGGTTTTGCTTAAAATATTATAGATTAGTTTATTTTTAGTAAAATTAAATAAAAATAAATTATTTTAATCGTTTTCGAACTACTAGATTTTTGAAATATACAATATATTTAATAAAATTAAACATAATTTATACGCCTCACTAATATATTAAAACCAATGTAACATTTAAAATGAGATAATGAATACAAAAATTTTTTAAACTTTAAAAATATATTTTAATTAAAAACATTAAAATACACGACAGACGTTTCGGCTAGAACACTAGCCCTTCTCAGTGTCAAACATACAAGCACAACATTTACAAAAAATTCATAACACATCATAACAAAATTATATATTCAGGTGGAATAGCTTTAGCCTTGTTCAAGGCAGAATGTTGCATTTTAGTGAAAGTGCCCTCTAGAAAAATACGGGCTTCATATAAATTTATATTAGAGGCTAGAATTTTAAAGTTGTGAAAATCAGGAATGTGATCACTTTTAAGGGAATGGATTAAATTTATATCCATCCCGTATTTTTCTAGAGGGCGCTTTCGCTAAAATGCAACATTCTGCCTTGGACGAGGCTAAAGCTATTCCTCCTGAATATATAATCTTGTTATGATGTGTTATGAATTTTTTTTAAATGTTGTGCTTGTATGTTTGACACTGAGGAGGGCTAGTGTTCTAGCCGAAACGTCTGTCGTGTATTTTTAATGTTTTTAATTAAAATGTATTTTTAAAGTTTTAAAAATTTTTGTATTCATTTTCTCATTTTAAATGTTACATTTTTTTTTTTTTTTTTTTTTATGCAATATATATTCTTAAAAAAAAAAAAAAAAAAAAAAAAAAAAAAAAAAACGCACAAATATTTAGTTTATAAAGATCAAAATCTGAAAAATGTTTTAATTTTTCAACTCATCTTGGCACCAGAATTCAGCAGTTCTTCCAAAAAATTACTTATTTTACTCATCTCAACATTTTTAAAAAGTTAATTTATTGGAAATATAGCACTTTGATGATTATTACAGGCAAGACTCCTAGTGGTTCTAATTTGATGCTCTTTTCTCCAAAAGAAATTGATAAATTTTGATGATTTTTTTCGAGAGGTATTTGTTCAATGAATGTTACATAAGACGACCGACTGAATTTTGAAAATGTCAAAATTCGACTAAAAATTCGATAGTTCATTTTCACTAAATTATGAAACTACATAACAGTAGTAGTGTGTAGTGAAATGAATTTTTCACTTTCTATGTTTCTATGCTGAATTATAAGAGTTTGTGTTTGTAAAGAAATATTGAATTAGCCTCAAATATAAAAACTTTAAACATAATTTTCTCAAAACTAATTTTTACGAAGTTTAACCAAGTTTAAATTGACGACTTGACTTTCTGTCGTCATTCGACGTCATGATGAAATTTAACCTTTAAGAGTCTTAATTTAGCCCACAAATAAAGGACTATAGCCAATCATAGCGCAGCTTTTCCCCACAAACAAAGGGAAACTGCGCCTCCTTCTAGTCGTCCATTGTTCCTTCCGACTTATTTTACCATGTTTTTATTAACTTCGATTCTTGTTTGTTTGTTTGTCCAGTACAAATTTTTCAATCGTTTTTTCACTAACTTCCCGACTAACTAGACATTTGAAATTTTCAGGATAGCTCAAAACACGGTGACAATGCATTTTTTTAATACTTTTACTCAACTGTTTCAGATCCATATTGCTTTCGGCTGCGTTTATATCTTTCAACAGAAAATTTATTTAACTAACTTCCCGACTAGCTAGACATTTGAAACTTCCAGAATAATTCAGAATACGGTGAAAATGCATTTTTTAAATAGTTTTAACCAACTCTTTCGGGTCACTGATGCCTCCGGCAACGTTACCAGAACAAAGCTTGCAATCGATTTTTAACTAACTTCCCGGCTAGCTAACTAGCCATTTGAAACTTTTATAATAGCTCAAAACGCGATAACAATTTTTTAAATACTTTTAGCCAATTGTTCCGGGTTCCCACTGCCTTCGGTAGCGTTTATATGATTCAACAGAAAATTTAAAAACATAGTATATAAAAAGTTCTTTTTATGTTGTAATTATTTTTGTTGAATCTCATAAAACTTAATTGTTTCTTTATATATATATATATAATCTTAGCACAGAACTTTTTTTTTAACTTAAAAAATTTGGAAAAAATAAATAGTATTTTTTTCGAAAAGGAAAAAAAAAAAAACTTTTTTTTTAGTATAATTACAATTGTAAATAGTTGACTAATTTTTTTTTTTTTTTTTTAAACCATTTAAAGATACTCGTAAAAAAATTTGGAAGTCAAGTCAAATTATTTCACAAGAAGCATTTTGTAATTTAATGATTAATTAATAATTTTAATTAAGTTTAATTGCAGTGTGATTGTTAATTTTAATATGGCACTTCTCTTCTACAAAGAGTACTATACTGAAACTGAAAGCTTTTTCTAGTAATAAAATTATAATTTTGGATTTTTCTTTTTTGGGGGTGGGGGAATAGGGGAGAAGTCCACTGTTGTCGCCTTAAAGGGACTTGGTGCCATTTACTTGCATTATTGTCGTAGGTTTCATATAAAAGCTTACATTTCCATTTAATATTTATAAATTTAACTATATTGGGTATTTCCCCTAAAATACATATTCAAGCGAAAGTACTTATGATGTTTTTGATGTATTTTGTACAATTTAAAATCTTTAAAAGTTTTTTTTTTTTTTTTTTCTCAATTTGCAATTTTTGATTAAAATACGATCTTCAAAATATTAAAACGGGTACAGATATTTAAAAAAAAAAAAAAAAAAAAAAAAAAAAAAGTAATAGTTTTATTGGATGTTTAATAGAACCTTTTTAAAAATAATTAGGGGTGGATCTTGCAATATCGTTAAAAGATATAAAAATATATACATATACATATATATATAAAAGTAAAAGAAAAAAAAAATTAAAAACTTTTTTTATTAGCTTGATTTGCAGTAAAAGGTATGAAAAGATTAAAGTGAAGTGTTGTCATCTAAAATGCATACTACAGTAAATTAAAAAAAAACCTGCTTGTCATGTCGAAAAACTGTTTTCACTCCTGGATTCAGAAAAATCGCTCTTTTCATTTGGGACAGAATTTGCAAAGATAGGATGGATATTTCTAATTCCTTTTCCCCCTTTTCTGTTTTTAACCCGGATTTGGCAGAAGGTTTATGACAAAGAATGTAAGCTAAAAAAATAATTCAGCAGAATATTTATGACAGAGATTGTAAGTTAAAAAAATAACAAAAAAAGAAAAATTAATCTTACATTGCCTATTGGTCACGTGTGTTAGAAATTCCCAATAAAAATGTAACTTTTTGATGCCACCTAAATTTCATACTTTAGTTCATTTAAAAAAAATCTAATTGTCGTGTCGAAAAACTGTTTACACCTCTGGATTCAGAAAAATCGCCCCTTTCAGTTGGTACCGAATTTGTAACAATAAGTCTGATATTATAATTTATTTTCCACTTTTTCCGTTTTTAACCCGGATTCGGCAGAAGGTTTATGACAGAGAAAGTAAACTGAAAAAGACTTTAATAAGGTAATTATTATTTTTTTTTTTTTTCAAATTTTTACATAGACATCTGCGTTTTATTTTTTTCCCCAAACACTAACTAATAAATTTAAAATTCTTTTAATTAGGTTTTAATTAATATAAAAAAAAAAAAAAAAAAGATTTTGATGAAATTCTGGCCAAAGCAGAATTTAGTTTAGGACGGAAGACTATTATTATTATTTCCCCCTCCCCCCCCAAATAATAACATTACTTTTAAATTATTCAATTATATTTTCGATAAATTTTAGCTTTCGATAAATGTCCAACTATCGTAAAACTGGTATCGTAAAAATCCGCAGATTGAGACTAATAGTTCTCAGTCCTTTAAAAAAAAAAAAAAAATAAATAAATAATCTGGTGTGCCACTCACACGACTTTCTCTTACCCTGAAATTTAATACTATAAATACAGGTTGCAGATTAATAGGTAAGATAACGAGTACTGTTATGTAAACCTATGTTAAACAATTCATATTAAGCTTCTGATAAGTTTTATATGAAAATTAGCTCTTTGTGAGGGGGGCTACCGCCCACCTGAACCACCCGTTTCATTAATGCACCTACATTTATATAGAATTTAATTCGGTTATTAAAAAATAATTTATTAAAATTATTATTTAAAAAAATTATCTTTTATGATAAGGCAGACGACTTCTATATTAGACATGTAGTATAACACCAAATACCCAAAAAAAGTCCATTTTATTCTCAAAAAAAAAAAAAAAAAAAAAAAGTACGATTTTTTTTCTAAGTTTTTTTTTCGTTAAAAGTAAAAAAAAAATCGATAACTTTGTTTTAAATTATCACAGATCGATGGTTCAACCATTCGTTTTAATTGTACTGGCGAGCTCTTTTGAAAGATACCCATCATGAAAATTTACTCCCCTCGAGGGGGGGCGGCGAGGCTCCTACATACACAAAAAAAAAAAAAAAAAAAAAAAAATTCCAGTTAACTATCTCTATTAAAAAAAATATATATTCGTTTCATTTGCTTTAGTGCAGTCTATAGACGTTAAACTCTACTTTCCTGCAATTTCCCCCATAGACGTAATGTATTAGAATTCTCTTGATTGTCCCTGTACACGAACCATTTGCTTGATCTTAACGAAAAGCTTACTGTAGCATCCCTATATGATACACATTTAGAATACCAAGTTTGAACTTTCTGCCATAATTTGTTTTTGAGATATGCTGATAACAGACAGACACACAAACACACAGACATACACAGACCATTTGCTAATTTCGTATTCAGGGGACCTCAAAACGTGTAAATATAACAAAATCTCACGTTCGAAAATTTTATCCAAAAACAATACTTTCTCTACCTTATGGGTAAGTGAAAGTAAAAGAATACGATTTTTTGTCTAAGTTTTTTTTTTTTCGTTAAAAGTAAAAAAAAAAATCGATAACTTTGTTATAAATTATCGCAGCTCGATAGTTCAACCATTCATTTTAAAGGTATTGGCGAGCTCTTTTGAAAGATACCCCTCATGAAAATTTACTTCCCTCGAGGGGGGACTTCCCCCCCCCAGGGGGGAGGCGAGGCTCCTACATGCAAATTTGTTTTTTCCCAGTTAACTATCTCTATTACAAAAAATATATATTCGTTTCATTTGGTTTAGTGCAGTCTATAAACGTTAAACTCTACTTACCTGTAATTTCCCCCATAGACGTAATGTATTAGAATTCTCTTGATTGTCCCTGTACACGAACCATTTGCTTGATCTTAACGAAAAGCTTACTGTAGCATCCCTATATGATACACACTTAGAATACCAAGTTTGAACTTTCTGCCATAATTTGTTTTTGAGATATGCTGATAACAGAGACACACAGACAAACACACAGACACACAGACCATTTGCTAAACACATGATTTTCGTATTCAGGGGACCTCAAAACATGTAAATATAACAAAATCTCGCGTTCGAAAATTTGACCCAAAAACAATACTTTCTCTACCTTATGGGTAAGAGAAAGTAAAAAAGGCCTTTTAAATATCTTTAGAGTTTTATCATTTTGAAGATCATGAATGCAGGAAAAAGAATGCAAACTGAGAAAACACAATTTAATGATTTTAAATCAGTAAAAAATGCAACAAAAAATATAAGAATTATTGCCTGAATATATATTTTATTGGATTAACCTAATATAGTTTAATTTATAATTATTAAATGAAAATATAAGCATTTATATAAAACCTACTTCAATAGTGCTAGTCAAAAGTTCCAGGTCACTTTAGCAGTATCAGCTAATTGTTTCTGTTCCAATCTCAAATCTCCAAACCGCACTTTTTTTGAAACAACGGAATTTTTATTGAGACTATATTTTAAAAAATAATCTGGTGTGTCACTCACACGACTTTCTCTTACCCTGAAATTTAATATCATAAATATAGGTTGCAGATTAAGAGGTAAGATAACGAGTACTGTTATGTAAACCTGTGTTAAACAATTCAAATTAGGCTTCGGAAGAGTTTTATATGATAATTAGTTCTGTGTGAGGGGGGCTACCGGCCCCTCAACCCCCCGTTTCATTAATGCACCTACATTTATACAGAATTTAATTCGGTTATTAAAAAATAATTCTGCTTTTAAAAAATAATTTATTAAAATTATTATTTAAACAAATTATCTTTTATGATAAAGCGGACGATTTCCATATCAGAGAAGTAGTATAACACTAAATATATATATATAAAGTTTGATTTAGTCGCAATATTAGATTATTATTATTATTATTATTATTTTTTTTTTTTTTGTTAAAAAAAAAAAAAAAGTAACTTTATATTTTAAATTATCGCAGATCGATGGTACAACTATTTGTTTTAATGGTATTGCCGAGCTCTTTTGAAAGATACCCATCATGAAAATTTACTCCCCTCGAGGGGGGGGGGGGGCTTCCCCTCCAGGGGGCGGCGAGGCTCCTACATACACTTTTTTTCCCCAGTTGACTGTCTCTATTACAAAAAATATATATTCGTTTCATTTCAATTAGTGCAGTCTATAGATGTTAAACTCAACTTACCTGCAATTTCCCCCATAGACGTAATGTATTTGAATACTTTTGAATGTCTCTGTACACGAACCATTTGCTTCATCTCAACGAAAAGCGTACTGTAGCATCCCTATATGATACACATTTAGAATACCGCGTTTGGAATTTCTGCTACTATTTGTTTTTGAGATATGCTGATAACAGACACACACAGACCATTCGCTAAAAACATGATTTTCGTATTCTGGGCGCCTCAGAAAATGTAAATATAACAAAAACTCACGTTCGAAAATTTGACCCTAAAACAATACTTTTTCGACCCTATGGGTAAGAAAAAGTAATAATAATAATAAATTATTTGCTAGTTCAATAAAAATTCGTGGTATCTTCATACATATAGTTAGTTAAAAGAATCATCACAGTCATACGCTGCAAGTACAGCGCATTTCATCTATTGCTTTTTACAGGTTGATTCTGAACACACATTTCTTTAATTTGTTACTTACTATAGTCCCTTTTTATGCCTTTGGGTCAAAATTTTCGACGAACTATATGAGAACATGTTCTTTGCATCCCTGAAGTTTCATGATAATTCGTGAAGTATTTTTTTTTTTTTTTTTTTATCTAGATATTTGCCTAAACAGCGAAAATCGAAAGTGCTCTGTCATTTATGGCAAGGTTATGTATTTAATAGGGTGGTAAAGAGACCACTATTGCAGTAGAGCAATTTATCATTTATAAATAATTGTAGGGGGAAAAAAATCTAAATTTTTTTAATGAAATTTATTCTATAATTTATTAATAATAATAAAACTGAAGAAAGATCCCTTAGTTTCATAAAACCATGGATTCTCTCATCAGTATACAGGGTGATTACAATTAAAGTTACGATTTCAAAACGCTATAATTTTAAAACTACCCATCAGAGCGATTTGATATTTTACCACAGCAATCGTGAGGCAATGAAATTTTGTTTGGCAAAAGAAGCAAAAAAAAAAAAAAAAGTTCCAAGATGTGCCGTTAATTATCCGTAAAGTATTTGTTTCATGAGGCTCCTCTTTTTCTCTTTTCACTATGACTGTTTCCGCTGTAAACACGCATTCTTGTCTTTTTGCTAAAAAAGTTGTAGGAAACCCTTGAATTCTATTGTTTCTTGCTATTTCATTGTGTTGCTAATCACATTCTTGTGTTTAATGAGTCCATTTAGGCATTTCCCCTGACATTACCCTGACAGCGCCATCTATAGGAACATGTTGGAACTACTTTTTTCCTCCCCCAAACAAAATTTCATTGCCTCACGATTGCTTGTAACTTTAATTATAATCCTGTAAGTCAGCAATTTTCTGGTTATTAACCTCCAGATGTTCATCCAAATATGCATATCTTTCGACGTAATTTTTAATCCCCAACCTAAAAAGAAGAAAGTTATAAAATTTGAAGCCTTTATCTGCCTGTGGCACTATAGCCTCCAAGCGAGTTTATCGATTTCAATGCCGTTTTTTATTGGACTTTTTTTCAGCTTACTTTCTGTGTCATAAACCTTCTGCCGATTCCGGGTTAAAAACAATTGCCCATTGTGCAGCACTAGTGGGACGTAGAACCCAACCGACCGACCGACAGGGTTAAAAAAGGAAAAAGGGAAAAATAAATTAGAAATATCATACCTGTCATTACAAATTCGGTACTAAATGAAAGGGGCGATTTTTCTGAATCCAGTGACGCAAATAGTTTTTCAACACGACAATTAGATTTTGTAAAAATAAAGTATGAAATTTAGGTGACAACTTTCGTGTAATACATAAAATTAATTAGAAATATCAGTCTTATCGTTAAAAATTTGGTATTAAATGAAAGGGGCGATTTTTCTGAATCCAGGGGTGCAAACAGTTTTTCAACACGACAATTAGATTTTTTTTAAACTAACTAAAGTATGAAATTTAGGTGAAAAAAAAAAGTTACATTTTTATTCGGAATTTCTAACACTCGTGACCAATAGACAATGTAAGATTAATTTTTCTTTTTTTATTATTTTTTAGCTTACATTATCTGTCTTAAACCTTCTGCCGAATCTGGGTTAAAAACAGAAAAAGCAGAAAATGAATTAGAAATGTCAGTCCTATCGTTACAAAATTCGGTACCAAATGAAAGGTGTGGTTTTTGTGAATCCAGGGATGCAAACAGTTTTTCGACTCGACAATTACATTTTTTAAAATTAACTAAAGCATGAAATTTAGGTGGCAACATATCATTTTAATTCATTTCAGTCATTTTAAAAAGTATGTGGCTCGTTACAAATTCGGTACCAAATAAAAGGGGCGATTTTTCTAAATCCAGGGGTACAAACAGTTTTTCGGCACAACAATTAGATTTTAAAAAATTAACTAAAGTATAAAATTTTGGTGGCAACACTTCATTTTAATCTTTTCATATCTTTTAGTGCGAATCAAATTAATAGAAAAAGTCTTTAATTAATTTTTTTTTTTATTTTTTTAATCTTTTATTGAATGCTGATTTAATAGGGATTATTCTTATTTATGTTTTATGAAAATCTATTTTAATTAGCCTTACAAAATATATCAAACTTGTTTTTCATGCCCATTTGCAATAGATATTTTTAAATTTGTTAGCTGTGGCGATCTTCAAATTTGCAAATTATGTTAAATAAAATCTGTGAGGCATTATTCCAATTTTTAAATCATGTTAGAATATAAATAATTTTTTTTATTTTTTTTAATGAACCATAAAAATTCTTTTTTTAAAAGAAAATCGCGAATTTCAAACAGATTGTGACAAAAGTTAAAAACTGGCTATAAATAGTAATTACGAGCTCATAGTCCAAAAATCTATGAATTCAGTACAAATTATAGATTTTTCAGATATTTTTAAATATTACTTAAAATGTGACTTTATTTATTTTAAAGATACTTTTCATTGATATTTAAAAAATTTGTGAACTGTTAATTTCGACTCCCAAATCATGTTAGATGATAATAATAATTATTATTATTAATTTAATGTAAATTAAAAAGAAATTGCAGAATTTTCGCTGATATTACCAAAAGTAAAAAATTGGTTAAAAATAGTGATTTTGAGTTCACAGTGCAAAAATCACTAAACTCTATTAAAGCTTAGATATTTTAAAGATAAATATTTAATTAAATTCAAGGTCAGCTAGCACTGCATTGATATTTCATGATTTGCGAGCTATAGTTTTTCCAACTGAAAATTGTAGATTTTATAGAGAAATAGTTAATTAAATTTATTGTCAGGAGTTTGGATAAATCTGTACCTTTAGATTTGTTTAGAATTAGTTATTTTATTTATTTTTTTATCTTTCTAAAATGCAGAAGATAAAAGTTCCCTTCTCGAATGGAAAAAATTCCGCAGCAATCGATTTTTGTAGATAAAACTAGGATTATAACTTCTCTTCTACAGATGAAATCTTTTTTTATTTCAGTACTTAATATGGAAGTCGAAATATTTCAGCTTTTAAATAATAATTTCTCTTGAATGCGTGGTATTGGAATAAATAGTTCCTATACATGTACATACAGACGCACATACAATATAAATTGACATTCATTTGCTTTTCTTTATTTTTGTTGAGTTAGTTGTGACACTTTTTATTGAATAAATTTTACTAATTAAATAAGTTGTTTAATACTTTATATTTTTGAAGATGCAAAGTAGAAGATACCTACTTAATATCTTCTTCACTATTTATTACAATCTTAAATAGGTAATAATTAAACTATTTAAACTAGAACAAATTTAACTTGGCTTTCAAATATATATATATAGATAAATCAGAACGTACATTAGAAATATGATATTAACAGTACATACAGTTGGGATTTAAAGATGATTTAATATCAGTATTTAAACAATAACTGTGATCAAAAACAAAGACCACCCAAATCAAACCAAAAAAGAAATAAAATCAAATCTAAATGAATTAAAGGCAAATTGAAATAATAAAACAGCATTATTTGCATTCTAACGTTATCAAGGGCTTGGTAGAATGCAAACATGTTAATTATATGAATGTTTTTCTGCCACAAAGATAGCAAAAGCTAAGTATTTCTTTTTGCACAGGCCCGAAACATCCATTGAAAATAAAATAAGAAAAAACGTATATCAAAATAAACTCACCATAACATATGAGAAACCAATAAATTAGCTAAAAAATTATGTGTGATAAAACACCAATAAAATTTGTAATTATGCATCTATATATATTACCGTATAGGTGCAACGCGACTAACCATGTCGAAAATAATAGCGCGACTAACGGAAAGTTAAGTCTGCAATTTATTTCATTTTTCAGGAGGGAATTCTAAGTTATTCTCTTCTTCAGAGTTCGGTAACTCAAAATGAAGCTGACTCAAAGAGAGCTGGAATCTCTGCTTATACACCAAGCTGGATTCTTGGCTCAAAAACGCCTTGCCAGAGGATGCAGACTCAACCATCCAGAAACCGTTGCTCTCATTGCCTGCCAGGTATATATTTAAATTTATTTTTACGTGAACCAAGTTAGTAGTTGATCCTTTAAGAATTATGGTTATTTAAGATATACAGGATGTTCATAAATTACTGGATTAAGAATTTTTACAAAAGATACAGAATAAACCGGTAAGTTTACCCTCTTTGTTGGTTACTTTATTTAAATGAAATTTTAGAACGGAAAACGCTGAAAACCTCGTTTCGGGCGATTACAATATAATTCCAGACTTTAAAGTTTCACTAACCCATCTTCCCAGACTGTCGTCAATTGCTCACTGCGTAGCTATAGGGAAACGTTGAATCCACTCGATCTCTAAACTGTTCCGCTGGAACTTGTATTTTGCTGCCTAACCGCCTCAGGCTGTTGGTGAACTTTAAGGTTTTTAAAATTTATTGTCATACCGTCGCCAATTGTCCACTGTGCAGCTCTAGTGCAACGTTAAACTCGCTCTACACAACCTCTAACTTATCAACTAACTACCTCAACCTCTAACTGCTGGTTGCGTCGCCTAACTTCTTCAAGCTAGCGACCAATTTTGAACGGTCGAACTCGATTTCTAATTTTTTGCCCCTCTTGCCCCCTTTCCGCCCCCCTAATAATTTTACACTTTCGAAAATGTACTCATTAGACTCGTAAGCCCCCAAAACCTATATATACAAATTTTGAACGGTCTAACTCGATTTTTAATTTTTTTTTAACACCCTTACCTTCCTTCCCGCCCTCCTAACAATTTTACACTTTCAAAAATATCCTCATTCGACTCGTAGGGCCCCAAAACCTATATATATCAATTTTGAACGCTCTAACTCAATTTCTAATTTTTACCTCCCCCCTGGCCCCCTTTTTACCCCCAAATAAATTTACACTTTCGAAAATATGCTCATTCGACTCGTAGGCCCCCAAAACCTATATATACCAATTTTGAACGGTCTAACTCAACTTCTAAATTTTTGCCCCCCTGTCCCCCTTCCCGCCTCCCTTAATAATTTTACACTTTCGAAGATATCCTCATTCGACTCGTAGGCCCCCAAAACCTATATACACCAATTTTGAACGGTCTAACTCAATTTCTAATTTTTTGCCCTAATAATTTTACACCTTCGAAAATATCCTCATTCGACTCGTAAGCCCCCAAAACCTATACATACAAATTTTGGACGGTCTTACTCGATTTTTAATTTTTTGCCCCCTTGCCCCCTTTCCACCCCGTAATAATTTTACACCTTCGAAAATATCCTCATTCGGCTTGTAAACCCCACAAACGTTTGTGTACCAATTTTGAACGGTCTAACTCAATTTCTAATTTTTTGCCCCCTGCCCCCTTCTTGTCCGCCTAATAATTTTACACCTTCGAAAATATCCTCACTCGGCTTGTAAACCCCACAAACGTCTATATACCAATTTTGAAGGGTCTAACTCAATTTCTAATTTTTTGCCCCCTTCGCTCCTCCCCTTTTTTGACTCAGGACACCTATATTTATACAGACCGATGCATCAGAAGTCATCTTTTTTCCCGTGTCAGCTTTCCCGCGCGGTGCATTTATCGCAGCTATGTTCTTCAATTCGTAGGATTTGAGTTTTTTTTTTTTTTTTTTTTTTTTTTTTTAAAGTAATTTTCTGTATTGATTTAAGCAGTTTATTGCTGAACAAACTCTCATATCACATTTAGTTACATTAAAGTTACAAAAAGAAACAACAACAACAACAACAACAACAAAAAAAAAAAAGAAAAAAAAAAAAAAAAAAAAAAAGAGTGACCGAAACAGTGGCCGATTGACGAAATTTGCCCAGAGATA
Organism: Salticus scenicus; assembly: GCA_963930645.1. Taxonomy (NCBI): domain Eukaryota; kingdom Metazoa; phylum Arthropoda; class Arachnida; order Araneae; family Salticidae; genus Salticus; species Salticus scenicus. The sequence goes on from OZ005659.1 coordinate 238,430,482, forward strand.
TCGTATAAAAAAAAAAGTTAAACCAACAAACAAAAAATACTTTCTAAAAATTAGCGGGAGGATTATTTTCTTAATGTAGTCTTCTTTCTTATCTTGCTTCGAAAAATTTTTTTTTTAATTTACACTGTCCGCTTATCTCATAACAGAAAAAATTAAAACGCGTTTTAATTTTTTTAGGACACCCTGTATATTATTTATTGCACAATTTTATCTCGTATATATTTTGATTTTATTATTTAGGTGCAAGAATTTGCTAGGAATGGTGATACAGTTGCAAAATTAATGTCTAAAGGTCGCTATTTATTGGGTAAGTTTAAATTTTCTTTTAAAGTTCTTTTTAATCTTGTTTTTCCCAAATTCTTATGTACTTACTGTCATTCACTACGGCATGTTTGTGAATCTCAATCAAATAAAAAATGCGCCTCTATTTTAAGGCAAATACAAGCTTTTTCATTTGTCTCTCTGTGGCTCAGTTGGTAAGAGGCCCATGTTAGTAATCCGGTTGTCCCGCGTTCGATAACCTGAAGGTCCGGAGTGTTAATGTTTGCAGACAATCAATAGAAATATGTCAATTGATAAAAGAAAATTTATCGTTGACTACAAAGTATTCTAAGAATTTTTGGAAGAAGCTTTTTTCTTACATCTCTTTTTACAAGCAAAAAAGTTTTTTTGTGGACTACAAGCGCCCTCTATTGGGCGGAATATTCACTAAAATGTCAATGAAACAATTAACAATACAAAGTAAAAATGACTAGGAAAAACACATAAACATTAATCAAATCAGTAAAATGTTAAGTTATAATATAAAATAATAATAATAAAATAAAATAATAATACAAATTTTTCTTAAACGAATAATTAAATTGCATATATATTGGCCTTAATCAGAAAATGAAATCACAAAACTTACAGGCAATCGTGTGGTGCTGCCATCTGTTATGAATTTTAAGAAATAATTTCTCTTTTCTTAACATAGTTCAAATTTCCCCAATTTTGGTTAATAAACAAAAAAGTTACTTTTATTTTTGCAAATTAAATTTTATTCTAACTTCGAAAAGATTTATATGATACGCTATAATAAGAATTAGGGTTTTAAAAGTTTTTTTAAATAGATTATTTAAGCATGGGGAAATATTAATTACTATAATTGGTACGTGCCTGCCTGTCCCTTGGTTTTTATACATGTATTTTAAATCATTTCTCCTTGCCAGTTCAAATTACTAAACATTGATTAACATGATATTTTAAATTAAATAGCTGCATCTTTTACATCGTAATATTTACATGTTTTAATATCCTAATGTCTACCAGAAATTAAAAATTATGTCTTAATTTATTTTAAATACATTTTGTTATTTCTATTTTTAATTTCTTGTGTGTAGCTAAATTTTACACAATTTAATTTATTATAACTTTTCCGTGACATATTGAAAATTTCACGTGGATTTTGTTCTATATAACAGATTGTTTTATTTTATTTAAAAATTTTATCTATATGAATATAGTTGAACATTATCAGTCTCGAAAAAGATACCTAGAGGTATTGAAACGTATGTTGATACTTTAACTTTATCAGTTTTAACCCTTTAACGTTCACTACTTAATTTATTTTAAAAATTTCTAAATTGTAAAAATGGCTTTTAGACGCATAGATCATAAATATTTAAAAAATAAAAAGCATAGTTGCTTTTCAAGAAATTTTTCGTTTGAAACATTTATAAGTCAACCTTATTAAATTCAAATAATATTTAATTTAATAAATAAAACACTTTGTAAATAAACATTATCGATTACAAAAGCTCGAAAAAGTTGTTTCAGGTGAAAATAGTCTAGCTCTTCATTAAATGAAAAAAAAAAAAAAAAAAAACTAGACATGAGTGCATCATCAAACCAGCAATTTGCACTCGCGCACACTAAGAAACTTCAAGGGACTTAGGCATTTAGCTTCCTTTGAAGCATTATTTGTTAAATTTTGGAATAGTGTTGCTGCCTACCGAACAGAAAAGGAACACAAGTTTAAAATCTGATTAAAATAAGGGGGAAATGTTAAAAAACTGCTGTAAAAAAATTGTTAAATTATGTCAAATGTTTGGTTTTGCTGTGAAACCAATGAACGTTAAAGGGTTAAACTGCACTTTTTATTCAAGTTTCGTTTTGTAGATGAATGAATTTTGGAAAATTACCTGGCTGTTCAAGAATTGTTTTATGGAAACGAAAGACATATACGTATACTAAGCGACAAAAAAAATAAAAATAAATAAAAATAAAAATAAATAAATAAAAAATAAAACCGCATTGCAGAAAAAATGACATACATTTTTTATTTGTAATAACTTTAAAATTAATGTTTGAAACAAATAAAACTATCTTGTTTGCGTAATACCAATGTGATGAAATGATACCTATGTACATTTTCGGTTTAATAATTCGTTTTATTGCACTTTAGGAAGTACTTTTTAAAAATCTGCATAAAACTTTCTTTTTGAAAATAATGCAATAACCATACACTTTGTAATCTATTATGATTTATTATATGAAATAAACAAGTTATATTTTTATATATGAAATAAAACTAATTATTTGTTAGATCTAAGTAATTTTTTGTTAAAAATATGTATTCTGCATTGGGTTGATTCCACCTTTATAAGGAATTACTGCTTTAATGCGCAATGGCATAGTTTTATACAGTGTTTTAATATAAATCTCAGAAATTTCAATGTGCCAAATATCACAAATAATTTTTTCTAGTTCTGGCAGAGTTCTAGGCTACAGATTTCGAATCCTCTCCCCTGTACCCCGCCTTTTTATAGACAAAACATTTTCGAGCGGATCGCGATTAGGACTATTTCCATGTCTGGTAAAGAAGAAATTCTACTATATCCTTTGTAGGATTTAACTTAAAGTGAAAAAGGATATGATTAATTACAGAATTATAGGTTCTCATGGGAATGTATAGGAAATTTTGACAATTTGAAGTGAATAAACTTACCACAGACGCCGTGTAGTAAGGTGAATTATCATCTTGAAATGCTGTTTTCGGAAAATGTCAAAGATACCTCCAAAATAGTCGGTCAGGCACCACTTTTATGAATATTGTGTTTTATTTCGAGTTAATTGATCCCTTGAGCATAAAAATTTGCCCGACTGTTTGAAAAGTTATGCACTTCCGTGCCATAATATACGGAGAATGTGTCACTGTTTTAAAAGTGGGATTTTCATTAAGTCGGTCATACTTATGTGGTCAGATCTGCTTGTTTTCTTTAGCTCGAAATAAGTTAAACTTGACTCATCAAAGATAACCAGTTCAGCCCAATAATTAACTAATCATTTTTATATTTTTTTTAGCCATCTGAGGTCTTGCTTTCCTAATTCTCTTCACTGAGAATGGAATTATTTAAAATTTTCTGTCATTTAAACCTGCTTTGTTTAATAGTTGTTGTACTGTAGTTAAAGAAATTATGCTGCTAAAATTCTTTTCTGAATCTCTTTTATGTTCCAAATGTAATACAAACCGATTTTATAAGCAATGGCTTTTTGACTTACGGTCATCTCGCTTGGATGAGCAACATGGCCGCCTAAAACCAAATTTCCAGTATAAACGCCCCAAAAATTTTATATCTTGCTAAAAACCCTTTTACCAATATTTTGTTAACATTTAATTATTTTGCCATCTCACGTATTAAAATATTTTTTGATTTTCCTTCAAAAATTAATACTTTTTGTGGCATCGTTAAAGTTCTTACCATTTTTGAAATAATTTTTGAAATTTCAATTTTCCTGACAATTGCCTATTGTTTTTAACGCTCAAAGCTAAAGTGTATGTAGAGGACAACATAATAAAATCTGTTCGAAAATTTGCTTTTTAAATGATAAAATTGGTGGTTGTAGAAAGCGAAAAGAAAAATATCCAAGTGCGGCTTTTTTCATGTCGCTTAGTGTATTTACTAAATTCAAATAAATTTTAAAATGAGATATTTTTCTGCAAAAGAGCTAATGAATTTTTGTATGTTTAATTTTTAGTTTATTTGAATCGATGAACGACTCTACTAAAACCATGCACACCATGGATAAAATTATATACTTATTATTTGAATACATTGTTGCAGTAGGGATGCAATTTTCTCTGTTAAATTATCTTATTTGCATTATTTTATTCGTTTTAAATGAGATTCGATTCATGGATGAAATTTTACTTTCTTTATTTCAAAACATTGTTGTTGCTATGATATTAGTTTCGAGCATTACACTCGATAAACTAGGGCTGATTTTATTAATGATCTTTCATTTAGCTATGAACTGCCAAACATTTGTTAGCCCATTGGCTTGAATTTTTTGCTCGTGGCATCTCGAGTACAAATTTTTATCGCTTCCATTCCTTAAATCTGGACTTCACCACTTTTGAATTTGCATATGCCAATAAAAATTCACAATATTCGTAATCGTGTCTGAACTTTTGCGACAAGCAAATTTCTGTTTTTATTCAAAAAAGTAATATTATAGCAAATCAAACAATTGTGTTTTTAATTATAATGTTTTAAGAGCTTTGATTAAGTTTACTGGCTTTTGTAAATCTATTTTCACAATTCTAAATTCTAAAGCTCACTGACGTCATTCTCTTAACTTTTTCGTCACAGTTTATCGTGAATAATCATAACTGTCAATGCAACGTATTTTCACTTCCATAGCAAGGTTTCAATATGAATGAAGTGTTGTTTTTAAAACTTTCTTTTCTGTTAAAACTCTTGGTAAGAGACAGGTGTGTGTGTTTGGGTTAAGGTCATTTGACTTCACAACAGTTCTAGGCCTGAGTGGTGGGCCCCTATGGGGTTCTTTTGAAGGTTCTCAGCCCCTATTCACACGAGATTTGGAGAAAACAATAGAAAACTTTGAATGGCTAGGTCGACGAGCGTGACCTGGGATCGAACCTGGTACTTCCAGTCTTCCAGCTTCGAGAGCAGAACCTTTCGGCAATTGCTGTTGCGAGAGTAATGCCAATGCCATACTAGATTATTCAAGTTAAATTTTGAATTATGTAGATTTTTTAGATGACTTATATACACATTTTTAAAAAATGAACCTTTATATTTTTTCTATAAATTATTTTTTATATTATCTAATATCATAACGATTTTAGCTCCCCATCATATTATAAGTAGGAGAAATTTAGTTAAGCATGAAAAAATGCAATTTGATTTTCTTACACGTTTTGAGGTGTAAATAATCTGAAAATTGCAAAATTGATGTGCTATCCTTTAGTAGGTTATTCTGTTAATTAGTACGTTAATTAGTTTGTTAGTCTGTGTACGCTTAAAAAAAAATAATCGTAAAAAGAAGTTGGAACATTTCTTAAAGTGGTTCTCATAATACTGGCAAGAACTTCATTGATTTTCAAGAATTTTATTCGAAAACTTCTTAAATTATTCAAAACTTACATTTTTTTTAAACATGAAATAATAGGACAAAATTTGGCATAAACGTGCATTAAAAGGAAAATATTTATCGTAAAGATATCAGATGAGGTTTAAAATGTCATTAATGTGCTGGAATGAATATCATTGACTTCGAACATTCTACTTTAAAAAATCGCTAAGTATTCGAAATTTGCGATTTTCTTAGAATGGATGAGAACGGCAAAATTTCGCATAAACGTCTATTTTGAGAAATATTTTTATCGTAAAGATGTCAGACCACTTTTAAAATATCATTTATGATACTGTCACGAAAAAAAGAGTGACTAGGACTATTTTAATCCAAAAATTTCATGTTATTCGAAATATATATTATTTTCTTAACATGGCAGAATAGAGCAAAATTTCACTTAAACGATTATTATGAAAAATATTTTTCCCCTAAAGATGCGAGACGTTTTTTAAAATATTATTTATTATACTGGCATAAATATCATTGAGTATGAATATTCTAATATGCAAACTTCTCAAATTATTTAAAACTAGCAGGTTTTGCCCTCTTTGCTGGTCACAATATTTAAATGAATTAAAAAAAAAAAAAAAGAATCAGTATTTTTTTTATACCGTTCTACAAATTAAAACTAAAAAGAAAATACATTGAAATTGCTTAAAACTTCGCTTCGGGCACTCGCTGACTCCGGCAGAGACTTCTTCACCGCAACGTCTTGGTACTGAATAATTTAATTTAATTTATAGAAATGCCAATAACACAGGAAAAAACTGCATTTGTCATTTTCTTTTTAATAATAAATAGAACGGAAAACGCATAATATTTTACATGGAGATATTTTGTATAATTAGATGAATAATAATAAAAAAAAAGTGCTTTTCCTTTTTTTTCCCACTTGCATTACAAAAATATTTAAAATAAAATCGAGAAAAATTGTGCAAAAACTTTGAAACAGCTTGCACCTCTTGGCGGAATTTGAAATTTGGCACTGAAGTAGCTCGGACGTTTCTCGCCAATAGGTTTACTTATGCATTTGCGATACCTATATCAACTCGCAGCCGAAATGACAACAAAATTACAAATAATTATAAGATTTAAAAAAAAAAAAAAAAAAGTTCTTATATACCATGTTTTTAAATTTTCTGCTGAATCTTATAGCTACATTAGCACTTTATCAATGTGTGGAAAATTTTAAAGTGATAATGACGTCAATTTTTGTGAGATGCATAATTTAATTTTTTACAGTTTTTTAATGTTCTCGTTTAAGTAAATATATTTATTTTTATGTCAAAAAAAAAAAAAAAAACTTTTTTTTCGGGGGGGGGGGGGACGGTAACTATTAAATTATATCTAATATTTATTTTCATATTTTAATTAGGAGAAAACTTTGCAAAGTAATATCTTTAATAACTTGATGTATATAGTGTCTATACAAAAAATGAAGAATTTTTGGAGCTCTTTTAAAAAGTATAACATCTATGCAGTACCTTAAAAAAAAATCATCAGTTTTTACTAAAAAAAATGGCCAACTTTCATCACCGAAGTAGTTAAATCTAGACCAATCAAAAATAGGAATTGTCCACCCGGATGTGTTCCCGACAAACTCGTTGCTTTATTTATATAGATTTAAGATTTGCTTAAGATAACAAAATAGGGCAATAATTCACAAAAACTTGCTTTATGAGATTCACTGTGTTTGAAATTGTATGAAATTACATGGAAATTAAAATACGTCAGTAATCTTAATAAAATTAGCCCGCAATTTAGGATAAGGTAAATATATTGAATCGGATGTACTACAGGTATTATCGGTGTTGCATTTCATTCTCTTTCTTATTGAATAATAGGCCCTATTGCCCTGTAGTAGGAATTTATGAGAACAAATATATGAAAAGGAACTGATCAGAGATAACTTATGCCAATTAGGTTCGTTTGTATTTCACATGATATACATATTTGTATTTTTCTTCTAATTCGTAGGTCGTAAGCAAGTTCTGAATGGCGTCGAAGATCTTGTCCATGAAGTACAAGTAGAAGCTACCTTCCCAGATGGTACAAAACTGGTATCAACTTTTCCTTCAGTTTAAAACTTTTCGTAGATTTAAGGGAAAATTGCACTAAATATATATAAAAAATCTCTTTAGGGAACGAAATAACTTTTGACGTGTCAATCCCCCCCCCCCTTATATGAGTGGGGAAAAAAAAAAAAAAATCTGATGTGGGCACCACATGACTTCCTTATACACTTTTAGAAATATACATAAAATGTTAAAAAACATTGTCATTGGACCCGAAACAGTTGGCTAAAAATGTTTAAAAAAATAAGTTATCACCGTGTGCCGTTCAGCTTTTCTGAAAATTAGTTAAAAACCGATGCAAGATTTTTACTGGTAACGCTGACGAAGGCAGCAGGGACCCGAAAAAATTGACTAAAAGTATTAAAATTGCATTTTCACCGTGTTCTGAACTATTCTGAAAGTTTCAAATGTCTAGCTAGTCGGGAAGTTAGTTAAATAAATTTTCAGTTGAATCATATAAACGCAACGCTGTCGAAGGCAGCAGTCACCTGAAACAACTGGCTAAAAATATTTAAAAAATGCATTGTCACCGTGTTCTGAGTTTTTCCAGAAGTTTTAAATGTCTAGCTAGTCGGAAAGTTAGTTAAAAATAGATTGCAAGATTTGCACTGGAAACGCTGCCGAAGACAGCAGGGACCATAAACAGTTGGCTAAAAGTATTAAAAAAAATGCATTTTCACCGTGTTCTGATCTAGTCTGAAAGTTTCAAATGTCTAGCTAGTCGAGAAGTTAGTTAAATAAATTTTCTGTTGAATCACATAAACGATGCTGAAGGCAGCAGGTGTTAGAAACAGTTGGCTAAAAATATTTTTAAAAGTGCATTGTCAACGTGTTCTGAACTTTTCTGAAAGTTTCAAATCTCTAGCTAGCCGGGAAGTCAGTTAAATTGCAAGATTTGTTCAAACCGTTTTTGAGTTATTACCGTTTTTTGATACATTTTGGCCATTATGAACCTAATTTTCCTAAATATCTCCAAAACGGAAAATCATACAAAGTCCAAAAAGGGAGGTGCACAACTAGATGTTATAACAAACCTATGTACCAATTCGCAACTTTCTACGTCCAACCGTTTTTGAGTTATGCGACATACTCACACACACAGACACACATACATACAGACGTCACGAAAAATCGTGTAAATTCCCTTATATCTCTAAAACGAGAGCTCGTGTTAAGACGACACTTGCAGGTGTACAACTAGACATCATGACAGTCACACGTATAAATTGGCAACATTCAGCGATCATTCGTTTTCGAGCAATGTGAAATGCAAAATACTTCCTTATACTTTGTATAAGAAAGTAAAAAAGTAATATCAAAAGAAAATTTTTTAAGTCAATTTCTTCTTACTAACACTATCGAAAAAGTTTTTTTTTTAAAATAATTTTGAATTAGGAAATAAAAAAGCGCGCGGGAAAAATTAAATAAAAATAATTATAAGATAAAAGGAAAAAAAAAAAAAAAAAAAAAAAAAAAACTTTTTATATACCATGTTTTAAATTTTCTGATGAATCATTGAGCTCTTATCAATGTGCATAAATGTTTAAAGTGATAATGACGTCAATTTTTGTGAGATGCATAATTTAACTTTTATAATTTTTTAACGTTCACGTTTAATGAAATGTATTTATTTTTTATGTCGAAAAAAATTAATTCGTAATTTTGTTTGGCAATAATTAAATTATAGTTAATATTTTAATGGCTATTGTAACGCTATTAGGATGTTATTATTTTCATATTTTAATCAATTATAACAAAACTAATAAAAAATTCGAAAATCCAACTTCGAAGTATTGTGTTGTCGCCGTGTTCTGAGCAATCCTGAAAGTTTGAAATTTCTAGCTAGTCGGGAAGTTAGTTAAAAATCGACTGCAAGATTTGTACAAGAGAGAGAGAGTGTGTGTGAACGGAATTGAGAAAAAAAAAAAAAAAAAAAAAAAAACTCGTACATGGTTTCTGGAATTCGTTGTATTTTCGCAGTTTCCTTATTAATGACAAACAAAATGTTTCAAATAAATTTTTAATATTTTTTTAGTACATTTCTTTTCTAGAATAGGAGTTAAATAAGCAAAATTCGAAATATTAGAAATTATATTTAATAAGCAAAACTACCACTGAGATGCAAATAGTTAATTATTTCGGTGTAAAATAGGAAGAGTGAGATTTGACTTTGAAAGTGTGAGATTTTTCATATTTCTATGAAAATGATACTATTCCAAGTCATTCAACACATTTTGCTGTACTTTATTACTTAAAGCTTAATTCAGGGTGTTGTTTGGGGAAGGGGTAGGTAATGCTGATTTTCCAGGAAGGAGAGTTAATCAAGAATAGAGAGAATCGCATCTTAGTAGTGCCGGGAATAGAACCTTGTTCTCCGCACAGCAGGCGAGCACGTTACCACTTAGTGCACATTGTATAAACTGGTTAGCAACTCCATATCGTTTGCAAACTAGTATGTTGTGGCCACCACAAGACTTTCTTCTATATTTTCCTATATACATATTCAATCAGTAACAATATTTAAAAAAAAAAAAAAAATACGATTTTTTTCTAATTTCTTTTTTTGTTAAAAGTAATACATATTCAACCAGTAACAATATTAAAAAAAAAAAAAAAAAAAAAAAAAAAAAAAAAATTGTTAAAAGTAAAAAAAATCGATAACTGTTTTAAATTATCACAGATTTATAGTTCAACCATTCGTTTTAAAGGTATTGACGAGATCTTTCGAAAGATACCCATCTTGAAAAATTACCCCCCCCCCAGGGGGGGGGGAAGCGATGCCTCCACATGCACAAAATTTTTTTCGTAGTTAACTACTACTATTATCAATAATTCATATTAATTTTACAATCACAAGTTTAAAATAACGCTCATTATGTACATTTATACGAAATTTTGTCCTATGCTGCCATGTTAAAAGTTTACATAAAATGCGATCACAGCGCCATCTGCTGGGTGATTGGTCCCAAAATCTAATCAGACCCTTTCCATGTCAGGGTCCAACTATACATCAAGTTTGGTTCAATTTCATTCATCGGTTCGTGAGATACGGTAAAACATACGAAATTTTGCGATCACAGCGCCACCTGCTGGACGATTGATCCCCAAATCTAATCAGCACCATGCCCCGTCAGGCTCCAACTATATACCAAGTTTGGTTGAATTTCATTCATTGGTTCGTGAGATACGGTGAAAAATACGAAAATTTGTCCTATACTGCCATGTTAAAAATTTACATAAAATGCGATCACAGCGCCACCTGATGGGCTATTGATCCTCAAATCTAATCAGCACAATGCCCCGCCAGGGTCCAACTATATACCAAGTTTGGTTGAATTTCATTCATTGGTTCGTGAGATACGGTGAAAACACTAAACCACAGACACACAGACACATAGACAGACATTTTTTAAAAACTATCAATTCGTGTTCAGGACATCCCAAAACATGTAGATCCGTCAAAAAACGGAGGTCGAAAATTTTCGCAAAGCCAATACTTTCTCTATATTACATATAGAAGAAAGTAAAAAAGATGAATAATGTTTATCTATTTAATTTATCAACAAAATTAAAATATAGGACACTGATATATTATTTAACACTTTCCAAGAAGGTTGAAAAATGTTAATGACTTCGGTTTGTCTGTCTGTTCTCGCTCTCCCGTAAATATTCCTGGAATTTCTTGAGACTCATATATTGTTAAAGTTCATTATTGGAGGATTCCTATCTGTAAATATCACTATTATTTTGTGTACAGGGTCACCCGAAAGTATTCCACAGCATTGCGTTCTATGAGAGGTATTTCTATAAACCATATTTTAATGCCTTTACATTATATAAATTTTAAAGAAATTGAAATACGTTATTGAAGTTTACTTTCGAATGTTTTCTATTGAGAATGGGGTAAATACCAGCACTGGTTTGTATACAGGGACATCCAAAATTATTCCAGAGCAACGGGTTCTATGAAACGTGTTTCTATAAATCGCCTTTCTATGACTTTATTTTGCATAAATCTGTATTAAATTGAAATATACAATGCACAAAAGAATGCTTATCAAGATGGGAAAGTTTCAAGGCAAATTATAACAGCCTTGAATTTTGTTTTACTAAATAAATGTAGGCACTACAGAGGGTGTACACCCATTTTTGTAACGATTTTGCAAAGATATATATAAGCAAATATAAGAATTTTTTTTTTCTAGTATGTTCAATCTGATAGCCCATTTGTTGTACTATTATATTAAATTTTGTTTTCAAGGTAACAGAGCATATCTTAAAAAATCAAGTTTGATTTTTTTTCGACTCCTCCACAGTCTTCTATAGTCCATCCAATGTTTTGGGATGCCGCTTATAAGAAGCTTGTTTTAAAAGTGTACAAATGCATAGTAATCCATAAGAGACGCGTCAAAGGACTTGGGCTGGATACTTTTAAAGGAAATAGCTCCAATTCCGGTTTCATTTTTCTATATATATATATATATATATATTGAGAGACAGCAGTAGATTTAGAGGCATTTTTTACCTTTTTCCCAGTCAAATACATACTTTGGAGTTTATTTACTTTATTAATTATGCCTTATTACGTGTAGATATATTAAAACTATACTTTTCACATCATATTTTAATAACCAAATCAGAGTATTTCTCTTCGAAAAGCGCAAAAATATAGCCATTTTATCCACTGTTTATTTTTGAACGACATTTTATAGCAAAAAATATTTTTAATGCTGCAGAAGATAGTTAAACTTATTCCAATTTTGTCAGGCATGTTTTTATTTTAAAAATTTAATTCAAGGAAAACTTAAAATCGTTACAAAAATGTGTGAATACCCTTTGTATAATTTAACGTGTGTGTGTGTGGGGGGGGGGCGGGGGGGGATTGAGGAGCGCAATAGACTCCCCCCCCCACACTCTCACACACAGGCCCTGATTAATGCCAGGGCATGCGGGGCAGTTGCCCTGGGCCCCCCTTCTGGAAGGGGCTCCCAACAGGCATAAGCAAAAATATTGCAACCTAAAGACCTCTTATGCCACTGCAAGGGGGCCCCCAGAATAAGCTTGCCCTGGGGCTCCAGGTAGTCTAAGTCGGGCCCTGCTCACACAGAATTATATTTTAAATAAAACTGCTCCTAAACCTATAGTAGATTATTTTAAAAGTAGATTGAACTTTATTATCTTACCTAATTTACCTCGCGTTTTAGTCTGCAAACTGTCTTTATAGTACTGAAATGTAGAATAAGAGAAAGTTGTGAGTGACACCCCAGTTTATTTTTTTTTTATCAAATAACAATGAAACTTTTTGTCATTCATTCTTTTAAGTTTTATAAGCGAGGACACCATTTCAGGTGACTGTTACAAAGCCAATTTGCAGAGAACACGGCGATCTAGAACTTGCCTTATATGGAAGTTTTCTCCCAATACCAGAAAAATCAGTATTTGAAGTGGTAAGTCAATATCATATATTCTTATTTTTCCTCCTTTGTTTTTATATCAATTTATGAATGGCTTATATAATCTATTAATCATGAAAACAATCTAGAAAATGCAAGTTTTGAACAAACATTGTAAATTTTTTGTTTATTAAAATCAATACTGGCACTTGGGGCAGGTAGGGGGGAGAAGAAAGAAATTTAGTGTAAAGAACCACAGGACTTCCATTACCCAGTTACACACATTAAATAGAGTGGTCAGAATACACAAATTGATAGTTTTGCCTCACGTATATTCATCAATCATGCATTTTTGACTGTTAGAATCACATACGGTAGTGTTTAGAATAAAGTGCTCAGAGAATCGCGAGAATCGGAGAATCGCGATTCCTGATTATCCTCTATCCTCATTCCTTTGAAACCTACGAGAGGAGAATTATCGCCAAATGTCGCGTTCGTTTACCTATGTGGATTTCGTTTATGCTAAAAAATAACTCTTGATTGAGCACAAGAAGGTCGTTCGGTAGCTTTGAGATGCAATAGATGATACTTCAGAATATATGTTTTTTCGTCTGACAGTAGCTAAGAGTGAAGCTTCCTTCAAACTCTGGCAACATTCAGAGCTTCGCAAGTCATAAATTATCCATTGTCCAAAAGTGACCCTTGAAATTTTGCACACATTTACAATGAAGGACATTACTTTTTATTGCTCTTTTACAAAAGAGACCAGTTCCCCTGCAATTATCGCACTAGGGGGTTTGTGAGCAAAGGCTCGAGCGAGCTTCGATTCTCAAAAACCACATCAAAGAAATATGAAAAGAAACCGAAGTTGGAGCTTTCCAGTTGCCAGTGTATCCGTCGCATGTCTACCGGATCGACGTACGTCGTCCCCGTGTATCTGCATTGCGGTTCGTGCCTCGGATTTAGTTAGCCTTAGTAAAAGTTTGGAATGATAGTATCGGTAGTATGCCGTTGTATTTGCATTTAGCGAAAATATTGCAATTTTTCGGATGAGTTGATAGTTTACTTGAAAGATCATCCGGCCGATTTTTAAAACAGCACAGTAATTCCACCATCCATTGACGAAAAACAAAAAAAACAACGATCATTATACAAAAATTTGAAAATTTTTCATTTTAACTATTTTTTTTTTTTTTTTTTTAATGTATGATGGAATTTCTTAAGGGCCCCTTCACTGTGAGGGCCCAGGGCACGTGCCCCGAATGCCGTGCCTTAAATCAGGCCCCGACTTTGGCGCATAGTGTTCCAAAGGTGGCCAATATATTTAAAGCACTTTTAAATTGTGCCTAAGATGCTCTTTTTTTTATTTTTCGTGTTTTTCTTCTTCATATTATTTTATAACACAAAAATACTTTAAACCATTTTTGTGCAAAGTAGTTTAGGATTTTTATTCTAGGATTCATTGACTTCTTTCAGGAGATCTCTGGTATTTTCAATAAGGTGGAAATTGTTGGAGAATAAATGATCATATGTTTTTTCAGATATTTAAGCAGAAATTTTAGAATGTTACACTTTATTACATTAATTTGCGTATTTATTTGCTAAGTTGGCTCACGTGTTGCAAAGTTGTCTGACATTTAGGCCACCTCGAGAACATTCCCATGGTCGCCATTTGCACGGCATTAAACTTTTAATCTGAAAAATTTATTAGAAATGAAGTTAATGTGGTTAAAGAGAAAGAAATAAATTTTCAGGAAACATATCACAGCTCAAAGTTCCAAGAACTTAAACACATGTAGATTAAAATATCTTCTTACCTGGAAATTAGAACGACAACTTCTCTAAAATGAATTCATTGCATATAGTGGCGGTCGTTCAGGATAATCTCTTCAAATTTAATCACATGCCCTGGATGTACATGATTTACAATGCAGTAGCACTATTTTGTGATTATAAATTAAATTAAACTTCTTTTAGAGGGGTGGGCTACCTTAGGAATACTGACCACCTTTGGCTCGCCTACCTTATTTAATAATTGAATCTTATTATATTATCATTATTATTATTATTATTATTTTTTATTTTGAGTGACCGTAGTCCAATGCCGTCGAAATCATGCACCTAATTATTTCACAATCACATTATAACATTTTTGATTGGCTTTGTATACACTCAATAAATATTAAGCGTTATATTTGGGTGATACTGTGTGAAAATTAAATTCATCAAGAAAACATGAAAAATAATAGAAAGCACATTTCAAGCAAATTTCGCCCATATTCGGTAATTTATTTTTATTGTTTTGCATAACCCTATGTAAAAGCTATAAATATATCGCACATTATTATTTTAAAGTAATAAATAGGGTTAATTTTTAAAAAGTGTAACATTATTAAAGCACTGTTTAAGAAATATTGTCATAAGTTGACCGTAAAGTATAGGTTTTATTGGTCTGTCTGAGTTATAAATGCCATACATTGAACTTTCCATGAGAGAGAGAAACTAATGTATATATATATATATATTTTATGCATGTTTTCATTGTTATGCTTTCATCGTGATTAAATAATATTACATAATATCATAGTATTATTAAATGATAAATTGTGCAAAATTTTCATTTCTATCTAATTATATCTTGTTACGCATATAAATCTTTCTTTTAGAAAGAAGAAGACAATAACCAAGATGTAAAATTCAAACGCAGTCCGCCCGGCTGCGTTTACATCAAGAAAGACAAAGATATACCTTTAAACGAGGGACGGCAGAGGGTGAAGCTCACAGTATCTAGCATATGTGATAGACCTATCCAAGTAAGTTTGAATTAGAAATACACTTTATTCAAATTTAAAAATAAATGTATAGTTATTTAAATTGTATTCACAAATTTAAATAACTGCTTACTAAATTTTTACTTTGATCTATATGCACAACCATGTGCTATTCAGTTTTTGGTACAAATCGCCCAACAGATGGCGCTGCTGTGCTGTAGTTTCTACAATTAAACGGAAAATTAAATCTGAGCTTCTATTGTGTAAAATTGCAATATTTAATATGTAACGGGATAATTTTGAAACACTATGCTGATTCAATTTAAGTGATTAGTCGCCGACAGGGGATGTTCAACTTTATAATTTTCCTCTATATAATTTTAATCGTGCAAGGGAAGACTATGTATCTACTTTTATGACGTATAAATGCACCAAACTTGATATGCGAAAGGAACATTGAAAAACATTAAGGTGATTCATTTTTGCTGCATAACGGCGGACAGGTGGCACTGCTATAATACAATTTTCCCCGTGCATGGGAAGGCTATATCTCAGCTTCTATGGCGTATAAATGAACCGTATTTGATACGTGTTACTGCCATTAGAAAACGAATTCTGATTTAATTACGGGTGCGTATCGGCTGACTAGGGACACTGCAATTACTCACCTTCTGTGATTTTCCCCATTGCTACACTATTGACTAAAAATTGCATCAATCTGCAATTGTAAAATCTTAATTGTGAGAAGCTATGATTAAATTTTTGTGCATACTAACCAGTACGTTGTTATATCGAATTATATAGAAAGAAAATTTTTGATGGATAGTATTCCACATTATTAAAGCTATGTAATTAATAACATTAATAACACTGCTCTGCAAAAAAAAAAAAAAAAAAAAAAAAAAAAATCGAGATCTGATACCATTCTGATTCTTATGTAAAATGACCTCCTGAATCCGAATGTCACATTCGGATTTTGCCCAGTCACACACCGTTTTCTAGATACACCACCCCCTCCCTCAATTTCTTTCCCTGTTCGATAATTTTATGATCATGGATTTGATTTGAAGAATGAAAAATAATTAATTTAATACCTAAAAACAAAAAAATATAATGCTTAAAAAATAACATTAACAACAGATTAAAAAATGAGATATGTAATGCATAATTTCAGTGGCACCCCCCCCCCCCCCCACCAAAAAAAAAAAAAAAAAAAAAAAAAAAAAAAAAAAAATCCCTTGTCGCAAATGTCCATGTTTTAGAATTTTCCAACTCTGTAGCCCTTTAGAAGATATTTAACGATTAAAATAATCCTTCCCCTTCCTTAAAATAAAATTTATAGCTATAAAATCACCGAAAAATAGTAAAAATAGGGGGCCATTCCTAAAAAACGGTGGGTCATAGGGCAAAATGGGCGTCCTATTCGGATTTAGGAGGCCATTTTGAATAAGAATATGCTGAAATGGTGTTAAAGGCAATTTTCATGCCGAGCAGTGTAATTAAACAAACTAATATTTAATTATCTTTTTTTTTTTTTTTTATAATACTTATGATTATTAATTTTGTAGGTAGGAAGTCATTACCATTTTATTGAAACAAATAGGCAATTGGTATTTGACAGAGCCATTGCCTATGGTATGCGTTTGGTAAGAATAAATCTATAATATTAAAAAAGTTTGTTTTGTAATATAATAATCATAAATGTTTCTCTTAAGATTAGGAATTTTCCATTTTAGGACATTCCTGCTGGAAATGCCGTGAGATTTGAACCTGGTGAAATAAAGCACGTGACTCTTGTAGAAATAGGAGGGAGGAAGTATGATTTACATTTTTTTTTTCTTTAATCCAAAAAATATTTTAACCAAAATATTCTTGAATTGTTTGTAGGCTTTTACATTACAGATTAAAATATTTTTTTAGCACACGTTCCCTTCTTTTTCTTGGTTAAATGAACCTGCTTGTTCAATAGCGCTATTACACAAGGCAACTTTTCACGCAATTTTTGAGCCGATTGTTAATTTGAGCCAATCTTGTTGGCTGAATTCGCCTCAACGCCCAGTGTAATACTGTTATTACGCACAAATTTTCCCGCAATTTTCATTTGAACCGATTACTGCTCCAATTTCTGAAGCCCAGAATCCGAAAGTGGGTTTCTTCCAAAAAACTGGTTTGCACTATGTTCAACAAGGCAACAATCGCTCTTTTCCGGGACTGACGCGAAGTCTCATGTTAGAAAGAAGAAAACGATGAATGACTTCATGCCGGTTCCGTCTTTTTCGGCGCATATTACGAGTTTCCTTCTGATTGGTTTATCATCGTAGGAGAAATTGCTTGTACAACTCGTACAAACAATTTTTTTTATGACTAGTCAGAAAAACTCCCAACTCCTACTAAACTGGGTGTTGAGGCGATTTGAATCAACAAAATTGACTCGAATTTACAGTCGTCTCAAAAGTTGTGCGAAAAGTTAGTGCCATTATAGAAGTTAGGAGTAAGATTAACTTTTGCTGGCTAGTCATAAAAAGTTGTTTCTACGAACAATTATTTTTACTACGATTAATCAATGAGAAGAAAGCTCTCTATACGCACCGAGGAAAGAGCTATAAACAGGAGCACCTTGACATTTACTGAACACCGTACAAACCAGTTTTTTTTTTTTTTTTTTTTTTTTTTTTTTCGATCTTTAACTCAACATTTCCAACCATGTTTTAGATTTCAGCCTTCAGAAGTTGGAGGAAAAATTGACTCAAATGAAAACTGCGTGAAAAGTTGTCGTATGAAATAGCTATATAACATTTTCGTAGGCTTTTAGAGTGCACAATTTTGGGACCTCTTGAAGCTATCCTAAGTTATAAGAAATTGTTTAAAAATTTTTAACGCTTTACGTTTGAATCTACGTGAAAAATGTTTATTTCAGTTTAGCACATATTTTTTATTTTCTGCCCCACCAGTGGCTGAGTGGTTTTGCCTTCTAAGCTGGTAGACAGGTGCCTGGCACACGTACCTGGGTCTGCTCGATGGCCGAATTGTTTGAGTTTTTTGTAATTTTCTCCGAAACTCACCGGAATATTGAACAGGAACCCTTAGAAAGTGTCCCAGGTTGGACATTACCTTCTGGATCAGGTTCCTCGTGTAGTATAGGACTCTAGTTTAGTGCAGTATATAAACGGCGTTTAAAGTCTAACCATACCATCAATTATTTATTTTATAATATACCGGGTGATCCAAAAGTCAGGACAAATTTTAAAAATGAATAATTCGAAAACGAATCAAGATACAAAGATACGGTTTGCACCAAACGGATGAAAGAGAAACCGGGTTTTGTGTGGCAATGGAAAAAAATTAGTTCTGTTGGCGACCAACAGATGGCGCTAAAGTGTTTTATTTCACCAAAAGATGATTTACAAATGAAAAAAAAAAATGTTCGCAACTTACAAGTCAGCTTAATTACAGTTAATTAGTACTACTACAGTAACTGTTCAATGTCCATCATTCAGAAGTACAGCTGTGAGATGATTCACCACATCGTTCACAGCATTTAGTAGCATTTCTTGCGTTATGGCAGACACATTTTGGCGGATGGCATTTTTCAGTGCTGTTAGTGATTGCGGTTGGTCGCGGTACACATTTGACTTCCAAAAATCCCCTCAGCCAAAAGTCACAGGGTGTCAGATCGGGAGATCTTGGAGGTCATGCGTAATTAAAGTAGCGACTGAGAATGCGGTATTTCGATGCATATAAGCTTCGACTACCATTACATGCTGTAGTTATTCCTTTTTATATCGTTTGTTGATTTGCATAATCCTACATCAGAAATACGACAGCGCCATCTGTTGATCGCCAGCAGAACTGTTTTTTTTTCTTTGCCGAAGAAAACCCGGCTTCTTTTCCATCCGTTTGGTGCAAACCGTATCTGTGTATCTTGATTCGTTTTCGAATTATTCATTTTTAAAGTTTGTCCTGACTTTTGGATCACCCTTTATTAATTTTAAACATTCCTTTCCACAAAAATTGTACCTTCCTTAATATTTAGACAAAATAAAGGGCAGTCTGCTGGTTTAAAACTATGCGCATATAAATACGTTTTCAAAATTTGCATAAAGGTTTATGTCAATATATAATATATAATAATAATAATATTCAAAATCCAATGAGCGATGGGGATATAATATAAGGTTAAAGAGAAAACTAATAGAAGAATAGCTTAAAAACCAGAAGTAAAAAAAAAAAAAAAAATGTTTTATGAATATTTGCGTTTAAGGCTCCTTTCTTCCTCATTTGTCTTCGATCACGAAATCCCATGTGGAAATTTTGTGGGAAATCTATGGGGGAATTTGTTCATAAAATGACTCATTACCTAATTTATTTTTTGCTTCCATTGCCCTACTACCGTAGGTAATGGAAGTATTGTATTCGTTCTGAAAATTCGATATCGAGATTTCACCTGATTTACACGTTTTAAGGTCTCCTGAGTCCAAAAAAGTTGTTTTTGGCAATTGGTCAATGTGTATGTATGTGGAGAATCTTCTGGCTATTATATCTCGGAAACTAATAAAGATAGAACTACAAAACTTTAGAATTGAAACAAGTCTGGTGTACAGAGGAATTTTTCAAATTTTGGGGGAAATTGAAAAACCGGAAATGGGACATCGGAAACCGGAAGTGGGACCATAAGTCCGTAGCTCAAAAACGGCTCTATCGATTTTCTTCAAATTTGCTATATAAACACTCTATTAGATGTCCTTTCGAATGGTATAGTTCGTTAGTTTAGGAAAATTGATAGGCGTCCTGTATAAATAGCTCAATTTCAGGTCTCGCAAGGGCGTTTCTTTAAAAACGGCTGTACGTTTTTTTTTTTCAAACTCACCATATTAACTCACTTTTAAATATCCTTTTGTATGTAATTATTGTTTTAGTGTCAATAATTGAGTTTTGGTAAAAGTTGCTATCTCAAAAACGGCTCTAACGATTTTCTTGAAAATTGTTATATAAATCATTTTCTTTCTTATGTATCACGTAGTTATTATAGGAAAATTAACAGCTACCCTGTTTAGGTAGGTCAGAAGTTTAGGTAGATCTCGAAAATCGGTGTTTCAAAAAATAACTCTACCATTTTTTTTTCTTATTTTTTACTTCGCTATATGTAAGCTTCGTTTTATATGTCTTTACATGTCTATAAAGTTTATCTTACCGGAAAAATGTTAGGTTTCTACTTCTTTAGGCCACTTTTATATCTTCTGATCACATTATCTCAAAAAATGCATGTAATATGTATAATAGTGGGTAATGGGAGTCGTGTGGTTGTTTCACACCAGATTTTTTTAATTCCGTTTTCCCATTCGTATAATTCACAACCATTAAATTAGCAACTTGTACAAAAATTTGAATAAATGCCATAAAATAGAAAAATGTGCAACAATTTTTTCAGGTCGAAAGAAAACACTTCGCCAGGCCAACAAAGTAGGCACGCGTGCTGCAATGTAAACAAATTGGCAACACACTCGTGCCTACTTTTCGTGCCTACATTTTTCTCATATTTTTAGCTGGGAAATGAAATATAAAAAATTAAGCAATGAATTTTTGGAACAGAGTACTGATTTAATTGTTGAGAATTCTACAAAAATACATAAATAAAAACATTAGGTAATGAATTGTTTTATAAACAGATTTCTCTATAGAGGTACATGGGATTTGGTGACCGGAGACGGCGAAATTGTAAGGGAATTGTAGAGAGAATTTTAGTACCGTATGGTTTTATTTCATAGTTCACATAAAATACGAAATTAAAGGAAATATTTTCGCCTCTCTCTACATGGCTGTATTGTTAGTACTGCCAAAAATTTGTTCAATCCTGTCCGGGATTTTTAAATTTGTCACACATAATGTATTAAAAAGTATGTATTAATGAACTTTTTTTTTTTTTATTTAGAATATTTATTTTGGCATAACTATTATAATTTATGGTAATATTGGGGAAACTCGTCCTGTTGATATTACCAAAAAAAAAAAAAAAAAAAAAAAAACTAGAAATTGAAATATATATATATATATATATTTTACTGTAAGCATTCTTTATTATAAAGAAGTGGAATCCTACTAAAAGTATTTCTTTTTGTTGTTTACAAAAAAAAAAAAAGTACCTAATTTTTATAATTAAAGTATTTTTCACAGACATATACTTAATAATTATACGCATACAGGTCTTTGGAAAAATTAAATAAATAAATAAATAAAATAAATGATTTAATATTTTTTATGAAAGGCATAAAAGATTATTTTTTTCTCCTTTTTGGCCTAGAGATTCTGTTCTCGAAGCTGCTTAACGGAAAGTGCCGTTTTCGATCCCCTGTCGCTTTCGTCAGCCTCGCCGTTCGGGGTTTTTCGTGGTTTTCTCTAAAACACGTGACTAAAAGCTAGGAACCCTTAGAAAGAGTCATACGCAGGGCATTCTACCCAGGTCTAGGACCCTCGTGTAGTCAATCGGAATTAAAATCTACATCAATACTACTCACACTTTTGAATTTAAAAGAAAATCTAGTAACGCAAATAAATCGTATAATACTAGCTTTTCTAAACTGCGAAAGAAAAATTCTAATTCAGTAAGAGAAATTGAAAGAGTGGTAATTATAAAATATGACAACAATCCTGAATATTCACTTGATGATGATATTTAACTTTTTCTAGAAAAATAAATAAATAAATAAATCAGACGATCTTAAAATTCAAATAACACGGAATATAAGAGAGAAAAACATTGACTAGATAAGTCTTTATTTTGTAATTCTATCTTAATAGAAAATACTTATCTTCTCCAATTAAAAAAAAAAAAAAAAAAAAAAAAGACTCAAAAGAAATTTTTTTTAAAAAGAAACAAAAATGATATGAACGTTTTTTAACTGAAACTGTTTCATTTTGTATAACAATTTATAGTTATATTTACAAAATATTTTTTTATAGAATAGTTCGAGGAGGAAACAATGTATGTGATGGAAAAATAGACAAAAAACAACTATCAACGGTGATGGAAAGAATCGTGAATAATGGTTTTGGTCACAAAAAACAGGTAAAAATTTATGTATTGATGCGATTTGTAAATATGATTTTACATATTTTCTATAAGGTGATTCAAATGGTTCAATAAAATACTTGGTTATATCGAACTGAATTGTTAAATGCTGTAAAAAAAAAAAAAAAATTGCGGTTATTCTAATGTTTATTTTACAGCCTGTAAAAATTCTAGTATCTCTCGGGTTCTAGTACAAAACTCGAGAGCAGAAACTCTTGGACATTATATTTAATGCCCGAGGATTTCTGTTCTCAAAGCTTCTAAAGGAGAGGTACCCCGTTATTCGATTTTAGGTCGAATTTATCGGCCTAGCCGTTCGTTTTTTTTTTTTTTTTTTTTTTTTCTCCGAAACCAGCGTAAATACGATTTAGCCCCACTTAACCCTTTCTCTGCCGACTTGACTTTAAAGTTCCGTTACATTTAACGGCATATAAAGAAGCGAATTGATGGTAAAAGTATTAAGGATATTTATAAGGATCGAACTTACAACCTTTACTTTAATCTCACTTTATGGCACTAGACGTTACTTGAATCCGTTTTTCTTCAAGAAAGGAATTTATGGAGCACCATCGCCGTTTCTGACTCCCATTTTTCTTGATATTCTATTGTGTTATATTTAATTTATATAATACTTTATATATTTTTTTTAAGATTAATGGTATATTATTAAATATGATGACAAATAATTTTTTTTGTCTTGAAATTTTTTCGACATATGTACGAATAGTACATTAAAGCAACGCCCCATTAAATCCTCATTAATTATTACGATGAAGTGATATGCATAAATTTTATTATTTTAGAAATTCTTCTTAGTTAACTGAAAAAAAAAAATGTTTGAGTTACATCTTCTGATTTTTAAAAATTTGAAACTGAGAAAGAGTTGAAAAGATTACCACGTGTTACACTCGCGTATAATCAATCAATCTTAACACGTACGCTATCACCATTTACGCTGAAAGCTATTTATATTACATCATCTGCAGGGTCCCAGCAATAAACTATTGGCAATCTTGGTGAGAAAAAATTACTAATTCCCCATAGTCCCATTTTCGAAGCTGTACGACTAATAATTAAGGAGAGAACCTGGAAATATCTAGAAAGTTAACATTAATCATATGAGGAGCAAAGTAGTTACTCTTATTTACGAATAATATAGAAAACCAGCAGAATTTATGAAAAATTAAAAGTAAAGAAATAAATGATTCATCCCGCTAAGTTATAAAAGTAAAAGTTTATCATTGCAGGAGGGAATTAGTAGAGGATACTGTTCGTTAAAGGGTTAACACAATTCCATCATTTCACGTCGACGAGCCATATCAGTCACCGAACGTCTCTGTCAAAAATGGTAGATGGTAAGTGCGTGATCCCAGATCACGTTTGTTGACCTAGCCATTCAAAGCTAGCTTTTCGTGATTTTCGCCGAAACTTCTGTAAATACGGGCTAGGAACCCTTAGAAAAAACCTCTATGAAGGGCAAATCATCCAGGCCTGGGACTCTCACCAAATCAATAAGCTTTAACCAACATGTATGAAACTCATGAAGTTACAGTGCAGCCACACATCCTAAAACTAGCAGTGAGGACGCGTCCAAAATGTTGGAGGGATGCCAGCTTGACCGAGAGTTTGAAATTTGGAAAACATCCAGTAATTCCGCGCTTTGTTATTGCTCATTTTCTCTGAGTCAGATGACTGTCGCCACTATTTTAGCACTGGACTCGTTCTGTTAGCACTTGCGCAGATGCTTCCATGGTTTCTTGAAATGTGGTCGAAGAATAGTGTAGTTTTCAGTGTTTTGTAGAACGTTTGATCATAACATATGAGTTAAACCATCTAACAAGGAAACATTCAAAAGTTGTCTTCAAAAAATATTGAAAAAAAGTATATGTGATGCTACTCATCATGAAACACCAGAAAGTGAAAAAAATTATCGGCTGAAATGAATTACAGCGACCACAAAAAATTATCAAAATTAAGCATATTTGGCGATTGATTGGCGGATAAGCGAAACACGGTTCTGTTCGTACAGTCGGTAACAAAAGTAGTCGAACACTAGCAAAAATTTCTATATAAAAAAATCTGGAGTGACTCCACTCAACTTTCCGAACATTGAGTAGTTAACAGTTTTGTAGATAAAGTAAAGGAAGAGGAGTTGTTAAACAAACAAAAGAGAGAAAACCATAATAGAGTGTTTGAGTATTTTTCTCCATCTATTACACGATGTTTTGTTTAACGCTACTGAACTTTGAGCCAATAGATCATAATGATTAAGAATTTTTCGTTGTGTCCCTGTAAAAACCTATAAATGCTAGATTCACCAAAATGCATATCGTTAGTGCAACAGTGATTTTAAATACTCATATAAATTTTCAGCTCAATTGAATAAGGCGTTTAGATGCTATCGTACTTTTAAAAATTTAGTCCCATAGGCCATAATGATAAAGAATTTTTCTTTGTGTCCCTGTAAAAAAACTGTAAGTGCTAGATTTACCAAAATCTATACAGTTGGTTCAACTGTGATCTATAACATCTGTACAAATTTTTTGCTCAGATTAATAAGGCGTTTAGACGCTATGATACTTTTAAAAATTTGACCCCATAGGCATAATGATAAAGAATTTTTCTTTGTGTCCCTGTGAAAAAACTATAAGTGCTAAATTCTCCAAAATCTATACAGATTGAGTATTTGTGACTTATAATATGTGTATAAGTTTTTTGCTCAATTGAATAAGGCGTTTAGATGCTATCGCACTTTTAATATTTTGCTCCCATAGGCCATAATGATAAAGAATTTTTCTTTGTGTCCCTGTAAAAAAACTATAAGTGCTAGATTCACCAAAATCTATAGGGTTCGTATTATGGTGACTTACAATATACGTACCAACTTTCAGGTTATTCGAACAAAGCGTTTAGACGCTAGCGTGTTCACTCACAGACATACACACATACATACACACATACACACATACACACACACATACATACATCATCGCAAAAATAGTGAAAACGGACTCATTGGACCTCGAAACGTATAGAAACATCAAAATTTCAAATTCGGATTTTTGACATGATTACAATACTTTCCTCACTATAGTGTTCGGAAAGTAAAAAAGTACACTTAATGCAATTTTATTAAATAAATCCTTGTCGATTTCTGTTTTTAGTCAGTCTAAAAACAGGATTCGACAAGGATTTATTTAACAAAACTGTATTAAGTGTACTTTTTTTATATAGGAATTTTTGCTAGTGTTCGGAGACTTTTGTTACCGACCGTACATAGGGATCTCGGTGCTAGCGAATTTATCACCTAACAGCGCTAAATCTCCAAAAATGCCTAATTTTGATAATTTTTTGTGGTCACTCTAATTCATTTCAGCCGATAATTTTTTCACTTTCTGGTGTTTGAAGAGTAGTATCACATGTATTTTTTTCAATATTTTTTGAAGACGACACCTTTTGAATGTTTCCTTGTAAATAGTATTTAGAACTATTTGAAAAATGATTCCTGCAAATTAAATTAGTGTGTTCGCTGCGATATAATAACATTTGTAACTTTTTGCTCCTGTAACTTCTGAAAATTTCTCTATATAACTACTATTCTACAAATTTACATCTGATTAACATGTGTTAATTTTGCTAAGTTTTATGCTGTATAAATATACTAAATTACATATTATAACTCGCATAGATCTCCATACATTCGAAATATTTCGTGTGTTCCTGTATACATCAGCAATATTATTTATACAATTTTCAAAAGGAAACATGCTACATTAAACTAGAATAATCTCTATCCGTTTCGAGGAATTCTATTTATGGAAATTCGAGCAGGACAGGCAGACAGTCCGAAACTGTAAACAGTTTTTAGCATTGCTGGAGTGTTAAAAAGGAGTTTGACCTTCTACTGGTAGGGAAACATTCACCAAACAACTGAACTAACCGTGCATGGAAATGAAAGCTGTATGACATAATATTTAACCTTTGAAATTCAAATGTTTGTTGATGCGCTCGTTACATCATTATTGATAAGTTGACTGAAAATAGTGATATTATCATCGAAATCAGATATGATGGTTAAATAACTACGATGGACAGATTTCCAGATATGTTCTACAGAGTTCAATAACAAAAATAAATTGAGCATGAATTATTTTGCATGGATATTTATATCTAAATATACAGGGCAGTGGGTTTTTATTATAACCCTGAAATCTGACGGATGTGGCAACTATTCTAACATTGAAGTATGATTGTTTGAACCTTGTTTAAGTTTGTGGGACTGTTTCTAACACTGTTGGACTGTTACAACTTTATTTGTGAGGTAAAACAGAAATGGAGACGCACAATTTTATTAATCGTAATAATTTTATTTTTGTAAAACTTAATTTAATTAAATTTTTTTACATTATCATTCGTCACAGAAAAGGCTGAAAATGTTCGCCACCATTTTGAATGCAAACATGAACACGTCGAACCAGGTTTTTTGGCACACTTTGCAGCATTGTTGTTGTTACTGACGAGATTTCTTCAGTTATGATCTGTTTTAATTCATCGATGTTTGCGGGACTTCTCTGGAAAAGCCTATGAAATGATAATATAAAAATGATAATATAAATGTAATGTAGGAATGATAATGTAAAAAATTGAATTAAATTTTGATTTTCATAAATAAAATTATTACAGGGTTAAAAAAAAAATGTGTCTCCATTTCTGTTTTACCTCACAAATGAAGTTGTAACAGTCCAACAGTGTTGGAAATTGTCTCTCACATTTAAACAAGGTTCAAACAATTATAGTTCAGTGTTAGAATAGTTGCCACATCCGTCATATTTAAAGGTAATAAGAAAAACCAACGCGTACTCTTTTAAATTGATCACCCTGCATAATCCGTATATATAAATAATATGGTGTACAAGTAAAGTAAAAAATAGAACAAAGAATAATAAATAAAACAAATATGAAGATGATTAGCTAGTTAGAATAAAGAGGGGGGGGGGATGCTGTTTTAAATTAATTTTTTTTTTTTTTTTTAAAGCTAGAGAGAGTTTGCTCAGTTCCCCCTTCCCATGCAAAACATATATTTGATCGCATAAATTTCAATTTATAGGGCAAACTACCGATCACTTATCATGATCCATAATTAAATACCCTACCGCACAAGCCTATCTCCTTCTTGTTTCATACATTTTCATCCTTATCTGATGATTATTAGGAATAATTTCACATTTTAGTTTTCATGCAATAACATATTATTCCCGATGCAATAATCACTATAATGTACACTATAATGCAACGTTAATGAGAAATTTTACCTATTCTCTTATGTTGGAAAAAAAAAATCTTAAATTTCACATAACTTACGAAGATTTTAAAGTAGAATATTCATAGTGGATAATATTCCTGCTAGTATCATAAATGATATTTTAAAATTGATTCGACATTTTTGCGAGCAAAATATACTTTAGGGCAAATTTTCGCATAAAATGCATTATATTCTCCCATATTAAGAAAATCGGAAGTTCCAAAAAACTTATGAAGTTTCAAAAATATAATGTTTAAATGGGGTTCTTGCTACTGTCTTAAACGGTATTTTAAAACTAGTCTGACCCCTTTACGGATGAATAACACTGCACTGCATGAAAATCAGCCCCATCATCATTTTTGCAAATTCTTATGTAAAATGACCTCCTGAATCCGAATAGGACACCCATTTTGCCCTATCACCCAGCGTTTTTTGAGGACATTCTCCAATTATTTTCATTTTTTAGTAATTTTATGGCTATAAATTTCATTTGTAGAGGGGGAAAGGATTATTTTAACTGCTAAATATCTTCTGAGGGGCTACAGAAGTGAAAAAATATATAACATGAACATTTGCAACAAGGGGAAAATTTAGGGGGGATTCGGCACTGAAAATATAAATTACATTCATTATATTTTATTAAACGATTATTATTATATGTTATAGGGGAAGCCGGGGGTAATAAGAGACAAAAGGGGTAATAAGAGACAAAAAATATTAATAAAATCTATACTATTAATCTAAATAACTTGAAATAAATGTCTCGTAATAATTTCATTAAATGGACTCCTTGTGATTTTTTAGGTGATTTTTGAACTTAAATTTTTTGTTAATTTCGCTTTTTAAATTTTCATTAAATCCTTGTCTCTAATAACCCCACATGGGGTAATAAGAGACCAGGCTTGTAACTGTCCATATATTACAATGTAAAATCATGTGGGATAATAAAAGGCATCTGGAAGCAATTCTGAAACAGCCAATAGTTTTTAATTTTTATTATTTACATCCATCCAAAAAATATGGTTTCTCGAAAATTAACTGTCATAAATGTGTTTGTGAAATTCATTTATTTAGGAATTTCATTTATGTTTGTGAAATTCATTTATTCATTTATTATCATTAGGTCCTAGATAATATATTATTGTACTTAATGATAGTTCTACATAATCAACATAACCTAGGGGTTAACCAAAAACATCAACATAATTTTTAAAATGGGCAGAAAATATTTTACCCATTTTCTAAAGTGTAGGCAAAAAAGACGTATCTTTGAAGTGTATACAAGCGAACAAAATGTTATAAAAGATTTTTCTAGTAATTATAAATGAACTTATTTATTATGTAATGAAGTATTAATGACTAAATACTAACTTATACACATTCTAAACATAAATTTACATAATCATAACAACTAAATATGGTCTAGCCAAATCAGTAAAACTGCTTTTTGATTTAAAGTGAAAAAAAAAAAAAAAAATGTTCTCTTGGTAAACTTATACTGGGCCTAACACTTGGTAAACTCTTCGTAAACTAGTCAGGCACAATTAACAGAAACTACAATGGGGGGTGGGGGGTGGGGGGCACAGTAATTAACAGTGGGGGTAATAAGAGACTCATGTCTCTTATTATCCCCACAAAAAATAAAAATGGGGTAATAAGAAACATGCCTAGAACATGTAAATAAAGAATGCTTTCAAGGTTTTAAAAAATTGTACATCAAAGTCATAGTCTTGGTCAAAAGGTTACACATTAATAAATCCCAAACATCTTACCTACAAAAAAAAAAAAAAATAATAATGAAAAATTTAGAAAAAGTCACGAACTTTCAGGGTAAGTTCAAAGTGAAGGCTTTTTTACGTCGTATAAAAAGAATTCAAAATGTGTTATAAACTTCTCAATAAGTGAATTGTAGTAAAGAATACACATGATACTTAATATTACATATTTTTAAAGTTGTCTATGTATGTTTTTTGGTGGAATTTTTGACTGCGTCTCTTATAACCCCTGTCTCTTATTACCCCGGCTTTCCCTATATATATATATTTGTTTTTAGGTGTTAAATTTCTTTTTTCTATTCTCCAAATCAAATTTATGGCCATAAAATTACCGAACACAGTGATAAAAAATAGGGGAGGGGGGGGGGCGTCCCAAGAAAACGGTGGGTGATTGGGTAAAATGGATCTTATATTCGGATTCAGAAGGTCATTTTACAAAAGAATCGGCAGGAATGGTATCAGAGCTCGAATATATATGTATATACTTTTTTTTTACAGAGCAGTGTATTCGGCTGGTTAACCTTTGCATACACTTACCACGAGCAAGATGACGGCGCTCTAGCTCTACAGTGGCAGGAGATAGAAGCTAAGTGCCAGCTACCCCTTATGCCAACTAGCCCCGGTCTCCCCTATATTTTATTACGTAGAAATATACTATGCATCTAAGTCACTGATATCACAGCCTGTTTCACTCATGTATCATCTTACTCACAATCATCACCCTAATTAGTGACTCGGAAAAAAAATTCATTAAATGCTGTAAGAATCATTAATTATGATATTAAATGTAGTCACTAAAAATGCACTTGTACTTTTTAATAAATGATTTTTTATGCATTTAAAATGTTAAAAAAAAAAAAAAAAAAAAAAAAAAAAAAACTGCAGTAACTCTAGTTGATTTTCCGAACATTACTTCTTCTGTACAACCGTTAATTATTCAAAGTAAGAGAAGTCGTTAAATAAACGAAATAGAAAATTATAATAGGATGTTTCAGTGTTTTTCTCTACATACTAGATTGTTTATTGTAACGTGGTTGTACTTAAAATAATTTGAGCCCATAAATCATAATGATAAAAATATTTCGCTGTGTCCCTGTAAAGTGATAAATTCAACAAAATCTATAAAGAACGTGCGACAGTGATTTATATGTATATACATTTTCAGTTCATTTGAATAAGACATTTAGACTCTATCGCAATTTAAAAAACTTGAGCCCGTAAGCCATAATGATAATTTTGATTGTGTCCCTGTAAAAAAAACAAACAAACAAACATAAGTGCTAGATTCTCTAAAATTCATGCAAGTAGTGTAAAAAGGGTGATTCTGCTGCAGGGTGGTGGCGCGGTGGCGCGCTGTGGCGCGCGCGCCTCCACCCTGTTGGAGCGCGCCACCGCACCACCACCCTGCAGCAGAATGCACCCTTTTTACACTACTTAGTCATCATCTTGGATGAGGGGGGTGTTGCCACCGGAAGAATAGAAACTTTTAGACCGTTGCCACCGGAAGAATAGAAACTGTGTGTTGCCACCGGAAGAATATAAACGAGGTTTGGTGGTGCCATCTATCGGGGAGAAGGGGAATTTTTTCATAAATTTCGGACTTAGTATTTTTTTTCACAATTTTAGGGACTTCAAAATTTTTTCGAATTTTTGCAGGGGTTAGATTCGAACCGAAGGTAAAATAGTTTCACGGCTTGATAAGTGGATAAGGGTTTTATTTATCAAGCCATGAAGCTATGCTTGTGAGTGCACTTATAAGGTATATAAAGAGAGACGTTGCGTTAGTGAGTCATTGTAAAACGTATCTTCGTACGAGGAAGGTATGATGCGCTTTCGTGTGAATGTGAGTCATAATAAGATTTTGTGTTGTAACGATGGAGGTGTATCAGAATCCAAGTCACGAGGGAAGTTTTGGTGGTGTAAATGCCTTATTTCGTGCTGCCAAAGGCAAAATCTCGAAGAAGAAGATTCAGGACTGGCTGAGCGGAGTCGATGCATACACGTTGCACAAACCTGTTCGAAGAAAGTTCCCGACCAATCGAGTGATAGTGTATTCCATCGATCAACAGTGGCAGACCGACTTAGTGGATCTCGGCAGTTTGCAAAAGTTCAATCAAGGGTACCGCTACATCCTGACTTGTATAGACATTCTGTCTAAATTTGCGTGGGCGGTCCCTTTGAAGCAAAAACGGGGTGAAGATATTGTAAAGGCGTTCCGGTCTATTTTTGCAACGAGGAAACCCAAGTCCTTGCAATCGGATGACGGAAAAGAGTATCAAAACAGACTTTTTCAAAAATTTTTGAAAGAAGAAGGCGTGCGGTTTTTTACGACGAATAACAATACGAAAGCATCTGTCGTGGAGCGATTTAACCGAACTTTGAAAACGAAAATGTGGAAATATTTTACCCATAATCATACCTACCGCTATTTAGACGTGTTGGATCAGTTGTTACACAGTTATAATCATACTTACCATTCAAGTATCAAGAGAGCTCCAGTTGAAGTAACCGCTGAAAATGAAAGCGATGTATGGGATACTTTATACGGTGACATGCAAAATGCGAAAAGAAAACCCTGCATGTTTCAACCGGGAGATGTTGTACGAGTTTCCAAGCAGAAATTAACCTTCGAAAAAGGATATGAAACGAACTGGACGGAAGAAGTGTTTGTGGTGACTGAATGTGTGAGAAAAGACCCTCCCGTCTACCGAATCAAGGACCTGTTAGAAGAACCCATTAAAGGAACCTTTTACCCTCAAGAACTTCAGAAAGTGAAACCAAAAGAGAATTATACGATTGAAAAGATTTTAGATAAGCGGATACGCAAAAAGCGTGTGGAATACAAAGTAAAATTTAAAGGTTATCCCAGCAAATTTGACCAATGGATTCCATCCTCTGATTTATTCGCCTTATAAAACAAGTGTTTGGATTGTTGAAAGATCATTTGAAAGCATGTCGTTCTACGTGACGTTACCTTCGGACAGTTCCCGGAATTATTTTCCTGAGAATAAAATTTCTCATTTTATTACGCGATTACCCGCCCCCGTTGAATTGAAAGGGGAATGGGAAGTAGGCCTTGTCGAATTTATTTACCCTCACACCTGGTATAATGTAAATCAAAATAATAATTTATTTGGTTTCGATTTGAATGACCAGAAATCCCCGTTTGGTAGAAGAATTCCCCCTGGCTTTTACGAATCGGTTGATGACATTTGAAAAGCAATGTCTATTGAAGAGATTAAAAATAAAATTTCTTTCACTTATGATCCGCACACGAAAAAGGTGTGTATTAACGTGAAAGATAAAACAAAACTGATATTGCATGAGGGGATAGCACAGATGTTGGGATTCGAACCAGGTGAAATCGCCTCGCCGGATATAAATATCGAGCAAACTATTTTTAGTACCTATGTCGCAGATCCCTGTGCGCATTATAGAGTGTTGCTGGTTTATTCGGATATTGTCGAACCCCAAATTATTGGAGATGTGTTAGCACCCCTTTTACGAATTGTCAATGTGAGGGGAAAAGATGGAGAAATGATTTGTGAGACATTTGACCGACCGCACTATTTACCTGTCAGCCGAAAATTGTTCGACTCTTTGGAAATCGTTATAAGGAACCACCTCGGCGAACTCACGCCATTTGAACGTGGGCGGTCGTACGTGAAGCTTCACTTTCGTCAAAAATACCTCTCGTGATGTTTGTTCCTTACCAGTGTTGTGCGAAATCTTTTGAAGATTACTATTCCCATCAGTCGGGTAGTGGTCTAAATTATTATCAAGGCACTACTTTACAAAAGGGATATGGATTCGGTGGACTGTTTCGATCCCTTTTTCGTGCAGCAGTACCCCTCTTCAAATCGGGAGCGAAAGCGGTCGGCAAGCAGTTGTTTCATTCAGGCGTGAACGTGTTAAGTGACCTGTCTCGCGGAGAAGACATTAAAATGGCCGCCAAGCGAAGATTAAAAGAAGCTGGACAGACCTTAACCGACAAAGCCGCTACTAAAGTGAAGACGATGATTGGATCGGGCCGCCGGTATAAAAAGAGGAAGCGTTCTACCAAAGCAGTCATTCGACGTAAAGCCAAGAAAGTGAAGGTACAAGATATTTTCGCTTAAAGATGTCTGGACTCATCCATAAAGATTCTGCTGCCTGTGCGAAATCCGAATTGGATTTATTTTTGATCCCACCCACGCAAACGGCTATTGAAAAAGGATACTTTGTTGAATACCACCCTCTTGCGAATATTCGAGACGGAGGACCTGTGGAATTTAATATTTCCGGAAATGGTGAAGACTATATTGATTTATCGGCTTCCTACCTGTATGTGAAAGTGAAAATTACCAAGTTTGATGGATCACCCTTAGCGGAAACGGATGCAGTTGCCCCCGTGAATTTATTTTTACACGCCTTGTTTTCTCAAGTGGATATTAGCCTGAACGAAAGAGTGATCTCCTCGTCGAGTAACACCTACCCCTACCGCGCCTATATTGAAACGCTGTTGAATTATGGAGAAGATGCCAAGAAAAGTTTATTGACCTGCGAATGTTTTTACAAAGATGAGAATTTGGCTGCTACAGATCCTGCTGGAGACAACCCCGGATTGAAGATACGTTACGCACTCACGAATAAAAGCAAAACGTTAGATATGATTGGACCTTTGCATTGTGATATTTTTCAACAAAATCGATTGCTATTGAATATGGTTGACTTGAAAATTAAGATGACCCGAAGCAAGCCTGAATTTTCCTTAATGTGTAAAATTGATGCGGCGAAACCCATTCCCAACTACAAAGTGATTTTGGAACATGCTTCTATTTTCATACGTAAAGTGAAAGTGAGCCCCGGTGTATTACTGGGTCATGCCAAGGCCTTAGAGAAAAGTACAGCAAAGTATCCCATCGATCGAGTGTTATGCAAGACCTATTCGATCTCAACCGGAAGTAAATCCTTTATGCAAGACAATGTGTTTTTAGGAGGCATGCCGAAAAGAATTATTATTGGACTTTTAGAAAATAGTGCCTACACTGGTCAATATGATTTAAATCCCTTTTATTTCTATCATCACAAGGTCAACTTTTTAAGTGTTTACGTGGATGGACAACCCGTACCCAGCAAACCCTTGGAATTGGATTTCGAAGAAAATAACTATATAAGAGCGTATCATCGTTTGTTTTCGGGATTTAATCGGGATACCGGCATTTATCTGACCCGAGAGGACTTTGCGAACGGACATACTTTGTATGCTTTCGACCTGAGCCCTGACATGTGTGACGGACCCCATCTGAATCTACAGCATCAAGGAAATTTACGAATTGAAATCAAGTTTGCAGACTCCTTAGAAAGAACCACGACTGTATTGGTGTATGCGGAATTTGAAAACATTATAGAAATTAGTAAAACACGACATGTGTTGTGTGACTTCCCCAACTGAAAATGAATTCTATAGAAATCGAGACTATTTTATCCCACGATCCAGTGACCAAGAAATACTTTTCCGGTGTTTTCCCCAGTGATCAATTACCCAAGAAGATCGAGCGTTATCCTGCATGTTTTGTATGCAACGTGGACAAGTCTACAGAAGCCGGAAGCCACTGGGTGGCATTCTACCTATCCTCCCCTACAGAAGCGGAATTCTTTGATTCCTATGGAAACAAGCCGAACTTTTTTAAAGGACCTATATCGAACTATGTATCTCAATTTTCACGAGTGGTGTTTAATCCACTTCCGCTGCAAAGTCATGTGACAGCTGTTTGTGGTCAATTTTGTGTGTATTATATTTATTGCCGATGTCGTGGCAAAACTTTGAAAGATTTTTTAAAGCAGTTTGTAACTGAAAATATATGTAACGACCATAGAGTCTATAATTTTGTATCCAAACGATTTCGCACACGTGCTCCTTTTTATCAATAAAAAACTATTTATAATGTAAACTTATGTGTCTGTGTTTATTTAGAATGGAGTTTCCACGCTTTCAACACCCTTTTACAATGCTCTTAGCAGGCCCCACGGGGGTCGGTAAGAGTTGGTTTCTGCGGGATTTACTGGCAGAACGACGGCGTATGTTTAACCCTCAACCCGATAAAGTCGTTTGGTTTTACGGCATCTCTCAAAAGCTTCACGAGGAAATTCCCGACGTGACATTCGTGGAAGGGTTTCCTTCTAATTATCGGGAATATTTAGGTACCCATTCTTTAATGATTTTAGATGATTTAATGGTGGAATGTGGGGGTGATGAACGATTAACCCACCTCTTTACCAAAGGAAGTCACCATTTAAATTTAAGTATTATCTTTATTACTCAAAACCTTTTTCATAAAGGTAAAGAAATGAGAGGTATTTCCTTAAACAGTCAATACTTAGTACTTTTTAAAAATCGTCGGGACATGAGCCAAATTACGCACTTGGGCAGACAATTATACCCGAGATCAACTCAGTTTTTTCAAGAAGTGTTCGAGGATGCTAGCAAACAGCCCTTCTCTTATTTGTTGGTGGATTTAAGGAATGAAACCCCCGAAGGAATGCGACTCAGAACGCGTATATTACCGGGGGAAACCCAATTTGTGTACGAGCCCAAAAAAGGTTTAAAAGGAAAGCCCTACCGATTTTAATTCATTTGGGATCATGACGTTAACGAGGAAACAACTTCGAGACTTGGAGCTTATAAAGTCTTGTCCTCAAACCTTACGCAAGCATTTGTTAAAAAAATTACCGACTCGATCTGTGAAGGCTATTTGCGAATGTACCCTGAACGTATTAAAAGGAAACGTGCCTCTCTCCTCTCATCAGAAAAGGTCTTTAAGGAAATATAAGACGACTCTTCGAAAAATTGGTACCAAGAAAGGAAGTTTATTCAACAAGAAAAAATTGATTGTTCAACACGGTGGATTTTTAAATATTTTAATTCCGGCTGCATTGTCTGTTTTAACCGGCATCATCAATGGAATTCGCAGCTAAGTATGCGTTGGTACCGGAAGAAGAATTTTCTAA
Source organism: Salticus scenicus (assembly GCA_963930645.1). NCBI lineage: Eukaryota > Metazoa > Arthropoda > Arachnida > Araneae > Salticidae > Salticus > Salticus scenicus. The sequence continues at coordinate 238,467,275 of OZ005659.1, forward strand.
GCATACGCCTTCTAAAAAGCAAATGACGGAATTTGATTTAGCTATGGCTAAAATATTAAATAGTTCTCTACCGGATCACGAAAAAATTCAGCACTACTACGAACTCTTAAAAAGAAAAATGGATTTGCAAGAATATAATTTGCCTTGGATGTCTAAACAACTCGAAGAAGAACCTGAAAAAGTGGAACCTAAACAAGTGGAGTCTATAAAACAAGAACCCCAAGAAGACTATGAAACCTTTGTGTTATCGTCTGTAGCTAAACCCATGAAGAAACAAGCCGAAGCCTTATTAAATTTTCTCAAGTCTCATTCAAACAAGTTTAAGTGGAACCCGAAAGGAGAGATTACTTACAACGGAAGGACCATGGAACATTCTAATTTAGCGGAACTCTTTCATTTCATCTTTTCTGTGAATAAAAAACCACCTATTACAGGACAAAGTGAATTTTTGCAAGCCTTGAAAGATATGGGAGTACCCCAAAGTATTATTAAGAATCGATATTTGTCTTCAAGAAAAAACATTGTCAAACCGAAAAAGAAACTTATTGTAAAAAAACCTGTTGTTAAACTCAACCCTGTAACCTGGGAAACATACTAAATAAAATGAATTTGTAACTATCCATACGTGTGATTATTTATAGAATAAAATACACTTACCTGAAAACACGTCCTACTCCAACGGCTACCTTGAGAGAAATGAATGATAAGGAGAGTTCTTATCAGCGACGCGAGGTCACCTGATTAGGGTGACGTCACGAGTAATGTGATTGGCTATGCTCAGTCACGTGGTGAGTGACGTCACGAGTTATCTGATTGGCTACCTCTGGTCACGTGACGAGAGTCTTATCTTATCAGAGATTGCTTATCAGCGATCACGGCTCAGTCTACCATTTGATTTCGTGTGTGTTGGTTGTCTCGTCATGTCTGCAGTGAGTTTCACGGAAAACGGACTGAATGTCCAGTATGTTTCAAACTTCATCGAAAAGGAACAAGCAGATCGGTATTTTGCCGAGTTAAAAACTTTACCTTTCTACACACCAACCTTTAGAATTCATGGAAAAAGTTTTAAGCCTAAAAGACAAGTTCTGGGATACGGCGATTCAACTTTGAGTTATGCCTTCAGCGGAACTCATGTGCCTGCTAACCCTTGGACACGTCTGGTATTGGAGCTGCGGGATCGAGTGGAAAAATGGACGGCTTCTACCTTCAACTATGTTCTGCTAAACCTCTACAGCAATGGATACAGCTACATACCTCAACATAAAGACAACGAAAGTGGATTAGATGCAACTTTCCCCATCGTAGTCCTCAGCTTTGGTGCCGAACGAACAATTGAATTCAAGAAGCCTAAAACACCTTCGACTTTGATTTCATTAGAACATGGTTCTCTCTACAGTATGTTAAAGCCTACGAACGAACTGTTTACCCACGGCATTGCACCGAATCCTATCATCAAAGATATGAGAATCAGCCTGACTTTTCGTCACTTAATACCCAACCCTATCATGCCACCTTTAAAGAAACCAAGACTTGATATAAGTGATGCTTCATCCAGTGCATGCGATACTTTGAAAAACTCTGATTGTGATACTTCGAAAAACTCTCATTGTGATACTTCTGTTAAAAACTGTTCTCAAGACATGTGTGAAGAATTGAATGTGAATGATTGGTTAAACCAATGTGTACGTGAACAATCTTGGGATCCTATACGAGGTGAATTTAATTTAAACTTTAGCAGTTTTTTACAAATTGTAATAGAAAAGAATTTTAATGTGAGAATCCACATTCGTAATTTTAAAGAATTACATACAGGTCAATGGATACCTACTAAAGAAGGCGTTGTAATGACAGCTCAGACATGGTATTATTTTCAAAGTAAGATTGAAAATTTTAATTTTGAATCAGTAAATGATAGTTTTATTTCTAACAATCAATTAATAATGGCTTACATAGATGAGGATTATTGTACTTTACAGCAAATGTTTTCTTTAAATCCTTCTGGCTTTTATTTAAAACCGAATCTCATTAAATTGGCCAAGGATCAAATTTTTAGGCTTAGAGAACTCAAAATGAGAATAACTCATTTTATTATTGATGCAATATTCACCGTTCAACTTCCTATGTTAATTCTAAATAAACCCCTTGTGTGTATTTCTCATGAAAATGAGCAAAGTGCTAAGGAAATCTTACTCGATTTTATCGTGTATGAAATTCAGTTAGGAATTGAAAATTTATTTCAATGTGACGGATGTGTTTTTAATTCAGACGATCAAAATTCACACGAGTGTTTAATGAAATCTATGTTTGAAAAATATCAATTATATCGTGAAGAAATACTTTTAAAATTAAATATGCATGCTATTGTTAAAAAAATTAATTGTTCCTGTCATTACAACGACGGTTTCTTTAAACAATTAAATATGACCTTGTATGAAAAATATATTGAAGATTCTTTATCCAAAAAGTAATGTGTGTTTATGAAAACGACTTTTTTAAACAATTGTATCCAATAAGTAATGTGTGTATATATTTTTATGGAATTTCAATAAATAGATTGAAACTGAATATCTGTGTCTGTCTGTCTTTGAAATATTTTATTGATTTTATTTCTTAAAAGATTTAATTAGAAATATTTTATTTCATAAAAGATTCAATGAATTTATAAGTTTGAAATGACTATTTTATTTCATAAAACATATTTTTCAGAGATTCACTTTCTAGGGATTCAATAATTTATTTTAAAGATATATTTATTAAATCATATAATAAAACCATTTCCTATGCATTTAATAACTTATATCCGGGAAAAATATTGTTTCGAAAAGATATATTTTATTTCGTAAAACATACAATAAAACCATTTATTCATAAAGCAATCCACTTGAAAAAATAATTTTTAATAATCAAATTGAAATAATAATTGTTATTTTCCATTAATTAAAAGTGTAGACATTATCTCTTCATTAGAAATATGCAAATGAGTATGTTTCATATCTCCCGTAAGATATTATACCTGTACGAACACGAGGGGGTGACTCACCTTGGAAAATCCATGAGGGGAAATATGCAAATGAAGCAACCTCTACGATGAATCAGAATTCGAGAAGTTTCTCGTAAGATCCACGGGGGTGAGTCAGCGTGACGCATGCGTATTTCCCCTTATCTAGATTAGATAAGCCGCTGCAACTCATTTCTCAGGTCATTCGTAGATTATCTACTGCCTTGACAACACGCATTTTTACTTCTCTCCTTTACCGACGCTCGCGAAATTTTCTTCCCGTACATTTACTGTGTTTTTACCGCATCGTTTAGTGTGCTTTTCCCGTACTTGGATAATGGAAGGATTCACCAACAACAATCAAGCTATGGATGTTGAAAATGCAGTAAGTATATTTATCTAGTAATCATTGATTTTCTAACTGTGTTTAATCATTTTTAGTGAAATATGAGATTATAAATTGTAATAAGAATTCTTTAATTTATTATTACTTTTTACGATATGTTAAAAAAAAAATTTGATTGACACTATGCAAAATAGAATGAGTTTCAAATCTATTTATAATATGTGTTTAAAATAAATCGAATTTCGAATCTTTATTTTGATAAATGCGAAATCTATTTCATTCAATAAACTATATAAAGTGAAATTTAAGTATGTGTAAAATCTGTTTATGCATAGAAATTATTTATTCTATAAGTGAAAATCTATTTATAATATGTGTTAAAAATAAATTTAATTTCAAATCTTTATTTTAACAAAGTGAAAATCTATTTTATTTATTATGTGTTAAACATAAATTTAATTTCGAATCTTTATTTTGATAAATGCGAAATCTATTTTATTTCATTCAATAAACTACATAAAGTGAAATTTAGGTATGTGTAAAATCTGTTTATGCTTAGAAATTATTTATTCTATAAGTGAAAATCTATTTATAATATGTGTTTAAAATAAATCGAATTTCGAATCTTTATTTTGATAAACTATATAAAGTGAAATTTAAGTATGTGTAAAATCTGTTTATGCATAGAAATTATTTATTCTATAAGTGAAAATCTATTTATAATATGTGTTAAAAATAAATTTAATTTCAAATCTTTATTTTAACAAAGTGAAAATCTATTTTATTTATTATGTGTTAAACATAAATTTAATTTCGAATCTTTATTTTGATAAATGCGAAATCTATTTCATTCAATAAACTATATAAAGTGAAATTAAAGTATGTGTAAAATCTGTTTATGCTTAGAAATTATTTATTCTATAAGTGAAAATCTATTTATAATATGTGTTTAAAATAAATCGAATTTCGAATCTTTATTTTGATAAACTATATAAAATGAAATTTAAGTATGTGAAAAATCTGTTTATGCTTAGAAATTATTTATTCTATAAGTGAAAATCTATTTATAATATGTGTTATAAATAAATTTAATTTCAAATCTTTATTTTGACAAATGCGAAATCTATTTTATTTATAATGTGGTAAACATAAATTTAATTTCGAATCTTTAATTTGATAAATGCGAAATCTATTTTATTTCATTCAATAAACTACATAAAGCGAAATTTAAGTATGTGTAAAACTTGTTTATGCTTAGAAATTATTTATAATATGTGTTAAAAATAAATTTAATTTCAAATCTTTATTTTGACAAATGGGAAATCTATTTTATTTATTCTATGTTAAACATAAATTTAATTTCGAATCTTTAATTTGATAAATGCGAAATCTATTTTATTTCATTCAATAAACTACATAAAGTGAAATTTAAGTATGTGTAAAACTTGTTTATGCTGAGAAATTATTTATTTTATAAGTGAAAAACTTTGTATAGAAATTTTAATAAGTTTATTTTTTTACAATCATATGACATAGAAATTATTTTATAAGTGAAAAACTTTTTAATTAGAAGATTTAATTAAAACTTATTCTCATAAGTTTAAACTAAAAATTTATTATTCTAATAATTTATTTCCTTACAAAATTTATGACTCATACTTCGTTTAAAGGTGCTTTTTATATTATTCAAATCAAAAAGTTATTATTATTATTGTTTACTTATGAGAAACTTAATTTGCATTCATTATAAATAAAAAATTTAATTATTAACTAGAAAATCAGTTTACTTATAATTTTCATCAACTAGTGTTGTTTATTTAATTTCCAACATCCTATACTTTGTGATTTATATAGTAATTATCGCTTATACAATAAAATGTTAGTGTTCAAGTAGATTCATGTTCAGTCATGTTTAGGATGACTCATCGTTTGATGAGTCATCGCATAGCTTATACAATAAAATGTTAGTGTTCAGACATGTTTAGGATGACTCATCGTTTGATAAGCTATCAATTAGATTATACTTATTCAATTTATTTATGTTGTATAAAAGTTAGATTTGCATAACCTTTTGTTTATTAAATCTTTAACTAGGAGAATTTATTTTTCAAAAATTTTTTTTAAAGTTGAATACCTAATCCTATGTTTAGTTAAAATAGTGTATTGGTTTATTAAAATAGTAGCGTGTATGTATAAAAGTTAGATTTATTAAATCTTTAACTAGGAGAATTTATTTTTCTAAAATTTTTTAAAGTTGCATACCTAATCCTATGTTTAGATAAAATAGTGTATTTGGATTATTAAAATGGTAGCGTGTATGTATAAAAGTTAGATTAATTAAATCTTTAACTAGAAGAATTTATTTTTCTAAAAATTTTTAAAGTTGCATCCTATGTTTATAAAATGATTCGTTTATTTAATGACTCATCGAATAGATTAAATTTATTTATGTTGTATAAAAGTTAGATTTGTATAACCTTTTGTATATCAAATATTTAACTAGAAGAATTTATTTTTCTAAAATTTTTTAAAGTTGCATCCTATTCGTTTATTTTCAGTTGGGTATTTCCTTCGGTATACCCGATGACGAATTTCATATGCTGTGTGATGTTGCCGAGATGAATGACGAGGAGTGGCGAAACCCCCAATGGGACGACGCCGCCCAACCTGAACCCCAACCTGAGGCCCAACCTGAAGCCCAATCTGAACCTTCTAAGGTATGTATTGTTTTGCATTAAAAATGAGAGTGTTTCCTTTTACAAAAGTTTGAAAAATTGTCCCTTTTACAAAAGTTAAAAAATTGTCTTTCTTATTATAGGTTCAACCAGTTTGCCCTACTTGTGGGAAATCTTTTTCCAGAAGTCGGGATTTGACTAGGCACAAGAAAACACACAACACAGAAAAAATGTTCGTGTGTCTCATTTGTCATAAGGAATTCTCCAGAAAGGATGCTTTAAATAGACACCGAAAATCGCATCAGTCCACGAGTGAATTACAAGAATCTGTAGATCCTCAGCCCGGTCCTTCTAAAGTATGTATTATTTCTTAAAGTTTTTGTGATATTTCGAAAAATTGTAACACTTTGATTAAAAATTGTAACACTTTAATTAAAAAATCGTTTTTTTATTCTTTTATAGGGTTTCTCCTGTTCTGTGTGTTTGAAGGAGTTCTCCAGAAAGGATGTCTTAAACCGGCATAAGAAGTTGCACGATGTTGACACTTCCACCCATCAATGTGCTACATGTAATCAAAAGTTTAGCCGCCTAGATAAATACAACGCTCATCTAAAAACACATAACTACCCCTGTAAAGAATGCCAGTCCACCTTTTCCTCTAAGTCATCATTAATGAACCATATGCGACTTCAGCATTCAAATAGCCTAAGTGAGAGCCGGAAGAAACCGAAAACGACTCCTCCACCACTCTCTCGAAGACGACCCTATACACAAGCTTTGAACACGTTTAAGACGGTGCTCATTGAACCTACTGAAGCTACTCGGTACGATGTGAAAATCTTTTTAGAGTCTATTCGTGCCGAGATACATGAAAACATCCTACAGGAATTGTATGAGAAAGATTCGATCAAATGGTACCTGGTAATAAAAGTCTGCTTTGAAAGAGAGACAGCCGAAGGAGAGCTGGAAATTATGGATGCGTACTTCAGAACACCCTGCTACCAGCAACACACTCCTGATTTAATTGATGATCAAATAAGTGTAGGATTTATGAAGATTATTCAAAACTACGAAGAGTTCTTAGAGAGAGGTTCCGGCTGGGTGCTGAGAAACATCTACTACCTAGAATTCAAGTCTGCTAAATATAACCCCTTGAGAGCGAGCAGCTATCAAGAATTGCCAGCTAAACTGCTTGCCAAGAAAGCTATCTTAAATATACAGAACAGGGATAACAAGTGCTTCCTATGGTGCCTGCTAGCACACAAACTAAATTTGGATCGTGCAAGAAATCCCGAGCGAGTCTCCCACTATTTACCTCATGAAGAGGAAATCAAGATGGGTAATGTTCAGTACCCTGTTCCCATCTCAAAAATAGGTCTCATAGAAAACCTGAACAATCTTAGAATCAACGTCTTCGGCTACGAAAACTCTAAAGTGACCATTCTAAGAATTTCCGAAGTAGAAGATGTTGAAGCTATCAACTTATTACTCATTGAGAACGAAGAAGGTGCCCACCACTATTGTCTAATACGGGACTTTTCCAGATTGATGGGTGGTCGAACAAAACACTGCTGCAAACAGTATTATTGTTATAGGTGCCTGCATGGTTTTTCGACAGAACTTTTGTTAAAAGACCATGAAACAAACTGCAAAAAACACACTGCTCAAGCCATTGAGATGCCCAGCAAGGATAAAAATATACTAGAGTTCACGGGAACCCATCTTCAACATCCCATCAGCTATATCATCTATGCGGATTTTGAAAGTTTGCTCGAGCCTATTGCATCTGCTGCTCCGTCCTCATCAAACTCCTACTTGCAACATACAGCCCGCCATACAGCCTGCGGTTACGCTTATGTAATCGTAGGGTCTGATGGCAAAGCTGTGAAGCCCATCTTTAGCTATCGAGGAGAGAATGCAGTCAAGCATTTTCTGGAAAATATCATCAGGGAAAAAGATATCCTTGAAGAAAAACTCCAAGAAATTAAGCCAATGAAGCTCTCTACCCAAGAAGAGGAGGCCTTCCAAAATGCAACAAGGTGCTGCATATGTCGTCAACCCCTGTTACCCGGATGCATTAAAGTTCGGGATCACAATCACGAAACTGGAGTTTTTAGAGGTGCCGCCCATGCTAGCTGCAATCTCAATTTTAAGCAGCCAAAGAAGATTCCCGTGGTTTTCCACAACTTGAAGAACTATGATGCCCATCATATCATGACAGAATTAGGCCATTTTCAAGACCATCAGATACAAGTCATCGCAACAACATTAGAAAAATATATATCATTCACTTTAAAGAAACCAGACAGTCCTGTACAGCTCGTCTTTCTTGACTCGTTCCAATTTTTGCCTGCTTCGTTAGAAAAGTTGGTGAAGAATTTGGATATTAGTCAGTTTAAAATTCTAAAAGACCAGTTTGAATCAAGTACCGATCTAAGTCTCCTCACCAGAAAAGGAGTATATCCTTATGACTACATCACCGGATTTGACAAATTCCAAGAAACAGTGTTGCCGCCTCCTTCAGCGTTTTTCAACTCACTTACGAATGAAGCCGTTGAAGAGGCTGATTATCAACATGCAAAAAACGTATGGGAAGTCTTCCAGATAAGAAACCTCGGCGAGTATCACGACCTGTATGTGAAGACAGATGTTTTGCTTCTTGCCGATGTGTTCCAAAATTTCAGAAGTCTTTGCCTACACTATTATAACATCGATGCTGCCCATTTATACACCTCTCCTGGACTGTCCTGGCAAGCCTGTCTGAAGATGACTGATGTTAAGCTAGAGCTGCTTACGGATATCAACATGCTGCTGTTTATTGAAAAAGGGGTGCGCGGGGGTGTGTCGCAGATTTCACACCGTTTCGCTGTTGCAAACAACCCGCACACTCCTCACTACGACTCAAGTAAGCCCTCTAGTTATATCATGTACTGGGATGCGAACAACCTTTACGGTTGGGCTATGTCCCAGTACATGCCTTATGGCAAGTTTCAATGGATGGATCCCTCTAACATTACTGAAGATTTCATCATGAACATACCCGAAGATGCAGCTGAAGGCTTCATTTTTGAAGTGAATTTGGAGTACCCGACAAATCTGCATGACCTCCACAATAGCTACCCACTTGCACCTGAAAGAATGACCGTGACAGAAGAAATGCTCTCCACCTATGCCAAGTCCTTGTTGCAGAACCAAAAATATTCAGGAACACCCAAACTCATTCCAAACCTCTACAATAAATCAGAATATGTTGTACATTACAGAAATCTACAGTTATACCTAAAACTTGGAATGAAGCTATTAAAAGTGAACAAGGTTTTGAAATTTCGACAAGCACCCTGGTTAAAAAAGTATGTAGACTTCAACACAGATAAACGAAAATCTGCAAACAATAGTTTTGAGAAAGATTTCTTTAAACTGTTGAACAATAGCGTCTATGGAAAGACCATCGAAAATTTGAGAAAACGTCGTAACATAGAACTGTGTAACAATGAAGTCAGAGCCCAAAAATTAGTTGCATCACCGAATTTTACAACTTTTAAAGAATTTTGCAATAGCCTCGTAGCTGTGGAGAGAACAAAACCAACCATCCTGATGAATAGACCGATATACGTGGGTTTCTGTATCCTTGAATTAGCAAAGTTGCTCATGTACGACTTTCATTACAATTTCGTTATGAAAAAGTATGAAAGTCGTGCAACTTTGTTGTTCACGGATACAGACTCCTTGACGTACTGTATCCAGACAGCCGACATGTACGAAGATATGAAGGAAGATCAGCACCATTTTGACTTCTCAGAGTATCCAGAAAATCATCCGCTGCATTCTAATGTAAATAAAAAGGTCCTTGGAAAGTTTAAAGACGAGCTCCACAGTCAAGCTGCCTACAAATTCATTGGATTAAAGCCCAAAATGTATGCCATACAGTCAGCTGGTGGTGAAAAGAAGACAGCAAAAGGCATATCAACCTCCATTGTTAGAAAAAAATTAAGTGTTCAAGACTACCAAGAGTGCCTGCAAAAGGAGATAGCCACTTATGAGCAACAAACCAGAATCCTACAAGAACGTCATCAACTTTATACAGTTAATCAAAACAAAAAGTGTTTATCTCCTTTTGATGACAAGAGGTATCTGCTAGATGATGGAATCACCAGTCTGGCTTATGGTCATTACAGAATACCGCAGCATCCATAGTGAAAATTTTTGTATATATTGTTCCTGCATCCTGTATATATCAATTGTTTCTGCATCCATGAAGATTGTTCCTGTATATATTTTAAATTGTTTCGCACCTATGAAGATTGTTTCTGCACCCTGTATATATTTTAAATTGTTTCGCACCTATGAAGATTGTTTCTGCATCCTGTATATATTTTAAATTGTTTCGCACCTATGAAGATTGTTCCTGCATCCATGAAGATTGTTCCTGCATCCTGTATATATTTTAAATTGTTTCGCACCCATGAAGATTGTTCCTGCACCCTGTATATATTTTAAATTGTTTCGCACCTATGAAGATTGTTCCTGCATCCTGTATATATTTTAAATTGTTTCGCACCTATGAAGATTGTTCCTGCACCCTGTATATATCAATTGTTTCGCACCTATGAAAATTGTTCCTGCACCCTGTATATTTTTAAATTGTTTCTGCATCCATGAAGATTGTTCCTGCACCCTGTATATATCAATTGTTTCGCACCTATGAAGATTGTTCCTGCACCCTGTATATTTTTAAATTGTTTCTGCATCCATGAAGATTGTTCCTGCACCCTGTATATATCAATTGTTTCGCACCTATGAAGATTGTTCCTGCACCCTGTATATTTTTAAATTGTTTCGCACCTATGTAAATTGTACAGAATGTTTCATCCATGAAGATTGTTCCTGCACCTTGTATATATCAATTGTTTCGCAACCATGAAGATTGTTCCTGCACCCTGTATATATTTTAAATTGTTTCTGCATCCATGAAGATTGTTCCTGCACCCTGTATATATCAAGTGTTTCGCACCTATGAAGATTGTTCCTGCACCCTGTATATATCAATTGTTTCGCACCTATGAAGATTGTTCCTGCATCCTGTATATATTTTAAATTGTTTCGCACCTATGAAGATTGTTCCTGCACCCTGTATATATCAATTGTTTCTGCACCTATGAAGATTGTTCCTGCATCCTGTATATATCAATTGTTTCTGCACCTATGAAGATTGCCTGAACCCATGCTTTGAAGACAACCTCAGAAAACTATGTGATGAGTTCTTCAGGTTGACATTTTTTATTTATTTTTATTTTTATTTTTTTTTAAAGGAACTAACTCCCGCCTTGCTCTACGGAGCGAAAAGGGGCACCGCAGGGCCTCGGGAGGGCAGTCTCCCAGGCGCTCAAGGTGAACTCTTTCTTTCTCTTTCTTCTAACTTTATTCTTTCTACCTTTTTTCTTAAATTTGTATTCTCTTTCTAACTTTTTTCTATACATTTTCCTTTCACTTATTTCTCTAATTGTAAATTTTGTATGTATCTCTTTTCAGGTTAAGTCCCAAAAGATCGTGACGTTCCTGCAAAACTTCGAAAAAATTTTGAAGTCCCCGAAATTGTGAAAAAAATACTAAGTCCGAAATTTAGGAAAAGATTCCCCTTCTCCCCGATAGATGGCACCACCAAACCTCATCCAAGATGATAGCCAAAGTTTCTATTCTTCCGGTGGCAACGGTCTAAAAGTTTCTATTCTTCCGGTGGCAACACCCCCCCTCATCCAAGATGATGACTAAGTAGTGTAAAAAGGGTGCATTCTGCTGCAGGGTGGTGGTGCGGTGGCGCGCTCCAACAGGGTGGAGGCGCGCGCGCCACAGCGCGCCACCGCGCCACCACCCTGCAGCAGAATCACCCTTTTTACACTACTCATGCAGTTCATGTGACGGTGGTCTATAACATGTATATGAAGTTATAGTTCCTTTGAATAAGGCAATAAAATATTTTATTAGAAAATTTAAGAATGTAAGAAAAGATAAGATTTGAAATATGCTGTATCGGGTCAGTAAGAATAATTAAGTTTTAGATCAGAAATCTGGTACAGCCATATTTTCTGGCATCCCATACACGGGATGTGGGCAGCTATTATTTATAATTATTTATAATTGAATCCATTATTTATAATTGAAAAGATAGATAATATTATAAAGTTTTAAATTTTTGTATTTATTATGGCTAATTTAGTAATAGCTAAAAAAGAAAGAGCTGTCATAAGAGACAGTATTAATAAATTTATAGAGAAATTGAAAACTTTATATGATGATATAAATCCAGATGTTGTAGATTTAGAAGAAACTGTAGAATTATTGAATGAAACTACTATAGAATTAAAGAGTAAAGATGCAGAGATTAAAAATTTAACTCAAGAACTCCAATTAGAAGCCGAATTAGAAACGGCAAATGAATATCGTGAAAAAATAATTACTTGGCGATTTCGAGCCAACAGAAAATTAAAAGAACTAAAGAAAAGTGAAACAAGTATTTCATCAACAGAAATTGAAAGAAGAAATACTTCAAAAGAAGCAATACACATCAAATTACCACCGCTAGATCCAGTTAAATTTAACGGGAATGCAGCCGAATGGTTGACTTTTTGGTCGTCATTCGAAACGGCTATTCATAATACTGAAAATTTAGATCCTGTAGATAAATTTAATTATTTGAAATCATTTTTAGCACCTGACCCCTTAAAATGTATAGAAGGATTCTCTGTTACAGCGAGTAATTACATAAAAGTAGTAGATATTTTAAAAGAAAGATATGGCAAACAAGACCTCTTAGTGAATGTACATTTGAATAAATTATTAAATATTGCCCCACTAAAACATTCAAGTGATATTAAATCGCTCAGGAAAATTTACGATGAAATCCAAACTAACATTAGAAGTTTAGAATCATTAGATGTTTCTTTGGATAGCTACGGCAGTTTATTGTCACCGATATTACTAAAAATATTACCGAAAGATTTAGCATTACAATTTAATATGGAATTTCACGGTGTTAATTATGGCGTGAAAGATATATTATCTTTCTTAAATAAACAACTCGTATCGCGCGAATGCTTAATAACTACCAGACAAGAGGATAGCGGCGCCAGTCATTTCTCCCCCCGAGCTCAAAGATTAGATAATCAAAATCGTAGAGATGTTTCCCCCCCCCCCGCGTTAATAAATTTGATACTCAGAATCGGAAATTGCCTACTGCTTGTGATTTATTAAATGAGAATAAAAGTGATAAGTGTAATTTTTGCTCAGAATCGCATTTAAGTAACAAATGTGTCAAAACTCGTAATTTACCATTTGATGAAAGAGTTAATCTATTGCGTAAGAAAGGATTGTGTTATTTATGTCTCCAACCTTCGCATTTAGCTAGACACTGTGTCTCAAAAACTTTATGCAAGTTATGTAATCGTAGACATTCAGACATAATGTGTAATGGAAATAAAGATTTAAAACAGGAAATAAGTAATTACGAAAGAAATGATCAATCTAAATTGGCGTTATCGAATCATAATTTACAAGCGAATGTTTATTTGCAGACGTTAATAGTAGCAATTTCTAACAGAGATGGTAGTAAATCATCATATATTCGGTTAATTATTGACTCCGGATCTCATAATAGTTACATCAGTAAGTTTGCAGCTGATAAGTTAAAATTAAAAAGAATGAAAAAAGAAACAATCAGACATGGTCTTTTTGGGGGCATGGAAATGTCAGCTGAACATAATCGTTATGAATTTACGATTGGGAGTTTAGATAATAAGTTTAAGTGTAAAATACAAGCACTAGATCAAGAAAAAATATGCACAGGCGTGAATTTATGTCGCGATGATAAATTAGTAAAACTCTTAGAAAAGGAAGGCGTATATTTATCAGATGTCCCTAGAAATAATAAATCCTGTTTATACCAGAAAAATCCAGACGAAATACATATACTTTTGGGAGCTGATATGTCCGCTAACCTGTTCACAAATGACATAAAATATTTTCCAAAATTGGGATTAACTACATTCAGAACTAAATTGGGTTGGACCATTTTGGGCAAGACAGAGGGTCACAAGAGTGAGCAGGACAATTCTTTGGCGGGTCTATCGTTGTCATTACACGTGTCAAACGCCAGTTTATCAGATTTATGGCGCCTTGACACTCTAGGAATTACTAATGAAGATAATAAATCGAAACAGGATTTAGAACAAGAAACCAAGAATTATTTTCTAGAAACTGTTAAACGAGATAAAAGCGGCCGATATGAGGTCAATTTAACATGGACAGTTGACCATTCGATTTTATCAGATAATTACTCGTTGGCAGAAAAGTGCCTGTACAAGACGGAGAATAAATTAATCAAATCTGATTTCTGGGAAAACAATCAGATTATAGAAGAGGTATTGGACCAGAAAAGGGACAAGGTACATTATTTAGCACACAGACATGTGGTTAAAGAATCTAGTGAAACCACTAAAATTCACCCAGTATTCAATGCCTTAGCACACACTAGACACAGTCCCTCCCTTAATGATTGTTTAACAAAAGGACCAAATCTTGTAGAAATTATACCTAGCATTTTGAATAGATTTCGCAGATACAAGATAGGAATTTCGTCCGATATAGAGAAAGCATTCCTGCAAATTAAAATAACAGAGAAAGATCGCGACTTTTTGAGATTTTTTTGGTTTAATAGCGAAAATAAATTAAAAATTTATAGACATTGTCGCGTGGTTTTCGGCCTAACTTCAAGCCCTTTTTTGCTTATGGCAACATTAAATCACCTTTTAGCAAATGTTCCCGAACAAAGGCGAGAGACAGCTAGGCTCTTAAGAGATTCCTTCTATTTAGATAATTCCCTCATCAGCCTGAATTCGATTCAAGAAACAGAAAAATTCATATCAGAATCTCAAGGAATTTTGGCTTCGGCACATTTCAATTTGAGATCCTGGCGATCGAATTGGCCTCAGGCTATGATCGACAAAACTGAAGATGAACCGAGGTTTGCTCCCGTGTTAGGATTACTCTGGGATTTGAAAAATGACAGTTTAGTTTGTAAATTTGAAGAACCCCTAAAGATAAGTGAACCCATTACAAAAAGAAAACTTTTATCAGTTACCCAAAGAATTTTTGATCCTGTGGGATTCACAGCACCTGTCAGTTTAGTTCCCAGACTAATCCTACAAGAAACGTGGATTCAGAAGGTGAAGTGGGACGAAGAGCTCCCTGAAACTTTAAAACAACAATCTTCTAATTGGCTGAAAGGAATAAATTTTTTATCCCAAATTAAAATACCTCGGTGGCTTAACATTTGCCCAGAGAAAGAAAAGAAAACATCATTACATGTTTTTCTGATGCAAGCAAGCGAGCATATGCCACTTGCGTATTCATAAGAGTAGAGACCTCAGAAGGAATCAAGATCCAGTTAATCAATGCTAAAAGTCGAGTTGCACCTATTAAGGAATTGACCATACCCCGCCTTGAACTGTTATCTTGTCTTATTGGTGCTAGGTTGGCCAAAAATGTGCAAAACGATTTAAATTTACATGTAAATACCATATTTTGGTCAGATTCAACCACTGCTTTGGGTTGGATTAGAAGAAAACAAGAATGGGGTACATTTGTACATAATCGAGTATTAGAAATCCGAAATCTGACCGAAGTTTGCAATTGGAGACATGTACCCGGAAATTTGAATCCTGCGGACCTCCCGTCTAGAGGATGTTCCTTTAAACAACTACAGAAATCGAGATGGTGGGAGGGTCCGAGTTGGCTTTATTTACATGAAAATGAATGGCCTCAAATAGAAGAAGACCCAAACGAAGAACTCATAAACAGCGATAAAAGGAAGACAATCCTAAATCTTTTAGATAAAAAAGAAAATAATTTCAGTCGATTTTATCAGTATTTTTCCTCTTACAAGAAAACAGTTAGAACCATTGCCTGGATATATAGATTTTATCATAATTCGAAGACTACTGAGAAAATGTCCGAATTAGATATTTCAGTTGAAGAATTTTCAAAAGCAGAAAATGTACTTCTACGATTAGTACAACAAGAATCTTTTTCAGGGAGAACAGATCCAAAATTACGAAATTTAAGGCCTGTCGAAGATAAAGCTGGTCTCTTAAGAGTAAAGACCAATATAATTCAAAGAAACGACAGTGAAAACTTCAGATATCCTGTAATCTTACCTTACAAGCATCCTGTCGTCCAAATATTGATATTCGAGAAGCATTTAGAAAATCAGCACGCTGGAGTCAGCACTCTAATGACACTACTTAGAGAAAATTTCTGGATAATGAAGTCTAGAAAATGCATTCGAAATTCAATAAGAAAATGCGTGATTTGCAGAAAACTTCAGACTTCCAAAATAGATGTTGAACCTGGAGTACCACCCGAGGACTGAGTACGAGAAGCAGCCATCTTTGAAGTGGTAGGCGTAGATCTAGCCGGTCCTCTTCATCTTTCTGATGGATCAAAAGCGTGGATAGCCTTATTTACTTGCGCTGTCTACCGAGCCATACATCTTGAAGCCATTACGTCTCTGTCTACAGAAAGTTTTATCCAGTCTCTGAGAAGGTTCATAGCAAGGCGAGGCAGACCCTACATCATCTATTCAGACAACGGGAAGAACTTCCTTGGAACCAGCAATGCTCTCTCGAGTGTAGATTGGGAAACCATCTGCAAGGTAGCTTCCACCCAGAAGATCAGATGGAAATTCAACCCTCCTGCAGCACCGTGGTGAGGAGGTTGGTGGGAGAGGCTTGTTGGAATGGTTAAAGGAATCCTGAAAAGAAACTTAGGTCGTGCATCTTTGAATTACGAAGAACTTTACACCATACTATGTGACTGTGAACAAGTGATTAACTCACGGCCTATAACCTATGTTTCCGAAGATAACACAGATCCCTTACCTTTAACCCCAATGATTTTCCTAAGAGAACTGCCAACATCAGGAGTACCTGACCTAGATGTTTTGGATTCTAAAGATCTTAACCGCAGAGCCAGATATAGGCAAATAATCAGAGAAAACCTAAGAAACAGATTCAGAGCTGAATATTTAGGACAATTACGACAACATGCATCTAAGACCAAAAGATTCAAACAATTGAAAGTCGGCGATGTTGTCCTATTAGAAGATTTCAATAAGAAACGTGTTTACTGGCCTTTGGCAAGAGTGATAGAAATTTACCCAGGCAAAGATAATGTGATACGTCTAGCTAAGGTGAAGACCGAAAATGGATTTTTTCTGCGTCCATTACAAAGATTGTTTCCTTTAGAAATTGACAGTACCGAACTTAAGAATCACCCCACTTTACATAGGTCTCTCGAAGAAAATTTAAGTCCTTCGACTTCCGAAAGCAAGAACCTCTCACAGAAACCGATACTCAACCCCAGAGAAAAGGAACCTGTGAAAGACCCTCCAGAACCTACCAGTTCCAGAACCCATGATCCCACTTCCAAACCCCCGGTGGTCTCCCGAACTGGCCGTGTAGTGAAACCCCCTCAACGACTTCAACTTGGATTGTTGAGTTCCTCCGATTAGTCGCAACTCAAGGTGGGAGGATGTCGGGAATCTCCCGTTCATTCTAGTGCTTTCAGAACAAATGCTTTCCAGACAGACGGGCGCCTCTTTTTCGAGAAAGGTGCTTTTTCGAATCAGAAGCAGAACAGAAAGGACCTCGAATAGAGAAGGGGCTATGCTAAGATCGTCTTGTTTACAGACGCCCCGGTCCTAAAACAGAACTATTGAAACTTTTAAGAATTAGAATAAATATTTAAGAGCTAATGACAATTTAAGACTTTAATGTTAAGAAAGGCTTTAATATTTAATTGTAAATACTGTAGATAATTTTTGTTCTGTTTTCGTTTTTACATGTACAGTCGGTAACAAAAGTCTCCGAACACTAGCAAAAATTCCTATATAAAAAACGTACACTTAATACAGTTTTGTTAAATAAATCCTTGTCGAATCCTGTTCTTAGTCAATCTAAAAACAGGATTCGACAAGGATTTATTTAACAAAATTGTATTAAGTGTACTTTTTTTATATAGGAATTTTTGCTAGTGTTCGGAGACTTTTGTTACCGACTGTATGCTAACAAAGCATTAAAAATTCTGTTTTCATCTAAGAAGTGCTACATTCATTGAGTTTATAGTTTCTTTAATGGATGATAGTTGCCCCATCCACACCCGGACCCTTGGATTAGAAGTTTTCAGGTGAGACCCATCCATATTTTATTATTTAGAAGAATAAATATTTTATTAGAAAATTTAAGAATGTAAGAAAAGATAAGATTTGAAATATGCTGTATCGGGTCAGTAAGAATAATTAAGTTTTAGATCAGAAATCTGGTACAGCCATATTTTCTGATTATAAATAATGGATTCAATTATAAATAATTATAAATAATAGCTGCCCACATCCCGGCAGGGATGCCAGAAAATATGGCTGTACCAGATTTCTGATCTAAAACTTAATTATTCTTACTGACCCGATACAGCATATTTCAAATCTTATCTTTTCTTACATTCTTAAATTTTCTAATAAAATATTTATTCTTCTAAATAATAAAATATGGATGGGTCTCACCTGAAAACTTCTAATCCAAGGGTCCGGGTGTGGATGGGGCAACTATCATCCATTAAAGAAACTATAAACTCGATGAATGTAGCACTTCTTAGATGAAAACAGAATTTTTAATGCTTTGTTAGCATACATGTAAAAACGAAAACAGAACAAAAACTATCTACAGTATTTACAATTAAATATTAAAGCCTTTCTTAACATTAAAGTCTTAAATTGTCATTAGCTCTTAAATATTTATTCTAATTCTTAAAAGTTTCAATAGTTCTGTTTTAGGACCGGGGCGTCTGTAAACAAGACGATCTTAGCATAGCCCCTTCTCTATTCGAGGTCCTTTCTGTTCTGCTTCTGATTCGAAAAAGCACCTTTCTCGAAAAAGAGGCGCCCGTCTGTCTGGAAAGGCATTTGTTCTGAAAGCAGAAGAATGAACGGGAGATTCCCGACAGTTCCTTTGAATAAGGCATTTAGACTCTGTCGCACTTTAAATAATTTAAATCGATAAGCCATAATGATAAAGAATTTTTCCTTGTGTCTCTGTAAAACTCTAAGAGTTAGATATACCAAAATCTATAAAATTCGTTCGATAGTGACCTATAACATGTATATAAATTATCAACTCAGTTGGGTAAAACATGTAGATGCTATCGCACTTTAGAATTTTTTGTTGTGTCCCTGCGAAAAAACTATAAGTGCTAGAATCACCGAAATTTATATAGTTGTTGAAAGTCACTTATAAAATGTGTTTAAAATTTCAGTTTATTTGAATAAGGCATTTAGACAATATCGAAGTTTAAGTCATTTGAACTCATGGGCCATATTGATAAAGATTTTTTGTTTGTGAGCCTGTAAAATAAAACTAGAAGTGCTAGATTCACCAAAATCTATAGGGTTTGTGGTACTGTACAATATAAGTACCAACTTCCAACTCATTCGAACAAAACATTTAGACGCTGTCCTGTTTACTCACACACACTCACACACACACACACACACTCATACTCTCCCCCCCCCCCCCACACACACACATATATAGCACCGTAAAATAGCAAAAATGAATTTACGGTACTTTAAGACCTATAGATACACCAAAAACTCAGTCGAATTTTGTTATGATTACAATACTTCCCTTACATAGTATATTCGGAAAGTAAAAAAGAGTTAAATAAACTAATAAACACATAAAGTTAACCAATCACTTTATATATTTAATAAATTATGGAAAAATAATGATTATTAACGTGCTAGTTACAAATGTATTACTTAGATTGCTTAAAAAATCCTTTATTGTCAGATAAATCAAACTATTATGAAATAAAAATCTTCTGTGTTAACAAGTAATGTAATCAAGGTGACCACTTATACTTTTTGAATTTCTTTATATTTCAGTCTCAGCACTTAGAGCCTGTACCATCTAAAATTTCCAGGTTCCTGTATGCTAAAAATTATGGCCCTACGGTTGGTGATAAGGTGAGATTTAGTTTTTCGGTAATTTTCAGAGTTGCTTAGTTTCCTATATTTTTCTAAATCAAATTTATTTTTAAATAAAACAAAAATTGTTAAGTATATAGTTTTTTAGATTTCTATAAAATTAGAATAAAAGAACCAGCAGTAGAGCCTGTACTAGTAGTGTTCACTTCTAAATTTAAACTCTGAAAGCAAATTTTCTAATTTATGCAAGGTTCGATCAACGTTTAGGGCTGGAAATTCCTATAATATTAATGTTCTGGACCACAAATATTTACTACCATCAGATTTAGAATAACACAAATTTAACTGAAAAAATTACACGTTCTCTAATTCTACTGTTTTAACACTTCCCAACAAAGTTGAAAAGAGTTTGACTTGGTTTGTTTGTCTATCTCAACTCTAACTAACGTAAATATTCATGGAATTCTTTAAATCTGATACATGCTATTGAAGCTCACCATGGGATGTTCCCTATTGAAAGTGGGGGTAAACACTACCACTAATTTGTGTACAGGGGCACCCAAAAGAATTCCAATTCATTACGTTCGACGAGAGGAAAAATCTATAAACCGCATTTTAATGCAGCTGTTTTGCGCAAATCATAATAAAACTGTTATTTACTATTCATATACACAAAAAGATCTTCTTTAGAGTACAGCATGGTTAGCATTAAGAATTACAGGGTCACACAAAAATAATCAGATATAGTAATGGCTATAACCAGAAATTACTTAAATCCTATTTTTGGTATTATTAAGCGTTTCTAACACTTTTCAACAATGCTTAAGAGGGATTATGAGTTCAATTATGTCTACCCCCTAACAGTACACTCATCCTTAGTAAATCCTGAGTATGTCCATCGGATGTCTTTTTATCCGCTGGCTATCCTAAAGATGTTCTTAGGAGAAGATGCGTTGTTAGAGCTTCTATGTCTTCCTGCCCGTTGTGTGATCGCGTTGGCAAAGTATATCAAACGAGGTAACGTGCACCAACAGTTGGAAAGTGTTAATAATTTATGCGAAATGCATGATTTTATCGTTATTATATCTTGCAGTTTCGAATAATGAAATAAAAGTTTGTTTCCTTTGTTTTTGCTTACTTTAAACTGATTTTATGTACTATTTTACTTCCATATGACTGAAATAAGTATGCAAAATCTACATACTGGGGTACATTTTTATTTTTTTCTATATGCAGTAGAAGAAAGTACTAGATTTGTAAAAGTTTTCGACCTCAGGATTTCGATGGATTTACACGTTTTGAGAGTTCTAGAACACGAAATGACCATTTTTAGAAAATGTTTGTTTGTGTGACAATTTTGTGAGAACTGTATCTCAGGAACTACTACCCAAAATTTCATAAAATTTGATATGTAGGTACACCTTGTTATAAATTAGTGCCTATCAACTTTTGGTGAAAGTCATTCAACAGGTGTCGTTGCCAACCCCCTTTTTCTAAATTTTTAGAATGGCAGTATAGGACAAAATTCGTATAAATGTACATAAAGAGAATTATTCTTCTGATTATCATTATGAAATTAAAAAGAATTATTTATGATAGGGATAGTCATCTGGGAAAAAATATTTGTATATGTGGGAGCATCACTCCCCCCCCCCATCCCCCCCCATTACTCACGTTAAATTTAATCAAATTTAATGATTACAGTGAAACGTTTTTGAAAAACCCCTTCTTATAAAAATGAATATTTATAATCCATAATTTTTGGTTATTGGCTCAATGTTAATCTTCCCTCCGTCAAAGGACCACTGCTTTCCGTAACCTTCCCTCAGAAGACCCGCCAGTTTTCAACTATTCACTTGAAAAAGTAGGACTAGTTTTCTAAGGGAGTTATTTATTATATTATTTTTATTATTAGAAAATCCTTTTCTCTCTTTGAAGCTTCCTTTAATCAATGTTTATATTTCACATCAAGAAACACTATTTGATAGATCTATAAAGTTAAACTGATAGATAATAACTTGTTTACAATGAAATAATAATAAATAATTTGTTTAAAGAGATCATTTATAAGCGAAATCGTTAGCGAGAAATTCTTAAAATCAAATCAAACCTTAGCTAATTTCGTATGTAGACACATACAGTAGATGTAACATAAAATAAGCTGATATGTATGTGTTATATATATATATATAAAGTTAACTAGTTACCAAATTGGCTTTTGTGGATTGTTGTAGCAAACTATTCATCTGTATCGTTTGCACGGTGAGCGAACATATTATTGTAGGTGCCTAGAATGTATAAAGAGAGATGTAGGCGCAATCGAACGGTAGTTTGCTGCAGTTCAAAAAATGATCGTTTTAAAAGATCGTATTTACGATCCTTTAAAAAACTGATCGTAAATACGATCAGACTTTTAAAGGATCATTTGTACTGTAAGCGAAAAGGCTGATGTAAATATCGGAAACGGTAGTTTGCTGTGGTGACCTTTTGAAGGGTTGCGAACAGCTGGTCATCAAAAGTGACTAATTATACATAAATATTAGAAGTTTAAGGCATAATGTTAACGAAAGAAATCATGATCCATTTCTAAATGAATACGGGGCCCGGATACGTTACCCTTCATCCTCCAAGATACTCTCTTGAACAGAAATATGCGCCCACCTCAGAGTCTTGAAGTGTCCAGTACTGGCGCATTTTAAGCTGTCTGTAAAAATTTTTCGAGTATGAAAGGGAATCAATTAGTATTTTTCGCAGTGCATTCATGTACAGAAAAAATTAATTAAAATATCAAAAACTAGTCATAGTTACAGCGTTTCATGTTAAGAACATTACACAAAAAATAGCTAGGAAATCTTAAATATAGAAAAACAATATGTAGATATTTTTTAAAGAATAAGTGAAAGCGTTAGGATATTATTATTATTAAGTTAATTTTAAAAGAAATTTTTGGAAGAAATGCATTAATGAAATGTATTTGTTTACAATAATTCCAATAGATGGCAGCACTACATTGTTTCAGTAAAAAAAGCCAGAATTTCTTATTATGAATTGGGGGAAGGGGGTGATGCTTTTGTAGGAAACGTAATATTTTTTGAAGTAAAATAAAATAGAAATTAAAAAGTGAAATTAAAATCTGTTTTTCAAAAGTAGAACTTTTTTGTTTTATTATTTCTTGTCTTGTATGAGCCTGTCTTTTCTCCTTTCATGTTCTACGGACCCAGTTTAATAATTTAATTTTAATTTAACAAATTCAATTTTTGTTAATATCTTTCTTAAATATATTTATTTTCTATTAAAATCTACGTATTTACATGAAGACAATTTAGACTGAAACGGGCAGTATAGCGGATATATCTTATATCAAATCAAAATATGATGGAGTGAATTTAAATCGAAAATAAGTAAGTAAATGAATAACACTTTTCTATGGCTGTTGCATATTTGTTTTAGTTAGCAGTCCACAATTCAATAATCATTCGATAAATAATCTAGGATTTAAAAATATATTGAAAAATTTTCATATGATTCGAGCTTCAGATGAAAAAAAAAAGGTAGGGGGAATTTTAGACAGTGCTGCCATCTCTTACATTTAAAGGTTATTATCAACTGTTTAGTAACTATGAAATATTTTCACAAAGTTTAAGATGGATTTAATAATAATAAAAAAGGATTGGAGCAAACTCAAAATTGTTTTTTTTAATTTAGAGTTAAGTATTAATGTGTAGCAATATGACTTTAAAAATAATAATAATTAAAAAAAATAATAATAAGATAATTATGAGTAATTTTTAGTAAACAATATTATTCTTAGTATATTTAAATAATATTTATTTAACAAAAGAAAACAACTTTATTAACAAAAGAAAAAAAAAATAATTAGGTATTTCTTTTTAGGTTCGATTGGGGGACACATGCTTAGTAGTTGAAGTGGAGAAAGATTTCGCTGTATATGGAGAAGAATGTAAATTTGGTGGAGGAAAGGTAACGTAGTCATAAATTAATCTTTATAAATTTAGAAAAAGTTTACTATGAGAGAAAAGTGGTGGAAGAATCCTTTTGGAAAAAGGTGGGTTCCTGGTATAATTGAATTAGTCAGAAGATCTTATAATTCTATTCTTCTCACCGAGTGATGTTTAATACCTCTCTCCACAAGACTGCTGTTACATTCACAAGTTTTACATGTTATATATATATTTATCAAAGTTGTGGTAATTTTTATCAATGCGCCAACTTTTCAGATTAAAAGCAATCGATTAGCATTACATCATATCTATGGATAAATCTTTTATTACATATTTTTCCAAATTCAGTTTTATAAAGCCATTAACAGCAATTGTGGTGCTCAAAACATAGGGCTTTGTCATAAAGTTTTTTTTTTTTTTTTTTTTTTTTTTTCTCTGGAAGAAAGGCGTGATTTTCAGAAAATGCAGTGAAGTGAGAAATAAATGAAATGGTCATTTTTCAACGGGCGCCTTAGTCGCCCTACAACTAACTAGTTTAAAATATTTGGATACCATACGATGGATTATTTTTTTTTAATAATTATCTAATGATATGATATACGTTAAAATAATAATAATACCCCCGATTTTAAATAAACGCAGACAGTCAATCTGAATATAGAAATTGGCAAAAGTTTAAAAGGTATAGGATAAAAAATATTTTAGGCATATTATATTTCTTTCTTAGGTTATCAGAGAAGGCATGGGCCAAGCATCGAAACTATCCAGTGAGGAAGTTCTAGATACCGTCATCACAAATTGTTTAATTGTGGATGCAATACAAGGAATCGTGAAAGCTGACGTTGGAATAAAGGTACTGATTTTTCTTTTCTTTTTCTTTTTTTTTTTTTTTTTTTAATCAAATAATACTTTAAAATGAAATATTTAAAGCAAGGAAGAAAAGGGAAAAAAAAAAAAAAAAAAAAAAAAAAAAAAAATTGGATGCTAATTTTTGTTTTCTAAGTAATAGATGTAAAATTCTGTATAAAACAAAATTTAATCTGTACGGCAGGATTTATTTTAGTCTATTCCTTTATAAAAAAGCATGCGGTAATTGAATTACGGTCCTTAACAACGGTTACTATATTAACACGTTCAATAAAATTGTCCGTTATCAACATCGCCTTCGGTAAAGGTTAGTTGAAGAATTTGTCAGTTAAAATAAAGTGGCAAAATACCAGTTTGGATGTTGTCAAACATCTTATGTATCAAACAAGGTGGGCTTATTTATATATTCTTCTAAAATATTAACATAATATCTAGTTCAGAACTCCTCTTGAAAAGTCCTCAGGTGAAAGATTATCAGTTTACCTTGTTTTCTGATCTGTTTATTATTAAAAAAAAAAAAAAAAAAAGGGCTAAAACAGTTTTTCCTACATTAATGACATCTGTATAAACTAAATTAAATTATTCTGCTCCATTTTATCTCAAAACCTTATACTTTTTTTTTTTTTTTTTTTTTAAATCAACTTATTTATTTATTTTTTGATAATTTTAAAGTTAAAATATGGCTTTTATTTTAATGTCTTTTGAACCAATTATCCGATTGAAAAAAAATAATGCGACATATTGTCCTGATAAATAAGTGTACCAATTTCCGTTGTGATCGGTTGAGCGGCATAGCTTTGTGTAGCGAATTGAAACCTGACGTGTGTGTGTGAGAGAGAGAGGAGGGGTCAAGGAGATGGAGAAAGATTCAAAGTAGGCTACTACAAATTTCGACAACCCTAGAATTTCTGATTAAAGCAATAGTTCTGTCGTATTAAAAAAAAAAAAAAAAAAAAAAACTTTGTGCGTAGAAAAGGATAAACCTTAAAACTTGTTTTGTGGTTGTTAACAGAATATATTACTATCATGTATTTTATAATAATTTCTTTCTGTTTTCAACAAGGTTGATAAATGTATGACTTCGATCTGTATGACCGTTTTCTCATTTCGGAAAACATTCTAGAATGCCCTGAAACTGACATGTTATTCAAATTTTACTGTACCATGTTTCGTATCACAAATGTTATTAATATAAATACTGGTTTGTGTACAGAAACATCATAAAATTCGAATGCATTACGGCCCATGGCAGGCATTTATTTAAAGAATATGTTAATATCTTTATGCTGACAAAAAAATAAAAAATAAATAAATAAATAAATAAATAAAAATAAAAAAAAATAAAGAAACAGACATACATTATTAAATGCATATATTTCTGACTTTTTATAGAATATAGTATGCTTAGCATTAATGATTTGTTTAACTTCTTTACTTATCTTTCTCAAATATTAGTTAAATTATTTTTTTGAAAAAAAAAAAAAAAAGAAAAAAAAGAAAAGAAACTTTTTTAATCACTGCACGAAATTTAGCGGTTTTGGATAAGTTTTATATATAATCATATGTCACACCATTTGTTATAAATTGGCAGTTTACTAATTAGAAGTAACTGGGAGAGCATAAAATTATTCCCAATAACTCTTGGTGTATGTTGGTGGGAGCTGAATAAAGTAATATGATTTCCTTGGTTGTTTTATCATTTTATAAATAAGTATATCTTTCTCTAAAGAAACCAAAATAAATTACTTTTATATCGTTATTTATCTTGTTAGTTTGAATAATTCGTTGTACGGTTAAAAATTTATTTTTAAATAAACAAATTAGAAAAAGGTCCTTCAAAATATTTGTTATTTTATTTTATTTATTTATTCTTTTTTAGGGTAATCAAATAGCTGGCATTGGGAAATCTGGCAATCCAGATATTATGGACAAAGTAACGCCTGGCATGATAATTGGAGTGACCACTGATGTGATAGCTGGTGAAGGCATGATATTGACTGCTGGTGGCATAGACTCCCATGTTCATTTTATTTGTCCGCAACTAGTGCAAAATGCCATATCATCTGGTCTTACAACGCTTATTGGTGGAGGTACCGGTCCGTCAACAGGGACACGAGCAACAACTTGCAGTCCTGCTCCTTCTCATATAAGGTAAACAACTTAATAATAAAATCTGGAGTAACTTCAATCGACTTTTGAACAGTTAGTGGTTACCAGACGTAAAATCCAATTTGAATATGTGGATTATTCAGTAGATAAATAAAGGTAAAATGCATAGTAGTGTATTCAAGTAATACTACCAAGTTTTGTATAATGTACCATAATACGTAACCGAAATGTTTTGCGTATCTTCGTAAGCGAAATATAAATGGTAAACACGTTTTGTATAGTACGGCTGTAACGATTTTCTAGAAAATTGCTACTTAAACCGCTTTTCAGATATAATTTTCTTATGTATTACGTGGTTATTACAGGGAAATTAATAGTCATATTACCTATCCTATTTAGGTAGGTCAGTTTTGTATCACTTAATAGGTGTTTCAAAAAAAGGCTCTACCGACTGTTTTTTTTTTTAAACTCGCTATGTAAACTCTGTTTTATGTCTTTACACAGGTATTAATTTTCTCTTAGAGGAAAATTGTTAGATGTCTAATTTGTTTAGGTCAATTTTATATCTTCTGACCATATTATCTCCAAAAAGTGCAATATAATACGTGCAATAATGGGCTATGAAAGTTGCGTGCTTGTTACGTACCAGATTTCTCCTTATGATCCCACTTTAAGAAAGCTATGTTAAGTATTTTTTTTATTTATTTATAAAAAAAATAATATAAGTTAAACGCACATAAAATTATTTTATTTCTTAGACCATGATGTATAAATATTTTTATTTGCATACTTGTAAAAAAAATTAGTTCTGCGCTCATAAAAATCTATACAGATCTTTCGACGATGATCTACAACATGCCTGCACAACTGGACGTTAATACGCTGCTGGCCATCCAAAATGCAACACCAAGAAGGAATGCAAATATCAAAATGATATTTATTGGACATGCATATTATAGTAGGAAGAACAATTAATTATATTTGCGGGAAATTTGGAGTAATATCTCCTGAAAAACAGTACATAAATTAGCGACCTCTAAGTGCTAATAGTCTAAGTGCTAATCAGCACTTATCTGAATAGACATGTAATCGAACAGCGATCGGATGACATGTACGGGTACAGCAATCCATGAAGCTTCAACATGATCCATGAGCATCATTCACAGTTCATCGATCACAGTTACTGGTGAGTGATAGCGTGCCATTCGTTTTTCACCCATTAAACAGTCATTTTCATTGGTGCGAGATCAGGAGAACGCGCCGGCCAGAGCAACAGTCGAACACATTCTGTATCAAGGAAGGTCAGAATACGGACAAATTGTAGTCGGGCATTATTCTGCTTAAATGTTGCACTACGGAGGCTTCGAATATAGAGCAGAGCGACAGGCCTTATCTCGTCAGAAATGTAATGGCCGCCATTCAGAGTGCCGGGAAGGAGAACAAGAGATGATCGGGATGTGTATCCAATGGTACCACATACCATCACTCCAAGTGGTGACCCAGTATGCGGATATCAAATCTTCGGTTTCCCTAGAGGTCGGTGCTTTATGTACTGTTTTTTCAAGATATATTTCTCCAAATTTCCTGTAAACTTAATCAATTGTTCTTCCTTCTATAATATATGTGCCCAATAAATATCATTCTGATATTTGCATTCCCTCTTGGTATTGCAATTTTAATGGCAGCAGTGTAGAATATATAGATGCTAGTACACTTTTAATAAGTTGATTCCATAGGCCTTAATGAATAAGTATTCTTTGTATCCCTGTGAAAGAACTATGAGTTTTATACTCAGAAAAATCTATGCAATTTGTATGAATGTGAACTATATGCTATCTCTTTCAAATTTGAGTTTATTTGTAATGTATCATTCAGACGCTATCGTTTTACCTCAAACACTTATAAATTACACTAGGAAAACCGCAAAAATTAGTTAAAGATACATCCCCCCCACCCCCACGCCCAATACTTATGTATATTTAGGTTTACAATATTTTATTTGACTAATGTATGTTTGATAAGTAAAAGCTATGTTTAAGTTACTTTAACTTTTTAAAAGTGAAAATTAGAATGCACTATCGAATACATCAGCTAATAACCTTATCCATGAAATTTTCTTAATGTGGTTTATGATAAATAAAAGACCAAAAATGTTTATATATATGTTTGCTTTGACATTAATTTTCGAGACTCTTGGAAAATAATTCAAATGTATTTTCGATA
Source organism: Salticus scenicus (assembly GCA_963930645.1). Classification (NCBI taxonomy): domain Eukaryota; kingdom Metazoa; phylum Arthropoda; class Arachnida; order Araneae; family Salticidae; genus Salticus; species Salticus scenicus. Next base: position 238,496,487 of record OZ005659.1, read on the forward strand.
TGAATTACAACTTTTAAACAAGAACAAGAAATCATACGGTTCACACAGTTTATTAACACTTTCCAACTGTACGTACCCATTGCATCGTTTAACCTACACAGTACTTTGGCAACATGGCCATACAACAGGACGGAATGAAAGAAAGTCAGACAAATAAATTAATTGAATCAACAATCACTCGAATACATCGTCGGGAAGTGTTCGAGTGATGTGTTAAGTATATTTAAGTGTTAGTGAAGTGTTAAGTATATATAACAAAAACGGAAATGCAATTTTGGCAATTTCCATTATTAGCCCTTATGTATCTGAATAGTTTAATGTAACCCGGTAAATCTTCACGCTAAACAAAAAGTACCGCAAAAGGTAAAGTACTGATATTTTTATTAACACCTTCTATTCATATTTAACATCTTGTTGTGTAAATGAAAAGGAATTTATTGAGTTTTCCTGAACAGGGTATAATTTATTAAAGCATTCACATGAATAAAATCGAATAGAAAACAATATATTCAACTAATTTTAGGTAGCATTGTATATTCTATATAAACTGAATACTCATCAATTTATCACAGTATTATAGTATATCAATTTAACACAATTAAAAAAAAGGGGAGGATTACTAATTGCAGCAGAATTTGAAACGCATCATCTCGAGGAAATTTCAGCCATTGCCCCCAAATATGTCGAAAATCGTTTGTATGGTGCCTTAAAAAAAAAAAAAAATGATGATGACTTTACATACCATACAACAGACAGGCGGAGTTAAAGAAAGTCAGACAAATAGTTCAATTGAATCGATAATCACTCGAAAACATCATCGGGAAGTGTTAAATATATTTAACATAAACGGTAATGCATTTTCAGTAAATTCCATTATCAGCCCTTATGTATCTGAATAGTTTAATATGACCCGGTAAATCTTGACGCTAAATAAAAGTATCGCAAACAGTCAAGTACTGATATTTTTATTAAAACTTTTTATTCATGTTTAACATCTTGTTGTGTAAATAAAAAGGAATTTATTGAGTTTTCCTGAACAGGGTATAATTTATTAAAGCATTCCCACGAACAACATTCAGTAGAAAACACTCTATTCAACTAATTTTAGTTAGCATTGTATATTCTCTATAAACTATATGCATATCAATTTAACGCAGTATAAAAAAAAAAAAAAAAAAAAAAAAAATATTACTAATTGTAACAGCATTTGAAACGCATCATCTTGAGGAAATTTCAGCCGTTGTCCCAAATATGTCGAAAATCGTTTGTATGGTATCGATTAAAAAAAAAAAAAAAAGATGAAAACTTCTCATATCGTATTCTGTGGGAAAAATTATTTGTAAATATGAAAAATATGTACTAATTTCTTTTATGTTTAGAGCAGTCTAATAATTTAAAAATGTATCAATAAAAAATTACGCACATAGACATTATGTCTCTGTACACGAACTATTTGTCTGATTTTAGCAAAATGTTTCAGCTAATATCACCATTTGATACAGATTCGGAATACTGAATTTGAACTTCCACTAACATCTGATGTATATACAGACACACAGGCCAATCATGTAAAACCTTATTTTTGAATTCACAGGACCAAAAAACTTATAATTACAGCAAAAAGTGAGTTAAAAAAACCTGATCCTAAAACAATACACTACATATGCTAACTGACAGTAAAAAAAATATTCTATTTCTAACTAGGTAACTAGAGAAGTCATAAAATAAGTGTTGAACTATTTTATGTCTCTTCTAATCTCACTTTGCCGATTGCTTTTGCCCAAGCAAGCTTTCTTATACAAAGGTCACTCTGAAATTTTTGAGAAAAGTCTAAACGGTACATGTTAAATTTGTCTAATCTTAAAAGTTTTCAAAATAGTCTCCTTTAACAATGAACTTTTCGTAGGCGAATTTTTAAAACAATAAATTCTCAAGCCATCCCTTTCTTGGAATCTATGAAAAAATATGCCTGTAAAGCCACATCAATCTCATCCTTGGAATGAAAAGGACGATCTCATAAATTTTTATTTAGATTTAAAAAAAAAAGTCACATATAGTACGATCAGGGGACTAGAATTGTATGAATTTTTGTTCGAGAAGTTTGATTGTAAAGAGAAAATGCATTATCATAGTGAGACATGACACCTCTTACATAAACTTCTTGACGAATTTCTGGAAGACATTTAGTGGTGCACCTGTTAACTGTAACTGTCTCCTCTCCTTCAAACTTGATAGTTTTGATCAGTCCTGCACCTCTGAGGAAAATATCAGACAATACTTTTTTCCTTTATCTTTGTCTTTTTAATAATGTTGGTTTGGGATCACCTTCAAAGATTCATACATTACTTTTTTTGCGTGTCGGGACGTCAAAAAGCGGTTTGTTTTATCAACAATTATCATTTTAGAAATAAGGTTTTTATCATCATTAAGTAATTAAAAGATTTCTTTGCAGATTCTGACACAGTTAGCTTTCTAATGCTCTGTTAAATTATGGAGGGGAGGCTAAAGACAAACTAACTTTTTCATATGTAGTTCATGAATAATTTTACGTATAGCTTCGGATCCAATGCTAAGTTCCTTCTATTTCATTTGGCAAATGCAGCGATTAACTATAATGAATTAACACATTTCGTATGCCCGACTCATTTTCTAGAACTATAGCTGACGAAATTCTTCCTGTGTATTCTGCATGCAGAAGAGAACTTTGACTTTTGCAAAATTCTATAAATTATTTGATTACTTTGGCACGAGTTGGAAATTAATTTCATTGCAAGCATTGATGACGTTATTCTTGCTTTAGCCCCACTTTAAAATCATAGAAAATCATAGTTCTCGCGTCAACTTCGTTTTTCATTCTACGACAGCTGTTTTGTAATTGTTGCCATAAAATAATTCAAATTTACATATTTAACCAATAGTTTTATTTCAGAACCTGTCGTCTGTCTCTGTATGATAATTTCAGTGCTACCCTCATATTTGCGAACGCATAGAAACATGAAAATAGATGAGTGGTTAGAACTAATAAATATCCTATAAATAGGAGACGCATAGATGCCTATATTTTACAAATAAGATTTATTACTACTATTTTTTTAATGTAGAAACTTTTGATTTTATTTTTTCGATTTAAAACCTCGAGGTTCACTATCAAATTCAGGTGTGAAGTTTTCTCGGAAATCGGGAAGTAGGCAACTATGGTGATGCTTTGAAGTAAAATATTATTACCATGTTTTTATTAACTTCGATTCTTGTTTGTTTGTTTGGTACAAATCTCGCAATCGATTTTTAACTAACTTCCCTACTAGCTAGACATTTGAAACTTTCAGAATAGCTCAGTACCCGATGACAACCCAATACTTCGAAACCCGATTTTCGAATTTTCGATTAGTTTTCTTTTAATTAATTAAAATATGAAAATAATAACCTCCTAATAGCTTTAAAAGTAGCCATTAAAATATTAGCTATAATTTAATTGTTGCCAAAAAAAAAATTACCAGTTCATTTTCTTTCGACATCAAAATAAATAAATTTAATTAAACTTGAACGTTAAAAAATTGTAAAAAGTTAAATTATACATCTCACATTGACGTCAATATCACTTTAAAAATTTTATGCGCATTGATAAAGTGCCAATGTAGTTCTATAACTATGATCCAACAGAAAATTTAAAAACATGGTATATAAAAGTTTTTTATCTTTTAATTATTTTTTTTATTTTTTCAGGTCTATGATTGAAAGTACAGATGAATTTCCGATGAACTTTGGATTTACAGGTAATTTTTTCTTTTCCATATATAGGCACTCGGCAAACAGTGGGGGATTATTAACAAAATCAAAATGAATCAATTTGAATAAGACATTTCATGTCTCACGTGAGAAAGGGAGGGTGCTAAGAACGTAGTATTATATTATAAAGACACTACTGGGCGAAACTATTTTCGAACCTTAATTTTCATTAAATTTAACATATTTAAATGTAATTTTAACTAAACAAAAAATAGAAATAAATAAACGGGAAATTCAAAAGCAACACCATAAGAAATTTTAAAATTACTTTTGTTCGAAGAATTTACACGAAAATATTTAGTTTTAAAATATTTAGTTTTAACAGTTTTCTGTGTTTAAACCTGAAGAAGATTTTTACAAAAAAAAAAAAAAAAAAAAGTGTTAAAAACCGTATAAGTTGACACCTATATAAATGATCAAAAAGTCGAGTGGAGTCACTCCAGATATCTAAAAGCAGCGTATAAGGTACGATGTGTCTAATACTTTTTGGATTTATATGACCCCACATTAAAATATTTTAAGATATATATAACATTTTATTGGGGTTAAAAGTTTTTAACATTATATATATATATATATATATATATATATAGATCAAGAATAAAAGGGGATAGGAGTATGATGCATTGAATGATATATGTATTTTCACGAATAGCTTTTCTCTAGAAATTCCCATAAAAGTAGGAAAATTTATAATTCATACATGACAAAAGAAATCCATAAAGTGTAACAGCTGTTACGTAGAGATTTAAAAATTATAGTGATCTAAGCCCTATCGGATTTAACTTTTGAAAACGGAAATGAAATTTATGATAGTTATCTGAAACATCTGTCGTCCTGCGATAAAAATAAAGTTATGCCCCGAGTTTTCTTTCATCTTTTTTAAAATCTGGCGAGAATGACTATTGCCAAAATCATCTGGGAGTAATGAAATTCATTACTTTTTTTTATTATTATTTTTATTTTAGTAAAGTGAGAAATTACAAGAATGTTTTAAAGAATATGAAAGCACTGTATTGCTATATAAATAATTGTTAATTTTATTTGGTATTTTATAAAATTAACACTTCTAATTATTATTTGTTTTAATGGCATTAAAAAAAAAAATACGAAAATGTTATTTGTATTTGTAGTTACGCATATATATTTTAAACTTTGAAATCAGATTCTTTTTATTTATTTTATTTATTTTTTAATATATATAGTATTATGTATATATATATAATTGGTATTTTTTTACTTGATCATTTACTAAATTAGTAGTTTTTTTTTTTTTTTTTTTTTTTTTTTTTTCATTTTCATTACCAAATCAGAGTATTCAGTCAAAAGTTTTGATATTGGTTTTTCACCTAATTCACATATTTTAAGATCTCCTGAGTGAAAAAAAAAAAAAAAAAAAAAAGGGATCGCAATTGGGCAGTGTGTATGATTTCATATATGTGTGTGCAGGAAATTCTGATCATCTTATCTCCAAAATGAATCAACACGTTAACGTTAAATACCGTATTGGCAGGAGATCAGTAAGTCCGTATATCAAACCACCTCTAATGATTTTATTCAAAAGTACTACATATGCACCTTTTAGATTTCTTTCGTATTCATTAATTGGCTAGTTAAAAAAAAATTAATATGAGCCCTACGTACGTAAATCAATTTTAGATCTTTCAAGTGCGTTCTTTTAAAAACGGCTCTACGGATTTTCTTCAAACTCGCCATATGAACTTATTTTCAGATGTCTTTTCGTAAGTTATTATTTATTTCTGTTGAACGGATGAGTTTGCCAAGTTTTGGTGAAAATCAGAAAGGGGATTGAAAGTCAGTATCTCAATTTTTTTTTCAAAATGTTTTGCTTCAGATGTTTTCTTTATATATAAATTATGATAAGTGAAGATATAAAAGTGGAATTTAAAAACAATAATAACTTTAACAATGATAATAAACAAGAAAATAAGTTAAATTTAACACTATTCAAGCTAAAAATTTTAAGCTGTTTTTCTATCTTTTTCTAGTAGGTTCAGGTGGGGGGCTAGCATTTTCATTTCAAAAATTCATATAATAAAACAATTTTTAAATTTTTATATAAAATTTCATTATAGTTTCACTCATAAGTAATAGTATTTGATTTAAAATAAAATGCTATTCAAATAAATCATATTTCTGTCTTTATAACGTTTTTTCTTTACTATTCCGTTTGAAATATATTCTGGAGTATGCTAGCTTGATATATCTTCAGAAACCTACTAGTACTACATAGTTCTTTTAATAGCTGTGTTCCCACCTGCTGACGAAGAAAACACAGCATAAATTGAAATTTTAGCTTGAATAGTGTTAAATTTAACTTATTTTCTTGTTTATTAACATTGTTAAAGTTATTCTTGTTGCTTTTACATTCCACTTTCATATCTTCACTTATCCTAATTTAAATACATAGTTTTATTTTTTTTATATAAATTTAGTTCTGCTTTAGGGTCTATTTTATGCAAATTAATAATTTTTATCATTTATTTTGAAGTTAATTATATAAATGATAGATATCTTAATAAAAATTTAACCTTAATATTTTAGCATTTAATAGATACATGTCAATATCGACACAACAAGAATAAAGCTGATTGTAACACATCTAAAACTTGTACAGAAATGTAGCGATACATGTTAAGATCCAATAAGAGAAAAAAATAATTTAAATTACTTACGCCCACTTGAGTAAAAAAGGACCATTAGACATAGTGATGGAGAAAATAAATAAAGGACCTCAGAAATAATAATTGGAATAAAAAATGGATTAATAATTGGAATAAAAAATGCTTAAAAATAGAAGTAAAATCTCATCAGGGAGCATGTACTTCATAAAGCTGTGAAAGCTGCAAATATACTTCTCGTTTACTAGTTCATATTTTTAGCATAAAATTTATTATTACAATTACAATATTTCTTTCAATTTTTTTTTATTTTTGTAATTTGCTAGACATTTTTTCACATTACTAAGAAAATATTACCTTTCATACAGGGAAAGGAAATACATCAGAAACTGATACGCTGTCTTCTGCCCTGACTGAACAAGTTGAAGCTGGAGCTATAGGGTAATACCCTTAATCCAGGTATCTCTTCATTTAAACATATAATTTAGTCTAAAAATAATAACACCGTTTTATGTATAAAAGAAGTTACATGGAATTTCTGTGATATATGTTTAAAAAGATTATTTAACGACCTTGATCAATATTGTTTTACGTTTTAATTTTTTTCCCTAATACCTGTCAACAAGTCATAGTTATTCAATCAGAAATTTCTGCAAAAACTCTGCGATTACTAAGAATTTCTTGGTCCATTAGTTTGTTTCCTGTTCTGAATAAACAGACGGAGTATACTTCTCTTACAACCATTCGAGTATCTTACAATAACTCTCTGAATAATTTTGCAGTTGCACACCAGTTTCTTCAGTTTTTGAATTCATTTATGATGCGGTTCCAATACAGCCTGAAAGGATTTGTTCTTAAAGTTGACAGATAAGAGTTGCCAAGTTCAAACTGAGGTCGCTCTCATCTGTCTACTCATCCAGATTTTCCGTGGCTTTCTCCAAAATTCACATGAGTATGGGCTAGGACTTCTTGGAAACTTTCCACACGGAAAGCGTACCACCCAAGACTAAGACCCTAGCTTAATCAATTGGCCTTAATCTGAACACAAACCATCCAAGATGAGTTTTGGCAAATCATCACATCAGTGTCGCTTTTACCTGATATTATAAAAGCTTTCGGTATTATTTTACATATTGGTTTTACATAACAAAAGAAACTTCTTAAATTTAAATTCCTCCCTACCTACGTTTGATTCATTCTTGCATTTACAGCAGAATATTCTTCTTTCTGTATGTCTATAAATGGTAAAATTCCTCAACACTAGACATGCTCAAAATTGAGTATTGGATAGAATTTTTTTTTCTCCAGATATTTAAGAAGGGAAAACAAAAATAGCCTCACACTTTACTGGTTTTATATGCGGACGATACAACAATCATGGCAACTGATACTAATATTGGCATTATACATTATCATTTACAGAACAATATCTAAAAAATTCAGAATTTATTCAACAAAAGGAGAATTAAATTTTACTCTGATCAAATTTAAAGATGCATTTCTCTCCAGAAAGAGACACCCAACTTCTCTCTCTGCTTAACTTTATTGATCGTTAATTGCTTTTGGAAGAAAAATCAAATATTTGAGCCTCTAATACGACATTGGTACAAGAACATCGATTAAACCGTCCAAAAATTCTACAAAGCAAAAAATGACCTGGCCTGTTTCCGGTATGATAGTGGGATGTGCATGGTCAATGAACTTTTAAAAATAATACTGCAATTTATCTTTGATCCTTTGAAAGGCAGTTTTGACAAATTTCAAACGCTTTACACAAATTTTTCTCTAAATATAAGAGTGTTTTATTGCAATACAAACTCCGAAGTTAGTTCTATTTCAAAGTCGGAGGATGTACCTGTATTTGTCTCCAAAAAAAGACACCTGACCCTACTCCTTATTTATGATTATTGCTCGTTTGCGGTCTTCAAAAGAGAGATCAAGTATTTGAGCCTAAACTACTGCAGTAGACTTATTTGAAGCAATTAAACCCGTTATCGTTTAAACCACCATGAAAGGGATGTGCGTAGTCAATAAATTCCTACTATATATAAAATAGTCCTTTGATTTATATCGCTCTACAGTGTCCAGACCAGGGGATAAGTGGCAAAAACTAGTCTTCAAAAATTTGGATTTGGCCAAAAAAGAAAAGAAACAAACAAACAACAACAACAAAAAAGCTTTACGACTTTGAAAAGAAGTGTTGGCAAACTCCAAATACCCTTTACAATTATTTCTCTAAAATTGTTTGTATTGTTTTACTTCAAACACGTAATTTAGTTCCATTTTCAAATCACCGATGGCAACATCAGAATCACTAAACATTTTTATTGAAAATAATGCATAATATTTTACTATTTCTCATTGTTTTAATTAAAATTTTAGAGAAAAGAATTATATAAGGATTTTTTCAGATTGCTAAAACTTCCCCTAAAAGGGTTAATCAACATACAAATTGTCCATCAACCTTCGAGATAATCCAATTTACCAAGATCTTCACACTAACTCTATTAAATCAAGCATCAAAATGCAAATCATAAGTTATCAAATGTTTTTAACCTCTACTTTCATTCCAAAAGAAGAAATTTTCTATAATGCTAGTGCCAGTTTCAGACGTGCCACCCTCTAACATGCTATAAAGTTTTAACTCAGCTTAAATCTGTTCTGGACTGTTTTGCTTTGGGTAGGACTTGAAAGACCTTTCTTTGCTTGTATATATTGCAAATAAACCTTTTCTTTATCCTTATAATATCCTTAAGGATTTTACTCGTTAATCTCATAATCTCAAGTTATGCAAATAATTGTATGTATTACCTTTTTGACATCATCAAACTAACGATTGATAGTATGATAAGTAAGCTAATGTAACATAAGATTCATTAGTAATTTAATAAAGATGTTGTCTATTACTGGACTTGTTACTGAAAACTTTTACTTTTGCAGAGTTAAAAAAAATACAATAACTGAAATATTTTTAAATGTTTTATGGAATTTGCACTATTTTTTCCCCATATATCTAAACTATGCAGATTATCCAATTTTCATAGGATAAAAAAAGGCAATGGGGGTAACTATTAACCTATCTAGTTCCTATATCATGGTGCGCACGGTATTTACATTTCTATACCACTATATTCACTATATACAGAAGTAGTTATTATATAAAACCCTATAAATTTAAGAATTTTTCTGTTAAAGAAAATTTGTGAAAGAATCTTAAAAAAAAAAAAAACAAAAAAAAAAAAAAAAAACGTACGAGCGCTACTATAGTAGCGGCAACAAATTGCACATAACACACTATTGATTACAATATCTTACATTGCTTCTTTTAAATACAGTAAAGGTAAGTAATAAATGAATAAAGTAAGTAGCAGGACTGCCAACCATCTCATTAATAAGCGTAGACTTGTTAACGCCCCTTGAAAATACGCCCCTTTTCCCACACCACTTTATATTTAGAGCAATTCTCTCCATATAGAGTTACGATTAAATAGGACTGAAATTACTCTAAAAAATTACTGGTGTACAAAAAAAGGCGGTGACTAAAAGTACTACGCTTCATAATGAGATGGTTGGCAAGTATGAAGTAGTAACTGAAACATGCAGATTGATACTATTTTAGGATAGGTCCTGTCCAGTTGCCTAGAGGTTCTATTCTGTAAACTGGTAGACAACAATTGCTGACTTCGAGCCCCGGTCGATATCATCAGCCGAGCCGTCCGGACTTTTCCGAGGTTTTCGATGATTGTATGAATATGAACTAAAACCCCCTCTGAAAGATCCTTACGGCTGGCATTCCACATTGGCTAAATTCGTAGCGCATAATTGGCCTTAATCGATTTATTACCATTACAGGATAGTAACATACACATCCTTAATTTGATTTTAAAAAAATACTATCTACTTACTTAGTAACATGTGTCAAAAACAGATTTTTTATTAATCATCATTCTACACCTACCTTTATACATACGTTCTCCTCAAGACTTCCTCATGATGTCCTAAGAAAGTGTGTTAGATGAGTATATTTCGATGCATTTTTCTGCGAATAATATCGCTATTTCTGGTTGTGAAATTACTTATTAATGATACAATGCTTATTTTCTTTAAACATGTTTACTAATCTGTATTAGTGTATGGATAATAGTTTACAAAAATAATTTTAAGGAAGTGATTATTCTCTTAATGCCTGTCAGGTAACTGCACTATTGGAACGCAAAAAGTGAATATAATTTGAGAGGAGCTGCTACTATTACTTACATTCTGTGATATTTTGTATCGTTATATTTTATCGTGTATTTGTTAAAATTTCTCCAAACTGCATATGCAAAATCTTTGTTGCGAGAAGTTAAAATTAAATTTTTGTGCTTGTTAACCAGTAGGTATCGCTTTTATGAAAAATGATATATAAGAAAGTTTTGTGATGGCCACAAAATACTAGTTTTTCCTTTGAAGTAAGCTATCTCTAAGCCCATATACTTATCTCTCAGCTATTAAATTTAATGGTTTTCTCAGAAGATTCATATCATGCTCCTTTTTATTAGGTCGGTCTCATTATTTTCAAGGCGAATGCTTCATAAAATTTCAAGGATTAAATTAGACAAAAATTATTATTTAGAAGAAGTAATATATATAATGCAAGCTAACTTTATAATTGAATTTACTGCAAAAGTTTTTAAATATAGCTACTACGTTTGTGTAAGTATAATAGAAGGTTGAGTGTATTTTCTAACTATTTAGCAAGAGCTAAAAATTAGCTACTTTAATTACAGGCTGTTTTTAAATACACTCATCTCCATAAATTAAGGATAATTCAGATTCACACTGAAATCGAACTTTAATGCAAAAATTTCACCTGTAGAAATTCCACACACGTCTTTAAGAATAATATGCAAATTATAAGAAGCCATCAGATGACGCCGATATGATGTTACAATGACGAAAGTGTAAGAAGGGGGTAGATAAGGAATGGGAGCAAAGAAGGAAACTTGTTCACAAGCGTTCTGTGTGCCGTTCAGTGCCACAACCGAATATTTATGACACAGAGGACGCATGCAGATAATTTTTTACGTGGTAGAATTATCGCCCGACTAGAATGTGGGTGTACTCAGATAGAAGTATCGGGAAAACTAGATAGATAGTAGGACAGAAGTATCGGGAAAGAATCACATAAAGTGTCATCTCTAAGCTTTGGCAATGATTCCAAAATGATGAAAATGCCAGTCGACGTTACAGTACTGGTCGGCGACGAGTTACAATTCCGAATGACCACCGGTATTTGGTAGTAACTGCCAAAATAAGCAGATAAAGCACAGCATCAGACCTGTCTCGTCAGCTGTCTGCAACCACGAAAGCTACAGTTTCAAGACAAACCGTGGATAGACGTTTGGGAGATATTGGTCTATATGCTCGTAGGCCTGTTAGATGTGTTCCACTCACGGCAATGCACTGTGCCAGCGGTTAACTTGGAGTAGAGAACATGCAATGTGGACAGCGGCACACTGAGCTTGTGTGATGTTTTCTGACGAGACCAGGTTTAGCTTGCAGTGTGATTCACGCCAGACTTTCATATGTAGAACGTCAGGTACCCGTTACAACCAAAACAAAGTCACTGAACGACACCGTTGGGGCAAGAGTGCTCGTTTTTTTTTTTTTTTGGGGGGGGGGATCATATTGGACACCAGAACAGATCTGCATGTTCAAATCGGAAGAACGATAGGCCAAACTTTTCGGGACATCAGTCGGGAACAACATGTACGTTTGTTTAGGGGTGCCATGATCCCAGAATTTGTGTTTATGGATGACAATGCGCGTCCACACCGTGCAAACGTTGTACACGGATGCCTACAATCTGAAGCTATCACTCGCATGGAATGGCCAGTATTCTCACCTGACTAGAATCCGATAGAGCATGTGTAGGACATGCTTTTCCGACAAGTTGTAGTCCGTCAACCACCTCCTACATGTGTACCGTAACTTCGGAGAGCATTGCTTACTGAGTAGAGTAACCTTCCCCAAGATAAGATCAATAATTTAATACTCAGCATTCCTAGGCGTTGTCAGGACTGTATTTCATCATCTGAGAGACATACAATGTATTAACCATCATACCAACCATGTAATGTTAAGTTTTTGTAAGGGAGATATTTTTTGTAATTGCTTCATGTAGCAAAAATCGTAGTTTTTATAAATGTTATCCTACATAAACCACCTTTTTTTGTTCGTGATCTTTTGTTTAATAAATGGATTTTATTAATAAGTCTTGTTTGTTTTGTTTCTGAACCTTTATTTGCCTCAGCTAGCATTATCCTTAATTTATGGACATGAGTGTAATTAAAATCGCCATAAAACTTTTAATCAACAGTAGCAGTTTAAATTAAAAACCTATATAAATATTTTAACAGCATTTTTTGTAATTTTGAAAAATGAAGTTTCAGGGAGATAAGAACAAGCATTTTATTTGGGATTAATTTATTGTTTTTCATTCCGTGAAAGGTTGAAGCTGCATGAAGACTGGGGATCAACACCTGCAGCTATTGACTGTTGCCTTAATGTAGCCGAAGCTTATGATATTCAAGTGAGTGAACATTACGAAATCTGAGTACCATCGGAAGTTTTTTCTAGTCTTTTAGCTCTTTATACTTTTGTCTATATTTTTATATTGTTCTCCGTACATTTTAGTTTTTGCACCATATACTAGACAGATCTAAAGTAATATGGATTTTCTATTCCCTGCGTTGTGATTTAAAAAAAAAAAACAGTAAATTTATAATCACATTTTTTATCTTTGATATATCAAGAGATATGTGAAAACACGTTTTGCCCCTCTCCACCCTTCGAAGTGAATGCCTGAAATTTCTTAAATTGTTTTTTAGGTGTATATATATATACATATATATATATATATATATATATATATATATATATATATATATATATATATATAATAGTAAGAATCTTATGGATATCTGTTTTTTCTTTATTTGAGATATGAAGATGTGAAAACATGTTTCCCATGTCTCACTTGGGGGGGGGGGGGACCAAATTCTTGAAACTTGATATTTAGGTATTTCAATTTGCTGCATTTAAAAATAAAAATCTTTACAGACATCTGTGTTACATTTCAGAGAGGCATTTAAATTTGCTACATTTAAAAATAAAAATCTTTACAGACATCTGTGTTACATTTCAGAGAGGCATTAAATTTTCTACATTTAAAAATAAAAATCTTACTGACATCTGTGTTAAATTTACAGAGAGGATTCGAAAAAAAAAAAAATGTTCTGCCCTATACTCTTTTTGGGTGGGGAGAGGACAGATTTCTAAAATTCCTGAAATTCGTTTTAAAGTATTTGTCATACTTAAAAGCAAAAACCTTACAGATATCTGTTTTTTTTTTCTTTGAGATATGTAAGATTATGTAAGATTATATGACCCTGTTTCCCCTTTTCTCTTTGAAGAGCAAATTCCTAAAACTCATTATATTGGCTTTTACGTATTTGTTATATTTTAAAATAAAAATAATACGGATTTTTTTTCTTTGAAATATCAAGGAGTATGGGAAAACACGTTTTGACCTTTTCCCTCTTCATTGGCGACGAATTTTATGCAACAGCTTCTTAGTGGGTGTTTATCTCACCTAACCTACCTGTCTATCTACCTAAGTGCAGAGGTTTAGTCTCGGCGTGAATGAAACAACCCTACATTCACTCACTCAAGACAAAACAATTTTATGGGTGGGCAAAAAATTTCTTATTTTTAACATTTTTTCCTCCTAATATATTGCAGGTATAAACTCAACTGTTTGCACACATGTAATTTAATATGTAACATTTTCTTTCAAAAAATTAAAACTCAATGGGTGCTCCTGTATTTTCTAGACACCGTCTTAAACGTACAAGTACGTTTTCTACGACCTTCCTGGAGAACTGCAATACGCTAAAAATACCGCTGTTACCGCTGATACCGTGGTTTACTGCGATAAACTTCAGTGTATCTTAGTAAACCGCAAACACTTGGCGAACTTAAGAAGAAGATCCGTCAGGTCATAAGGGGCGCTTCTGCTGAGTTTTTGAGGAAAGTCGTAGTAAACGCACCGGTTCGTTTAAGATATTGTGTAGAAAGTATTGAAGCAAGTGTTTTTACTTTTTGTAAAGATAATGGTATATAATAAACTACATGTGTGCAGAAAAATAGGAATTTATACCTACTATATTTTAGGTAGGAAATTAAAAAAATAAAACAAAATGGGGAGTTACACTTTTAAAAGTGATTTCTTAAAAATGAGCTAAATTGTCTCAAAATAGCTCCGAAGCAATATATACTTAAATTTGAAAACCTGTGTGCTCCTTTTTGAGTATATTGACATGTCAAACATGGTGATATTTGAATTCTTATTGGTCAAACCCATTTTTGAGATTGTTAATATACTAAAAAATGAGTAGATGGGTTTTCAAATTTAAGTATATATTGTTTCGGAGCTATTTTGAGATAATTTAGCTCATTTTTTACAGTGTACATTTCAGAGGAATACTATTTATAAAAAAAAAAAAAAAAAAAAAAAAAAAAAAATTGTGCAATGTTTAGTTAAATATTAAGGTTCATACATGATTCATAACGTGTATATATCATTATAATTAATTCTATATCACAAAAGATAATTCTTTTTATTTGAAATATATTTAATATTCTCCAGGTGCTTATTCACACAGATACTCTGAACGAGTCGAGTTGCGTTGAGGATACTATTGCTGCATTCAAAGGAAGGACTATACATACATACCATACGGAAGGGGCAGGAGGTGGACATGCGCCTGATATTATCAAAGTGTGTAGTGAACCAAACTGCATTCCTTCCTCCACCAATCCAACAAGACCATTTACAAGAAATACCATTGATGAACATTTAGATATGTTGATGGTTTGCCACCATCTAGATAAGTAAGATATTTCATATTTCACTACTTTATGTTTTACACTGTTCACATTCTTTAAACAATTTTATAATTATTATTACAAATATTTGTCTTTCAATTTAGTTATTAGGATGAATCGGGGTATGTGGGACACTTGATATTAAAATCAATATTACTATATGAATTAAATTTTTGAGAATTTTTCTGGATAAGCCCCACTAAAAAAAAAAAAAAAAAAAAAAAAAAAAAAAAAAAAATCTCAAGATTTTCTTTAAAAATATCTGCAGAATATCTTAAGTTATTTGGCTCATTCTTAAGAAAGTTTACAAAATTTCTTTATAATGCCTACAAAATTTCTGAAGATATTTTATAGAAAAAGATAAATTTTAAAAATATTTTTAAAAACTGTTCCTGCCGCTTATTAAAATCACATTCGTTCTGAGGCAAAATGATTTTATTAAGCAGCTGATTTTTGTATCCGGCGAATGTTCCTGCACTCAAGGAAAAGGTATTACTCTTCTGAATTTAGAAAGAAATTTCAAAAGGTAACGAATAATGGAATTAGCAAACACTATTAATTAATTTTTGGTAAATTAATTATTCCTCCGATATAAGTAAGTTAAACTCATTCCAAATTTCTATGAGCTTTCCTTTAAAGAATATCATCATTATTTTATTTTACCAAAAGTTCACGCTTTTCTTATAAATTTAAAATCTTTCCGTTTGAACCTCTTAATTTATAGCTATTTCAAAATAAGAACTAGAAATTGTCTTTTAATAATTAAAAATTAATATATATATATATATATATATATCATTTGCAAATGAAATCAAATTTGTAACTTATTACGGCGTTTTGAAGAACACGTTTCTTGAAATTGTTAGGGAGATAAGTTATAGGGCATGTTTAATTTGTAACTATGCTGCAAGTGTAAAATTTTCGACAATAAGCGATAACGGGTACTTTAATTTCTTTTTTAATAGATTAGAATACGATAAATATATCGAAGTGAACGATGGATAGCCTTTCATTCTGTCACTGTATCAAGCTTTAGTCAAATTCATTTCTTTTAACATGATTATAATATGTCTCGCACTAGAAATTTATGAGAACATAAATATGATGGGGAACTGAGCAGAGTCCACCTATGCCAACTAGTTTTATTAATAAATGTGTATATATATATATATATTACAATGTAAATGAATTTTTTTTAGTGTGCATAAATGATAATTTTGGCTTCTGAGGGAATTTTTCTTTGCTGATTTTATTAAGCGGCGGTTACTGTAATTGAAGAATATATTAAGAAAATACTATTTTCTCAAGAATATCTTCGGATTATTTTTTGTGGGAAGGGGATGGTTAAAATGAGAATATTAGGAGCATGAGAATATTATGGGAAGGTGATAACCTTAACTTCACTCAGTTCTAGACCAAGTTTCGTTATAATAAAAATAATAAAAACTCATATTGTTAGAAAAACAGCAAATTAGTGCAGTCACTAATTTTCTAAAAATCGTGGGCTAAAAATTTTTTAATTGAAGTTTAATGGAAGGCTGAAGAAGATAGTATGATTTCAACTTTGTTTCATGCCACAAGTATGTTGTTTTAACGTGCAGGTCAAGTTGTTCCATGTTTTTTGTTTCAAAATTGGCGTAAGTGAGCTATCACCGATGGGGCAAGTGGAAAATACGTGTTATATTTCTTATTATTTTTTTTTTTTTTTTAAGTGTTACAATTGTTGATCTTTGTCACTGTGTTACTATTGACTGATTTGAATTTGCAGTAAGCTAATATGAAAGGATGCGAGTAGATTTTACAGATAATCCAGTGTCTATGTCAGCAACACTGGGCCTTTTTATTGTGTAAGCCACATTAGTTCAAAGCTTTTTTTACTTAGGTTTGTTGCTGTTATTATGCCTGATTTTTTTAGTCTATTTGTTTAAAATGAAACATTAGTCACTTTGTTGTTTTATAAGGTGTGTCCAAATGAAAAGGAGACCTTAGCTGTAGCGGCGTTATATCAAATCCCAGTGAGTTAATGTGTTGGCCGATATATGGCATGGTGGTATTACTACATGCACATGCGCAGTTAACGGCTTCGCGTCAATACCCTCATTGCTGGAGAGTCATTTCCGCAGTTCGTAGCATGATGTATTCCTCCAGATCAGCACAAAAAGATCGGCTGTGGATGAGCTCATACGGCAGAATCGCCGGATCACCACACGTAAAATTGCTTTTGAACTGTCGATAAACAAAGGAACTGCGCATCACATAATCCACAAAAAGGTTGGTTATGGCAAAGTTTGCGCACAATGGGTGCCCAAGCATCTGTCAGAGAATCAGAAGACGGAGAGAATGGATGTTTGCCTGACCCATCTTTTGAGCCATCCATTCCCTTCCTACGCGCTGGGATCAGTGTATCAAAGGGTAATTATTTATATTTGTACTATACCACACGAACTGTAATTATAATATTATTAAAATTTCTTCACATATAACTTTAGTCTCCTTTTCATTTGGGCACATCTTTTGTGCTGATCTGGAGGAATCCATCATGCAACGAACTGCGGAAATGACTCTCCAGCAATGAGGATATTGACGCGAAGCCGTTAACTGCGCATGTGCATGTAGCAATACCATCATGCCATATATCGGCCAACACATTAACTCACTGGGATTTGATATAACGCCGCTACAGCTAAGGTCTCCTTTTCGTTTGGGCGCACCTTATATAATGGGCTTTTTCTGAGATTTGAGAGAAAAAAAATTTCAAATGTGTGTTTGTCCTACTTAGCCTAACAGGATATATAAATATAAAAAAGATATTAAAATATAAAAAAAAAATCGTGTTCTTATTTCGGTAAACAAGTAATGAAGGTGTAAATAACTTAAAATTACTACTATATTTCTTAAAAATTGGTTACTTTAAATTCTGCATAGGTTTCTCTTAGATCTTTATGAAATGAAGGATTTCAAGAGGACTTGAATTTTTAAGAACAAAAGGCTGTTTCCAAAATCCTAAACGCAACTGCATATAACTTCTCTTGTTATGAAGATAATGAAATATTTTTTTCTTTGCTGAAAATGCACTAGTATGGAGTGTTATCCCATTTTCCTCAACATTATTTTGCCAACTGCATTTAACATCTCTTGTTATGAAGATACTGAGATATTTTTTTCTTTGCTGAAAAGCCCCCAGTGTGGAGTGTTGTCTCCTTTTCCCCAACATTATATTGCCATAAAATTGTAGAAATCAGATTGCTTGACATGTCATCAGTTTATTCATAAGTCATTAATTTAAATATTGTTTAATTATTTAATGTTGACATTAATATTATATTTCTTTTTGTGAATTAAACTAAACATTAAAATCTAGTGCATTATAGTCAGAACAAAGCTTTCATCTGTATAATTCTATATACAGGGGTCGTACGTCGTACTCTCCGCCCCTTTCTCAGAACACTCTCAGGGTTGAGAAATTTTCAAATTTATTGTTACCATTATATTTATACAATAATCTCTACCCTTTATAGTCATGGCTATATGGCTCATTATTATATCAGAAGTATTTTTGATTGAAATTAGTGGTGAAAAAAAAAAAAACCCGTAAATTTCTTATCTCTATGAGAATGTCCTGAAAAAAAGGGCGAATTATACGACCCCTGTATATAACAGCGCTACTTATCGTTTAAAATAAGCAAATATTTAATCTTTGCTTCTCACAATAAACACTTCCAAAGACTGCCGATTTTTTTTTCTTTCTGAGAAAGCCAGTAGTCTGTCTTGTCATATCTAGGTTTTAAGATGTTTTTTTAATGATAAAGGCTAAATTTTGAATAAGACGAATGTATGAGGCACTTTCACTCATTGGCAATTTGTTTTATACGGGGTCGTATAAAAGTTAAAATTTGATAATTCGTGAAATTGTATTCCCTTCTACTTAACTATTTTTTGAAAAATCTCTACATTTTACATAAATTTCAATTTATAGTATGTATCAAATACCAATGTTTACGAAATCAAAGACAAGATTTATTGAGCACACCCTGCATAATAATATAAATAAAACATAATTTTTTTTTCCCCCACAGGAACCTTAAAGAAGATTTAGCCTTTGCCGAATCACGAATTAGAGCTGAAACAATTGCTGCAGAAGATATTTTGCACGACATGGGAGCAATCAGTATTATGTCTTCAGATTCCCAGGTATGTGTAATTTTGGGTATGTGTTCCAGGTATGTGTATCTGAATTTTGCATTATGAAAGTAGTCGAAAGTATTTTACAACATTTCCAATTTTTTATGAAAATTAAAAGGTGAAAAAACATTTCTATTATCTTCTATGTTAACGAAAGAAGAAAATTATGCTATCGCGAAAATGAAAACTGAATTTTAACCCTTTAACGTTCCTTAGTTTAACAGTAAAACCGAACGTTTAACATTTTTGTATGTATAAAATTGTTAATATTTTTTAAGTGTTTCAATCAATTTTTAAATATTTGGTTCTTCTGTGTCCGATAGGTTGCAGCGCTACACTGAGAAAAAATTCCGTAACTGACATCTAGAATCTAAATTGTGGCTGTAGAAAAAATAGTTCCATGTCATCCTTATAAATTCTAGTCCCCATTAAAAGCGAGTTCTAGCGGCCCCTATTAGAATTCTAGAGCGTTTGCCTATATTATCGAGGCCAAACTTATTTAAAAATCTCGGCAAATAAATGCGAATACAAGAGGCGGATTTCAGTAACTATAATCTTGGTTTATGACCCAATTCTAGAAAATCAAGTGATAATTTCTCGCAATATAAAAGATTCATATTATTTAAAATATTATTTCACCATCTAGAAATGTGTAGACTAGAAATTTTTGATCATTTCGTCTATACAGTTTATTGGCGTGCCTTATGCGCATAACTCGGAAATCTATATATCTAGTTTAGGGATTTAGAAAGTGACCACTTATTCATTCTAAATGAAAGCAGTATATTTTTTTCCTCAGTGAATTCCGAAATTTAACACACTATATTTCAGAGGAATCCAAATGCATAGGTCACTTCAAATTTCTTATTAGGCATGAGTGCATAGTTGCTACTTTGATGATGCATTCGTGCCTAGGTTTTTCGCCTGGTGAAAGTGTGCTCTATTATATTGACCCGAATCCAATGTTGCGAGAATTTTTTCAATTGATAGTGTTAACTTATACAGTTATCTATTTATTAAATTAGTTATTATTTATATTGAATCAGGTTAACTTATAAATATTTTCAAACCAAAAATTTATCAAAAATAAAAAATGCTATTTATTTTCTTTTTACATTTTTATGATAAGCTATGTGTCTGATAACGAGTTTTGAAATTCGTTTAACATTTCAAATAATCTGGTGTGTCACTCACACGACTTTCTCTTACCCTGAAATTTAATACTATAAATACAGGTTGCAGATTATGAGGTAAGATAACGAGTACTGTTATGTAAACCTGTGTTAAACAATTCAAATTAGGCTTCGGAAGAGTTTTATATGATAATTAGTTCTGTGTGAGGGGGCTACCGCCCCCCTCAACCCCCGTTTCATTAATACACCTACATTTATATAGAATTTAATTCGGTTATTAAAAAAATATTTTTTTTTTTTTTTTTTTTTAATATTAAAATTATTATTTAAACAAATTATCTTTTATGATAATGCAGACGATTTCCATATTAGAGAAGTAGTATAACACTAAATATCCAAAAACAAGTTGAATTTATTCTCAATATTGCATAATATATATATATATATATATATATATATATATATATATGTTAAAAATGAAAAAAAATCGATAACTTTATTTTAAATTATCGCAGATCGATGGTTCAACCATTCGTTTTAATGGTATTGGCGAGCTGTTTTGAAAGATATCCATCATGAAAATTTATTCCCCTCGAAGGGGGACTTCCCTCCAGGGGGGGAGGCGAGGCTTCTACATACACAAAATTTTTTTCCCAATTGACTTATCTCCATTACAAAAAATATATATTCGTTTCATTTGGTTTAGTGCGTCTATAGGTGTTAAACTCTACTTACCTGCAATTTCCCCCATAGACGTAATTGAATAGTTTTGAGTGTCCCTGTACACGAACCATTTGCTTCATCTCAATGAAAAGCTTACTGTAGCATCCCTACATGATAAACATTTAGAATACAGAGATTGAAATTTCTGCTAGTATTTGTTCTTGAGATATGCTGATAACAGACAGTCAGACAGACACACACACCATTCGCTAAAAACATGATTTTCGTATTCAGGGGACCTTAGAACATGAAAATATAACAAAAACTCACGTTCGAAAATTTGACCCTAAAACAATAATTTCTCGACCCTATGGGTAAGAGAAAGTAAAAATGAATTATGCAGTGTGTACGTTAAACATAGCTATGAACATTTTAATTTATTCCTGAATATTTTTACCTCCCACCCCCTTTACTTTGCACCCCTTTATTTTAAGAGTATTTATTTTATTTTGTCGTAGTTATATACTGGATAAAATTAAAATATTGGCAGCTATGGTTGAAGGGTCAAAGCAACAGAGACAGTTTAATCTGAGACAGTTTAATCTTTTACGTATTTTTTACGTATCGTGACTCAAACTAAAAGTTACTTTTTGGCATGGTAAAGTTTTAAATTGCCGTATAAGGTATATATTAAGGCATCTCATCTTGAGACACGTATAATTCTTGATCTCTGGTATTAATATAAAAGTTTAATTAATTACAAAGAAATGTTTTTGTATATTTAGAAATCGTTTAGATTGATTAATAACGGAAAATTATTATTAGAACGGTCTATCCGAATGATAATAATTTTGAAAAATAACGTTACATAAATACTGACACAGTAATTTTATGAAAATATCGTTTAAAAAAAGTGATTATATATTTAGTGGTTATTAAAGTTAAAATATAGTTTGTGTATTTCTTTCCAAGATAAATGAGTATTGTTCAAGTAAAATGCAGTTAGTTTCCACTGACATTAACGCAAAAATTTTCTAAAACATTTTAACTTAAACGTATCAAAACCTGTCAGGACTAGCATTATTTTATGTGCAAAATTGTAATAGTCTGTCAAAATTCACTGTTTATACCCTCCATAAAATCTTATTTTCGAATTTTTTTTCTTGTATTTCACTCTTTCAACGTGTCGCCTTTTATCTAATTCAGCATAATTTATTTATATAAGAAATTAAAATGTATCTTTTCGAGATTGAAATTTTGAGTCATGAGTTTACTTACAGTCATTTGCAAAAGTTTAAAACCAGTAGCCGATTTTCAGTATTTTAACATCATTTGCGCAGATTATTGCGTCATCTCATGTGCTGATTGCATCAGACGCATTCTACTGCTGTAAATAAAGGTGCTCGGCACGTTTATCGCCAGTTGCTTATTGGATTTTGTCGCAGACAGTGCTGTTGTGTAATTATGGTAATGGGTAAAAAACCTTCACTAACTGTTACGAAAAAGTCAGAAATACTGACCCTGCATAAAATTGGATTTTCTGAACGTCAAATACATTCGAAGGTAAATGTGAGCAAGACAGCTGTGCATCAATATATCAGTAAATTTAAAAATTCGGGAAAATTTATGAGCCTTAAGAGAAGTGGTCACCCTAGAAAAACGAGTTCATGTGATGATCATATGATAAGAAGGATGGTTGTACGAGATCCAAGAACCTCCTGCAATACGATTAGGCATTCTCTGGCTGCAAAAGGCACCAACGTCAGTTTGAGTACTATTTCAAGACGTTTGCCTGCTTTTGCCTAATTTTTATTGTTTGCTTTTATTGGTGTCAGTTTCTCATTTCCATGCTATTTTTCAAAAGGATAAAGCACATAATGCGAATTAAGGCAAAACGTTTCCCTCTTTTGCCACGTTTGAAAATCTTTAATTTTGATTAACTTTACGAATTTTTAAAACAGAATATTGGCTTCCAGTGTATTACTAAAAGTACTGTAAAGGATATTTTAAATTATTTTTATAAATAATTTTATGTGATAGTTAAATCAATGCTACATTATGTAAATTCTTAAAGTAATACTGTCGAATAATTACAGGCCATGGGCAGAATCAGCGAAGTAATCTGTCGCACTTGGCAAACTGCTGACAAGATGAAAAAAGATAGGGGATGTTTACCTGAAGACTCTTCAGAAAATGATAACTTTAGAGTGAAAAGATATATTGCTAAGTATACAATCAATCCAGCTATAGCGCACGGCGTGTCACATGTCATAGGATCCGTCGAGGTAAGTTCGTAATGCTAAAACAAACGTAAAGCTAGCTTTATAAAAACCCCTATATTTAGTTTATCTATATATAAAAAATATATGAAATCTATAATTTTCAGATTTTATAACTCTAGCTCGAAAACTGTTAAATGTCAACGCATTGGCTGCCTTTATATTGTTATTTAATTATTATTATTTTAATAAATCTCGAATATTCAGAAAAAAAATATTTTTTGTGCTCAGAAATACTTTATAAATCAGTAAAAAATATATATATGGCAATATTTCTTAGAAATATTTCTGGTAAGTTTTAATTTAGCATCAGAGACGTATATTCATTTAGCAAAACAGATTTTATTAAAAGTTTTAAGCATTTTTTTGTGTACCTGTCTGTGGTACTGTAGATTCCAGAAGAATAAATTCATTCCAATGAGCTTTTTTTTTTTTTTTTTTTTTTTTTTTTACTTAGAACGCTGATTTAATCGGGATGATTCGGTAAGAATCATATCGAATGGTACCGAATCGGGATGATTCTTTCTTGAATTGGGATTTATTCTTCTTTCGAGATGATTCTTTGTTAGATAGATTATTTTAAATGAACTGAAATGTGATTTTCAGGCGAAATTTGCTTTGAAATTTTATAATATTACTAGCAGACCCGGCCACGCGTTGCTGTGACTAAGTTATACGTTGAATTATACGGCTGTAAACTATTTAGTACAGTTAAATTATTATTTACGAACAAAGACGAAAACGTTGTAGCCGATGTAAAAACCCACAGGGTTGAGATTTGAATAATAATAATAATAATAGAAAAAGCCAAGGGCGACAGAGTTTAAAAATTTAAAATTAAAATTTTGTCAATTTGACAGCAAAATAATTCAATCTAACACCCGCGATAACTAATACATATCTATACCCAAATATAAGGATTAAAATCGGGAAATAAATTTCCTCGATTTTTAATAATTTCTTACAAAAAATCCAGTGGGCAATTAACATAGGAAATCTTTTTCTTGGCTGCACAGACGGTCAGTGAGTCACACTTCGCTTGCGTATAGAACTCATAGATATAGTATAGCATATATAGAATAGAGTGATCATTGGGGAGAAAAAAGTTATTCCTTTTCATTTGGGAAAAGACGACGTTTTTACCAAAATATGGCCGTCTTTCCCCGAGTGAATACACACGGGAATACATACTAATATTTTAGCAAATAAAATTTATGAATAATTTATTTGCTAAAGGGGAATGGAAGACTCCAGATACAGTTTCAAATTCATATTTCTTTCTTTCTTTTCTTTTTTTTTTTTTTAATACCACTTAATGGCTGTTTCCAAAGCTTTTATTTTTTATCTTTTTTCGGCATCAAAAATCTTTCTACGATAACATGGGGATGAGAGATCTATATATATATTACTATATCTATGATAGAACTACATTAGCACTTTATCAATGTGTATAAAATCTTTAAATTGATTATGACGTCAATTTTCGTGAGATGCATAATTTAACTTTTTATAATTTTTTAACGTTCACGTTTGATTAAATGTATTTATTTTTATGTCGAAAGAAAATGAACTCGTATTTTTTTTTTTTTTTTTTTTTTTTTTGGCAACAATTAAATTAATGGAACTCACAGATATTTTGGAGCAACTTTAATAAAGGTCTATAATTAACAAATAATTGCAATAAAACAATATTGTGACAATAAATTGAGATAAAAACTATCCTATCTCTCAAGTTGGATCAAACTGCACACAGTGTGCAAAATTTCATCAAAATCAGTTCCTTAGTTTAGGAGTTTACCCCGGACAAACATCGTGACACGTAATTTATATATATATACAGATTAAATTATAAAGTTTTGATCAATGAAGCACAAATAAGTAAAAAACAGGATTAATTTCACTGTATTATCTTCATTATAATATGAATTCAATTTACACTTCAGTCTAAGTAACACGTGGCCGGCTATGCTAACACCAAAAATTTAAAAAGTGGAAATAATTGAATTATACGAAATTTATTAATAGGTTAAAAAGTTGAAGATTCTTTGTGTAGATGGCAGCACCAAATATATTTCAGCTTTCATTTCAACCCAGTCGAAAGGTATCGACATCTGTTAGAATCATTTGGAGTTAACAGATAATTGTGACTGTCAAATAATAACAGACAAATAATTAGCAATAAATTAAAATTGCGACTATAATTTGAGATTTAAACTATCCTATCTCTCAAGTTGGATCGAACTGCACATGGTGTGCGAATTTTATTATAATCGGTTAAGTGGTTTAGGAGTCCATTGAGGACAAACATTGTGACACGAGATTTATATATATTAAGATAGTTATAAATTTTCTAACGGAACTTCGAGGATTGTAGTTGGCGAACTTCCAACACTTTTTTGCAGACTTCAAATAAGTCATGTGATTTATTTATTCAAGTAGCAGAAGTTTAAATTTTGTTTAAAAAAATCGATTATAAGTCCACTGTCGCAAAATTGCTAGAGCTAAAACTTTAAAGCTAGAGAGTTTTAAAATGGTAGAGAGATTTTAAAGAAACCAAGTATTTAATTAACCCGTTCAGGTTATCGGGGGTCATTGGAGACCCGAGCCATTTTTCTTATGTCTCATCTGTCAGAATCCACGTATCGAAGAAATACCTATCTATCGTGCCCATGACTTTTTTCTTAAAAAATACCATTCTTAAACTTTATTATGCAATTTGAACTTTTCAGATATCTTAATTTGTTCAAAAGTTACACATTTTTAGTAAATGCCTGCCTTTTATAGAAATGGGCGTATTTCTGATGAAAAATAAAATATTTGTTTAAATTTCTTTTGCAATATTCATTGTCTGCCCTTAAATTAGAAAGTATTCAAGAATGTTCAAGAATTTTATCACATTTTTTTTTTTCATTAAAAATTACGCGTTCTAACATTGCTAGGGTCATCAGCGACCCATGATAAACTGACAAGGTGCCGAAAAATACGATAACATGATCGGGTTAAATTCAAAGCTAGCCCCCCGTTCATATTTTATAAAATCCGAGAGCTAGCGTTCTTCTCCCTGAAAAGACTCTTATTGAAAAATAAGACAGAATTAAATTTAAGGTCGAGGTTTTGTACAAAGCTAGCTTTACGCTTATTACTTTTATGTCTTGTTTTCCATTTTAAATCTAACATATTCTTAATAATTTCATTTAATATTTAACGAGATGGCTATAAACGCCTATTTTCTATAATGTTTCTTCTCCTAGCGGACAGAAAAAGCTGATTTAACATTTAACCGTTAAAAGACCAATAAAAAAAAAAAAAATAATAATAATAATAATCTGGTGTGTCACTCACACGACTTTCTCTTACCCTGAAATTTAATACTATAAGTACAGGTTGGAGATTAAGAGGTAAGATAACGAGTGCTGTTATGTAAACCTATGTTAAACAATTCAAATTATGCTTCTGAGAAGTTTTATAGGATAATTAGTTCTGTGTGTGGGGGGCTACGGCCCCCCTTAACCCCCGTTTCATTAATGCACCTACATTTATATACAATTTAATTCGGTTATTAAAAAAATATTCTGTTTTTAAAAATTAATTTATAAAAGCTATTATTTAAAAAAAATATCTTTTATGATAATACAGACGATTCCCATATTAGAGAAGTAATATAACACTAAATATCCCCCCACAAAAAAAGTTAAATTTATTCTGAATATTAAAGTTAAAAAAATTTGAAAAAATGAAAAAAATCGATAACTTTATTTTAAATTATCGCAGATCGATGGTTCAACCATTCGTTTTAAAGGTATTGGCGAACTCTTTTGAAAGATACCCATCATGAAAACTTACTTCCCTCACGGGGGGCGGCGAGGCTCATACATGCACAAAATTTTTTTCCCCAGTTGACTATCTCTATTACAAAAAATATATATTCGTTTCATTTGGTTTAGTGCAGTCTATAGATTCTAAACTCTACTTACCTGCAATTTACCCCATAGACGTAATGTATTTGAATACTTTTGAATGTCCCTGTACAAGAAACATTTGCTTCATCTCAACGAAAAGCTTACTGTGGCATCCCTATATGATACACATTTAGAATACCGAGTTTGGAATTTCTGCTACTATTTGTTCTTGAGATGTGCTGATAACAGACAGACAGACAGGCAGACACACAGACCATTCGCTAAAAACATGATTTTCGTATTCAGGGGACCTCAGAACATGTAAAGATAACAAAAACTCTCGTTCGAAAATTTGACCCTAAAACAATACTTTCTCGACCCTATGGGTAAGAGAAAGTAAAAAATCATAATCAATACGCTTTCTTGGTCTCATGTAATTAGAGAAATTTAATTAATCAGTAAAATTTATTATTGCGATTAAGAAACACTTTTTTTATGCTTGAAAGATGTATTATTTCGCATGAAATCATATTTACAGAGGACTTTTTCACTATATATATATATATATATATATGTAATAAAGATGATCTATTAAGCATAGTAGAAGTCTAGCAACAGATACAAGATCACTGAAACACCAATGACCGATAAGATTAAATTTTTTTTTTTTTTATCAGTAGATGAAATACACTAATGTAAAGAAACAAGATCTATTAACAGCCTGCAAAACAAACTAATCAATAAAGTGACACAACAAATCTTAACTTAAAACCATAAACTTATCAAAATTAATGAAAAAATAACCTAAGAAACACAAGATCAGGAGGCAGGCGGCAAGACTTGTGACTTGCCTGTGGGGTTAAACTAGTTTCACGCCGGCAACACTCATCCAGTCTGCCACGACCAGAACAGGAGCCATCCGGATTTAAAAAAGCAAAATTTTAAAGCAGATGAATAACAATGAAACCACGAAACAACAATGAAATTTACCGATTGATTACGTTGTGTACAGGGTTTCGCTGAATTCATGGACCAAACTTTAAGGGGAAATAAGGCACTTTATAAGGATTCAGAATTGCATAGGAATCCGTCCCCAAACGTCATTTTAACCCTTTAAGAACTAGATGTTTTGTGCTACTTTGTATTACTAACTCTGCCTACAGTGTAAATTTATAGCTTGCATGCATCATTCAGAATGTTCTTATTATTGCACAATGTACGTATTATTGCAATCATTGCGATAAAATACATCGATAAAAACAGAATTTATTTATGTAAATATTAGCACGTAAAAACTCTTTAAAAAATGCATGGAGAGCCACGCCCATATCCACGCAAAATCATCCGGTTCTTAAAGGGTTAAAAGGACATTTTGGGGACATGGGTTCTTATGCAATTCTGAATCCATACAAAGTGCCCTATTTTCACCTTAAAAGCATGGCCTATGAATTCAGAGATACCATGTATATAATACACTAAAACACCAAAAAAAAAAAAAAAAAAAATGTCGCACTTGGATAATTGTTTTTTTTTTTTTTTTTAAACGTCAAATTTAATCACTTAAAAATAGTGATGAAATGGTTAGTGATTTTGTCAGATATCCCATATCCGTGTTCATCAGACATGCGTGTTTCAGATATTTGGCATCCGGCAAAGTCATTATCTGTTACATTCCTACATTTAAATTTTAAAATTGGGTGATTTTTGCAAGAAGAAACAAAAGATCCAGCTTTTTTTTTTTTTTTTTTTAAGCTATTGTATAGCTTTTATCGCGGGCTTTGAGCGCGGCGACCGAATCGAAAAATTCCGTAACGAAAAAAAAAACCTAACACAGTTCGGCAGACTTCGGTAGACTTCGGCTATACGAAGCTCGCACGAATCGAGACGAGCTGCTCCGAAATCTGACGAATACGTAAGCAGCTGTTTGTGAGAAAGTATATAGGTGTATAGGTATCTATCATATATGTACAACAGTGAATAGCTGTACGCGTAAAATTTGTGTATAAAGTAGATCAGATAAAACTTGAATATCCCCATTCGACTTGCAGGCCTTTAAAACCTATTAAATACCTTTTCTCCATTAAAATTTGTTTTCTTATCGGTCACCACGCTCAAAAAGTGTAACTTGAATTAATATCAAAGATAAAACTTGAATATCCCCATTCGACTTTCAGGCCTTTAAAACCTATTAAATACATTTTCTCTATTAAAATTTGTTTTATATCGGTCACCACGCTCAAAAAGTGTAACTTGAATTAATATCAAAGAAAAAAACTTGAATATCCCCATTCGACTTGCAGGCCTTTAAAACCTATTAAAATACCTTTTCTCTATTAAAATTTGTTTTCTTATCATTATTGTTATCTTATCATTATTGTTATCTTATTCATTAATATCAAAGAAAAAACTTAAATATCCCCATTCGACTTGTAGGCCTTTAAAACCTATCAAAAACCTTTTCTCCATTAAAATTCGTTTTCTTATCGATCACCACGCTCAAAAAGTGTAACTTGAATTATTATCAAAGAAAAAACTGGAATATCCCCATTCGACTTGCAGGCCTTTGAAACCTATTAAATACCTTTTCTCTATTAAAATTTGTTTTCTTATCGGTCACCACGCTCAAAAAGTGTAACTTGAATTAATATCAAAGAAAAAACTTGAATATCCCCATTCGACTTGTAGGCCTTTAAAACCTATTAAAATACCTTTTCTCTATTAAAATTTGTTTTATATCGGTCACCACGCTCAAAAAGTGTAACTTGAATTAATATCAAAGAAAAAAACTTGAATATCCCCATTCGACTTGCAGGCCTTTAAAACCTATTAAAATACCTTTTCTCTATTAAAATTTGTTTTCTTATCATTATTGTTATCTTATTCATTAATATCAAAGAAAAAACTTGAATATCCCCATTCGACTTGCAGAACTTTAAAACCTATTAAATACCTTTTCTCTATTAAAATTTGTTTTCTTATCGGTCACCACGCTCAAAAAGTGTAACTTGAATTAATATCAAAGAAAAAACTTGAATATCCCCATTCGACTTGCAGGCCTTTAAAACCTATTAAATACCTTTTCTCTATTAAAATTCGTTTTCTTATCGGTCACCACGCTCAAAAAAAGTAACTTGAATTAATATCAAAGAAAAAACTTGAATATCCCCATTCGACTTGCAGGCCTTTAAAACCTATTAAATACCTTTTCTCTATTAAAATTCGTTTTCTTATCGGTCACCACGCTCAAAAAAAGTAACTTGAATTAATATCAAAGAAAAAACTTGAATATCCCCATTCGACTTGCAGGCCTTTAAAACCTATTAAATACCTTTTCTCTATTAAAATTCGTTTTCTTATCGGTCACCACGCTCAAAAAAAGTAACTTGAATTAATATCAAAGAAAAAACTTGAATATCCCCATTCGACTTGCAGGCCTTTAAAACCTATTAAATACCTTTTCTCTATTAAAATTCGTTTTCTTATCGGTCACCTCCTTCAAAAAAAGTAACTTGAATTAATATCAAAGAAAAAACTTGAATATCCCCATTCGACTTGCAGGCCTCCAAAACCTATTAAATACCTTTTCTCTATTAAAATTCGTTTTCTTATCGGTCACCACGCTCAAAAAAAGTAACTTGAATTAATATCAAAGAAAAAACTTGAATATCCCCATTCGACTTGCAGGCCTTTAAAACCTATTAAATACCTTTTCTCTATTAAAATTCGTTTTCTTATCGGTCACCACGCTCAAAAAAAGTAACTTGAATTAATATCAAAGAAAAAACTTGAATATCCCCATTCGACTTGCAGGCCTTTAAAACCTATTAAATACCTTTTCTCTATTAAAATTTGTTTTCTTATCGGTCACCACGCTCAAAAAGTGTAACTTGAATTAATATCAAAGAAAAAACTTGAATATCCCCATTCGACTTGTAGGCCTTTAAAACCTATTAAAATACCTTTTCTCTATTAAAATTTGTTTTCTTATCATTATTGTTATCTTATTCATTAATATCAAAGAAAAAACTTGAATATCCCCATTCGACTTGCAGGCCTTTAAAACCTATTAAATACCTTTTCTCTATTAAAATTTGTTTTCTTATCGGTCACCACGCTCAAAAAGTGTAACTTGAATTAATATCAAAGAAAAAACTTGAATATCCCCATTCGACTTGTAGGCCTTTAAAACCTATTAAAATACCTTTTCTCTATTAAATTTTGTTTTCTTATCATTATTGTTATCTTATTCATTAATATCAAAGAAAAAACTTGAATATCCCCATTCGACTTGCAGGCCTTTAAAACCTATTAAATACCTTTTCTCTATTAAAATTTGTTTTCTTATCGGTCACCACGCTCAAAAAGTGTAACTTGAATTAATATCAAAAAAAAAACTTGAATATCCCCATTCGACTTGCAGGCCTTTAAAACCTATTAAATACATTTTCTCTATTAAAATTTGTTTTATATCGGTCACCACGCTCAAAAAGTGTAACTTGAATTAATATCAAAGAAAAAAACTTGAATATCCCCATTCGACTTGCAGGCCTTTAAAACCTATTAAAATACCTTTTCTCTATTAAAATTTGTTTTCTTATCATTATTGTTATCTTATTATTATTGTTATCTTATTCATTAATATCAAAGAAAAAACTTAAATATCCCCATTCGACTTGTAGGCCTTTAAAACCTATTAAATACCTTTTCTCTATTAAAATTTGTTTTCTTATCGGTCACCACGCTCAAAAAGTGTAACTTGAATTAATATCAAAGAAAAAACTTGAATATCCCCATTCGACTTGCAGGCCTTTAAAACCTATTAAATACCTTTTCTCTATTAAAATTCGTTTTCTTATCGGTCACCACGCTCAAAAAAAGTAACTTGAATTAATATCAAAGAAAAAACTTGAATATCCCCATTCGACTTGCAGGCCTTTAAAACCTATTAAATACCTTTTCTCTATTAAAATTCGTTTTCTTATCGGTCACCACGCTCAAAAAAAGTAACTTGAATTAATATCAAAGAAAAAACTTGAATATCCCCATTCGACTTGCAGGCCTTTAAAACCTATTAAATACCTTTTCTCTATTAAAATTCGTTTTCTTATCGGTCACCACGCTCAAAAAAAGTAACTTGAATTAATATCAAAGAAAAAACTTGAATATCCCCATTCGACTTGCAGGCCTTTAAAACCTATTAAATACCTTTTCTCTATTAAAATTCGTTTTCTTATCGGTCACCTCCTTCAAAAAAAGTAACTTGAATTAATATCAAAGAAAAAACTTGAATATCCCCATTCGACTTGCAGGCCTTTAAAACCTATTAAATACCTTTTCTCTATTAAAATTCGTTTTCTTATCGGTCACCACGCTCAAAAAAAGTAACTTGAATTAATATCAAAGAAAAAACTTGAATATCCCCATTCGACTTGCAGGCCTTTAAAACCTATTAAATACCTTTTCTCTATTAAAATTCGTTTTCTTATCGGTCACCACGCTCAAAAAAAGTAACTTGAATTAATATCAAAGAAAAAACTTGAATATCCCCATTCGACTTGCAGGCCTTTAAAACCTATTAAATACCTTTTCTCTATTAAAATTCGTTTTCTTATCGGTCACCACGCTCAAAAAAAGTAACTTGAATTAATATCAAAGAAAAAACTTGAATATCCCCATTCGACTTGTAGGCCTTTAAAACCTATTAAAATACCTTTTCTCTATTAAAATTTGTTTTCTTATCATTATTGTTATCTTATTCATTAATATCAAAGAAAAAACTTGAATATCCCCATTCGACTTGCAGGCCTTTAAAACCTATTAAATACCTTTTCTCTATTAAAATTTGTTTTCTTATCGGTCACCACGCTCAAAAAGTGTAACTTGAATTAATATCAAAGAAAAAACTTGAATATCCCCATTCGACTTGTAGGCCTTTAAAACCTATTAAAATACCTTTTCTCTATTAAATTTTGTTTTCTTATCATTATTGTTATCTTATTCATTAATATCAAAGAAAATCCTTGAATATCCCCATTCGACTTGCAGGCCTTTAAAACCTATTAAATACCTTTTCTCTATTAAAATTTGTTTTCTTATCGGCCACCACGCTCAAAAAGTGTAACTTGAATTAATATCAAAGAAAAAACTTGAATATCCCCATTCGACTTGCAGGCCTTTAAAACCTATTAAATACATTTTCTCTATTAAAATTTGTTTTATATCGGTCACCACGCTCAAAAAGTGTAACTTGAATTAATATCAAAGAAAAAAACTTGAATATCCCCATTCGACTTGCAGGCCTTTAAAACCTATTAAAATACCTTTTCTCTATTAAAATTTGTTTTCTTATCATTATTGTTATCTTATTATTATTGTTATCTTATTCATTAATATCAAAGAAAAACTTAAATATCCCCATTCGACTTGTAGGCCTTTAAAACCTATTAAATACCTTTTCTCTATTAAAATTTGTTTTCTTATCGGTCGCCACGCTCAAAAAGTGTAACTTGAATTAATATCAAAGAAAAAACTTGAATATCCCCATTCGACTTGCAGGCCTTTAAAACCTATTAAATACATTTTCTCTATTAAAATTTGTTTTCTTATCGGTCACCACGCTCAAAAAGTGTAACTTGAATTAATATCAAAGAAAAAACTTGAATATCCCCATTCGACTTGTAGGCCTTTAAAACCTATTAAAATACCTTTTCTCTATTAAAATTTGTTTTCTTATCATTATTGTTATCTTATTCATTAATATCAAAGAAAAAACTTGAATATCCCCATTCGACTTGCAGGCCTTTAAAACCTATTAAATACCTTTTCTCTATTAAAATTTGTTTTCTTATCGGTCACCACGCTCAAAAAGTGTAACTTGAATTAATATCAAAGAAAAAACTTGAATATCCCCATTCGACTTGTAGGCCTTTAAAACCTATTAAAATACCTTTTCTCTATTAAATTTTGTTTTCTTATCATTATTGTTATCTTATTCATTAATATCAATGAAAATCCTTGAATATCCCCATTCGACTTGCAGGCCTTTAAAACCTATTAAATACCTTTTCTCTATTAAAATTTGTTTTCTTATCGGCCACCACGCTCAAAAAGTGTAACTTGAATTAATATCAAAGAAAAAACTTGAATATCCCCATTCGACTTGCAGGCCTTTAAAACCTATTAAATACCTTTTCTCTATTAAAATTTGTTTTCTTATCGGTCACCACGCTCAAAAAGTGTAACTTGAATTAATATCAAAGAAAAAACTTGAATATCCCCATTCGACTTGCAGGCCTTTAAAACCTATTAAATACATTTTCTCTATTAAAATTTGTTTTATATCGGTCACCACGCTCAAAAAGTGTAACTTGAATTAATATCAAAGAAAAAAACTTGAATATCCCCATTCGACTTGCAGGCCTTTAAAACCTATTAAATACATTTTCTCTATTAAAATTTGTTTTATATCGGTCACCACGCTCAAAAAGTGTAACTTGAATTAATATCAAAGAAAAAAACTTGAATATCCCCATTCGACTTGCAGGCCTTTAAAACCTATTAAAATACCTTTTCTCTATTAAAATTTGTTTTCTTATCATTATTGTTATCTTATTATTATTGTTATCTTATTCATTAATATCAAAGAAAAAACTTAAATATCCCCATTCGACTTGTAGGCCTTTAAAACCTATTAAATACCTTTTCTCTATTAAAATTCGTTTTCTTATCGATCACCACGCTCAAAAAGTGTAACTTGAATTATTATCAAAGAAAAAACTTGAATATCCCCATTCGACTTGCAGGCCTTTAAAACCTATTAAATACCTTTTCTCTATTAAAATTTGTTTTCTTATCGGTCACCACGCTCAAAAATTGTAACTTGAATTAATATCAAAGAAAAAACTTGAATATCCCTATTCGACTTGTAGGCCTTTAAAACCTATTAAAATACCTTTTCTCTATTAAAATTTGTTTTCTTATCATTATTGTTATCTTATTCATTAATATCAAAGAAAAAACTTGAATATCCCCATTCGACTTGTAGGCCTTTAAAACCTATTAAATACCTTTTCTCTATTAAAATTTGTTTTCTTATCGGTCACCACGCTCAAAAAGTGTAACTTGAATTAATATCAAAGAAAAAACTTGAATATCCCCATTCGACTTGCAGGCGTTTAAAACCTATTAAATACCTTTTCTCTATTAAAATTCGTTTTCTTATCGGTCACCACGCTCAAAAAGTGCAACTTGAATTAATATCAAAGAAAAAACTTGAATATCTTCATTCGACTTGCAGGCCTTTAAAACCTATTAAAATACCTTTTCTCTATTAAAATTTGTTTTCTTATCATTATTTTTATCTTATTCATTAATATCAAAGAAAATCCTTGAATATCCCCATTCGACTTGCAGGCCTTTAAAACCTATTAAATACCTTTTCTCTATTAAAATTTGTTTTCTTATCGGCCACCACGCTCAAAAAGTGTAACTTGAATTAATATCAAAGAAAAAACTTGAATATCCCCATTCGACTTGCAGGCCTTTAAAACCTATTAAATACCTTTTCTCTATTAAAATTTGTTTTCTTATCGGTCACCACGCTCAAAAAGTGTAACTTGAATTAATATCAAAGAAAATCCTTGAATATCCCCATTCGACTTGCAGGCCTTTAAAACCTATTAAAATACCTTTTCTCTATTAAAATTTGTTTTCTTATCATTATTGTTATCTTATTCATTAATATCAAAGAAAAAACTTGAATATCCCCATACGACTTGCAGGCCTTTAAAACTTATTAAAATACCTTTTCTCTATTAAAATTTGTTTTCTTATCGGCCACCACGCTCAAAAAGTGTAACTTGAATTAATATCAAAGAAAAAACTTGAATATCCCCATTCGACTTGCAGGCCTTTAAAACCTATTAAATACCTTTTCTCTATTAAAATTTGTTTTCTTATCGGTCACCACGCTCAAAAAGTGTAACTTGAATTAATATCAAAGAAAAAACTTGAATATCCCCATTCGACTTGCAGGCCTTTAAAACCTATTAAAATACCTTTTCTCTATTAAAATTTGTTTTCTTATCATTATTGTTATCTTATTCATTAATATCAAAGAAAAAACTTGAATATCCCCATACGACTTGCAGGCCTTTAAAACCTATTAAAATACCTTTTCTCTATTAAAATTTGTTTTCTTATCGGTCAACACGCTCAAAAAGTGTAACTTGAATTAATATCAAAGAAAAAACTTGAATATCCCCATTCGACTTGCAGGCCTTTAAAACCTATTAAATACCTTTTCTGTATTAAAATTTGTTTTCTTATCAGTCACCACGCTCAAAAAGTGTAACTTGAAATCATATCAATGAAAAAACTTGAATATCCCCATTCGACTTGCAGGCCTTTAAAAACCTATTAAAATACCTTTTCTCAAAAAATAGAGTTAGATCATTCAAATTTGGTACATCGAGGTTTCGATACCTACAAATCGATTGCGGATATTTTTGATACATTCTCATTGCGGATATATTCTCATTTATTCAATAAAAGAAAAAAATTTGTTTTCTTATCGGTCACCACGCTCAAAAAGTGTAACATGAATCAATATCAAAGAAAAAACTTGAATTAATATCAAAGAAAAAAAAAATACTGCATAAATAAAATAAATAAATAATTATAATTGCATAATTTGATAAAAAATGCTATGCAATAGCTTTACCGCGGCAGTCCTCGAGTGCCACACGTATTTTTTTTGTCTCTTAGTGTTGTATATTCTTGAAAGTTTTTTAATTAAATATTTTAATGGAATTTAAAGTATATCTTACATCGAGCAAGGCTATTTACACATTATTTATTGAAATTTTATTTTTCCGACTGAGTGAAAATAATGCCTGGACCGGGACTCGAACCAAAGATCCCGGTCCAGGCATTATTTTCACTCAGTCAAAAAAATAAAATTTCAATAAATATGATTTTCTTCCACAGTTGATTGTGTGATTTTATTAAAAAAATACGTGTGGCACTCGAGGACTGCCGCGGTAAAGCTATTGCATAGCATTTTTTATCAAATTATGCAATTATAATTATTTATTTATTTTATTTATGCAGTATTTTTTTTTTCTTTGATATTAATTCAAGTTTTTTCTTTGATATTGATTCATGTTACACTTTTTGAGCGTGGTGACAGATAAGAAAACAAATTTTTTTCTTTTATTGAATAAATGAGAATATATCCGCAATGAGAATGTATCAAAAATATCCGCAATCGATTTGTAGGTATCGAAACCTCGATGTACCAAATTTGAATGATCTAACTCTATTTTTTGAGAAAAGGTATTTTAATAGGTTTTTAAAGGCCTGCAAGTCGAATGGGGATATTCAAGTTTTTTCATTGATATGATTTCAAGTTACACTTTTTGAGCGTGGTGACTGATAAGAAAACAAATTTTAATACAGAAAAGGTATTTAATAGGTTTTAAAGGCCTGCAAGTCGAATGGGGATATTCAAGTTTTTTCTTTGATATTAATTCAAGTTACACTTTTTGAGCGTGTTGACCGATAAGAAAACAAATTTTAATAGAGAAAAGGTATTTTAATAGGTTTTAAAGGCCTGCAAGTCGTATGGGGATATTCAAGTTTTTTCTTTGATATTAATGAATAAGATAACAATAATGATAAGAAAACAAATTTTAATAGAGAAAAGGTATTTTAATAGGTTTTAAAGGCCTGCAAGTCGAATGGGGATATTCAAGTTTTTTCTTTGATATTAATTCAAGTTACACTTTTTGAGCGTGGTGACCGATAAGAAAACAAATTTTAATAGAGAAAAGGTATTTAATAGGTTTTAAAGGCCTGCAAGTCGAATGGGGATATTCAAGTTTTTTCTTTGATATTAATTCAAGTTACACTTTTTGAGCGTGGTGGCCGATAAGAAAACAAATTTTAATAGAGAAAAGGTATTTTAATAAGTTTTAAAGGCCTGCAAGTCGTATGGGGATATTCAAGTTTTTTCTTTGATATTAATGAATAAGATAACAATAATGATAAGAAAACAAATTTTAATAGAGAAAAGGTATTTTAATAGGTTTTAAAGGCCTGCAAGTCGAATGGGGATATTCAAGGATTTTCTTTGATATTAATTCAAGTTACACTTTTTGAGCGTGGTGACCGATAAGAAAACAAATTTTAATAGAGAAAAGGTATTTAATAGGTTTTAAAGGCCTGCAAGTCGAATGGGGATATTCAAGTTTTTTCTTTGATATTAATTCAAGTTACACTTTTTGAGCGTGGTGGCCGATAAGAAAACAAATTTTAATAGAGAAAAGGTATTTAATAGGTTTTAAAGGCCTGCAAGTCGAATGGGGATATTCAAGGATTTTCTTTGATATTAATGAATAAGATAAAAATAATGATAAGAAAACAAATTTTAATAGAGAAAAGGTATTTTAATAGGTTTTAAAGGCCTGCAAGTCGAATGAAGATATTCAAGTTTTTTCTTTGATATTAATTCAAGTTGCACTTTTTGAGCGTGGTGACCGATAAGAAAACGAATTTTAATAGAGAAAAGGTATTTAATAGGTTTTAAACGCCTGCAAGTCGAATGGGGATATTCAAGTTTTTTCTTTGATATTAATTCAAGTTACACTTTTTGAGCGTGGTGACCGATAAGAAAACAAATTTTAATAGAGAAAAGGTATTTAATAGGTTTTAAAGGCCTACAAGTCGAATGGGGATATTCAAGTTTTTTCTTTGATATTAATGAATAAGATAACAATAATGATAAGAAAACAAATTTTAATAGAGAAAAGGTATTTTAATAGGTTTTAAAGGCCTACAAGTCGAATAGGGATATTCAAGTTTTTTCTTTGATATTAATTCAAGTTACAATTTTTGAGCGTGGTGACCGATAAGAAAACAAATTTTAATAGAGAAAAGGTATTTAATAGGTTTTAAAGGCCTGCAAGTCGAATGGGGATATTCAAGTTTTTTCTTTGATAATAATTCAAGTTACACTTTTTGAGCGTGGTGATCGATAAGAAAACGAATTTTAATAGAGAAAAGGTATTTAATAGGTTTTAAAGGCCTACAAGTCGAATGGGGATATTTAAGTTTTTTCTTTGATATTAATGAATAAGATAACAATAATAATAAGATAACAATAATGATAAGAAAACAAATTTTAATAGAGAAAAGGTATTTTAATAGGTTTTAAAGGCCTGCAAGTCGAATGGGGATATTCAAGTTTTTTTCTTTGATATTAATTCAAGTTACACTTTTTGAGCGTGGTGACCGATATAAAACAAATTTTAATAGAGAAAATGTATTTAATAGGTTTTAAAGGCCTGCAAGTCGAATGGGGATATTCAAGTTTTTTTCTTTGATATTAATTCAAGTTACACTTTTTGAGCGTGGTGACCGATATAAAACAAATTTTAATAGAGAAAATGTATTTAATAGGTTTTAAAGGCCTGCAAGTCGAATGGGGATATTCAAGTTTTTTCTTTGATATTAATTCAAGTTACACTTTTTGAGCGTGGTGACCGATAAGAAAACAAATTTTAATAGAGAAAAGGTATTTAATAGGTTTTAAAGGCCTGCAAGTCGAATGGGGATATTCAAGTTTTTTCTTTGATATTAATTCAAGTTACACTTTTTGAGCGTGGTGGCCGATAAGAAAACAAATTTTAATAGAGAAAAGGTATTTAATAGGTTTTAAAGGCCTGCAAGTCGAATGGGGATATTCAAGGATTTTCATTGATATTAATGAATAAGATAACAATAATGATAAGAAAACAAAATTTAATAGAGAAAAGGTATTTTAATAGGTTTTAAAGGCCTACAAGTCGAATGGGGATATTCAAGTTTTTTCTTTGATATTAATTCAAGTTACACTTTTTGAGCGTGGTGACCGATAAGAAAACAAATTTTAATAGAGAAAAGGTATTTAATAGGTTTTAAAGGCCTGCAAGTCGAATGGGGATATTCAAGTTTTTTCTTTGATATTAATGAATAAGATAACAATAATGATAAGAAAACAAATTTTAATAGAGAAAAGGTATTTTAATAGGTTTTAAAGGCCTACAAGTCGAATGGGGATATTCAAGTTTTTTCTTTGATATTAATTCAAGTTACACTTTTTGAGCGTGGTGACCGATAAGAAAACAAATTTTAATAGAGAAAATGTATTTAATAGGTTTTAAAGGCCTGCAAGTCGAATGGGGATATTCAAGTTTTTTCTTTGATATTAATTCAAGTTACACTTTTTGAGCGTGGCGACCGATAAGAAAACAAATTTTAATAGAGAAAAGGTATTTAATAGGTTTTAAAGGCCTACAAGTCGAATGGGGATATTTAAGTTTTTCTTTGATATTAATGAATAAGATAACAATAATAATAAGATAACAATAATGATAAGAAAACAAATTTTAATAGAGAAAAGGTATTTTAATAGGTTTTAAAGGCCTGCAAGTCGAATGGGGATATTCAAGTTTTTTTCTTTGATATTAATTCAAGTTACACTTTTTGAGCGTGGTGACCGATATAAAACAAATTTTAATAGAGAAAATGTATTTAATAGGTTTTAAAGGCCTGCAAGTCGAATGGGGATATTCAAGTTTTTTCTTTGATATTAATTCAAGTTACACTTTTTGAGCGTGGTGGCCGATAAGAAAACAAATTTTAATAGAGAAAAGGTATTTAATAGGTTTTAAAGGCCTGCAAGTCGAATGGGGATATTCAAGGATTTTCTTTGATATTAATGAATAAGATAACAATAATGATAAGAAAACAAAATTTAATAGAGAAAAGGTATTTTAATAGGTTTTAAAGGCCTACAAGTCGAATGGGGATATTCAAGTTTTTTCTTTGATATTAATTCAAGTTACACTTTTTGAGCGTGGTGACCGATAAGAAAACAAATTTTAATAGAGAAAAGGTATTTAATAGGTTTTAAAGGCCTGCAAGTCGAATGGGGATATTCAAGTTTTTTCTTTGATATTAATGAATAAGATAACAATAATGATAAGAAAACAAATTTTAATAGAGAAAAGGTATTTTAATAGGTTTTAAAGGCCTACAAGTCGAATGGGGATATTCAAGTTTTTTCTTTGATATTAATTCAAGTTACACTTTTTGAGCGTGGTGACCGATAAGAAAACAAATTTTAATAGAGAAAAGGTATTTAATAGGTTTTAAAGGCCTGCAAGTCGAATGGGGATATTCAAGTTTTTTCTTTGATATTAATTCAAGTTACTTTTTTTGAGCGTGGTGACCGATAAGAAAACGAATTTTAATAGAGAAAAGGTATTTAATAGGTTTTAAAGGCCTGCAAGTCGAATGGGGATATTCAAGTTTTTTCTTTGATATTAATTCAAGTTACTTTTTTTGAGCGTGGTGACCGATAAGAAAACGAATTTTAATAGAGAAAAGGTATTTAATAGGTTTTAAAGGCCTGCAAGTCGAATGGGGATATTCAAGTTTTTTCTTTGATATTAATTCAAGTTACTTTTTTTGAGCGTGGTGACCGATAAGAAAACGAATTTTAATAGAGAAAAGGTATTTTAATAGGTTTTAAAGGCCTACAAGTCGAATAGGGATATTCAAGTTTTTTCTTTGATATTAATTCAAGTTACAATTTTTGAGCGTGGTGACCGATAAGAAAACAAATTTTAATAGAGAAAAGGTATTTAATAGGTTTTAAAGGCCTGCAAGTCGAATGGGGATATTCAAGTTTTTTCTTTGATAATAATTCAAGTTACACTTTTTGAGCGTGGTGATCGATAAGAAAACGAATTTTAATAGAGAAAAGGTATTTAATAGGTTTTAAAGGCCTACAAGTCGAATGGGGATATTTAAGTTTTTTCTTTGATATTAATGAATAAGATAACAATAATAATAAGATAACAATAATGATAAGAAAACAAATTTTAATAGAGAAAAGGTATTTTAATAGGTTTTAAAGGCCTGCAAGTCGAATGGGGATATTCAAGTTTTTTTCTTTGATATTAATTCAAGTTACACTTTTTGAGCGTGGTGACCGATATAAAACAAATTTTAATAGAGAAAATGTATTTAATAGGTTTTAAAGGCCTGCAAGTCGAATGGGGATATTCAAGTTTTTTT
The DNA here is from genome assembly GCA_963930645.1 of Salticus scenicus. Classification (NCBI taxonomy): domain Eukaryota; kingdom Metazoa; phylum Arthropoda; class Arachnida; order Araneae; family Salticidae; genus Salticus; species Salticus scenicus. The sequence goes on from OZ005659.1 coordinate 238,539,125, forward strand.
CTTTGATATTAATTCAAGTTACACTTTTTGAGCGTGGTGACCGATATAAAACAAATTTTAATAGAGAAAATGTATTTAATAGGTTTTAAAGGCCTGCAAGTCGAATGGGGATATTCAAGTTTTTTCTTTGATATTAATTCAAGTTACACTTTTTGAGCGTGGTGACCGATAAGAAAACAAATTTTAATAGAGAAAAGGTATTTAATAGGTTTTAAAGGCCTGCAAGTCGAATGGGGATATTCAAGTTTTTTCTTTGATATTAATTCAAGTTACACTTTTTGAGCGTGGTGGCCGATAAGAAAACAAATTTTAATAGAGAAAAGGTATTTAATAGGTTTTAAAGGCCTGCAAGTCGAATGGGGATATTCAAGGATTTTCATTGATATTAATGAATAAGATAACAATAATGATAAGAAAACAAAATTTAATAGAGAAAAGGTATTTTAATAGGTTTTAAAGGCCTACAAGTCGAATGGGGATATTCAAGTTTTTTCTTTGATATTAATTCAAGTTACACTTTTTGAGCGTGGTGACCGATAAGAAAACAAATTTTAATAGAGAAAAGGTATTTAATAGGTTTTAAAGGCCTGCAAGTCGAATGGGGATATTCAAGTTTTTTCTTTGATATTAATGAATAAGATAACAATAATGATAAGAAAACAAATTTTAATAGAGAAAAGGTATTTTAATAGGTTTTAAAGGCCTACAAGTCGAATGGGGATATTCAAGTTTTTTCTTTGATATTAATTCAAGTTACACTTTTTGAGCGTGGTGACCGATAAGAAAACAAATTTTAATAGAGAAAATGTATTTAATAGGTTTTAAAGGCCTGCAAGTCGAATGGGGATATTCAAGTTTTTTCTTTGATATTAATTCAAGTTACACTTTTTGAGCGTGGCGACCGATAAGAAAACAAATTTTAATAGAGAAAAGGTATTTAATAGGTTTTAAAGGCCTACAAGTCGAATGGGGATATTTAAGTTTTTCTTTGATATTAATGAATAAGATAACAATAATAATAAGATAACAATAATGATAAGAAAACAAATTTTAATAGAGAAAAGGTATTTTAATAGGTTTTAAAGGCCTGCAAGTCGAATGGGGATATTCAAGTTTTTTTCTTTGATATTAATTCAAGTTACACTTTTTGAGCGTGGTGACCGATATAAAACAAATTTTAATAGAGAAAATGTATTTAATAGGTTTTAAAGGCCTGCAAGTCGAATGGGGATATTCAAGTTTTTTCTTTGATATTAATTCAAGTTACACTTTTTGAGCGTGGTGGCCGATAAGAAAACAAATTTTAATAGAGAAAAGGTATTTAATAGGTTTTAAAGGCCTGCAAGTCGAATGGGGATATTCAAGGATTTTCTTTGATATTAATGAATAAGATAACAATAATGATAAGAAAACAAAATTTAATAGAGAAAAGGTATTTTAATAGGTTTTAAAGGCCTACAAGTCGAATGGGGATATTCAAGTTTTTTCTTTGATATTAATTCAAGTTACACTTTTTGAGCGTGGTGACCGATAAGAAAACAAATTTTAATAGAGAAAAGGTATTTAATAGGTTTTAAAGGCCTGCAAGTCGAATGGGGATATTCAAGTTTTTTCTTTGATATTAATGAATAAGATAACAATAATGATAAGAAAACAAATTTTAATAGAGAAAAGGTATTTTAATAGGTTTTAAAGGCCTACAAGTCGAATGGGGATATTCAAGTTTTTTCTTTGATATTAATTCAAGTTACACTTTTTGAGCGTGGTGACCGATAAGAAAACAAATTTTAATAGAGAAAAGGTATTTAATAGGTTTTAAAGGCCTGCAAGTCGAATGGGGATATTCAAGTTTTTTCTTTGATATTAATTCAAGTTACTTTTTTTGAGCGTGGTGACCGATAAGAAAACGAATTTTAATAGAGAAAAGGTATTTAATAGGTTTTAAAGGCCTGCAAGTCGAATGGGGATATTCAAGTTTTTTCTTTGATATTAATTCAAGTTACTTTTTTTGAGCGTGGTGACCGATAAGAAAACGAATTTTAATAGAGAAAAGGTATTTAATAGGTTTTAAAGGCCTGCAAGTCGAATGGGGATATTCAAGTTTTTTCTTTGATATTAATTCAAGTTACTTTTTTTGAGCGTGGTGACCGATAAGAAAACGAATTTTAATAGAGAAAAGGTATTTAATAGGTTTTAAAGGCCTGCAAGTCGAATGGGGATATTCAAGTTTTTTCTTTGATATTAATTCAAGTTACTTTTTTTGAAGGAGGTGACCGATAAGAAAACGAATTTTAATAGAGAAAAGGTATTTAATAGGTTTTAAAGGCCTGCAAGTCGAATGGGGATATTCAAGTTTTTTCTTTGATATTAATTCAAGTTACTTTTTTTGAGCGTGGTGACCGATAAGAAAACGAATTTTAATAGAGAAAAGGTATTTAATAGGTTTTAAAGGCCTGCAAGTCGAATGGGGATATTCAAGTTTTTTCTTTGATATTAATTCAAGTTACTTTTTTTGAGCGTGGTGACCGATAAGAAAACGAATTTTAATAGAGAAAAGGTATTTAATAGGTTTTAAAGGCCTGCAAGTCGAATGGGGATATTCAAGTTTTTTCTTTGATATTAATTCAAGTTACTTTTTTTGAGCGTGGTGACCGATAAGAAAACGAATTTTAATAGAGAAAAGGTATTTAATAGGTTTTAAAGGCCTGCAAGTCGAATGGGGATATTCAAGTTTTTTCTTTGATATTAATTCAAGTTACACTTTTTGAGCGTGGTGACCGATAAGAAAACAAATTTTAATAGAGAAAAGGTATTTAATAGGTTTTAAAGGCCTACAAGTCGAATGGGGATATTTAAGTTTTTTCTTTGATATTAATGAATAAGATAACAATAATAATAAGATAACAATAATGATAAGAAAACAAATTTTAATAGAGAAAAGGTATTTTAATAGGTTTTAAAGGCCTGCAAGTCGAATGGGGATATTCAAGTTTTTTTCTTTGATATTAATTCAAGTTACACTTTTTGAGCGTGGTGACCGATATAAAACAAATTTTAATAGAGAAAATGTATTTAATAGGTTTTAAAGGCCTGCAAGTCGAATGGGGATATTCAAGTTTTTTTTTTGATATTAATTCAAGTTACACTTTTTGAGCGTGGTGACCGATAAGAAAACAAATTTTAATAGAGAAAAGGTATTTAATAGGTTTTAAAGGCCTGCAAGTCGAATGGGGATATTCAAGTTTTTTCTTTGATATTAATTCAAGTTACACTTTTTGAGCGTGGTGGCCGATAAGAAAACAAATTTTAATAGAGAAAAGGTATTTAATAGGTTTTAAAGGCCTGCAAGTCGAATGGGGATATTCAAGGATTTTCTTTGATATTAATGAATAAGATAACAATAATGATAAGAAAACAAAATTTAATAGAGAAAAGGTATTTTAATAGGTTTTAAAGGCCTACAAGTCGAATGGGGATATTCAAGTTTTTTCTTTGATATTAATTCAAGTTACACTTTTTGAGCGTGGTGACCGATAAGAAAACAAATTTTAATAGAGAAAAGGTATTTAATAGGTTTTAAAGGCCTGCAAGTCGAATGGGGATATTCAAGTTTTTTCTTTGATATTAATGAATAAGATAACAATAATGATAAGAAAACAAATTTTAATAGAGAAAAGGTATTTTAATAGGTTTTAAAGGCCTACAAGTCGAATGGGGATATTCAAGTTTTTTCTTTGATATTAATTCAAGTTACACTTTTTGAGCGTGGTGACCGATAAGAAAACAAATTTTAATAGAGAAAAGGTATTTAATAGGTTTTAAAGGCCTGCAAGTCGAATGGGGATATTCAAGTTTTTTCTTTGATATTAATTCAAGTTACTTTTTTTGAGCGTGGTGACCGATAAGAAAACGAATTTTAATAGAGAAAAGGTATTTAATAGGTTTTAAAGGCCTGCAAGTCGAATGGGGATATTCAAGTTTTTTCTTTGATATTAATTCAAGTTACTTTTTTTGAGCGTGGTGACCGATAAGAAAACGAATTTTAATAGAGAAAAGGTATTTAATAGGTTTTAAAGGCCTGCAAGTCGAATGGGGATATTCAAGTTTTTTCTTTGATATTAATTCAAGTTACTTTTTTTGAGCGTGGTGACCGATAAGAAAACGAATTTTAATAGAGAAAAGGTATTTAATAGGTTTTAAAGGCCTGCAAGTCGAATGGGGATATTCAAGTTTTTTCTTTGATATTAATTCAAGTTACTTTTTTTGAGCGTGGTGACCGATAAGAAAACGAATTTTAATAGAGAAAAGGTATTTAATAGGTTTTAAAGGCCTGCAAGTCGAATGGGGATATTCAAGTTTTTTCTTTGATATTAATTCAAGTTACACTTTTTGAGCGTGGTGACCGATAAGAAAACAAATTTTAATAGAGAAAAGGTATTTAATAGGTTTTAAAGGCCTGCAAGTCGAATGGGGATATTCAAGTTTTTTCTTTGATATTAATGAATAAGATAACAATAATGATAAGAAAACAAATTTTAATAGAGAAAAGGTATTTTAATAGGTTTTAAAGGCCTGCAAGTCGAATGGGGATATTCAAGTTTTTTTCTTTGATATTAATTCAAGTTACACTTTTTGAGCGTGGTGACCGATATAAAACAAATTTTAATAGAGAAAAGGTATTTTAATAGGTTTTAAAGGCCTACAAGTCGAATGGGGATATTCAAGTTTTTTCTTTGATATTAATTCAAGTTACACTTTTTGAGCGTGGTGACCGATAAGAAAACAAATTTTAATAGAGAAAAGGTATTTAATAGGTTTCAAAGGCCTGCAAGTCGAATGGGGATATTCCAGTTTTTTCTTTGATAATAATTCAAGTTACACTTTTTGAGCGTGGTGATCGATAAGAAAACGAATTTTAATGGAGAAAAGGTTTTTGATAGGTTTTAAAGGCCTACAAGTCGAATGGGGATATTTAAGTTTTTTCTTTGATATTAATGAATAAGATAACAATAATGATAAGATAACAATAATGATAAGAAAACAAATTTTAATAGAGAAAAGGTATTTTAATAGGTTTTAAAGGCCTGCAAGTCGAATGGGGATATTCAAGTTTTTTTCTTTGATATTAATTCAAGTTACACTTTTTGAGCGTGGTGACCGATATAAAACAAATTTTAATAGAGAAAATGTATTTAATAGGTTTTAAAGGCCTGAAAGTCGAATGGGGATATTCAAGTTTTATCTTTGATATTAATTCAAGTTACACTTTTTGAGCGTGGTGACCGATAAGAAAACAAATTTTAATGGAGAAAAGGTATTTAATAGGTTTTAAAGGCCTGCAAGTCGAATGGGGATATTCAAGTTTTATCTGATCTACTTTATACACAAATTTTACGCGTACAGCTATTCACTGTTGTACATATATGATAGATACCTATACACCTATATACTTTCTCACAAACAGCTGCTTACGTATTCGTCAGATTTCGGAGCAGCTCGTCTCGATTCGTGCGAGCTTCGTATAGCCGAAGTCTACCGAAGTCTGCCGAACTGTGTTAGGTTTTTTTTTTCGTTACGGAATTTTTCGATTCGGTCGCCGCGCTCAAAGCCCGCGATAAAAGCTATACAATAGCTTAAAAAAAAAAATTGTATTTACACATTAGTTCATTTTAATAAATTACATGCTAAATTTTATTAATCTAAACTATGCCTCATTTACACTATTTATAGAGTTTTATTACCACATTCCCATAAAAAAAAATTTTTAAATATTTATGCTAACTTTGGCATTATTATCTAATTTCATTCATTAGTGTAATGTATGTATACGTTTTATTAACAGGTTGGCAAAATAGCTGATTTGGTTTTGTGGAATCCTGCATTTTTCGGAGCAAAGCCTAGTATTATAATCAAAGGCGGGTTCATTGCCTGGTCTGAAATGGGTATTTATTTTTTTTCTTAATTATGCCTTTATATATTTATTTAATGAAATGTACAGTTTTTGGTTTTTACTTTCAGGTATGCCTAATGCATCCATTCCAACTGTAGAACCAGTAAAGTACAGGAAAATGTTTGGAGCATACGGAAAATGCCCAACTAGCAATTCTTGTATTTTTGTATCAAAGGTACGTATTTCTACTTTAATGCGTAACACCATCGTTGAATTATGTCATATGTTGAATTTGACTTCATTCAAACTGTTCCTTATTTGAGTATATGAATTCATAAAATCGTGCAGTTCGTATAGATAAAAGTACAACTTTTAGAACTATATTTATCGGCTATATCGTTCAATCCCCAAAGTTTTTGAACTAAATGATAGCACCTAAAAATACAGGGTAAGTGAAAATGAATATAGCGATTACAAACGGCAATAACTATTTAATGGAAAAGAATTTATCGATAAGATTAACACAGAATGTAGATGGAACTTCAAAATTTTGTATACATACGTCATAGATGTTCTATGTGACTTCCCTTGGTCATACGCACAACATCTAGGCGGTAGTCCATTTCACACCATACATTCTGAAGCATTTGTTCAGTCACCGATTCAAGCGCATTACAAATGTGTGCTTTCAGTTGTTCAATGGTTTTGGGCATGGGAAGCACATACAGCCTGTCTTTCACATAAACCCATAGATAAAAATTGTAGGGTCCCAAAGTACGCATTTGTAATGCGCTTGCGCCGGTCACTGCAGACATGCTTCAGAATGTATGGCGTAAAATGACAACCGTCTAGATGTTGTCCGTGTGACCAAGTGAAGTCACATAGAACATCTATATGTATACAAAATTTTGTAGTTCCGTCTATATTCTTTGTTAATATTATCGATAAATTCTTTTCCATTAAATAGTTATAGCCGTTTGTAATTGCTATATTCATTTTGACTTACCCTGTATATCTTGTTTCTAATGACTAAGAAAAAAATCTCACTAAATTGCATTCATATATATATTTATATATACAGGGTGGTTGTAATTAAACTTCCCCTATAAACAGCATCCTACAGCGCAAACGGATGAACGGAATGCAACGAAATTTGGTATATAGACTATACACGAGATGCGCTCATGGAATTTTGGAAGAAAAAAAAAGTTCAAAAATGTTCACCAGAGAGCGCTTTTACCGAAAAAAAAAAAACATTAAATTTGACACAATAAACGACCAAAACGGAATACGGAAACAATATTAACAATCCAGAACAAGAATTATGAGTAATAAAATGTAAAACCGCGAAAAGCTGTCAGATTTCGGAAAAAAAATGTCGAGATTTGCATGCTTACGAAGAAGAGGAAGATTTATGCAAAACAGGTATTACTTAATGTGGTTCGATGACAAGGTGATCAGAAACTAGTCAATAAATGTTAATATTGTTTCTGTATTCCGTTTTGGTCGTTTATTGTATTAAATTTAATGTTTTTTTCGAAAAGGCACCCTCTGGTGGACATTTTGAAACTTTTTTTTTTTTTTTTTCGAAATGCCGTGGGCGCATCTCGTGTATAGTCTATATACCAAATTTCGTTGCATTCCGTTCACCCGTTTGCGCTGTAGGAGGCTGTTTATAGGGGGAGTTTAATTATACCCACCCACATAATTATATATAAGTTTAATTATATCATTTTAATTCTTTTTTTTTCTTTCTCTCTTTTAGGATTTTGTGTATACCTGTATACATATAATATAAATCATTAAAAAAATGTACTTTTGCGTATCCCTCTACATTGTTTCAAAATTACATACACATCATAGAGTGCTAAAGAAATTAATATGCTTTAAAAAATTCCTCAGCACAACCAAAAATATTCTTCAAGCGATTTCCTTAAACTACTTCTCGTAGACAGTGATGCATGGAAAATATTTTGAGTCTCTATACTCAAACAATTTGATTTAAAAAAAAACTTGCTATGATAAACTTGAATAACTTATCAATTTAATTCTTTTTTTTTCCCTCTCTTTTACGATTTTGTGTATACCTGTTTTACGTTTTATGCGTTTGAATGCAAATAATTTCCCAAAACTATCAGGATTTCAAAACTCCATAAGTGCTTTCATAAATGCCACAGTGTTTGAATATCCATAGTGCTTTGTAATTTTCATAATTGCTATCGAGTTCGAGATCACTTTCCTAAGAATTATTCAATACATCTTCAGATTCAGGTCGTGAACTTTTATCAATTTTAGAGCATTCTTCACTTTATTTATTTTTTTTGCAATTATTCCTGTTTTATTGACATTCGAGTCATCCTGGGAATTATAAATAAATATGTGTACATAAGGTTAGGAAGTTTATGTTATCTATGTTTTTAACACTTTCCAACAAGGTTAAAGTGTGTTAATGACTTCCGTCTGTGTGTCTGCGCTCTAACTCCCGTAAATACTCATGGAATTTCTTGAAACTGATATATGTGATTGCATTTTACTATCGAATGTTCTCTATTGAAAATGGCGTGAATGTCTCTACTGGTTTGTGTACAGGGACACCCGAAATTATTCCAAAGCATTGCGTTCTATAATAGATATTTCTATAAATCAAATTTTAATAACTTTACTTTCCATAAATCTTAATGAAATTAAAATACTATTCATATATACAAAAGAATCAGAATGCTTTCTATAGATTGTAGTATGATTAGCATTAGATTTACAGGGCCAAACAAAAATATTCAGTTTCTTTGAGTGCTTTTATTGGAAATTTGCTGGAATTGAATTTTTGTTTACATTTAAGCATTTTTAATATTTTCTAAAAACTTTTAAGCGTGAATAGTATTTCAGTTTGTGTATCTATCTGTCTGACAGTCCATTTGTCTATCTGTTCGTCTGCCCACCCCCAGCGTCTGTAAATATTTTCAGAATTTAAAAAAATGATATATGTTATTTAAGTTACTTATGGAATATTCAATATTTAAAATGGCATTAATAGGTCCGGTACAACTGGTTTGTGTACAGGGACACACACACACACACACACACACACAAAAAAAAAAAAGCCAATGATTTGCAATGTAGGACAGACAATTTTATAAATCACATTAAATAACTTTGTACTGTAAAAATCATAAAGAACATGACATTTATTTTTAATATGCTAAATAATGATTTGTATACGATACGGATAGTTAACCTTCAGATTTTACAGGGCTACACTAAAATGTTAAGGTACATTAAGGACTACATTTTCTTTTGCGTTAAGCATTTTAACATTTTCCAACAATGTTTTAAGAATGATTATGAATTCAGTTAGTCTATCTGTATGCCTTTCAGACTTTCTGTCTGTCCGTTGTGGGGTAACATAAGCAAAGAATATTGACAGTTGTACGATACAACAAGTGCGTACAGTTGGAAAATGTTAATAATCAATGAGTACCGCATGATTTTTCGTTCTTGTTTCTTAGAAATAATAACCATCGTATTACAAACAATTTATTATTTATATATCTGCAATGCAAATTTCAACAATGTGTTTCGCAAAATTTTCGCGAATTGAAACTAAATTCATGTGCATTGAACAAAACGCGCGATTCATCTTTTTAGAACTAGTCAATGCAATTATCTACACTAAAATGAAACATGATGGAAAACAAGCAAACATAAAAATTAAACAGCAACTTTTATGTATTCCATTGCAACTGAAATCAGGTTTTTATAAATTGATTATAACTGATATGCTTCAAAATGCTTATCCAAATCCTTATAATTGATAAAATGCTTCAAAATTCCGCAAAGCAGGTCTTGATATTTATCCTTAATTTTCTTTTTTTCAGTTGTCCCTAGATAAAGGAACAGTAAACAATTATGGCATTGGAAAAGAAATTATAGCAGTGAAAAATTGTCGAAATATCAGCAAGAAACACATGATTCACAATAATTCTTTGCCGAAATTAAAAGGTATTCCTAATTTTTTTTTTCAATTCATTTTTAATTCAACTGGTATAGAATGCATTTTCTATCCTGTAATGAAAGTTCATTCTGAAAGCTTTAATGCCCTACCCCTTCTGTAAGTTGTGGCATTGGTAGTGATCAAAATATGTATATATGTATATTTAATTATTTAATTAAAAGAGTACGTTATCTCGCAGAAATTGTTAAAAAACTTTTTTAATACGCTGCCTTTCCATTTAATGAGCAGCCACTTTCTATTTTCGACGTTTTGTTAAAAGGTAATTGATGGATTATTTTGATATTTGAGGAATGTAAAGTACATTTTGCACCTCATATACCCCACACAGCCACTTATATCCATTAGGTATCTAAATTACATAGAAATGATCTATAAAAGGCACAAAATATCTAAAGAATGTCCATTAAAAGTCCTGGATATCCTGTACTAATTATAGATATCTATTAGATGTTTAAATGTAGACGAAATTTAGATGTGCTATTTTCGATGTCTAATTAGATGTAACATGTTATATAAAAATAAGATTTAGATATTTTCAATATCTATTAGATGTAACAGTTTTCGACCAAATAAAAATACCCTCACAGCCGTTTACATCTATAAGAGTATCTATTAGACATCTATAAACATCCTATCTATATCTAAGCACGACAAATGTCACTCTTTTTTTACATCCATTATATGTCTACCAAATCTCCAAATCTCCAATAATTAGACTTTATTTAGACTTTTTTTAGATATTGAATGGTGATAATAGACCAATTTTAGAGATCTACTGAACGTCTAATAAATGTTGTTGGACGTTCTTACTATCAAAAATTGGACATTATTTAGACATTGAATGGAGATATATATACCATATTTAGAGATCTATAGAACATCTAATAAATGTTATTAGACATATTATACATATTGTAATAATCGAAAATTGGACATTTTTTGACTTTTCTTAGATACTGAACGGAGATAATACGCTAAATTTACAGATCTACTGGACGTCTAATAGATATTATACATTTTTTAATATTCAAATTTGGATATAAGATATTGAGATATCTATTTCTTATATCATTTTGAAATTAAGATATCTATAATATGTCTAACAAAATTTATTAGACGTTCAGTAGATCTCTAAATTTGGTCGATTATCTCCATTCAATATCTAAGAAAAGTCTAAATAAAGTCCAGTTATTGGATATTTGGAGATTCAGTAGACATATAATGGATGTAAAACAGTGACATTTGTCGTCCTAATAGATATCTATAGGATGTTTATAGATGTCTAATAGATACTCTTACAGATGTAAGTGGCTGTGAGGGATTTCACTGACATTTTTTCCCTCAAAGCAAATAGGTAACCAGTAGAAAAGAAAAAAAAAGAAACATAAAAATGTTTTGGATCATTCTGTAAAGAGTAGTGCTTGAAATTGCTAATGGCTGTAGCATGAGATTATGAGGTTTCTGCTAATTATCTGTATAAATTTTTATGAGGCTGCCACATACATTCCAGGAGATACAACATTTCCTTTAAAAAATGCAATAAAAATTTGTCAGTTTTTAATATGTGAAATATACTGTGTAAAAAAAAGTAGAAAGACACTAAATATTGTTAGAAATAAAGGGTACCTTTTATTTTTAATGAAATTATTTTTATGTGTAACATTTTGCAGATCATTTAACAGAAAAATATTAGTATCATTACCGTAATTTTCGAAAATAAATTATTAATGACAACAAAAATAGTTTCTACATCTTTTAACTCTGTAAAAAAAGTAATAGGACAGTAATACAAAATATAAAATATAAGCAGTATTAGTAAGGAATACTCTTCAAATTGGCTTTTTATGACTTCGAATGTTCAATTTGACAGTAAATCATGCAAAAATTGGATTCCTGTTTGGCAAAAATTAGCCTATATGCCGTTCAAAGCTACTCGAAACTCAGTAAGGAATTTAAACATTTTTTTCCACTAGCATATATTTGATGAGCAAGCATTGGCCAGATGTTTTCCAATATGTTAAGTTCAGGGCTTTTAGTTGACTTAGATAAAACCTGCACATTATTTGCATCGAACCAATTTTTAACTCTATGGTGATGTGAATGGCGGTTTCATCTTGTTGAAACATCCACTCTTCTCCTCCTAATTCAGAGTCTTAAGGAAGAAGCTCAGTATTCAGCACTTCAATATAGCCTGCATGTTTCTGTATACCGCTGAAAAAGACCAGAGTTGTCCTTCTTTCGTATCCAATTAGTTATTAGATCATCCCCCCCCCCCGCCCTCATTTGTCGAGTTGAATAAAATTCTTCTACATTCTTCAGACAATGCCAGTATTATTGGTAACCATCTAAATCGTCTAAGTTAAACATATTCTCGTCTGAAAATGTTATAAAAGTTCCATCTGAGGTCCATGACACGTGTTTTTACCCCATGATAAGCGGTAATCAATCTGTGTTTTTTTTTCCACTTTGAACGATGCTTCCACTTTTCGAAAACGAATTATTTGGATCTTGTTGTGTAGTTGCAAACTATTTGACTTGACATATAAGTAAGTTCAGCTTGATTTGGGGCTTTTGCGATACTACCACTGCTCTTTTTAAGCTCATAAGCAAGTTTTCTTTCCTCGCAAGGCGTAACTTTTTAGGCCTACCAGTCTTCTTTTTTTTTCTATTTCTATCTGGTTTTCTGATAAAGTTAGAAAATGTATTGGGGCAGCCATGCAGTATACGAACAGTCTGTCTAACACCATTGCCCTTAATTTTATATGGAACAATTTGCCCCTTTTGAAAATAATTTTAAGACATTCGTCTAGTCAGTCTGAAAAGAAAATAACTGTGGAATTTTTAACAAAATGCGTTTTCCTCTATAAAAGCAGTTAAATAAAATTCAGTATTTACTCTTACACTAGTGCACAATCCATCAAACAACAAATTTTGGAAAGTGTCCTACTTTTTTTTACACACTCGAAATCATAAATGCTGCTTTTTCTACAATCGACTAATTAGCATTAGTAGTAGAGATTTCATTTTCACGTGAAATTAAAGAAAACTTTATTAAACAAAATCTGTATAAAGATCTAATCCGCGATTGTTATGAAATGCTCGCCCTCTGGTAGGCTAAGGTGAAATTACAATAAACATGCTTTAATTCGGCTTTCATTAAGCCGCCATTGCATGCCGATGTTTAGTTTCACATATATTTATTGAATAAAAATGAATAAATCCGGTAAAAAAGATAACACATATTGTTGTGTGCTCCAGTGTAACTCCAAAGGACCAAGAAATCCAGAATTAAGCTTCCATTTATTTCCAAATGACACATTTAAAATTTCATTTGCTTCGGTTAATGGAAGTAAAGAATTAATCAGATGATTTGAAGCTAATATTTGTTCAACTTCAGTTAAAAATCTACTTCCGATCGAACTTTGAATAAACTGAATTATTTTTTTCCAAAAGCAATCAATTTTCCATGATGTAATGGCGGAGAAATTATAGTACGAATATTAAGTAGAATAACAAAAATAACAATAATAAATACACGTGGCTATAATATTTACTAACAACAAAAACTGAAAAAGCGCCATCTATCGATCATTACAAACGCGGATAGCCAGGATAAAAATACAAAAAATAATTTACAAAAGTCGACTGCCATTCTACTTTTTTTACACAGTGTATGTGAGATGCAGCTTGTTTTTTGCACTTCTGAAGTTTTAAGATAATTTATCAAGTTTATATATATGTATAAAGGTTTTTGACAAAACGTCTAAAATCAAAAGTGTTCTGTTATTTAGGGAAAGGTAGAATATTTTGTATTTGATATTTATTTTGAACAAAATTATTTTTTGAAGAAGCTAATTAATAGTTTACTTTTTAAATCATTACAACTGTACATTCATGTACAGTCAGCCAAAAAAAAAAAAAAAAAAACGCCCCCCCCCCACCTAATTTCGCCGTAAATTATCGTAGAAACATTTGACTGGTACCGATCAATTTGTAATAACGTCTAGTTTATAACGGTATAGTTACATTTTGCCAAGGGGTCGCCTACATATTGAAACTGGCATCAACTTCATTTTCTTCAATGGCAACCCCTATTTTTGACTTCATATTCAGATTTCTGAGATCAAGGCGGTTCGGAAAACTATTTATATACTTTATATCAATTCTAAATAGAGTTACACGTGAAATTGTATTAGGGGTCCGTCTATACATTTAGAAAATATAAATCATGATCTACCATCCAGTATACATTATTTATTAAGTTTCACACCGGAAAAAAATTTCAGAAATGTTAATAATAAAATAAAAAAAAGACACAGAACTTTCTGAGTTAGTTTATGAATTAAAAGATTTTTATTGGTTTCCATTGATTAAACATCAAATAGTTCACTTCATACGAAGAAAATTAAATAGCTTGAATAGATATTAAAATATCTATCAAAAAAAAAAAAAAAAAAAAAAAAAAGGTAAATGGTTTTAAATTTGTTTGAAAATTCAAAATTATTTTAACTCAAGCTGCCGTATAATTGTCTAAAACGGTGGCACTCAACCTGGTTCCCACGGACGTTTCACAGTGACAATGGGAGTTTGTTCTGATACTGCAGTATTTTCATTTTCTTTAATTTTATTGACTTTTTAAAATATTAAAACAGATTATTTTTATTTTTATTTTTTTTATTCATTATTTTTTTTAATGATACTATTAAAAACTTTTACACAAATCTCCACGATATTCTTTTGCTTTTATATTTTATAGTATGTAACAAATAATTATGCAAAATAATAAGTCCTACTACTTAATGGGATGTTCTAAAATTCTACTCTTAATACAGATACCGAAGTGGACGGTGGGTGTAGAAAGGCTGACTACCCTTAATCTAAATCTTCAGTTGAAAAGGTCAAAATGTTACATTACTCTATTTAAAAAAAAAAAAAAAAAAAAAAAAAGGTGGGGGGGGGGAGAAAGAAAGAAAATAATAATAATAAAATAAAATAAATAAAAATAAATAAATAAAAAATCTGAACAATAAACTATGGGAACAGAAGCAGGGAAGCCATCGTTTTCGTGAACGATAAAAATTACGATGGCGTGTCTCCGGACCATCGTAGGGGTGCGTCCCAGACCGTCGCCAATTACCCACAGCGCAGTACTAGTGCGACATTAAACCCAACCTACCTACCAATATATTGTGGTGTGAGCTGGCGTATAAGTGACCGATTACGCATGTATTTCAGTGTGGAATGGCTTTCTTAGTAAGAAAAATCTGTTTGGATTTTCACAAATATATATGATTTTAAGTTTATTTAAAATTTGCTTTGGAAGAAGATGATGACTCCTCATTTAAATGCTAATGCTTGAGGTCACATGTGGATAGCGGTAAAAAGTAAAAATCTATGTTAAAGTAAGATAAATTTATCTTAAAAAAAAAATAAATAAATAAAAATAACAGTGGGCTAAAAATACCCCGGAATAAATTAAAATGTTGTTTATTCTGGTTTTAGTCAGGTGATATCACTTTTGCTAAATAGCTGGATCCGCCCTCTCTTAAGCTCAGGTTCAGCTAATCATTAAAATATTGTTATTAATATCTGCCGCACCAAAATGTTCAAAACACAAATGCCAATTTTCATATATTTTGAAATCTTCCCGTTTCAACTTTAAAAGTATTTAGATTAATTTATATTATTTTGAATTTTTAAATTTAGACGATTAAAGTCTTTTAAATGAAATTTCAGGATTCTGTAAGATCAATATCTATATATTTGAAAGTAATAAGACTATTCCTTTGATTTGAATTTTTATTCCATAATAACTGTGACTTTTCGTGATTAGGAAATTGAAAATAAATACTATTGAGCTATGTTCCAATAATAGATCTTATAAACTTAAAAATAAAAAAAAGCAATTTTTCACTATTTGATTCTGTATTAAAGAACTTTTAATAGAAATTTGATATTTTATTATGTTACATTATGGGATAAATTTTAAATAACACAAAGCTTACAAACGGTACAGTAACCAAATGCAAATATGTCACAACAAAATTTAAACAGAAAATTCATGGTAAAAAATCTTTTTAAAATTATTAAATAGTCATAATAATAAAACGATTGTCGAATGCATAATTGCTGTTTCATGCAATCAGTTTCGCGGTACCGTGTTTTCTAAAACATGATATTTAACTAGAGGTGTAAATATTCTTGAATATTGAAATGCGAGAAAAAGTGTAACAGGGTTAAAATAGAATTTTAGCAGCGAAAAACTAGAAAAAGATATTTAATACTTATGAAGAAAGACTTAACATATTAGGATCGGATATATTCCTCTCTTGTACCGTAAGCCACGCCTTTTCACAAATTTTCTAAAACTTTATAATATAAAACAAAATAATTTTGCATATTTGTAATTAAATCATTTAAGCTTTGTCTTCAATAATCGATGTAGTAAATACCATTGCGATTTATGCATACCAGTGTCACATATAGAGTCAAATAGGAATATGCAAATTAGTCTCTTTTTTTTTTTAAATAGTGTTTCAGCGAATCATATCTTAAATATCTGTTATCGCGATTATTTTCTGTATAGGCGAGTCGTGTTAATCCTGGACGATAGGACCCATGCCCCAGCCCGCCCGGTTCCCGCTGTTCAATGTATTTTTCTAGTCAACTTTGTCCCCTTATTACTTCCGGTGTGAATTTTTTTTTTTTTTTTTTTAACACACTTGACATTGTGAGTTTTTTCGCTTTTCTTTCCATGCTATTCCTATGGGGTTTTTAGCCTCTTTTCCCCTCTTTTTCTACATTCTAAAGTAGCGGTGTTATAAAAATCGCGAATACAGAAACTTTTCTTTTGAAATTCTTTCACAATCCCTCGCCTACATTGTGATAACTTTACAAAAATATGCCAATTTGTATAATAAACATCGAAATATTGCTTAGGAAACAAAAAAAAAAAAAAAAAAAAAAAAAAAACATAAAGGTAAATTAAAATAGTTTTCCGTCAAATTATATACAAACATTTACTTGTAGAGGATACAGATTAGAACAAGTGACGGCCCCCTAACAGGAATAAAAAGTGAAATATCACTGTAACTCAAAAAATAATGTTAGGAACGAGCTGTAAATTTGGAAACCCAAGTTTTTGATGATGCCCGTTCTATTCGTGCAAAAATTAACATAGGTCATAATTCATAATTTTATCAAATATAAATTTATTAATAATTTTCATAATTAAAAAAATGTTTTTTTTAGCAAAAATTTGCATGGAATATGTTTGGGTCACTTCATTCTAACGAATAAAAAAAAAACAGAATTTAAATATCATAATTATTTCGGAAGATATGATTTAATGTTTGTCACATTCATTTAACATTAGCATCCCCAAACTTTGACAGCTTATAACTCTATGAAAAATTCAGCGAAATATATAAACTATACCATTTTCCGTGATGATTTGATCCAAAGAATTCAAATAAATTATAAAAAAGGGGGGGTTACTATTGAAAAAAATGAAGTTGATGTCAGTTTTAATATGTAGACGACCCCCTAAGTAAAATCTAACTATAACATTATAAACTAGACGTTATTACAAACTGATCGGTACCAGTCACATGTTTCTATGATAATTTACGGCGAAATTAGGTGGGGGGGGGAGGGGTGGCGTTTTTTTTTTTTTTTGGCTGACTGTACATTGTTTTAAAGTAAAGTCTCATAAGTAAATGTAAATTTTATTAACGTGTATTTTAGCAATACAATTTTGAAAATAAGTTTTTTTTTCCCCCCATAGTTGATCCTGAAACATATAAAGTGTATGTAGCAGAACACTTGAATGGGCAAGATGTATGGACTCACTTAACATGCGAGCCTGCTACGAGTCTTCCATTAGCTAGGAAATATTTCTTATTTTAACTTTATTTGCAATACCTGCAATAAAATCAATTCCATTTTCCACTCCTCTTATTGTAAAAGTACTTAGAAATAAAATGTTTGTATATAACTTGTCCAAAGTTTCCTTTAACCATTCTAACAGAGCTCATTTATTTATCAAACAGTCATCTATCTATAGACAGAATGTCTTAGAAAATGCTCCAAAGCTATAACACTGTTTATTATTATGGTATATAAAAATGTCATACAAAATATATTTACATGAAACTCGAAAATTTTAGTAATTTTAATCGGTTCTTTTTCCCGGTAAATGACGCTAGATTGCCGTAGTGTATTAAAATGAAGAAAATTGTATACTAATGACATATTGGATACTATATAAACAAAGGTTTTAATATGAAATAACTTAAGATTTTAAAGCTTAAGAATAGCTTAAGATATTAAAGTGTACGCTGAACAATTCTGCCAGTTTATTCAGTGATTATGAATATAAATAAATAAATAAATAAATATATATATAATTCTGATATATTAAACCAGTGACTCTCCACTCAACCAATCGAAATGAAATGTCTGGTAATGTTATTTAAGGTATGCCTTCGAGTTGAGATGAATGGATTTTACGAAGCATTAGTGCTAAACTATCTGCGACAATCAACAGTCTGGGACTCATCTGTAAGAATGGTCCGGAGACATGCCATCACGCTTTTAATCCTTCATGAAAGGAGGTGTCTTCGAGATTTAAAACATCAGAGCTCTCGAGGTTACGTTTGGAGAGACAAAATTTCGAAATTTCAAATGGTGACATATATTTTGGATTGTGTTATTGATTGATTTAATTTCCTTTTTTTATTTTGTTTTGTTGCAAGATAGACTTGAGCTGTATATTGCTTGAATTAGCTATACAGTTTTCCGAAATCTTGCATATGCTGATAGAAATGCAAGTTTCCTGATGGTGAACTTTTCCTTTTAACGGAACTTTTTGGTAATTTTTTAACCTTTCTCTTTTCTCTAAAATGTTGACTGTTAATATTTCATAGTTTTTGCAAATTATCTCATCGTTAGGCTTATGTGTTATGTTCGTGTCATTTCTCTTCTGCGTAAGTACTTTCACATGTTTTTACTAATCATTGGAATCAAATTAAATTATTACCGTGACAATTTCTATTCGAAATAAATCTAAATTTAATTTTATGTTGGTATCTTCATCTATCTTTTGTCTGCTGCGTGTTACAATGGTAATAAATTATTCAAATTATTTATATAGTGTTACAAAATTGTAAATAATTGTGTTTATTTTTGTATAAATTCTTTCAAAGAGGCTTAGTAAGTTGATAAAGTGCTAATTTTGTGCATTTCTAGTCGTTTTAGCGTTGAAATAGCCTTAATTTCCCTTAAAAACGCATTAAAAAGCCCAATAAGCCAGGTAATGGATATGGCGCCAAATTTGGCGACTTTTTCCCACCTTGGCGAGAAAATACTTATTAGGGATATACCAAATATGGAAGCTGTAAGTTGATTGGTTGACCACTTTCTAGAGTTTTCTCGAAAAATCTGAGTTCCATGGAACAGTATATAAGAAGCGCTTTCTCGCCAAGGCAGTTAGTTCAGTTCAGTCTGTGATCAGAGTCGGTCAGCTTGCATTGAGCCTCTTCGAAAGAGACTTACTTTAAGTGTTATTGCTATACAGTTTGTACTGTGGATTTGCTATTGACAGCTGTTGTTTAAGCTGCGTTTACTGGTCGAATTGAAGCTGACACTTGGTTTATAGACCTGCATTTTTCTGGAACTTTCTGTGAATAAATTACTGAATTTTTGTACGTTTGGCCTTTCATTCTCGGACAACTCACGAACCCCCAAGTACGCGACATTTCTGGTGTCAGAAGCGGGATTGTCTGTGAATGGTGATAACTAGAGCTATGGAGCAAGAAATGAAAAAACTTCTAGAAAGCTTAGCTACCCAGATGAATGAAATGAAAGAAGGACAGAGAGAGATGAAAGACAGCCTGAGTCAAGAGATGAATGAAATGAAAGTCGGACAGAAAGAATTGAAAGACGGCTTGACTGAAGAAATGAAGGTAGCACAAGAGAAAATGGAAACATCGCAAAGAGAGTTGAAAGACAGTTTGACCGAAGAAATTAAATCTAATCAAGATGAGATGAAGAGAGAGCTTTCAACGATGAAAGAATCAATCGAGGGTAAATTAACGGTGATGGAAAATAGAATGGATGGAATGGAAGAGAAAGTTATAAAGATAGAAGAACATTTTGAGGAGAAAGTTTTGAAGAAAAAGCTATGAAGATAGAAGAAAATGTTATGAAGGTTGAAGAGAGTGTTACGAGGATAGAACGGAGTGTAGAGGAGAAATTTAAAGAAAACTTTGATCAAGAGCTGAAAGGAAGGTTTTCAGAGATAGAAAGCAAGTTTAAGAGAATGGAGGAAGATCTTGAAAGAAAGATGAAAAAAGAGTGGAACAGAGAAGTAATAGGGAATGAACTGCAGAGCAAGATTCGGAATCTCGAAGAAAAGTTAGAGTCCATGCCTCAGGAAACTGAAAAGAGGGATAAAAGAATCCAGAATCAGGAATTTATTAAGCTATCCACCTACGACGGCAGTTCCTCCTGGCATGTATATAAGACGCAGTTTTCCATCGTTGCTGAAGCTAACGGCTGGGACTCTACCGCCAAGTCAGTCCACTTAGCAGCAGCATTACGGGGAGATGCAGCCGAGATCCTGAGAAATGTTTCTAAAGAAGAAAGGAACGACTTCGAGGCCCTGACTAGAGCACTGGAACTACGGTTCGGAGAGAAGTGTTCTAAGGACTATAGTCGCCTTCAGCTAAAATCTCGTTATCAGAAAACGGGCGAAAGTCTGCAAGAGCTGGCAGCGGAAATTCAGAGACTGTCACACCTAGCATTCTCAGACTGTCATGCTCACACTCGAAACGACTTAGCTCTTCAGTACTTTATCGATGCTGTTCGTGATCCAGAGATTCAAAAAGCGCTGAGACTCTCCAACATCAGATACGTAGAATCAGCTTTAGGCTATGCACTTAGGATAGAGGCAGCCCAACAAGCCTCCCGTAAAGACCGCCATACCATAAGAGCAGTCTCATTAAACGATACGCCTGCTGGTGAAAATGAAATGAAGAGAAGTATCGAAGAGATCTTAAAGAGATTGCGCAGCCTGGAGAATAATAAGGAAATAAAGGACCGGAAGATGAAGTGCTGGGGCTGTGGAGGGGATGGTCACGTGAAGAGGAACTGCCCTGTACGACCAACTATAGGAAATCACCCGTCTTCACCATCACTACAGGGAAACTAAGAGGAGGCCATCTCGCGGGGCGGAGGTCACCTGAAATTAAAGAGCCCCAATTTACAGTATTTCATGTTTCATCGATGAGTAGCGGCAATAATGGACTTCACGTCTATGGCCAAGTTAACAACACCACCTGCCGGATGATTCTGGGCACAGGAGCCAACGTGATCATCATTAGAACGGATTTGGCTCAAGAACTAAAAGAGAAGATCATCTGGACTCCGCCCTGCGTTAAACTCCAGACTGTGACCAGAGACGAAATCAAAATATATGAAAAAATGAACTTGACCATCACTTTTGGAAATGCCAGTTACCATCATATGGCATATGTGGCTGATATAAGAGATCCTCTAATCATTGGAATTGATTTCCTGAGAAAAATTAACTTTCAATTGGACTTCAAGAATAATGAACTGCATTCGAGTTCGGAAGACATCGCTGTGTTCAATACTGAAAATCAGGACATTCAGCAAATTTGCCAGATAACAGCCAAGTCTGAAATTTCCATCCCCCCACACACAGAGACAATAGTTTCAGGAACACCACCTACAAAGCAATACTTCCGCTATGGACTGATTGAATACCCGAATACCGACAATAGCCCAAGAGGAGTTCTGGTAGCTTCATCTCTAGTTGATCTCTCAAAGAGTACTATTCCTGTGAGAGTCGCAAACATCAGCGATAAGGTCCGGACAGTGAAGAAGGATGGGGTGTTAGCAACCTGCACTCCTGTTACATGCATCAACCGCCACACGCAATCAACCGAATCCAAGTCTTCTGAACAATTAATGACGGAATTACTCAAGAATACAGAGTTAGGAAAGGAACAGAGATGTGCTGCGGAGAAGCTACTCCAAGAATTTAAAGACCTTTTTTCTCGAACACCTGAAGACGTCGGGAGAACGAACATCACCCAGCACAGAATTGATACAGGAAATCATCCTCCAATCAAACAACATCCAAGAAGACTTCCTTTTGCTAAACAGGAAGAGGTCACTGAACTTCTAAATGAAATGCAGCACAATGACGTCATCGAGCCATCAACGAGTCCTTGGGCCTCTCCCATAGTACTGGTGCGAAAAAAGGATGGTTCAACAAGATTTTGCGTGGATTATCGTCGTTTAAATGACATCACGAAGAAAGACAGTTACCCTCTTCCCAGAATTGACGACACATTAGACACACTTGCTGGCAATAAATGGTTCTCGACTTTGGATCTGAAGAGCGGTTACTGGCAAGTAGAATTACATCCTGATGATCGTGAGAAGACTGCATTCACCACTGGACAAGGACTGTGGCAATTTAAAGTTATGCCATTCGGATTATGTAATGCACCTGCCACCTTCGAATAGTGCTAAAAGGATGGAGACAGTGCTAAAAGGACTTTCCTATGAAGCCTGTCTGGTGTATTTGGATGATATTATCATTGTGGGGCGCACCTTTGAAGACCATCTACGAAACATCCGAAAGGTGCTGGAGAAACTCAGAATGGCTAACCTCAAATTGAATCCAGGCAAGTGTAACTTGTTCCGTCGTAAAGTGAGCTACCTCGGCCATATCATCTCTGCCGAAGGTGTGAGAACTGATCCTGAGAAGATCTCTGCAGTCGAGAACTGGAGTCGCCCTGAAAATATACACCAACTACGAAGTTTCCTGGGGTTATGCACTCACTAGAGGAAGTTTGTCAAGGGTTTCTCAAATATTGCCAGACCACTCCACAACGGAAGCCAAACAGAAGTTCCTGTGGACAGATGTATGTGAAAAAGCGTTCAAGCGTCTTAAAGAGGCCTTAACATCATCGCCTATCTTGACGTATCCACAGCCCGACAGACAGTTCATACTTGATACAGATGCCAGCCATGAGAGTGTCGGTGCTGTTCTGTCGCAGGAAATTGATGGTCAAGAACATGTCATTGCCTATTGGAGTAAATGCCTGTCTAAACCGGAGCGAAATTACTGTACCACCAGGAAAGAGCTGCTCGCCATCGTAAAAGCCATAGAACATTTCCATCATTACCTCTATGGCAGAAGATTCCTGCTCCAGACTGACCATGCATCTTTAACGTGGTTGCTCCAGTTCAAGAACCCGGAAGGACAGATTGCCAGGTGGATACAACGCCACCAGGAATATGACTTTGAGATACGTCATCGTAAAGGGACGCTACATAGTAATGCAGATGCCTTGTCACGGAAGCCCTGCTCGGAAAGCTGCAAGTACTGCTCTAGAGCCGAACAGAAATACCTGCCGATAAATCCGGTTGCCTGCCAAGTTACTGTCTCAACACCATCAGAACAAGATCCCGATCCCTGGAGTGACGAAGAACTTAGACAAGCCCAGTTGGAAGATCCTGACATAAAGCCAATATTACAGCTGAAGGAGACGACCAGCAACAGACCTACCTGGCAAGACATTTCCAGATTCAGTCCCATTACGAAAAGTTATTGGGCACTTTGGGACTCTCTTCATATCAGAAACGGCGTATTATACAGAAAGTGGGAATCTGATGACGGGAAAAGCTTCAGATGGCAGATTTTATTACCAAGATAAAAAATTCCAGCTGTTTTAGAACAACTGCATAGTAGCTCTACCGGAGGCCATTTTGGGGTAATGAAGACTCTGCAGAAAGTTCGGGAACGCTTCTACTGGTGCAAGGCAAAGGAGGATGTGGAGAAATGGTGTAAATCCTGTGATACTTCTGCGGGCCGTAAAGGCCCGCAGAAACGAAGTCGAGGAAGACTGCAACGGTATAACGTGAGAGCACCATTTGAACGGATTGCAATCGACATCTTGGGTCCTTTGCCACGGACCTCCAGTGGAAATAAATACATCCTCGTCGTGATGGACTATTTCACCAAGTGGCCTGAGGCATATCCCATTCCCAATCAAGAGGCATGCACAGTCGCAGAGGTCCTAGTGCAGCAATGGGTGTCAAGGTACGGCACGCCCCTACAACTTCATACCGACCAAGGTAGGAACTTGACCTCTGATGTTTTCAAAGGACTGTGTCAACTACTCGGTATAGACAAAACCCGGACAACACCCTTACATCCCCAGTCGGACGGCATGGTCGAGAGGTTCAATCGTACCATCCTGAATAACCTCTCTCTTCTAGTATCAAGGAACTAGCAAGATTGGGACTTGAAGTTGCCATTGTTCCTGCTGGCTTATCGAAGTGCTGTCCATGAAACCACCGGCTATACTCCAGCCCAGATGCTCTTTGGACGTGAACTTCGTCTCCCATGTGATCTCCTCTTTGGTTGTCCACCCGATGCGCCTTCATCGCCCGAGGAGTACATCCAAGATCTCCAGGCACGATTTGAGGACGTACACAACTTTGCTCGGGAGCGGATTCACATTGCAACGGAGAAAATGAAGACAAGGTACGATCTAAAGGCTACGCAACATGAGTTCCAGGAAGGAGAGAAGGTCTGGTTGTGGAATTCTGTCCGACGCAAAGGACTCTCTCCCAAGTTACAGTGCAACTGGGACGGACCATACACAGTCTTAAAAAGGCTGAATGATGTAGTGGTGCGGATCACTAAAACACCTTCATCAAAACCGAAGGTGGTGCACTATAACCGGCTAGCCAAGTATCACAATTAACGGTAAAATTAAAATTTAAAATGTAAATACTAGTAAAATTTGCGCATGCGCACTGTAAATATTTGTATATAAATATTTGTACATACTTGTGAATTTTGTAAATATTTCTCACTTGATTTTTGTTTCTATTTTGTCGTTATACGCAGCTTAGTTTTTGTATTTTAGATTGTGTAAATTTGTTTAGTTTCGCCTCTTGACCAAGGGTTGCACTGCCCGGGACGTGCAGTCCTTGGGAGGGGGACGGTGTTACAAAATTGTAAATAATTGTGTTTATTTTTGTATAAATTCTTTCAAAGAGGCTTAGTAAGTTGATAAAGTGCTAATTTTGTGCATTTCTAGTCGTTTTAGCGTTGAAATAGCCTTAATTTCCCTTAAAAACGCATTAAAAAGCCCAATAAGGCAGGTAATGGATATGGCGCCAAATTTGGCGACTTTTTCCCACCTTGGCGATTTTTTTGGCGACCTTGGCTAGAAAATACTTATTAGGGGTATACCAAATATGGAAGCTGTAAGTTGATTGGTTGACCACTTTCTAGAGTTTTCTCGAAAAATCTGGGTTCCATGGAACAGTATATAAGAAGCGCTTTTTCGCCAAGGCAGTTAGTTCAGTTCAGTCTGTGATCAGAGTCGGTCAGCTTGCATTGAGCCTCTTTGAAAGAGACTTGCTTTAAGTGTTATTGCTATACAGTTTGTACTGTGGATTTGCTATTGACAGCTGTTGTTTAAGCTGCGTTTACTGGTCGAATTGAAGCTGATACTTGGTTTATAGACCTGTATTTTTCTGGAACTTTCTGTGAATAAATGACTGAATTTTTGTACGTTTGGCCTTTCATTCTCGGACAACTCACGAACCCCCAAGTACGCAACAATATATTTAATCATATCCTGATTTTTTGAGTAAAAAAAAGAACTATACGCGGCGTTGTCTCGGTAACAGTTGCTGGAGAAAAGATGGTTTAAAACACACGCACACACATAAAAAAAATAAGAAGAGAAAAATATGAGCACAGAAATTAGAGATAAACAGATTGTAGAAAAATTAGTAAAAATCAAAAATTTAAGTTAAAAGATATATAAAACCATTTTTTTTTTTTTTTTTTTTTTTTTAAACAAATTTTCGATTTTTTTCCCACATAAACTATTACATTCAACATGCAACTATTCTTGGTGATTACTTTTTGTACAAAATTATCTCTTTTGCGTAGTAGTCCTAGTGTGACGTTGAACTCACGCAATAACTTCAAGTCCCAAAATTCTTTCGACCAATCAAGTTCTATACCCTCTATTTCGCAACTCAGAAGATCCTGTATTCTTTAGTTTACAATAATTTGCGTGGAATAGCTCGTCACCTGTGTAAGGGGCAATGTTAAAATGATTTTTTTTAACACGCTTTTATTAGCTTCACCTGTATTATGTTTGTATATATGTGTGTTTGTATGTATGTATGTTTGTAACCGCTCTGGGAGCAAACAAAAAATCTAAATCTATATTGTAAAAAAATACTTTCCCTTCGTGAACGCTGTTGCTGTGAGGTAAAGCTCCGGGCTACGAACCTAAAGGTCTAACGTTCGAGCCCAGTAAGGGGAGATTTTTTAAAAATGGTTTTTGTTTAATTCTAAATTTTTTTATAATCACCCTGTAATATGGTGTGTCACTCACACAATTTTTTCTTACCCTGCATTTTAATACTATAAAGATAGATATTTTGTGCTTTTTAGTTCACATTTCAATAAAAGCGTGTTCTTTAATTTTTTAAAAGTATAATTTTATTTTCCTTGTGACATGTTTGTTCCCAATTTCTGGCCCATTTCTCTTTGATTGTGATTTAAAGAACTGTCTTTCTAACTAAAGTTACCGTGACGCTTCCATTTATGTTTTTTCACTAAGAAAATTATGTTGCAAATGAAAAAGGTGGTGGTCGAAAATTTTGGAAGTTTTGTCACTGTAGCCACAACCGGGAGATCTCTATCGTCTTAAACCGTAACAATCTCGAGCATATACATTCAAAGAACTGTATCTTACATTCCATTTCGATTGATTGAGCGGATAGGCCGCTATGGGTTCAAATTTCAAGGAAGATTTTTATGAGCACCCTGTATACAAACACTATATTGCCTATGAGAAATGTAATACGACAAATGAAGTATTATTATGCCTTAAAAACACACTTATCTACAGTTCATCTTCAGGATGTTTCTGGGATGTCTTTATCTTAAAGATATCCTGTAGAGAAGGTGTGCTGTTAGAGATAGTGGCGAGTAATTTGATCCTTCAGTATGTCATAGTAGAATATACCAATAATTATTATTAGAGTGCAGTCGCACATTATAGGCACTTGTAGTGACACCTGCAAGAGTATAGAAATATTCCACGAAGTTGTTTTTATATTCTCGAATTTCTTTGTAATGCAATATTATTTCGTGTAAAATTTCAATACGCATAGTATGCAGGCATAAATCAATTACTCAATTACTTTTTTAACCCCCCCCCCCCCCAAAAAAAAAAAAAAAAAAAAAAAAAAAAAAAATTCTTTCAAGTGCTAATTCCTGGAATTATTGAAAATATTGCAGGCATAAGATTTAATTATAAATAATATTTTCCTTAGATGCTTAGTTGCAGTAGGAAAGCTGTAAAGAAATAAATAAAAATAAAATTGTGTAGGGTAAGTGCACCAGTGATTGACACTTTTAGAGCAATCTCTGATGTTTTTAATGTTCTAGTCATCAGAAAATGTATTTAGAAATCTTAAGTTAATACATATGGTATGAAAGACATTCAGAACCACATATATGTTAAAATATATATTGTACATTTGATAACAATTATTTTTTTAGGAATTTTTATTTGACACTCACTCAATGTTCCAGTAATTGACACTGCCAGTTTTCCTTTTATTAGTAATTGGCACCCTATGTTCCAGTGTTTGACACTGCTAGTTATTCATTTTACCGGTTATTAGCACCCTATGCTCCAGTGTTTGACATAAAATGTTAAAATTCTTATATGTAAAACATATGATTTTCTAATTTTTCTTATTTATTAATTATTTCGGGATAGATGCCAATCACTGGAGCATCTACCCTACTTTCAATATCTGCAAAAAAGCGTCCTGTTTGATGATTTCATTATTGCTCGTACAATTTCAATGATAATAAATATATGTAGATATTTTTTTGCTTTGATAACTCAACGACTCTAAGTGAAGTCAAGATCCTGACGGTGTAGCATAGACCAACAAGCCCCAGGCTCTGCAATATTTGAAATTCTGATTAATTTTTACCATTTTAATTAATTTAACTGTACCAACGACAGATGCGAATTCATCTACCTCAATTAGTTTTTAATAACGACATTTAAATTAAATAAAAGTCTGTGATCAAGAATTTTAAAGTTTAAGGAAATTCGCACTTTTTCTTCAATTTTCGCTTTTGGGGTGCTAAATATAATATTATAATTTCAAAAATGACAGGTGTTTGAATTGTTAAGCAAGATAATCAAAACTACAAGATCTTGTAGTGGAAACAACAATGAAATTCTTGGACATCCTATAATGATCCTGCAGAACTTAGTGGTCGGATCTTGCACACTTATAGCATAGATATTCATAGAACATCTTTATTATGCCCCAGAGATATCCTGTGCTTAACAGACATCCTCATGTAGTCCTGAGGAGAAACTGTACGATACGGGTACAAGAAATGAAACAAGAAATCAGAAGAAATACCACTTAGAACCTCACGAACTTTTTATCACAATATCTTCAGTGTGTTGCAGTTCTCGAGAAAAGACGTAGAAGACGTACCTGTTCGTTTGAGACAGTATCTAGAAAGTACTGAAGAACACATTGAGTTGTAACATTTAGAAAGGTAATGGTTATAATAAAGTAAATAGGTGCAAAACATTAAGTTTATATAAAGAAATCTGATGTGGACATCACATGACTTCCTTATATCCCCATTCCAATATACATATTGTTATGAAAACATTGACATTTTTGTGTGGGTTAACTGATTCGTAAATAAACAGGCAGGTTCCAAACACACACACACACACACACTCACACAAACTGCTACTCCAACCACAAAAATCATGATAATTGAATTATATATACCGCCGAACAAGTATACTAGTCTTTTCAGCAATGGCTTATCACAGGATCTCTCATTGACAAATTCATAACTTAGAGTTTAATGAAAATCATTCGAGTATAGATGACTTTTGTTCTCTTTGCCGAAAATTAGAGGTGAAAAACGCTACATTTTACCGAAACAATTAATTCAGTTAAAATTGAGAAATGATTTACTAATTCTGGCCACATTGAAACAATATTTGCCACCAAATTGGATCGCTAATCTCGCTAAGTCGCCAAGTTTGTAGCCAACACTGATTTTGGTCTTGGCATCGAATTTGGCGACTTGGCGACCAAATTTGGCAAAAATTTATAGTTTAGGTTTGCCAAAGTTTGGAAGCTCTAACTTCAATAAAAACAGAAATCTGGAATTTTCCAGGAAGATTCATTGGTTTATATCTCTGAACTAAATTCGAAAATTCTCTGAATGACAAACAAGACTAAAATAAAATAAAGTGCATTCGTCGACTAGAACCTGCTTATATATTAAGAATTACTTTCTACACTCAAAAATGTCGGCAACTTTCCTAAAAGTATCATTACGTGCTGAATATTCATCAAAGTGCATTGCTCGACTAGAACTTGTTTATGTCTTGAAGAATTACTTTCTACTCGCAAAAATGTGGACAACCTTTCATAAAAATATTATTTCGAGCTCTATTTACGAGTGGTATATTCATTAAATAAAATGCATTCGTCGACTAGAACCTGCTTATGTCTTTGCAAATTACTTTCTACACGCAAAAGTGTCGACATAAATGTCATAATAATATCATTATGGGATGTACTAATAGCCATACTCTCCAACATCCTAATTAATATTCCGTAGTATTGTTTGCCTCGCCCAATTTTTCACACCAATAAATTTTTACAGCAATATTCTCCAAATGCTATTACGATTAAATAAATAGAAAAATTCTTTAGAAAAATACTGGTGTGAAAAAGAAGGCGGGGCTAACAATACTACGGAATATAAATTAGTATGTTGGAGAGTATGTATTAGCTTATATTGAAATCTCTATGATGGTAGGTCATATATAATGGCCAAAATCTTTGTATATTTGTCATTATGAATATAATTCTTTAATTAACTCCAAAACAGATAGTCACAGAAAAACAAAAAGGAGGTGCACAACTAGATGTTATAACAAACCTATATGCCAAATTGCAGCGTTCGACGTTCAACCGTTTTTGAGTTATGCGAGGTACACACACACACAAATATCTTATGATAAAAATATAACTTCTTAAAAAATATTTTTTGTTATAAAACTAGGCGGATCTGCCCCCTGCTTGCTCCTATGTAACAGAATATTGCCAATATGGTTGTGACAGCACGTAAATACCAAATTCTAAAATGTATCATAGAAATGTCTAATTCTGCAATGTTAAAAAATTATCAGTGCGAAATTAGAAGACGAGTTCATTATACATGAGTCATTATACATATGAGTTATAATGAATTATATGAGTATATATCAAATAAAATTATACTTTAAAAAAATTAAAGAACACGCTTTTATAGAAATGTGAACTAGTAAATAATTTAGAATTAAAAAGAAAAAAAAAAAAAAAAAAAAAAACATTTTTAAAAAATCTCCCCTGACTGGGCTCGAACGTTAGACCTTTATGTTCGTAGCCCGGAGCTTTACCTCCCAGCCACTGCGTTCACGTACGGAAAGTCTTTTTTTTACAATATAGATATTTTGTTTGCTCCCAGAGCGGTTACAAACATACATACAAACATACATACAGGTGAAACTAATAAAAGAGTGTTAAAAAGGTACAATTATATGAGTTATATGAGTCATTTATAAACTAGTTAGACTCTATTTTTTATGCGAAAATATATCCGAAGCATTTTCAAATGTGTTTTTAAATAAAAAAAGATAAAAAGAAATCCAGTTAATTATACAGACACGGCATTATTTCATTATTCACAATAAATAAATAAATAATATATATATATATATATATATATATATATATACATAAATATATAAACAACATAGGAGAATGCCTGTGACAAAATTATTTTCAAAAAGTAGAAAAAAAAAAAAAAAAAAAAGATATTTGCGGACGATTACCTACTGCAGGGGCTGTTCGCACATTTTTTAGACGATTTTATTTCGCAGTAAGAAAAAATCGTTTGCATGGAGAATTTTATTTTCATAACAGTTATATTTTTGGAAGTTTTATTTATCTTCTGATATTTAGAATTTTTGTTTAGATGCAAAAATGCGCTTTTAAAAAGGCAGTGGATGGAAGGATAGGTTTCCGCTCTTTCCAAAGATAGTTTTTAGTGAAATCTTTATGAAAAGCATTTATCAGGAGAAAAATGGAAAAATGTCGCAACAGTAGATGAATCTTGGGTCTATTTAAGTGGTTGCAATAAAAAAAGTTCAATTTATTATCACAAAAGTGGAGATTTTTTTTTTTTTTCTACATGGTTCAAAGAATCAAAAGAAAGTTTTTCTAAAGGATTTATGATTGTCACAAGTTTTTCATACAAGCGCAAGATAAAAGCAAAACAAATGTGACAAAAATGTCAAAATCAGCTCTAAATACTATCAAGAACATATTTTAATTCCAATTTTTAAAAATGAAAATCCAGATCTTTATCCACACATCTCTATCAATCGGTTGAACTGTATCAAGACAAAACAAGCAGCCACACATCACAATCCGCAATTGCTTTTGTAGAAAAAAAATGGAACAAAAAACGGGAATTAAAATCATACCCTTCACTGATATTCCTGCTAAATCTCCTGATTTATCGCTGTTGGATTTTTGTGTTTTTCGACTCTTAAAATCAGCATTATCCAAACACGGAGCTACAACGCTTTGTGGACTTTGGAAAGCCGTTCAAGAGGAGTAGAAAAATATACCTCTTCCGATATTATAAAAAGCATTATCATCATAGAAATTACGGTGTAGAATGATAGTTAAGAACAAGGGCTATCAAACTGAACAAATAAAACACGAAATATGAGTGAAATTGTTTCAGTACACTCCATCAAAATCGTCTAAAAAATGTGCGAACAGCCTCTGTAATAGCAACATTGACATTTATTTAATTTCATTTTTTTACACCATGGATTGAATTTAATTTTCCTATGGAAAATATGTAATGACAGGAAAGGAACGTCATAAGACAAACGTTTTTCAAGGTGGCAAATAGAATACCTCTATAAATTAGACGTTTTTAATTAATTCCGTTAATTATAATGATAGAAATTTGTAAGTAACTGAACTGTCTTCCTTGGAACATTCAGAAAACATTGATACCTCTCATGAAGCGAAGGATGCTGCCCTCCACAAAGAGAAGCGGTTGCCGGCAAAAAAAAAAAAAAAAAAAAAAAAAGCAAGTCATTGTATCAATGAAACAGCTGGTTAGAATGTCATGTTGATAATGTAAGAGTCGTGTGTTCGATCCTCGCCGGGCCAAGGCGTTATTTTTTGCAAATAATTAATAAAAAAAGTGTCAATTGATAAAAGAAAATATTTCGTTGTGTACACAGTATCCTAATAATTTTTCAAGAGTTTTTTAAATGGCTTTTTATATAGTTACAAAAAGCACAAAATAAAAATGTAAGTAAATAAATAAATAAATAAATTTTTTAGAAGGTTTTTGTATGAAATTGACTTTGTCTTCGTGTCACGCTAATAAAAAAGGCGCCTCCATTTTAACGTAAATATAAGCAGTTCAGCTAGCCGCTCCATGGCTTAGTTGGTTAGGGCGTCACGCTAGTAACGCGGTGGGTGAGAGTTCGATACACGAAGGTCCGGCGTATTAATTTTTGCAGATAATTAGTGGAAAAAGGTGTCAATTTATTTTATTAAAAAAGCTCAAAATAAAAAGTTTCAAGTAAACAATACATAAATAAATATTTTTAGAAGCTTTATATATATATTATATATTATTATATGAAATTGAATTCGTCATCGCGTTTTCTGTCACGCCAAAAAATAAGACATTTCCACTTAAAAAACAACAACAAAAAAAAAAAAAAAAAGAGAGAGAGAGAGAGAGAGAGAGAAAGAAAGAAAGAAAATTGTAAGCAGTTTATTGTATCTCTTAATGGCTCAGTTGGTTAGAGCGTCATGTTAATTTTGCAGATAATTAATAGAAAAGGTGTCAGTTGATAAAAGGAAATATTTCGTTGTTTACACAGTATCCTAATAGTTTTTGAAGAATTTTTTAAATAGCTTTTTATCTAGTTACTTCACAAAATAAAAATTTAAGCAAAAATAACTAAACAAATATTTTTTTTTGAAGCATTTTATTGAAATTGGATTTCTTTATCGCATCTTCGTGTCAAGCGAATAAATAAGGCACCTCAACTTTAGAGTAAATGTCAGCAGGCCTCATCGTCGCTCATTGGCTCAGTTGGTTAGAGCGTCAAGTTGCTAATGCGATGGTGGTGAGTTCCATCCACCGAAAGATCGATGCGTAAAATTTTGCAGATAAGTAATAGAAAATGTGTCAATTGATAAAAGAAAATTTTTCTTTTTCTGCACAGTATTCTAAGAATTTTTGAAGAGTTTTTTTTTCTTTGTAAGAAGCTTTTTTTTTAGATACTAAAGAGCACAAAAGTTAAATAATATATATATATTCTTTTAGAAGCTTTTTATTGAAATTGGATTTTTATCATCGTGTCTTTGCGTCATTCTGAAAAAGAAGGCGCCTCCACTTTCATATAAATTTAAACAACCTATTTCGTCGCTCATTAGCACATTTGATTAAAGCGTCATGATGATAACGCGATGCTCATGGATTCGATCCTCGAGTTACTAAAACGTACAAAAGAAAAAATTTCAGTAAAAATATAAATATAAATAAAAAATAAATTAATAAAATAAAATAAATAAATTAAAATAACACTGAAAGTTTTTTATTATTATGGAGCCTTAAACAGCCTAAAATAAAAATTTATTCCAGCAGAGAGATGCTATAAAATCGTAAAAGTTTCAACAACAAGAAAATTTTAAAGAAAAATATAGATATTTCACTTTTGCAAAAGATGAAAAAATTTTAAATATTCCAAATATTTTTAAAAGCATTCGAGAACAGTATAAACATTTGCTAGATTTTTTAGAATGTTCTATGATTTTTCTTGACAATTCTCAGACTTTTAGTTAGAGCGTCATGATGATTACGCGATTGTTCCGGATTCGGTCCTCGAAAGACGATATAGTACTTTTTTGCAGATAAATAATAGAAAAAAATGTCAATTGATTAAAAAAAAAAAAAAAACTTCCATTATCTACTCAATATCCTAAGAAATTTTAATTAGTTTTTTTCTTTTTTTGTAACTAAAAAGCATAAAATAAAATTTAAGTAAAAAATCATTTTTTTAAGTTAGAAGCTTTTTATTGTGAAGCCCTAAAAAGTATAAAATAAAATTTGTTCTGGCAGAAACATGTTACAAAGAAATGAAAGTTTCAACACTAAGAAAATTTTAGAGAAAAATATAGGTACTTTCCTTTTGCAAGAGATGGAAATTTTTTAATGTTCAAAATATTTTAAAAAGCTTTCGAGACATTTGAAATTTGTGGCCTAACGAATGATTATACAAAAACTAGTAGCTAAGAATATTGGTCTCGAAAGCTTTTTAAAATATTTTTAACATTAAAAAATTTTCATTTCTTGCAAAAGGAAAGTACCTATATTTTTCTCTAAAATTTTCTTAGTGTTCAAACTTTCATTTCTTTGTAACATGTTTCTGCCAGAACAAATTTTATTTTATACTTTTTAGGGCTTCACAATAAAAAGCTTCTAACTTAAAAAAATGATTTTTTACTTAAATTTTATTTTTCACTCTTCAGACTTATTTTCAACGCTATAACAACGTTATGTGCTACCTGGGTTATTCAAACTAGTAAAAATTAATTGAAAATTGACATCAGATGGAATTGTAAATTGAGCCTAAAAAAATAAAATCCATGCACAAGCGAACACAAGGACTACTATTAATCATAACTTTTGAAGTTGGCGGAAAATAAGTTACTACTTTTTACAGATTTGCACTGAGAACAATAGTTGCAAACGCTGTTGTCTTGAATGATCCATTTTCTTAGTTTCTTTTGTTGTTTTATCCCTGTATACAGTTGATCAAGGAATAACATCAACAAGAAGCACAAAACATCCTTCAGAATTCGAGATTTATGTTTCTATTAAATTACTAGCGTTTTCGTTACAAACTTTTGCTGCTTACGAAATCTTAATTCTTCCATTTGAATTTAAATAATTTTCTGCTGTGTTTTGCATTTATCCAAGTGAGATACATATTTTGAATTTAATTGAATTTGTGTATTGAATAAAAAGTATCAATTTTTATTTAATTTTGTGCTGACATCAATAGTGATGATGAATAGTAGTGTTTATGTTGTCAGGCGAATGCATTTATTATATATTTTTAGGCGCCTTTTACAATTTCATTTTGTGTTAATTTTAGAATTATTTTTAGTAGTTTGAATAACAATTATAATTACTTTTTGGGATTACATTTTTAAAAAAGTTTTTATTATTATTTTTTATCTTTTTAGTGAAAATATATTAATATTGCTGAATATAATAAGACATTCGATAGCGGCTTCACATATAGCCCCCCGGCAAGAAAAGCGATAAAATTCGAAAAATGGCCATTTTGAGTTCGTCATTGAAAAAATCGTATGAAGACCCCAATGGGAACAAAATCACGTTACAACCCTATCTCGAAAATTATAAACCTGAGAAACAGTTGTGTCAGTTATATTATAACACTAGCCAATAAGTTAGCGGTACTTTTAGGTTGATTTTTCTACGCTACAACCTGTATAGCGTAAAGTTCAAACAAGCGTCCAAATGTGCAATGCTGCAAAGAAGTTTGAACACAGAGAACAAAAATATTTGGTGATGATGTCCTTTTCTTTCAAAGATCATTTCGGCATGTCATAGTGTAGGAAATTGCGGACAAAGAATTGTGCGTTTTAAGTGTTCTATTTTCAGCATTCGTGTCTGCAATGTGTCTTTTCGAAATATATCAATCATGCTCTATAACTTTGTAATTCTTTTTTTTTTCCTATTATGTACGGTTTTAGAGACAGGGACGAGAACTCCACTATTTTCTATAAGTTAGAGTTGTAAGAAGTCGCATCTTGTAGCGCATGAACATTATACTATACCTACATGCAACTTTTACGACTATAGCTCCAGCCGTTCAAGAGTTTAAAAAGTAGGAACTGATTTTAGTCGACACCCTGTATTTAATGATATCATAATGAGACCTCTTTCATGTTAGAACTTAAAAAAAAAAAAAAAATAAATAAATAAATAAAAATAAAATTCGGAGCATTTGTTTTAAAGTTATCAGCTAATAAAAATAAGTAAATATAAAAATGCAACGGTTTAAATAAGGAAAAGGCATGTTTACAAACAAATACTCCGTCAATCAATCTTTGCCACTCTGGAGAGGCAAAAGGATCAACCTGTATTCGTGGAAATACCTTTGCCGCTTTACGCAAAACATGACTGCAAGTGACGTCACGTGCCCTTTCCTAATTGAGAACCACCTTTTTTTTTTTTTTAAGTCAGTTAAAAATAAATTAGTATTGTTAATTTCTAATAATTTTGTTCATTTATTTATTTTCCATTGAATGTCCTTGCCTAAAATTTTGAAAAATTTTGTGAAATCTTTTACAGTACGCAAGCGAAGTGTGACGTTACAGACCATCCGTGGATGCAATAAAAAGATTTCCTATGGTAATCGTCCACTGGATTTTTTGTAAAAAATTATTAAAAATCGAGGAAAATTATTTCCCGATTTTAATCCCCGTATTTGGGTATAGACATGTATTAGTTGTCGTGTGCATGTGTTAGATTGAGATATTTTGCTGTCAAATTGACAAATTTTAATTTTAAATTTCAAAACACTGTCATCTTTGGCATTTTTTGTATTTGCTGATCAAAAACGTAATACGAAAATATACATGTCAGATGTATATTTTCGTAATATGTATTGCACGAAATATTGTTTCATGTTATTCATTACTCTCTGAATATAAGTTGTTAAATTAACCATGATTTTTGAAAAGAATTAAATATGTTCGCCAGATAATTTGGCGATATTTTTTTTTCGCCAAGTACTGATATGAAATCTATTCCGCTGCAACATATGAGTATCTTATATCAGACACATTATTTTAGACATTTGAAAACAAATTTGATTTCAAATTATGACAGAATATTTATAATTTTCTTTTTAATTAGCATATTAGTTGGATGTTTATTGTGTAAATATCATCCTTTTAAATGAAATGTTTATGTTTTCAATCGAATATGGAAGTTTGTCCTTTTTTTTCTAGAGTTTTGAAATTAAAATTTCAAATTTTATCAATTTTACAACAAAAACAACTCAATCTTACTCATGTACACGTTAACTAATACATATCTATACCCAAATATGGGGATTAAAATCGTGAAATAATTTTCCTCGATTTTTAATAATTTTTTACAAAAATTCCAACGGGCGATTAACATAGGAAATCTTTTTTCTTGCATCCACGGACGGCCAGTGACGTCATCACTTCGCTTGCGTGTTGCTTCGAGTATAAATAACTTTTATCTTGATTTGAGTATGAATGACGTCATAAGGAAAAAAAAAACAAGTCCTTCCGGCTTATTCGGAAGGGTAGGTTGATTTCTTTTTCCTTATCAAGTAGCTGTCATTTTGTTTCAAAATGGCGGTACAAATTATTAATGCACTGGTAGAAATATTGATGTACGCTATGCATATATGGAGTTTTAAGCAAATCGGTTCATAAATACATTTTTATGTGAATTTAAAATTTTCAAGTGGCCGGCGCTAGGAAACAAGATGGTGGGCCAAGTTCACAAATATGTCAAATGCATTTGTGAGATAAGACTACTGTACAAATATAGTTGGAATTAATTCAGAATCTCAAAAGTCATCGTGTTGAAAAATTAAGTGGCTGCCATTTCGAGCAAAATGGCTGAGAAAGTTGCTCATCTAAGATATCGTTGCAAATTTGAAAATAATTTTTTTTGTAGAAATTCTTTCAAAGAGGCTTAGTAAGTTGATAAAATGTTAGTTTTCTGCATTTCTAGTTTGTTTTAGCATTAAAGTAGCCTAATTTTTCCTTAAAAACGCATTAAAAAGATCCAGTAACGCAGGTAATGAATTTGGCGCCAAATTTGGCGACTTATCCCCTATGGCGATTTTTTTGGCGACTTTTGGTGAGAAAATACTTATTATCGATATACCAAAGATGGACGCAATAACGTGATATGTTCACGAGTTACGTGAATTTTCTGAATTTTTGTTGTTTGAATGATAAATCCATTTTTCAACTTTGATTTGAATTGATTAAGTATTTCTAAAGTTACCGTGATAAGAAATTTTCAAGTGGCCGCCACTTGGAAACAATACAGTGGAACAAGTTGCCCAGCAAACACATCCAAGATATTTGAAGTATAGGTTCACTGTCCAACTGTGGTTTAAATCAGCGCCGTGTTTCAAAAGTTATTATTATGGCAAATTTTCATGTGGCAGTCTAAGTGGCAGCGACTTGGAAACAAAATGGCAAAACAACTTGCCCATCGAAATCATCCAGTATATTTGTACGATAAGTTCATTGTCCTGTTCTAGTTTAAATTAAATCAGTATTTCAAAAATTATCGTCATAAGAAATTTTCAGTGGCACCAGTTGTAAAAAAAAATGGAGTGAGATGCCCAGCGAACTTATCTGAGATATTTGAATGATAAATCCACTACCTAAATTTGATGCGAATTGGTTCTGTATTACCTAAGCCGCTATCAAACGAAGAACCATACGATAGTCTTTAGCACAAAATACCTCATAAACAGGTTTTTCATGCGGGAAACGATCCAAATATGCCGTTTGATACAAGTTGCCGAACGTATGTTCTTCAATCACGCATTTTCGACTGTTTAAAGCATATACAGCAGTCCTTAGAACGAAATCCCCCAATCAAAGGATCGCGATTACAGAACATCCTCTATTCTTTTCCCTTTTAAACATCCTTGGGGGAGAATAATAGCCAAATGCTGGGTCCGTTGTTTACATTTCTGGATTTCGTTCTTCCGTTTATGCTTAAAAACAACCCCACTGAAGCGGGGCCTTCGGAGAAGTCATCGTTTCTCCCTTTTTCTACCGGGCCGGCTCCTAGAATTGGTGACGTCACAAACGAGATCTGGTATTAGGAAAGCATCTGATCTGTACGATGCAGTACAAACGCAAAAACCGTTAAATAATAATTCATTAATTTCGTGTTTCTATCGAATTATGAAATTAAACTTTATCTACATGACAATAAAAAATTATAAGCAAAATACTACCCATAAATAAGACTAATTTCAATTATTCTTCAAAAAATATTTTTGTATTAAATGTTAATATGCAGTATATAGATGTTTTTTGAAACTAAAATTCCTGAATAAAAGTCTAGAACTAAAATAACAGAAAATACTTGAAATTTCTAAGTTCTTTTTAAAGAATCAATGATTATTTCTTTGAAGGGTAAAAAAAAAAAAATTAATAACATATTTGTTTCTATGTCAAGTAACTATCAAATAACTGAAACGTTAAACATATTAAGTATTTATAATTATGCAAAGAAATTCAAGAAAATGAAAATACATATGCACGTTTTAATCTTAAACAATTTTTGTTAAAATGAGAAAATGTTATAATTTTTCTACAAAAGTAAAAAAAAAAAAAAAAAAAAAAAAATGGTTTGAAAAATTTAACATGATTTATTAACATTTTATTTTTTATGGAAATATTAATGAATCTGATTAGAATGCTCAACATTGCTATCAACTTTCTAAAAATCACAAAGTTGTAAAAATATTTAAAGTAACAGATAAAAATTGAAAATCGTTGGTTCATTTCTTGCTGTGTTTGACAGAAATAAATTTTTTACTTACAATTCTTATTTATTTATCTAAAAAATTTTTCAGTTATTTATGTCAATTTAAAGGCAACGAAAAAAAAATAATCATAAAAACTTCAAGAAATATTTTATTTTTTGGAGGGAAAGAACTACAGTAAATAAAATAACAATAATTTCAAACACATATAATTAAATTAGCTAATTAGACCATATCAATATTTTAAAAAATTATTTTTGATTAATTAAAATACAAAATATAACTGAAATACTATGAAACAATGAACAAAAAATTAAACTCACCAAAATATATGTATGGAATGTGAATCTGATATTAATATATATGTATATTTAAATATAATAAATAGATTTCTTTTTTAATAGTTCTTACAAAGTATTTCCTGTTTGTAATTTAACTACCTCCTTAAAATTAATTATGAAATATGTTTTATTATTATTATTATTATTATTATTTACCTGAATAAATTATTTTGTATTGATGTATTTTCATGAAAGCAACACATAATGAAAATAACCATGATTTGAAAAAAAAAAAAAAAAAAAAAAAAAAAAAAAACAAGTGAATGTCCGTGTGAATCTATCTAAGAAGTTCTGGCCCGTATTCACACGATTTTCGGAGAAAACCTCGGAAAACTTCGAACGGGTAGGTCGAAAAGCGTGTCCAGGGATCGAACCCGGTATTTCCTGTCATTCACTTTTGAAAGAAGAAGCTTTTGGTCGGTGGTGGAGGGAGTTGAAAAAATAGAGTTTAATATTGCTATAATTAATTGGTTAAACTTACAATAAAACTTAATGAAAACCAAATATAATGTTTAAATTACAAAATTAAAAATTGCGCAGAAAAAAATAAATTAAATTAATAAATAATAATAATAATAATAAATAAAATAAAAAAAATAAGATTAGGAATTGGCTAATATAGTTAATTTTCTTTTGGTGCCACTAATTTTTTTTTTTTTTTTTTTTTTTTTGTATCATTTCTAACTTTCGTATAATTATTTAGGAGAATATTAGATATTCCTGAAAGGCACTGTTTAATTATATTATATAAATCTTTACCACACTTACATTTGCATGGAAAATCAATACCTAATATTTCTGATTTTTCCAGTGTTAATTGTATAATTATATTTTTTGGATTTTGCAGTTTTAAAAAAGAATCTTCATATTTTATATTAATCAGTTTTTGAAAAATTTGGAATGCATTTACTATAATAATAATTAAAATATCCTGGGGTCATTTGAGCTGACCTCTATCAATGACCATCAAGTATTTATAAACATCTTCAGGACAGTCTACATCTAATATTTTATCCTTAACTAACAAAGTAATGCAATCATGACATTTTAGTTTATTAGATACTTTGTGTGCAATGTAACCGCCTATGAATATTAATACGGATAAAATTTCATTACTTATTTCTATATCGTCATTACTATTAAAAGTGTCATAAAATATTTTTGGAATTTCAATCTCTTCATTTTTTTCGTCTGCAAATATGTACTTGAGATCTTTTATTTGAAACTTTACATTTTTTTCGGAATACATGCTAATTAAACTTAGTATTTTTAATTTGGATTCGGATTCCATTACCTGCATGCAAAACGATATATGTCTTCAATATGAAATCTATATTTTGTCTTTTGTCCTGTTTAAAAGGAAAAAACATTAAGATTTTTAAAATAAATAATGTGATTCTGCGTATATCACTAGCTTATATGGTTCACGTTCGAATAAGAAAACCAGATCTCGTTTGTGACGTCACAGCGATTTCAGATGTCTAGGAGCCGGCCCGGTGGAAGAAGGAAGAAACGGCGACTTCTCCGAAGGCCCCGACTGAAGTCGTTTAGTCGCTTTTGAGCGGCAATAGCTTATATTTTAGAATATATCGTCTTCCGTCTGATAGTATCTTAAAGTTACCATAATGACAAATTTTCAAGTGGCCGCCACTAAAAAAAAAATTGCGGATCAAGTCACCAAGTGAACGTATCCTAGATATTTGAACCATAAGTTCACTATCCAGCTTTTATTTGAATCAGTTTAGTATTTTAAAAGTTATCGTGATGGCATATTTTCAAGTGGCAGTGTGATTTGAAGTGGCTGGAACTTAGAAACAAGATGCCGAGACAAGTTGCACAGTGAAAACATTCAAGATAATTATGTGATAATATCACTATCCAAATTTGGTTCGATTTGGAGTATTATTTCAGAAGTTATCGTGACTTTAAACTTTCAAGTAGGAGCCTGATTTCAAGTGGCCCCGCTTAACTTAAGATATCTGCCACTTTATAAAAATGGTGGATACAGTTTATTAATAAACTTCATTGAGATCCTTATGTGGTCTGTATTTACATCAAAATTCAAACAATTTCGGAATACGCATTTAGAATTTAAATTTGAAATTTTCCAGTGGTCTCCACTTAAAACAAAATAGCGGAGCAACTTGGTTACCAAACTCATCTAAGATATTTATAAGATAAGTTAAGACACTGTTCAAATTTGGTTCCATTTGGGGTATTTATTTCGGAAGTTATCATGGTTTTAAATTTTCAAGTGGTAGCCTGATTTCAAGTGGTTCCGCTTAACTTAAGATATCCGCCACTTTATTAAAAATGGCGGATAAAGTTCATTAATAAAGTTATTTGAGACACTTGTGTAATCTATGTATACATCAAAATTAAAAAAATTTCGGAATACGCTTTTTACAATTTGAATTTGAAATTTTCAAGTGGTTTCCACTT
This sequence comes from Salticus scenicus, assembly GCA_963930645.1. Classification (NCBI taxonomy): domain Eukaryota; kingdom Metazoa; phylum Arthropoda; class Arachnida; order Araneae; family Salticidae; genus Salticus; species Salticus scenicus. Next base: position 238,581,644 of record OZ005659.1, read on the forward strand.
GAAAACAAAATGGCGGAGCAACTTGGTTAACAAATTCATCTAAGTTATTTATAAGATAAGTTAAGACACTGTCCAAATTTAGTTCGATTTGGAGTATTATTTCAGAAGTTACTGTGATTTTAAATTTTCAATTGGTAGCCTGATTTCAAGTGGTCCCGCTTAACTTAAAATATCTGCCACTTTATTGAAAATGGCGGATAAACTTCATTAATAAACTTCATTGAGACCCTTATGTGGCCTGTATTTACACCAAAATTCAAGCAAATCTTGCTTTAAGTATGCTTTTTACAATGTCGGTTTGAAATTTTCAAGTGTGCTGCCACTTGAAAACAAATAGTCGGAGCAACGTGGTTAACGAACTCATCCAAGATATTTATAAGATTAGTTCACTGTTCAAATTTGGTTCGATTTGGAGTATTATTTCGGGAGTTATCGTGATGACAAAATTTTCATTATATATATATAGATAGATAGATAGATAGACAGATAAACGAAGTGATTGCAATCCGCGTTTGTAATGATCGATAGATGGCGCTCTCTGAACTGCAGTTGTTAGTAAATATAACAGCCACGTGTATTTATTATTTTTCTTTCTCCGCCATTTCATCATGGAAAGTCGATTGCATAATATGATGATATGCACTGGTGTGATAATTTCATCTCAGCCCACCAGAGGGCGAGCATTTCATTACAATCGCGGATAGGTCGATTTCTAAAGAAATCAAACTAATATTCACGGTATTAAAACTTTTTATTAAGGTATGATTATTGTTATTAAATTTTTTATTAGTAGTCGACGAAAAATGATTCACTTATGAAACAGTATTCCAAAAAAATTTATTTTATGAAGAGAAATTCAACTTTTCCTGAAAACATCGCATTGTTCTTTCCGGGTGTAATCATCCGTGATTCTCATGTTAAGTCTTTTCACATTTTTGTTTTCTTATTTTAAAACAAATACAAAATTATTCTTATTACAGTTCTTGTGTTATAATGTAACTCCATGGTTTTAGTCATGCGAGCGCAAGTTCTGTGTTAAAATTGATATTAGTTCAGAGTTTGAAAATGGTTGTTGTTCTATATGTTTTGTGTTTTGTGGCTGTTGAATAAAGTTATAATTTAAACAGCTAGCAATGGATTCTATGCTTAGTTAAGCAATATTTAGAGCCTCCGTTAAACCTGTATAGGAAAAACATCACATGGTGGCAGCGGAAAAATAGGAAAAGCAGTAAAGTGAAAAAAATACTGTAAGTAATTTGTTTTGCATTTACCGATATTGAGCGAAGCCTATTCTAAAATTTTCAACTACGATGGAAACTGATAAAATTAGTATTGTAAGGCATTCATTTCAAGTTACGCCACCAGAACCATTTACATTTTCTACTCCAGCTAATTGGTCAAAATGGATAACTCGTTTTGAACGATATAGAGTTGCATCTGGTTTGAACAAGCAATCGGATGGTGAGCAAATAAACTCATTGATTTACATCATGGGCGATAAAGCTGAAGATATTTTTGCTTCGTTCCAGTTAAGCACAGAAGAAGCAGAAGATTATCAAATAGTCCTGAAAAAATTCAATGACCATTTTGTAGTAAAAAAGAATACTATTTTCGAGCGAGCGCAGTTTAATAAGCGTATTCAACTCGAAGGAGAAAGAGTTAATGACTTTATTACGGCACTATATCGTCTAGCTGAGAGTTGCGAATATGGAAATTTACATGATGAATTAATAAGGGACAGAATTGTAGTTGGAATAAGAGATAAAGCCTTAAGCGAAAAGTTACAATTAGATAGTGAATTAACATTAACAAAAGTTATAGAAAAGGTACGTCTCAGTGAATCCATTAAACAACAACAACTAAAACTTGGCGAAGCTGAAAGAGACACTTCCTTAAATGTTATGGGCTCAAATAAAACTGTTCGTTACCAGAATAATTTCCAAAATAAAAAGGAGAATAAATTTAACGTGAAAAGCACAATGCCGAGAAATATTAAATTTTCACAGAAAGATGAAAAGTGTAAATGGTGTGGAAAACAAAAACACGATAAAAGAATGTGTCCTGCTAGAGATGCCAAATGTCGAAAATGCGCCAAGATCGGGCATTACGAAAAGGTCTGTTTTTCTAAAAGCCAATCTAAAGGCTCATCGATTTCATTTTTAGACATAGTTTTTCACTTAGGGAAAATTAATGAAGATTGGACAATCGATGTTAAGATAGAAAATCAAGATTTAAAATTCAAGATAGATACTGGCGCTGATCACTCCGCAATTTCTACAACAGTTTATCGCTCGCTAGCCAAGAAAATTAAATTGGTGCCAGTTCAAAAAGTACTATGCGGCCCGGATAGAAATCCTTTGAAAGTTTTAGGAAAATTCAACGCACATTTAAACTTTAAAAGGAAATATTGTAAAGAAGACATCTATGTAATTGATGGTCTACAAACAAGTCTTTTAGGAAAACCAGCATTGATTTCTTTTGGGTTAGGACCAAATATAAGCAATTTTGATCAAGTAGTAGTCAACAACCCTAGAATAGAATTTCCAGAGCTCTTTGAAGGACTTGGACTAATGAAAGGTTGTTATTCAATACATCTGAAGAAAGACAGTGTTCCATATGCAGTTACCTCACCTCGACGCGTTCCTATACCCTTACTGAAGAAAACCGAAGATGCGTTAAAGAAGATGGTGGAGCAAAAAGTCATAACACCTGTTAGTGAGCCTGCAGAATGGTGTTCGCCAATAGTCATAGTTCCAAAGAAAGATGGACAACTCAGAATCTGTGTGGATTTGACACAGCTTAACAGAAATGTTTTGAGAGAATTGCACCCTCTACCCAATGTTGAATATACATTAAGTCTTTTATCAGGTGCCAAGATATTTTCAAAATTGGATGCAAACTCAGGTTTTTGGCAAATACCGTTAGACGAAAAGTCTTCATTTCTTACTACCTTTATTACACCATTTGGGAGATACAGATTTCTAAGATTACCGTTTGGAATCTCATCAGCTCCGGAACATTTTCAAACAAGAATGTCTCAGTTGTTGGAGAATTTAAGTGGCACTGCTTGTCATATGGACGATATTCTGATTTGGGGATCCACTCAAGGAGAACATGATGAAAGATTAAGAGAGGTTTGCAAGAGATTAAAAGATGCCAACTTGACTTTAAATGAGGAAAAATGTATTTTTTCAACTAAAAGTATAAAGTTTCTGGGTCATATAATCGACAGCCAAGGAATCCATCCCGATGATGAAAAAGTTGCAGCAATTAAAGAATATAAACCCCCAACAAATAAAAAAGAGCTGAAACAACTATTAGGATTCGCCAATTATCTAGCACGTTTTGTTCCAAATTTCGCAGAATTAATGTATCCTCTTACGTCGATGCTTAGCAACAAGCGAGAATTTGTATGGGATCATCAACAGAAAAACGCATTTGAAGAGTGGAAGAAAATTTTATCTTCAGATCCAGTTTTAAAAATATTTGATCCTAATAAGGAATCTATAGTCACTACAGACGCATCATCCTATGGTCTAGGAGCCACTCTACGTCAAAAACTGGAAGAGGGAAAAACTTTCGTAATCGCCTATGCATCGAGAACATTAACACCGGCTGAGAGTCGCTATGCCCAAATCGAAAAGGAAGCATTAGCTGTAGCATGGGGATGTGAGAAATCCAGAGATTACTTAACAGGGTCTCATTTCTTGATTGAAACTGACCATAAGCCGCTGATTCCAATTCTTTCAAGGAAGCATTTAGACGATCTTTCTCCTAGACTGCAAAGAATCAGATTAAGAATGATGAGATATTCATACACTATTACTCATGTTCCAGGGAAGAATCTTTATGCAGCCGATGCTTTATCTAGAAGTCCAAGAGAGCAATCATGTGAAAATGACGAACTAGAAGAAGAAATTGATGCATACATTCAGATGATCACTAATAGTCTTCCAGCAACTTCTAATAGGCTGAAAGAATTTCAAGAAGCACAACAATCTGATGGTACCTGCCAGAAACTTTCTTCTTCTGCATTGACAGGATGGCCCTCGAAGAAAGATATAGATCGACTGTGTTTACAGTTTTGGCAACATCGCTTTGAAATTTCTATTCAAGATGGTCTTTTAATGAGAGGTTGTAGAATAATAATCCCAAAGTCGCTCCAAACTGAAGTGCTGAAAAAGATTCACGGAGGACATCTTGGTATAACTAAATGTAGAGCTCGTGCGAGATGTTCTGTATACTGGCCAAAAATTAACAAAGAGATTGAGGAAAAAGTGAAAAATTGTCCTGCTTGTATCAAAGAATCGAGCAACAGGCATGAACCACTAATTTCGACGCCATTTCCAGATAGACCTTGGGAAGTTGTAGGCCTTGACCTCTTCAAATACCAGAATTCGTGGTACCTTCTTATAGCAGATTATTATTCACGGTATCCTGAAATTTCGAAACTTGAAACCTTGACTTCGGAAGAAATAATTAACCATTGCAAATCTATATTTTCTCGTCATGGTATTCCAGAAATACTCAGAACGGATAACGGTCCACAGTTCGATCTAATGAGAACACGAGAATTTAATGAGTTCGCAAGAAGCTACGGTTTCAAACAAATCACAAGCAGTCCGAAATTTCCCCAAAGTAATGGATTTATAGAATCGAGCGTAAAAACAATCAAAATGCGTATCAAGAAATCTGCTGATCCTTATCTTGCGCTAATGGAATACAGAGCAACCCCACTGGAAAACGGTTATAGTCCCGCAGAACTCCTAATGGGAAGGAGAATAAGAACAATTCTCCCAATAGCTAATTCTCAACTACTTCCTAAATTGATCAAGAAAACTGATTTAGAAGGCAAGGAGAGAAAACGAATAGAGAATCAAGAAAGAAATTACAACAGACACCACCGGACAAGAATTTTATCAGAACTTGAGAAAGGACAGGGAGTATGGGTTACCGACAAAAGAGTGACAGGAAAAGTGTTACAGAAAACCTCATTTCCGAGATCATATCTTGTTCAATCCGGAAAGAGAATTTATAGGAGAAATAGGAAACATCTAGTACCATCGCCAGATTTCGAGCCAGAATCTGAATCAGATGAAGGAATAGATATCCCCGAGAATAATCATTCAACTGATATGGGATCTGGAATAAAGTCTCCGCCAACCAACAAAAATTCTGGGAATATATCACCAAAATGTACCTCTCCCACAAGACCTGTGACCAAGCCTTATGTTACCAGAAGTGGTAGGACTATTCGACCACCCCAGAGACTTGACTTATAACTTTGAAAGGAAGGGAGATGTGTTATAATGTAACTCCATGGTTTTAGTCATGCGAGCGCAAGTTCTGTGTTAAAATTGATATTAGTTCAGAGTTTGAAAATGGTTGTTGTTCTATATGTTTTGTGTTTTGTGGCTGTTGAATAAAGTTATAATTTAAACAGCTAGCAATGGATTCTATGCTTAGTTAAGCAATATTTAGAGCCTCCGTTAAACCTGTATAGGAAAAACATCACAGTTCTTAACACTAAGAATATATATATTTTTTTAACTACTAGGAATATTAATTCAGAAGTATATAGTATATCCGCGATTGTAATGAAATGCTCGACCTCTGGTGGGCTAAGGTGAAATTATCATACCACTGATAGCTTTCACGCTGAAACAATGATAGAACAACAAGAAAGCACAAAAATAAATACACGTGGCAATTATTACACGTGGCAATATTTACTAACAACTGCAGTTGAGAAAGCGCTATCTATCGATCATTACAAACGCGGATACCTACTTGTTAAATAGATTTTGTTTATTTATTTACCTTTCTCTAAGTTAATACTAGAATATTAGCTAATATATCTTTTCCTTCAATAATATTTTATTTCAGTGATGTTTAAATGACGTAATTTTCACTAACCTTCATTTAATCACATAAAGATTATTGTTCATGGAGTTAAAGCATTTTCCATGCGCATTCTCAAAAATTTCAGTTATTTGGTATGGCAACAAAACAATGAAATTTAATGCTTTGAAATTCTTTCGTAATGAAATATACTTTTAGAAGAAAACAATTATTATTATTTTTCAGCAGTTTGTACCATGTTTTAACATTTATTTAATTGCAATTAAGCTACTGAATATGTCGGTAAACGACACAGATGAATGGGCTTCAATGATAATTAATGAACTGTTTGATGAAACTACAGCTTCTAAAAATATATCAAAATGCAAAAGTGAAGATGTTAAAATTTCTATTGGCAAAAATAAGTTTTCGAAATTATCACATAAGGATTTAAGTCTTGATGCATCTGCAAATTATGAAGATCCTTTGGTTTGTGTTCGATTCAACTCCGATGAGAAATTTCAAAAATGTGAGTTAGAATTTAATACCAGCAGTAAAAGTTCTACTGAGATTAACAAATCCGATACTAATATAAAAAACAGATGTAGCATTGAAAAAAGCACATTTACAAATACACAAAACAAAACATCAAATTGTAACTTGAAAAACATTGGGATAACAGAAATTGCCAGTGATAAGACAGTTGATAAAGAAAGAAAAGAAGATAATATTTCTACGTCAAAAATTTCAGCTGAAAATCCCAAAGGTGATGTACTGTTAATTGATCTCGATGAAGCTTTTATTCAAGATGACGAAATGAGTTCTACTGAAGCTGGTGACTCCGGAAAAAACGTAGAAGTATCATTTTCAACTGAAAATGTAAGTTTAAAAGGTTTCTCTGAAAAATCTCACACTTTAAATTCTTCGAGTTTCAAAGATTCGTGTAACGAAGACAAAGGGGTAAAAAAGAAGTTCTCTTTGAGTATCGATGACAAAGTTTCGGAAAATTATTTTGAAAAGCTTTATCTACGCAAGGAAAATATAAATTTTTCTGAAAAAATTGACGAGAATAACTGCGATTTGGAGCCAATGAAAGATAAAAATGGATTTAAAACTAGGAGGAAAACTGTTGCAAATGCTGATTTGGATAATAAAAGAGGATCACTGCAAGAATATCTTAATAGATTAGATGATAAAGTAGAAGACATTGGATTTTCTGATTTTCGAAATAAAGACGACAGAAATGGAAATCAGAACATTGAAGGATTTGATTCTCAAGTGGATTTATATTTTCAGTGGTTCGAGGCAAACTATGTAAAAGAAGAAATGGAGTCTCACTGGAGAACAACTGATATATTAATAGATTCGAATATAGTTTCTGAGAACAATTTTAGAAATAATAGAGTTGTAGAGAAATTAAATGAAAGTATAAATAATAAATTAACTAAAGACGAAGAGAGAAAAGAATTGAACTTAAATAATGCCACTGAAACTGTTGAAAATATTGACGATTGCGAAAAGGAAGAAAAAGATATGTCGCCAGAAAGAAAATGTAATGAATTATTGGAAATTAGTCCTAGACGTAGAAATGAAAAGTTTGTAGAAGCGAAGCATCCTTCTTTCGATGATATGAATAGTGGGAAAATTGTAAAAATTAATAGATATAATTGTGGATTTGATAGAGTTGAAAATGACTTGCATGATAAAACTGGAGTTACAAAAGAAAATCCGAAGAAAAGTATTTTCACTACTTGTGAAGTTTTGAAAAGAGAAGAGGAAATTGCAGAAAGTACAAATGAAGCATATGATGAAGACATCGAAATAAGGAATCAAAGAGCTGATTTTGTAGTGGCTAAATATCGAGACTTTTGCTTGACGATGGAGACGATGTTTGTAAGGCCTTTTGCGAATGTGATTGCCGATTTCTATGATTTCCTTTCATTTATCTTCATTTTAGCCTTATGTTTATTTTACATCTTTTATAAAAGAGTACGGATTCTAATATTAAATAATCGACCAATGGATATATCTACAGATAATTTCTGGGATGAAGAAGAAGATTTGATGGTTTCGGAAGAATCTACGATTTCATTTATAGTACCAGATACGACGTATGCAAAGAGAAAATTATTACAAAGAAGAAAAGAAATGTTTCAAAGTGTTCTTGCAAATTTACCATTCGAAAGAAATGAAGTAATCGAACAATGTAAGGATATAAACTCATGGATAAAAATAGAGCCAGAAGATATCGGTGTTACATCATTGGATTATGAAATTATAACAGAGTATTTTAGTGATTTATACAAGAAATGTGAAATTTCGGAGCTTCATTGTAGCAGAAATAATTACAGGGCCTTAATACACACAGGTGATGAATGTATGGTAAATATTAAATTTATAAATGATGATATGAATAAAGAAAACAAATTGATGCTGCCTGAAAGCGAATTTGATATGGAAATTGTAGCTTCATCACAAGATTTTAACATCAAACCGTATGATATTGAGGTAAAAAAAGAAGTAGAAGATTCGATTGATGAAGAAGAATTTTCGAAGCAGTTTGAAGATGATTCAGAATTAAAACCTTCAATCGAAAGAAAATTTCATACATCTTTGAATGAGACATTTCCGAGAAACTCACGTAAAAATGAGAAACCTCTTCTAAACTCAACTGAAGTAGATGGATTAGAAACGGAATCAAAATATAAAAGCTGTATCGATTTTGACTGTTTGTCAAATTTGAATAGGGATTACGTCGAGAATAATCAGGATATCCAAACATATTCTAGAAATTCTCCAGAAAGAAGATGTTTAAATTCGTCTTTGTTTGTCAATCTGCCATCATTTTCTTCAAGAAAAGACACGTTGTCTGAATCAGTACAGTTGCTATATAAATCGACAAGCTTTTCCGATGAAAAACGCAGGGAATCAGCAGATGATATAAAAATAGTGGAAAAATTAAAAAGAGGCGATTATATACATTTTCAGTCGAGTAATTCAAAATTATCTGGATCTCATGATTTTATGAAGACATTAATGATTGATACAGAAGAAAATTTAAAGGAAAAGGAAAAGAATGTAGTTGAAAATTATTCTTATAAAGAGTCTAATGCATCGAATGAAAATATTTTTACTGTTGGATATAGTACAGTGATTTTTCCCGTTTCAGGTGATTATTTCGAAGGCAGAAATTCTTTGGAAAGTTCTTTTATGTGTGGGGATGACAAATATATGTTAGGTTCAAACAGTTCTTTTAAAAAGATAGATTTATCAGTTAAAGATGAAATTCTTACAAGTGAAGTTAAAGATAACTTTAAAAAGAAACCTTCTTTGAGGCGTCGTATGTCATCAGTCTTTGATAACTGGAGAAATATGCAGATGATGCCATCATGCGTGGTGAAGAATTCTAAAAAGAACAAAAAGGGTAAGATATCTGAAGATCCAAAAGAAAAATAAGTTTTAAATTAATTTTTAGAACTAATAAGTAACGATTTTTTATTGTCAAAATTATTTAGTAATAAAAGTAAATTACTGTGATTCCAATAAATTATTTTATTAGATATCAAGAATTTGTAACAAAATTAAGTTTTGTATATTTGATATTTAATTTATGCTAATAAATTTAAAGGATTCAAGGTATAATTTTGATACATTTAATTTTACGACAAAAACCTAGAATCAGTTTCTGCTTGGCGAAATGCTTTTGTTTGAAAGCGCTAACTGTGCAATCATTGTTTAACACATTGAAATTGCAGCATACATTTGATATGTGTCGTCCTTGGCGACTTTTGCATTTGGCAATCAAAAACGTAATACGAAAACATACATACCAGATGTATATTTTCGTAATATATATTGTAGGAAATATTGTTTCATATTATTGATTGCTCTCTTAATATACGTTCTATAATCATGATATTTGAAAGGAATTAAATATGTTCGCTAGATAATTTGGCGATCTTCTTTCTTTTCTCGAGTTTGTTCCGAAATTGCTGTTTGTCAGTAAACCTTCACAACAAGATTACAATATCCAGTTTTTAGTAAGGTAGGACTATTTGTTTCAATCAGACATTTCACTTCGTCATCATTTACTACGTTTTGCCTTGATTGTGTCAGGATGTCTTTTCCCTTGAGAAGAAATTAAAAAAATATATTAAATTAAAACCGTGATAAAATCAGCAAAAGAAATTATAAGAAATGAATATATTAATCATTGCTAAGGAATAAAACCTCATGTTTTAAGGTAAAAAAGGGGGTATTTAATTAATTTACCTATTTATTACGCTTTATGTATTTTCAGCCAATTAAAAATTTTTTTTCGGTATAACTTTAGTAATCCCATAGCTGAATTTGGCGATTTTTCTTTGGCGCCGTTTTGAACGATAACGATGCCGTTCTGGACTGTTTGCGATATAGTATGGCAGCCTATATGTTTTTTTTTTTTTTTTTTTTTTTTTTTTAGTGCTAGAGGCCTATTTCAGTCGGTACAGCGTTGTCGAATTTTTATACGTCACTCTTAATAGTGCTAAGGGCCTATTTCAGTTGGTTTATTGATTGGGGATTTATTGAATGAAGATTTTGTAGATAATTTGATTACTCATAACGAAGGTTACAAGTTTTTAAAAAATATAAATTAGTGCTAGAGGCCTATTTCAGTCGGTACAGTGTTGTCGAATTTTTATACGTCACTCTTAATAGTGCTAAGGGCCTATTTCAGTTGGTTTATTGAACGGGGATTTATTGAATGAAGATTTTGTAGATAATTTGATTACTCATAACGAAGGTTACAAGTTTTTAAAAAATATAAAAAATTCTCCCCCTCATTGGGAAAAAGAGAAAAAACGTTGTTTTGCGGCTATAAGACAGTTTGGACTTCCAACGTTATTTGTTACAGTATCTGCAGCTGAAACACATTGGTTTGATTTAATGAAAACTTTATCATGGAATTTAGATCGTCACGAATTAACTAAAGAAGAATTTGTCGATATTAACAAGTTTAGCAGTAGGCCTCTGGCACTAAATTAAAACCGGTCAATGTCAGATTTTCATGTTTTAAATAATAAAATAATGTCGTGTCTGTATAATTTTTTTTTTTTTTTTTTTTTTTTTTTATTTATGATTTTATGTTTTATGTTTTATGTTTTATGTTTCATGTTTTATGTTTCATGTTTTATGTTTTATGTTTCATGTTTTATGTTTCATGTTTTATGTTTTATGTTTCATGTTTTATGTTTCATGTTTTATGTTTTATGTTTTATGTTTTATGTTTCATGTTTTATGTTTCATGTTTTATGTTTTATGTTTCATGTTTTTGGATTTATATTATGAATTTATCATTTATGATTTATGATTTTTAGATTTATAATTTAGCCATAATCTCCAACAAAAAATCGCCAAATATCGTTGTGGGGATATACTAAAGTTGTTCCGTTTTGACTTTTTTCTTTCTCATATCAAGTTAAAAAAATATTTAAAACTAGCAAAGTCCCGGTTCGCGAACGAACCGAATTCCGAATGCGGGAAGAATTTCAAAATCAAACTCGAAATGTACAAAATTCGGCCTGATACTGCCTGCGTGCCAATAGATCAAAGTTTGTTAACGAAACCATTTTTTAATTCATGAAATCAACGAAGGCTTTTCTCGCTTTGCTGGTCACTAATATTTAAAGGAAGCTCTTTTCTATATCGATTTACAAACAAAAAGTAAAATTTAAAGAAATCATGAAATTGTTTTAAAGCCTGCTTTGGTTCCCTGACTTTTGGAGCAACTTCAGTATAACTCCATAACGATATTTGGCGATTTTTTTGTTGGCGATTATGGCTAAGTCATAAATCTAAAAATCATAAATGATAAATGATAAAATCATAATCTAAATCATAAAACATAAAATCTTAAATCCAAAATAAACAACATATAGGCTGCCATATTATATCGGAAACAGTCCAGAACGACATCGTTATCCTTCAAAACGGCGCCAAAGAAAAATCGCCAAATTCAGCTGTGGGGGTTATACTGAAGTTATACCCAAAAATTTAAACCTTTTCTAAGGAATGCAACACAGTTACCACTTCATATATTTATAAAAATGTTCTGTCATACTAAATTAAATTCTGTTTTGTACATAATTTTATATATATTACTTAAAAAGCAAAAAATAGGCTCCTCTATTATTATTATTGTTATTACTGAAGTCATAGAATAATACTGAAGTTCACAAATAGCGTACGTTGATTTGCTGTATTATCGATTTTCATTTATTTATTTATTTATTTATTTATTTTTTTAGTACGACAAGACTATTTTACTTTTTCACCATTTATTGTATTACACCTTGAATTTGCCACGATGCCTGCTAATATCCAATTTTATCATTTAATTTCTTAAACAATCTTAAAATATTATGTCAACTTTGTAAAAACTTTTAGATTTTTCAAAACCTACTGATAAGCGAGAAATTCATCATTGATTGTATGTAAAAACTATTAAGGTTATCATTAATTAATGATCTAAATAACAAAAAGCTAACATACAAATAAATAATTAGAAAGCGTTTTAAGAGTAAGCAATATAACAATTTTAATATCGCAAACTACAGTCGGGTAAGGGTAATACAATTATCTTTTTTTTGAAACAGTGATAGAGTTGAGTTGTAGCTTGTCATTTACACGAGTTGATTTGTAACTTACCACAACACTTCCTCCACAAGCCACAACTTACTTAACACGAATTTAATTTTGATTTCCAACTAGACTACTAAATGAAAATAGTCCTAAAAGAGTACACAGTTCCTTAAACCTAACACTAGGCAAAGGTTTTGTCATTAAGTCTGCTAACTGCAATTTTCCGGGAACATGTTTAATATGCAGTTCGCCATCAATGAATTTTTCTCGTACAAAATGATAACGGACATCAATATGTTTGGAGCGTTTATGGTATTCAGGGTTTTTGGCAAGTTTTACAGCGCTTGCATTATCTACCAGAAGAGAGGGTGTTTTAACATATGTTAAATCACTGAACAGGCGTTTCAGCCAAATTAATTCCTTCGCACTCTCACTTGCAGCAACATACTCAGCTTCTGTCGTAGACAACACAACACTTTTCTGCTTTTGGCTCATCCATGAGATGGCTCCACTTGCAAATCTTGAAATCATTCCAGTTCTTGAGCGTCTTGTTTTTAAATCACCCGCATAATCAGCATCACTGTACACTTCAAGCTCATTGGGATGGGTCTCAGATTGATATAGCAAACCAAAATCTACAGTTTTTTTCAGATACTTGAAAATTCGTTTCACTGCACACCAATCAGACGTCCTTGGACTTTCCAGATTTTCAGAAACAATACTGATAGCGTATGCTAGATCTGGTCTTGTAACAGTAGCAAGGTACATTAGGCTGCCAACTGCCTGACGATAGGGAACTTCTTTTCCTATCAATATATTTCCAACATCATCAGAAACATAGCTTTTGTCACTTGGAGTTGATACTGGATTAGCACCATCCATTTGAAATCTTGAGAGGACTTTTTTCGCATAGGCACACTGATTCACAAAAATTGAACCATCATCCAATCTTTTTATGTTCATACCTAAAAACTGGTTTAAAGAACCTCTTGTGATTTGCAAAGACTGATTAAGTTGATGCATGAATTCCTCCACTTCAACTTTATCAGTCCCAACAACAAGGCCATCATCGACGTAGATAACAACAAAAAGTTTCTTGCCATTTCTATGTCTGATAAATAAACAGGGATCAGCTGCACTAACTTCCAGTTTCTGGTCTTTCATAAAATTCACAAAACACTGATTCCAACAACGAGGTGCTTGTTTGAGTCCATATAAACTTTTATGTAATCTACAGACTCTCCCACTATTATCATCAAAGCCTTCTGGTTGCATCATGAAGACTTCCTCCTTAAGTGTTCCATATAAGAATGCAGTCTTTACGTCAAATTGTTGCAAGTGTAATTTTTCTTTTGCAGTTACTGCAAGAACAGATCTCACAGTATCATATCTAGCAACAGGACTAAACGTTTCATCATAATCAAAACCAGCTTTCTGAGCATACCCCTTGGCTACAAGACGAGCTTTGTATCGCTCCACGGTACCATCAGAATTAAATTTCTTTCTCAACACCCATCGGCAATTGATGACTTTGGAACCTTTAGGCCTTTCAACTAATTCCCAAGTTTCATTTTTATGCAGGGCATCTATTTCTTCTCTCATAGCTTTAAGCCACAAATCACTTTCATTCGAGGAGAGAGCTTCAGTGTATGTCGAGGGATTTTCACTATTTTCGGAATCTTCTACTGCAGCTATGTTTGCAATAAGATACTCTCCAGATCTCATCCATGCAGGTAAGCTTTTGTTTCTTTGAGACTTTCTGACAGTTTGCAGTTTCTCTTCTGAATGATTAGATTCTTTACTCTGAATATCTTCACATCTCTCAATTAAGTCTTCCTTCACCTCCACTGTTACTGGAGTGGTACATAAACATTCAGGTTTGAAATATACATCACGAGATTTTATGATTTTGTTCTGAGAAGGCAGATAGATTTTATAGCCATCTTTCTTGTTCACATATCCCACAAAATGACCATGAACACTTTTGTCATCAAATTTACGACGAAAATTCTTAGGTATATGTGAATAACATTCAGTTCCGAACACTTTCAAATGATCTAGTTTAATTGTTGGCTCACCAGTCCAAACCTCATGAGGGCTCTTGTTTTCTTCTGGGGATACACTAGTATGGTTTAGAAGGTAGACTGCTGTTTCACATGCATTGGCCCAGAGAGACCTAGGTAAACCACTTGCAGACAGCATAGAACGAGCCAGTTCAACGATTGTTCTGTTTTCTCTCTCAGCTGCACCATTTTCTTCTGACGAGTACGGTATACCAAGAGTCAGAACTGTACCTTTTTCAGCAAGGAATTGTCGAACTTCACCACAGTCAAATTCTCCTCCTCCATCACAGCGCAAAGCTTTTACAGCATGACCATAATTGGTAGCTTCATTTAAAAACATACGTAAGCAACTACTAACATCACTTTTCTTTTTCAAGAAAAATATTTTACGATATTTACTGTAGTCATCTTTAAAACAAACATAATATCGAGCACCACTAAGAGAAGTTATAGACATGGGACCATTTACATCAACATTAATGATTTCACCAGTTGATATGGCTCTATAAGGACGTGATTTAAAAAGTTTTCGATGAGCTTTACCAAGAGCACATCCATCACAGAATTCATTTGTCATTGCATGACTTACAGATATACCTACATCAGTTAGCAACGTACGAACATGTCGTTTGTTTTGGTGACCAAGGCGTTCATGCCATAACTGTAAAGATTCAGATTCAGTAGCAGTACTTATTTCAGCTGGACTTGCTGGAATAACAACTCTCATGCAGATAATATATGTGTGATCTGACCATGATCCAACTGCAACAAGTTCTTTAGAACGATAAAATTCAATATATCTTTCTGTCATTTTTACTTCAATACCATGCTTGGCAGCTTGTTGCACAGAAAAGAGATGCCTCTTCACATCAGGGACATACCAGACATTTTCCATGTGAGCATCATACCATTTGCCATGAATATAAACTTGAATATTTATTTTACCAGATCCATATGCATAAATCTTCTCATTATCAGCAAGTGATACCTCAATGGGCACAGGGAAATGTTTGTATGTGACAAAGTACTGTTTGTTTGCAGTCATGTGATGGGAGGCCCCAGAATCACAGATCCAACTATCTGGTTGAGTACTTTTTGCACTGGCAGTAAATGCACCTTTATTATTCTTTGAAAATGAGAATTTATCATTGGACCTTTTCTTTGGACAATCTTTAGAGAGATGCGCACTCGATCCACATTTAAAACAAGTCTTTTGTTTAAATTACTCAGTTTGGCATTATTTGTTGGCGTACTTTCAGGAAGTTTTTCGCCATTTTTCATAGCTTTTTGCTTAACAGGAACACGAGCTGCAAATTCACCATAATCCACAGGAGCAGTAGATTTAATACGCTGTTCAATTGTACATAATTTTTCAACAAGATTTTTAGTAGTTCGTTTATCAGAATCTAAAGACTCCCATACATTGTTAAATTCTTGGAATTCTGGACCCACAGTAAGTAGTATTTTACCATGTAGTAATTCTTGTGGAATAGAAGCTGAACCTATACGGTTTAATTCATTATTCATATCCGTATAAATTCTTTCAACTTTAGCAGCATGTGTAGCAACATTATCACTGGGATCTTTGCAGACTTGAAAAAAATGAGTCATCAATAAATTAAGTCTCTGAATACTGCTTTGTTCAAAAACACTAATTAATTTGTCCCAAATGTCCTTTGCATTCGAGTATGTCATCACTAAATCAGCAACAGAAGCGCTCAACGTACTGTTGGCCCGCCGAAGATTGATACCTGGTTGGCAAAGTGCCAGGACGATTCCACTCACGCTCTGGGAGACACAGGAATGAAGATAGAGGGGAAATTTTTCTATTATTCTTGTTTCCTCTGTTATGTGTAGAATAATTAATAATCCTGCTTTGTTTTCTTTTATTTCTTTCTGTATAACAGTCTGTTTATATTGGAAATGGATCGTACATGTGGTACGAGTTCTCGGATTAAACCTCTTCATAGTGAAACGAAGCGTATTGTACATAATGTCATTAAGTTTTGCGATAAAGAAGCTTTAGAAGGATAAGCTATTGTTCCACTTTCCCAATCAGTGAAACGTACGAGTGAAATAACTAATATATCAGAAGCCACGATGAAGAATACGTAGAGAATCAAAAGGAGAAGACAATCCAATGTTTGTATCACCAAAAATGCGGTAAAAGAACAGTACCATCGAAAACATTTCTCTGGATAATTTTGATTGCGATGTTATTCGAAGAACAGTACATGAGTTTTACGCAGTAAATAAGATCGTACCTACAATTCCCAAATTAATTCCTGTACTTAAAGAAAAGATAAATTTTAAGTATCAAAGAGAAACTTTGAGAAGAATTCTTCACGAAATAGGATTTAACTTCCCCGTCAGGTACGACTTGCACATTAGTCCCCTTTAAATATAGTGACCAGTAAAGCTGGCAAAGAATTCGTTGATTCACTACCTTAATTGATTTCACATTTCGTTCACATTGAATTCACATTGAATTCACATTTTTAAGGGGTTATATACTAGTTTGTAAATAATAATTGACATAATTTTTAAATTAGTGTTACACACTTCAAAGAACAACTTTAATATATCCCCACAACGACATTTGGCAATTTTTTTTTTGGCGATTATGGCTAAATCATAAATCTAAAAATCATAAATGATAAAATCATAATCTAAATCATAAAATCATAAATCCAAAATAAACAACATATAGGCTTCCATATTATATCGCTGCCATATTATATCGCCAAAGAAAAATCGCCAAATTCAACTATGGGGATATACTAAAGTTATACCTTAAAACTATCCCCTTTATAATATTATCAGTTTTTCTTTCTTTTAATTAATCGTATAATATTTATATAACCAGATATTCAAGAATCAGCTCAAAGAAATAAAAGAAATGCAATCAGTGAGTTTATAATTTTTTCATACAAATAAACAAACACATCCCTAGGTACTACGGACATTCCTATTTTATAAATGGACCAACCCTTTTCACTCATGCGCAGAAGACGCCAGGGATCATCCTTCTGCGGTTTAACAGTACTTGCAATAAGGGCGGCTGCCTTGGCATTATCAGGGCGCCATTCAGATACCTTCTTTGCCAACTCATTCGTATCGACTTCGGCATTTTCAGCGACCGGACAAATTTTAGTTCCATCAATTATAGATATCAAATCATATTGTTCAAAGTGCATTTTCATTTGCCACTTCCACTTACTCCAATTTTTAGCACCTTCTAGCTTATCGATTTGTACTTTCAGTTCAGCCATATCGTAATGTTTCGCTGTTAGAAATAACAAATTCTGTAGTTCACTTAGCTTTTCAAAAAATTTTCAGATAATTAATTTACGCAGATTTAAAGCGTGCTGGGCCCATAACCTATTAAGGTTATCATTAATTAATGATCTAAATAACAAAAAGCTAACATACAAATAAATAATTAGAAAGCGTTTTAAGAGTAAGCAATATAACAATTTTAATATCGCAAACTACAGTCGGGTAATACAATTCTCTTTTTTTTGAAACAGTGATAGAGTTGAGTTGTAGCTTGTCATTTACACGAGTTGATTTGTAACTTACCACAACAAAAACTAGTTGCCGATTTCGGTATCCGAGATCATTCGGTACAACTATAGTATTTCCCCACAGCTGAATTTGGCGATTTTTCTTTGGCGCCGATTTGAACGATAACGATGTCATTCTGGACTGTTTGCGATATAATATGGCAGGCTGCATGCTATTTATTTTGGATTTATGATTTTATCATTTAGCTTATGATTTTATCATTTATGATATATGATTTATGATTTTTAGATTTATGATTTAGCCATAATCGCCAAAAATAAATCGCCAAATTCAGCTGTGGGGAAATACTATAGTTGTTCCCTTCATTCACAAATTGGATGGCTTTTGAATAATTGTTGGCGATATCTTCTATAAATATTGATGATGACTTCTTAATATTTGTTGGCGATTCTTCTAATAAGTATTGTGTTGGCTTCTGAATAATTGTTGGCGATATCTTATATATATATATATTGATGATAGATTCTTAATATTTGTTGGCTATTTCTTCTGGATGTGTATTGATGATGGCTTTTGAATATTTGTTGCCTATATCTTCTAGATATATCTAACAAATATTGGAAATTTGATATTGCCGCCAAAGTAGCTCAGCTGTGTCTCGCTAACAAATTTACGTTTTCTTACGCAATTACGATACCCATTTAAATTCTCTGCCAAAATGACAATAAAAATATAAATGCCGCCAAGGGGCTCCTATGCTAAATCAATACCAAAGTAATTTTAAGAAGTGAATATAACAACCAATGCTAGGAAATGAAGTAGTTACTGAATGCCTTTATATATGGAAGAATAGATTAAAATAAGACCTGTCGTACTAAATTAAATTCTGTTTACAAAGAATGAAAGCAGATTTTTTTTAAGTACGACAGGTCGTACTAAGGCTCCTATATATACGAGCTGGCACATCAGCCATTTTGTTGCCTTAGGGTTGCCACATGTAACCAGTATTTACCGTACATAAACAACCGGCAGCCATTATATCTATCGTCTTGAATTACTTTGGAGTTATTTTTTTAATCATTATCATTGTTCGATTTCCACCATACAGTCATATTCGATTCCTAGCATAATCGAACTTCTCACTCAATGACACTTTCTATTTAACTGTTTTCATCTCAACTTTACTTTTATCTGTTCAACAGGTACGAACATCTCAACTCTACTCGTACAGAAACCGAAAAGAACAGTTTATTCTTTTTTCATCCGCACGGTAGCTTGCATGCTATCTTTCACATTATTCTTTCGCATTAATTCCGCATTGTTACTTCACATTATATTGTTTATTATTTATTCGCAATGATTTATCGCACCTCATGTTTTCCACGCATATTTACATCTGTGTATTGTATGTAATATAGTTTTGTTTTGTGAATGAAAGAACGAGTGTCTTTATTATTATCTTCACATCACATCAAATTACACAACAATCATAATTTTAGCTCTGTAAATTATCATATGGGAGATTGTTTAGTGAAAAATTGCTATAATCACTCAAGAAAACAACATAAAATGTTCATATTTCCATAAGATAATTTAGGAAGAATATAATAATTTAACTTTCATTTGCTTATATTTTTCTCTGTGTTTTTCACATGTTCAAATATAAAAATAAAAGACTGTGCTATTTTAATCATAAGATTTATGTTAATAACCATAAATTAATTAAAGAAGATTTTTTTATTACTGTGCGTTTGAGATTTTGCGATATTTTCTGGGGGTCGCCAAAGTTATTTCGTTTCTGTGTCTTAATTGCGTTCTTTTTAAGGTTCTTTTTTTTTTTTTTTTTAATGAATAGTATGTGCTAGAAATAGCAGAAAAGTAAGTAAATAAGTAAGGATTTTCCACTTTTAAACAGTAAGCTCTTTTTTTTTTTTTTTTTCAAAAAGTTATGATTTGTATTTGAAACAGACAGAAATAGTGCTAACAACACATCTTATCCCCAATACATCCACACAATATCCTGGGGATGAAAAAACATACCAAGAATGTACAGTGCATAAATGTGTTAGTGTTCTTAGGGATATTACTTGATGCTTGTTGCTCTTGACCGTCTTGGCTGTAGCTTCAGTTCAAGATTTCTTAAAATCGCTAGTTAAGCGTTAAGGACGCCAAGCGGAAATGCTGCCCTCATCCGAGGCAACAAAATGGTGGTCCTATATATTTTAATTAAGGGGCTCTAGGTCGAACTATTTCTTTGAGATAGCGATTTTGCGTTGTCTCTATTTATTATATTACATCTTGAATTTGCCATGAATGAACGTGCAAACATTTTTGTTTTAATCCAAATATATAAAGCTGAAAGTTAGTCATTGTATCAGTCCGGATTATTAGATTTCTTAAAATTTTGTACACTTATAAATTAGGACAAATTCTAGCTAGAGCCGTATTTTTTAGTTCAATCGGATAATTGATTCAAAAAATATTAAATAAATACCGCATTTTAATTTTAAAATTATTGAAGAGAAAAAAAATGGTGTTAAAAATAAATAAATATATTTCTTTATATATATATATATATCTATATATATAAAAATGAATTGCTGTTCGTTAGTCTCACTAAAACTCGAGAACGGCTGAACGGATTTATCTTATCTTAGTCTTGAAATGTTCGTGGAGGTCTAGGGAAGGTTTAAAAGGCGAGAAAAAATCGAATAATTTCCGGGAAAACCCTAAAAACAGCCCTTTTCTATTTCCCATACAAACGTTTTCTAGAGTCAATTTGAACTTTATTGCTATTCAATAAAGTTTAGGTGTGTTCCTAACGGCTGATGGCTGAGCTACAAAAATTTGCATGTTGATTCGTAATGACCTCCCCTGATGCACCTCGAAGCCGGATTTTCGAATTTTGTTTTAGTTTTCTTTTAATTAATTAAAATGTTAAAATAAAAACCTTCTAATTACTGATAAATTGGCCATTTAATTTTAATCCTTAATTTAATTGTTGCCAAAAAAAATTATTCTTTTTTGGACAGAAAAAGAGAAAAAAAAAACGTGAACAATAAAAATTACATTTATTTAAAATATTTAATTTTATTCCTTAATTTAATTGTTGCCAAAAAAATTATCATTATTTTTTCGACGGAAAAAAAAAAAAAAAAAAAAAAAAAAAAAAACGTGAACAATAAAAATTACATGTATTTAAAATGAGGAAAATAAATTAAAAAAATTAGAAATATCAGTCGTATCGTTACAAATAAGATACCTAATGAAAGATGCAATTTTTGTGAATCCAACGGATTAAACAGCTTATCGATCGGACAATTAGATTTTTTAAAATTAACTAATGTATGTATTTTATAAATTTTCTTTCACAAACACAAACGTGTAGTATACAGCCTGTACAACACTAGACCAAATTGAAGTTCAAATTTCATCAATATTTAAATAAATAAATGAAAATAAAAATATGCTTAATGGGAAATATATATAACCATTAAAAGTTTAGTTGTCTAAAATATGTCAGAAATAGCGCTCATAGCATATTGTTACAAGGTATTAAGTCTTATTTTTACAAGGGATAAAATCTAAAATGGTGACAAAAATTCAAAAGTCGCCAAAGAGAGCTACATTAAGGTGGTACTATGATCATGCTTACAAACCATGAATACTAATAACCACAGAAAATTAATTGTCTCATGCAACAGACGTAGCCGGTCATAGCATATTATAATATTTAGCGTGAAATTGTTATCATTTTTATGGTTGATCGGGGATAAACAAAATAAACATAGGAAAAGCAAATATTATGTGCACCACGTATAGTGTTGTTCATATGTAACTGGGATTCAAATATAAAGGGGATACTTCATTTTTTTTCGATACTATCTATTTCTAAACTGTTATCTAATAAGGACTTAATGCAAGCCTATTGGTAAACCATTGTCTCAGGTAATAGGGACAAGCGCCCGAGTTTTAGCGGATGACCAAATCGCTACCGAAGGCAGCAGGGATCCGAAGCGAGCTTTTGAGCAATTTTAGTATTTTATTTTATTTTTATAAAGCTATATAGAAAAGAGTTTCCTTTAAATTTAGTGACCAGCGAAGTGGGCAAAGCCTGCTAGTATATTTATATATATATATATATATATAAATAGACGTGCAAATATTTTTTTTTTTAAATAATTAAAATAAAATTGGAAAAGTTTAAAGAAATTTCTATCCTTTATCTTGAAACCAGAGCTAACGCGCCGAAGTCAAGAATCTGGAACCGATTATTATTCTTTTTCAATTTGATCCGTTGTGCAAATTTGGAAATGATACTTTTAATAGTTATTTTAATAATTTGATTGATAAAAGGAATGGCATAGGGAGGCATACTATTGTAACAATCGCAGCTGTCGTAGATCACAAGTCGGATCGTACACTCCGCAGCAAAAGTATCCGAGCACTAGCAATAATCCCCGTCTTAAAAAAGTACACTTAATACTGCTTTGTTAAATAAGTCCTTGTTGATTCATGTTCTTAGTCTGTCTAAGAACATGATTCGACAAGGATTTATTCAACAAAGCAGTATTAAGTGCACTTTTTTAAGACGGGGATTATTGCTAGTGCTCGGATACTTTTGCTGCGGAGTGTACGATCCGACTTGTGATCTACGATAGCTACAATTGTTACAATAGTATGCCTCTGATAATCTATTTTCCACTCTATCATCTGTTCACAGAAAGTCTGCCACGATTACAGACGTGACATTCCGCATGCGTGTAATGCGGAATGACTCTGTATGTATCTTGAATCCAGGTTTTTAAATTTTTAATTAGGAAGCAAGTTATTGATTAAAACGTATAAAAATGTATTAATCTATCCGTGTTTGTAATGATCGATAGATGGCGCTTTCACAACTGAAGTTGTTAGTAAATGTAATAGCCACGTGTATTTATTATTGTTCTTTCTCCGCCGTTACATCAGGGAAAATCGATTGCATAATAGGATGCAATGAAAATTATTGCGTTTTATTATTTAATAATTCCACTGTATTTTAACTGCATCTATATGTTATAATACAACAAAGGTACATTAAAAAATAAATAAATAAATGAAAGTAAAGGTACAACTATAGACTTGGTCCATAACTGGATTTGGCGATTTTTCTTTGGCACCGTTTTGAACGATAACGAAGCCTTTCTGGATTCTTTAAAATAAAATACGCTTTTGTTTACGCTTGGAATCCATCGCAACCATTTGCAAAAACGGTATTTTGCCATAATCACCAATGAAAAATCACCAAATGCACTTGTGGACCAATACTATAGTTGTTCCATGACATCCATGAAATGTGATCGTTTTGCTTTTTGCCGTTAGCGAAGGAAACGATCAGCTTTATCTAAAATATTTTATAATTAAAACAAAATTAAACGTATTGTGAAATCGCTTAATGTGTTAAACGCTTAATGTGTTAAACGCTTGTGAAATCTTCAGGTGCGAAATGTTTCGAACAAACAGTCATTCTTGACGATACTTCTTTCCCAATTCGTAAACGTCTAATCCATTCAGACTTTCTAATAACTAAAGCTTTATTTCCATTAGCGGAGACAACTGGAATTTTAAATTTGTCATTTGGAAACAAATGGAAGCTTAATTTCGGATTTCTTGATCCATGTCTTGATCCATCTTCATACACTGTGGCACACAGCAGCACGTGTTATCTTTTTTGCTGGATTTATTCATCCTATCGAATATACAGCAGCAGCAAGCAATGGCGTCTCGACGAAAGCGTGAAAGCTATCCGTTCAGTGGTACTGTTAATTTCCCTTTAGCCCACCAGAGGGCGATTATTTTATTACAATCGCGGATTACGTTTCCCAACATTTTTGTTTTCGTTGTAATTTCTTCGTGATGCCAATAAAATAAAGCACCTTACAATTTTTCATTTCATTTCATTTTTTTATTTTTTTATCATAAATTAATTATAAGATAAAAAACTTTTTATAAACCCCGTTTTAAAATTTTCTGTTGAATCATAGCTATCCGCGATTGTAATGAAATACTCGCCCTCTGGTGGGCTAAGGTGAAATTATCATACCACTGATAGCTTTCACGCTGAAACAATGATAGAACAACAAGAAAGCACAATAATAAATACACATGGCAATTATTACACGTGGCAATATTTACTAACAACTGCAGTTGAGAAAGCGCCATCTATCGATCATTACAAACGCGGATAGAACTAACTACATTAGCACTTTATCAATGCGTATGAAATCTTTAAACCGATAGTGACGTCAATTTTTGTGAGATACAAAATTTAACTTTGTACAATTTTTTTAACGCTCACGTTTAATTAAATTATTTATTTAATCACGTTTATTTATTTTTATGTCAAAAGAAACTAGTACATTTTTTTGGCTATTTATAAGGTATTAGGTGGTTATTATTTTCATATTTTAACTAATTATAAAAAAAAAAAAACTATTCGAAAATTCGAAAATCGGATTTCGAAGTATTATGTTGTCATCGGGTTGTGAGCTATTGTGAAAGTTTCAAATGCCTAGCTAGTAGGGAAGTTAGTTAAAATTCGATTGCAAGATTTGTACCGGACAAACAAACAAACAAGCAAATAAACAAACAAGTTAATAAAAACATGGTAATGAAATGTTTCTCTACGTATGAGTAATTAAAAATAAATAAATAAATAAATAAATAAATAAATAACCCTAAGCTTATTTTTGTTTTCTAAGTTATTGATATAAAATTTTGTACAAAACAGAGTTTAATTTAACCATTTTACCGGCCATCCCGAGATAACTCGGGGGAAAATGTAGCCTTTCGCAGACTACAGGGTATGTGACTGGACTTATTATTATCTATTCTTCTATATAAAGGCATGCAGTAACTGTAATTCATTCCCTGACATCGGTTACTAAAATTTCTTATACATTTCTTAAAATTTCTTTGGTGCAGAATTAGCATAGGAGCCCCTTGGCGGATTTTAAATATTTGTTGGCATTTTAGCGATGAATTAGAATGACTATCGCAATTCCATAAATAAAGATCTTGGCGGGAAAAGCACAAGCTACTTCGGTGCGAAATTTTAAATTTCGAAAAAGAGTACTGGACTAAAGTTGTTTCCTTTCTTTATCACGATTTTTTTACAATTTTTCTTTCTTTCTTTTTTTTTTCATTTAATCAGTTTATAATTTTTTTAATTCACTAATTTATTTATTTTTGGGATCAATTTTTTTTAAAAATAATTTTGAAGTTAAAATGTGGTTTTTATTTAATATTTTTTGAACCAATTATCCGACTGAACTGAAAAATATGGCACTAGCCAGATTTTGTCCCCATTAAGAAGTGTAAAATTTTTTTTAGCGATCGTTTTAATGTTGTAGCTTTGTTTAGAAAATGAAAAATTCAGACAGATACAATGACAAACTTTCAGCTTTATATATTTTCAATTAAAATATGCCTGCACATTCCCTTTTTCTTCGTGATAAAAAGAAAGATCTTTCCTTATTTTCTCATTTATATTTGGCATCAATTTACTTTTCCTTTTTAATAATTTTAAAGTTAAAATGGAGTTTTTTATTTTTTAATATATTTTGTACCAATTATATATATTAAAAAAAAAAAAAAAAAAAAAAAAAACTTCATAATAATAGCATTTATTGGCTCGAATGTAGGTTGAGTTTGGTGGCAAACTTGGCGAATTTGTGAAATTGGTAACAAAATAATAGGGTTGCCATAATCCGGAAGACAATTCTCAGTTTAAAACGGAGTTAACATTTTTGGTATATCATTTTTCTCCACTAATACTCTCCAAATTGTATAATCATGGATGCCATCAACACTCGAGTAGATTCCATTGCACTCTGAGTTGTGCATTTGATTATTGTTTCATACTGCCCCTGGTGGTGAAAATAGGAATTTATGAACTATTCTGAGCAAACAGTATTTCGAATACATGAATAAACATATTCATTGTATGAAATGAAAATATCTATATATTAATAAGCAAATATGAAATTTGTGGTACACTTTTAACATATTAATTATGGGAGTAGAGGGTTGAAAATGGTATCATTCGAAAGGTATAATTAACCAGATTTGTAGAATATAAAAATTATTTTTTTTTACGAGGTCAAGAAGATAATTTAAAATACTTTTCTTTTTTATGCATTTTTTCACTTTATAACATGTATTAAAAAGTTCCTAATGTAGAAAGTTGTTAAATCTGGCAATTTCTTAAAACTCAAATAAGACCATAGACACAATAATATTTATAGATGTAGCAGCACTATATTCTCGACAACAAATTTTTCGTTCTTTCTACAGTTGGCAGCAAATAAATCCTTGTCGAATCATGTTCTTAGACTGACTCACAACTGGATTCGACAAGGATTTGTTTAATAAACTATATTAAATGTATTTTTTTTACATAGGAATTTTTGCTAGTGCTCGGATACTTTTGTTGCCGACTGTAAGAGAGAACAGCCATTACAGTGGTTGAAATTTGAGTGAAAGAGTGTTAAAAAGAAAGTTTATACTATTAAACATATGTGGAAATTAAAAAAAAAAAAAAAAAAAAAAAAGGTTTGATACATTTTCTGAATATATAAGAATAAAGTATAAGATTTAGAAAAAACATTGGATTTTCGGTTTTTGACGAATTTACAGTCGGTAACAAAAGTCTCCGAACACTAGCAAAAATTCCTGTGTAAAAAATGTACACTAAATACAGTTTTGTTAAATAAATCCTTGTCGAATCCTGTTCTTAGTCTAAAAATTGGTTTCGACAAGGATTTATTTAACAAAACTGTGTATTAAGTGTACTTTTTTTACATAGGAATTTTTGCTAGTGTTCGGAGAATTTTGTTACTGACTGTATATGTTTTGAGATGTCCTTGAATTTCAATTAACTGGAATTGACTACTTATTTTTAATAAGTGGATTTATTACTAGTTTCTGTATGTATAAGAAGAAAGTAGAAGATGCAGAAAAAAATTCGATTTTCAGTTTTCAACGAATTTACACGTTTTGAGATTTTCTTGCATTTCAATTTACTGAAATTGACGGCTTATTTTTAAAAACGTGGATTTATTACTTGATTCTGCATGTATAAGAAGCAAGTAGAAGATACGGAAAAAATTTTGATTTCTGGTTTCGATGTATATACACGTTTTAAGTTTTCCTTGCATGTCAATCAACTGAAATTGACTATTTATTTTAAAAAAAAAATTTAATTTATTATTCTGTCCTTTGCATAAGTAAGAAAAAAATATAAGATTCTGAAAAAATTTTAGATTTTCGGTTTTCGAGGAAGTTATACGTTTTGAATTTTCCTGAATTCAGTTCGACTGTTTTTAGGAAATATCTGTTTTTTTGAGTTCGAACACTGTACTTTATGAACGAAGGGACATAATTTAAGCGAGCTTGATATTTGGTTGGACCTTGATTTGAAATGATGCCGATTAGCTTTTGGGCTATATCATTCAACAGGGGGCACTTCCACGTTGCGATTTCCACTAATTTCAGAAAATGTTCAACATCTACAGTGTACCAAACTTAGATATTAAGTAAAACTCTGCTGAATCTGTTTGAGTGTATATCGACAAACAATAGGCAATTTGCACGTTTTCTGATTTTATTCTTTTATAATAGAAATTGAAAAGTTAAGAAAATAAATACATTTTCTTTATTTGAAATCTAATGACTGATTTATAACAATTTTAACATCGCACTATTTACTCTATAGAGAAAATGCAGTATAATATATCGTGACGTCACTCTTTATGACAACAAACGGAAGTAATCGTTGTTTACATTCGATTTCGTGCTTTGTTTTGCTTCTTGAATCAGTGAAATAGGTTTTGTATGTTACAATAATGACGGATATTAAAAAATCGAAGTATAAATATTATATTGTACCGTTTTGCACAAATACAACGGCTAATGCTTTTCAAAAGTTATTCTTTAGCGTTCCACAGGATCCAATTAAACGAAAACATTGGACAACTGCCATGAAAAGAAAATAATTGAAAATAATGATAATAGAAAATGGTGATAATGATATTAAATAATTATAAGATGAAAAATAAATTCTCAGAAATCACATAAACAATTGATTATTACGAAAGTTAAAACGAATTGCTGCTTACTAACCAGGCTAACAAAATGTAAGCATTGAAGCATCATAAAGTGTGACATCAGGCAGCGTTTTGAAGTTACGTGATTTTTGGTTAATTTTAAAATTATTTTCTAAATTAACGAGAACTTTTTTTGTATTTTTAATAAACTTTTTGAAATTTATGGGCCACAAATTTCGGAAAAATAGGATTTTGTTCAAATCCCCCATGTGGGCAAATTCCTCATTGTCGCAGCTGTGTTGCAAATTAATTCTGTTTATGAGAAGGCAATTACTTTGCTTTTCAAAAAAAAAAAAAAAAAAAAAAAAAGGTGGCCGAGTTTCGACTTTCGACTTCTAGGCGATACTAAGTAATTTTAATTGTGTTAAAATAGCAAGAGCTTACTAGCGGCAAAAATTTTATTAAGGCGCATGCAGTAATTTTTACATTTACATTTTTAAGCATTTTCCTAATACAAAAAAAAAAAAAAAAAAAAAAAAGTTCAGTGCATGACATAAATCTGTTGGCGGAAAATTTTCCAGTAAATAATATCTAAATATTTTATATCACCAAAAGAGAAAGAATCTGTTGTGAAACAACCACACGACTTCTATTACGCACTAGTACACGTATTATATACACTTTTTGGAAATAATGTGATTAGAATACAGAAAATTAATCGAACGAAATATTTTTTACATTTTTTCTGGTAAGAGAAAGCTGATACACATGTAAAGAAATGTAAAACAGAGTTTATGTAGCGAGTTAAAAAAAAAAAAAAAATGTTGTTGAACTGTTTTTTGAAACACCAATTTCCGAGACCTAAAACTGACCTACCTAATCAGGATGACTATTAATTTTCTTGTAATAACCAAGCAATGTATGAGAAAAGATATTTAAAATGAGTTTATGTAAAAATTCGTTAGAGCCGTTTTTGAGATACCGACTTTTATTAAAACTTATCATACTCAATTGTTGAACAGAAAACAACAATCATATACAAAAGGATATCTGAAAGGGAGATAATTTGGCCAGTTTGAGAAATAAAATAAAATAAAATAAAATAAAAAAAATAACAGCCGTTTTTAAAGAACCGCACTTGCGAGAGACCTGAAATTGAGCTATTTATACATGACGCTTATCAATTTTTCTGAACTAACCAACTAATTCATACGAAAGGATATCTAATAGAGTGTTTCTATAGTAAATTTGAAGAAAATTGCTAGAGACGTTTCTGAGATCTGGATTTATGATCCCACTTCCGGTTCCAGATGTACCACTTCTGTTTTTCCAATTTTCATCAAAAGTTGGAAAATTCATCTATACCCCAGATCTGTCTCAAGTCTGAAGTTTCATAGTTCTATCTTTATTAGTTTTGGAGAGATGATAGTCAGAAGATTTCAGACACACATACTGACTAAATGTCAAAAACTACTTTTTTGGACTCATGTGACTTTAATACACGTAATTCAGGTGATAACTCGATATCGAATTTTCGGGCGAATACAATACTTCCGTTACCTACGGTAGTCGTGTGTAATATATATATATATATATATATATATATATACATTTTAATGCAATTTTATTTTTTTATGTAATTGAATAGTAGCGTGCATAGTTCGAAAAATAATTCAAGCAAATAATTTAAACGTCAAATTTTCCGCATCATTTCACAAAATAAATAATATATGGTAACATCAAAATCTTATTTATTTTGCAAGATATGAAATTTTTTATTTATTTTTCTCTCTTCGATATTGCTTTTAGAATTACTCAAATGAACTTAGTGAAAAGAAGATGAAGGATGTTAAGAAAAAATAAAAAAATAATAATAATCAAAATCGATGATTTATATTTTTAGGGGAAAAAATAATTACGTAAAGAAAAACGGAAATTGGTTCGGCGATCATTTAAAATTAAATGTCGTTTTTAAACAGAGTGAAACATCAAAAATTGCGATATTAACATGTTTCATTACACGCGAAAGCTGAAAGAACAGAATTATTTGACAATATTTGAAAAATTTCACCTCGTTTTCTTTACTGAAATAAATGAACAATGAAAATTTAAAGTGCAGGATTTTTTCCTTCTTTCTTTTACATATACAGTCGGTAACAAAAGTGTCCGAACACTAGCAAAAATTCCTATGTAAAAAAAGTACACTTCATACGGTTTTGTTAAATAAATCCTTATCGAATCATGTTCTTAGACTGACTAAGAACTGGATTCGACAAGGATTTATTTATCAAAACCGTATGAAGTGTGCTTTTTTTACATAGGAATTTTTGCTAGTGTTCGGACACTTTTGTTACCGACTGTACAAGAAGAAAGTATTGGGTTCCTAAAAAATTGCGACCTGATTTTCAAGTGATCGAGACGTTGTGAGTTGTCCTGAATATGATTTAACTATTAAAAGCAAAAACTGTTTTATTTATGAGACAAAAATTTAAGTTAAAATACATTTAAAAACAAAAAATACATATAAAAACAATTAAACAGACTACAGGAGCACAGACGACTTTTAAAAATTGCAACCAAAATTCTAAAATTGTAATCCATTCAATAGAAATGATCATATTCCTGACTTTGATAATATAAAAATTCTAAATTATGGTTTTCATAATTATAAATCGCGTATTTTCCTTGAGAGCTGGCACACTGCCAAACATCTCCACTCTATCAATGAAGCATGCGCACTGGCTCCTCAATATTCGGTACTCCTTCAAATTCCTTGAGTATTCATGTAATGCTTGCATATTGTGTTGTAATTACTGATGAGGAAACCTGGACGGGTTTCGAAACGTCTAGATTTTAATTGTTTTTATACGTATTTTTTGTTTTTAAATGTATTTTAACTTAAATTTTTGTCTCATAAATAAAACACTTTTTGCTTTTAATATATATAATTGAGACGGTTTGATGTTTGTGTACGTTAATGAATTAACTATGTCAGAAAATCTCTGTTTATGTGTCTGTGTTTCTGTTCCTATGTGCATCCAATTATTTTTTGGCGGCTTTATCACCCCAACCAATAGACAGAATTCAATATAACTCAATATTTGGTTAGAGCTTGATTTTGGTTGGTGCTGATTAACTTTTGGTGCACATCATTCAACAGGTGGCTTTGTCGTACGGTTTTATTTTAAAAGTGCATGGCAGCACAGGACAATATTTCCTATAAACGTACTCAATGAAAATTATTTTTCACCAATAAATGTTAAATAAAAACTATATATACTTATGATGGTAATAGTGATCCAAAAGACATAATTTTTCTGTATGTAGAAGCAGCGCTTCTCTACTGTATGTGAAACTTTTCAATATGAGAATTTTTCAAAAGAACTCGTGAGAATTTTTAACCCTTTATCTACTGACGGCACTTTAAAGTTCTATTAGTTTATAAAACGTATAAAATCGAATTTATGGAAGAAATCTTAAGAGTATTTATATAAATACAGAGGCTGTTCGCACATTTTTTAGACGATTTTGATGGAGTGTACTGAAGCAATTTCACTCATATTTCGAGTTTTATTTGTTCAGTTTGATAGCCCTTGTTCTTAACTAACATTCTACATCATAATTTCTATGATAATAATGCTTTTTATAATATCGGAAGAGGTATATTTTTCTACTCCTCTTGAACGGCTTTCCAGAGTCCACAAAGCGTTGTAGGTCGGTGTTTGGATAATGTTGATTTTAAGAGTCGAAAAACACAAAAATCCAACAGTGATACATCAGGAGATTTAGCAGGAATGTCAGTGAAGGGTATGGTTTTAATTCCCGTTTTTTGTTCCATTTTTTTCTAGAAAAGCAATTGCGGATTGTGATGTGTGGCTGCTTGTTTTATCTTGATACAGTTCAACGGATTGATAGCATTGTGGATAAAGATCTGGATTTTCATTTTAAAAAATTGGAATTAAAATATGTTCTTGAGAGTATTTAGAGACATTTTTTTTGCTTTTATCTTGCGCTTGTATGAAAAACCAGTGGCAATCATAAATCCTATAGAAAAACTTTCTTTTGATGCTTTGAGCCATGTAGCAAATTTTTTTTCTCCACTTTTGTGATAATAAATTGACCTTTTTTTATTGCAACCACTTAAATAGACCCAAGATTCATCTGTTGTTGCAACATTTTTCCATTTTTCTCCTGATAAATGCTTTTCATAAAGATTTCACTAAAAACTATCTTGGGAAAGAGCGGAAACCTATCCTTCCATCCACTGCCTTTTTAAAAGCGCATTTTTGCATCTAAACAAAAATTCTAAATATCAGAAGATAAATAAAACTTCCAAAAATATAACTGTTGTGAAAATAAAATTCTCCATGCAAACGATTTTTTCTTACTGCGAAATAAAATCGTCTAAAAAATGTACGAACAGCCTCTGTACAACGTATGTACCCCACTTCAATCTCACTACATGGCATTAGAGGATACATGTAGCCGTTTGTGTCTAAGAAAGGATTTAATAGGGAGCTGTCGCTGTTTTAGTTAAACAATTTTCAAGATATTCACCTGTGTTATAATTAATTTCTATGTCACCTCAAGAATTTGCCTCCAATCTTACAAAAAATATAAAGAACGTAAAAAGTAAATACAAAGTATTTATTTTTTATGTTCTTTATATATTTTTTTTAAAGTCCTAATATCTTTTTTCCACCTCTATGTACTAAGGGTGCACAAAAGTACCGCTCTCCTATATCCTCATTAATTACTATGATACGGCGATATGCGACATTTTCATTGCATATATCTCTAAAAAATATCCTTCTAAAAAGTTACTTCTAACAGTAAAATATCCTTCAGTACCCTTCCTTAATTGTTTCTAAAAATATCCTTCAGTATCATCTTTCAGTAAAAAATATCCTTCAGTTCTAAAAAATATCCTGCAGTAACTAAATATATTTATATATATATGGTTTACGGAAATTTCGTTTCCCGGAAATTTCACCCCCGGAAATTTCGCCCCCGAGCAGTGGATTTCGGAAATTTCACCCCCAGCGTCTCGCGCCCGAGTTTTGTAAAATATACATGTAATGACAAATAAAAATAAAAATATACATGTACAGTCAGTAACAAAAGTATCCGAACACTAGCAAAAATTCCTATGTAAAAAAGTAGAGTTAATACTGTTTTGTTAAATAATCCTTGTCGAATCATGTTCTTAGTCAGTCTAAGAACATGATTCGGTAAGGATTTATTTAACAAAACAGGATTAACTCTACTTTTTTTAACATAGGAATTTTCGCTAGTGTTCGGATACTTTTGTTAGCGACAGTAATTCTCCATATATTTTTATTTAATTCTCACTATTTTCCCTTTTAATTTTAATATAAAACCCTCACCAGACTGACATTTGAAACGACACATTACATCACGCGCTGACGTGATATCGGCAGCGAATGCATTAATTAATTTTATTATTACAGATAAATAAGGATATATAAGATTACAGTAGCAAGAAATTTTTACTTCCATTACCCTACTACTGTAGGTAATGGAAGTATTGTATTCGGTTCAAAAATTTTATATCGAGTTTTCCCCTGATTTACAAGTTTTAAGGCCTCCTGAGTCCAGGAAAGTAGTTTCTGATGATTGGTCAGTATGTGTGTATGTATGCATGTGTATGTACAGTCGGTAACAAAAGTCTCCGAACACTAGCGAAAATTCCTATATAAAAATAGTACACTTAATACAGTTTTGTTAAATAAATCCTACTCGAATCTTGTTTTCAGACTGACTAAGAACAGGATTCGGCAAGGATTTATTTAACAAAACTGTATTAAGTGTATTATTTTTACATAGGAATTTTTGCTAGTGTTCGGAGACTTTTGTTACCGACTGTATGTGCAGAATATTCTGGGTATCAGATTTCCGAAACTAACAAAAATAGAACTACGAAATCTCAGAATTGAGACAGGTCTGGTGTACAGATGGATTTTTAAAATTTTGGTAAAAATTGAAAAACCGGAAATAGGACAGCGGTAACGGAAGTGGGACCGAAAATCCATATCTTAAAAACGGCTGAATCAATTTCCTTTAAAGTTGCGATATAAACACTATATTAGATGACCTTTCGAATAATACAGTTGGTTAGTTCAGGAAAATTGATAGGCATCCTGTAAAGACAGCTCAATTCCAGGCCTCGCAAGTGCATTCCTTTAAAAACAGCCGCACGGATTTTTTTTCAAACTCGAAATATTAACTCCCTTTTAAATATTCTTTTGTATATAGTTATTGTTTTCCGGTCAATAATTGAATATGCCAATTTTTGGTTAAAGTTGGTATCTGAAAAACGGCTGTAACGATTTTCTTTAAAATTTTTACATAAATCTATTTTAGATATCCTTTCTCATGTATTACGTGGTTATTAGAATAAAATTAACAGTCATCTTACATACGTATGTCAGTTTTAGATCTCGGAAATTGGTGTTTCAAAAAATGACTCTACCATTTTTACTTCCTTATACAAAGTAAGTATAAGAAAGTATAGTAGAAGTCGGTACCCTGCCATTCCTGAGCTCTGGTGTTCCAGTCACATTGCTGCCCAGAAATGACATAGCAGTTTCAGCTACTTCCTGATGATGATGGATGAAGTCCGAACGAAGAATCATCGGACACACTTCATTCTATGTAGCGACTAGATTACTGTCTGGTTCTAGGCAGCTTCCATGCGGTGATCTGGAGATTTATTCGCTCCGTAGGACGGCATCCAACCCGTTAAGCTTGGCTGAGTCCAGGCAGGCAGGGGCCGTCCAAAGGTTTCTAATGGAGTATTGGAATCCTTATTTCCGAAGTGGATTTTGTATTTCTCATAGCTCAAAAATGAATGATCGTAGAATATTACAAATTTATATGTGTAATTGTTATAATGTCTAGTTGCACACTTGCAACTTTGGTTTTAATATAAGTTTCCGTTTCAGAGATATCAGCGATTTTACACGAATTTTCTTGACGTCTGTATGCAAGTATGTGTAAGGGTATATATCTCGCGTAACTCAAAAACGGTTGGACGTTAAACGTTGAAAATTAGTATATAAATTTGTTATAACATCTAGTTGTGCACTTCCATTTTTGGACTGTCTATGATTTTTTAGTTTGGTGATATTTAAGAAAATTATGTTCTCAATGACCAAAAATACAAAGATTTTGGCCATAATATATGACTTACAATTATAGAGATATCAAAAAAAGCTAATGATAGAACCAGTAATAATATTGCTATGAAAGTTGAAGACATTTTTGCACGTAGAAAGTTATGCTTAAAAACATAAGCAGGTTCTTGTCAATGAATGCATTTTTTACCTCTTTATACAAAGTGTAAGGAAGTATTAGAATCCCGATTTGCGAAATGTATCTCACGTCTTTTTATCTGACGTAGCTCAAAAATGAATCGTTCTAGAATGTTTTAAATTCATACGTGTGACTGTCATGATGCCAAATTCTACACCGGTAAGTTTCGTCTTAATACGAGCTCTCGTTTTAGAGATATCAGCGAATTTGCACGATTTTTAGTGACTTCTGTACGTGTGTGTATGTATCGTGCATAACTCGAAAACGGCTGGACGTAGAACGTTTCAAATTGGTATATAGGTTTGTTATAACATCTAGTTGTGCACCTTCCTTTTTGGATTTTCTGTGACTTTCCATTTTGGAAATATTTAAGAAAATTTTATTCATAATCGCAAATATACAAAGGTTTTGGCCATTATATATGACCTGCCATCATAGAGATTTCAAAAAAATCTAATGACAGAGCTCGTAATGATATTATCATGGAAGTTGTCGACATTTTCGCGAGTAGAAAGTAATTTATAAAGACACAAGCAGGTTCTAGGTGACGAATGCATTTTATTTAATAAATATTCAACCCGTAAACAGAGCCCGTAATGGTTATTTTATGAAAGTTGCCCATATTTTTGCGTGTAGAAAGTGATTCTTAAAGACAAAAACAGGTTCTAGTCGATGCATGCACTTTAAAGAATATTCAGCACGTAGATAGAGCACGTAATGATACTGTTATGAAAGTTGCCAACATATTTGAGCGTAGAAAGTAATTCTTAATATCTAAGTAGGTTCTAGTGGACAAATGCACTTTATTTTGTTTTAGCTTCATTTTTTGTCATTTAAAGAATTTTCGAAGAATTTAGCGCAGCGCTATAAACCAATGCATATTTACAGAAAATTCCAGAACTCTGTTCTTATTGAAGTTAGAGCTTCCAAAATTTGGCAATCCTAAACTACAAATTTTCGCAAAATTTGGTCGCCAAGACACCAAATTCGATGCAAAATCGCCAAAATCGATGCCGAGACTAAAATTAGCGTTTGCTACAAACTTGGCGACTTAACGAGATTAGCGATCAAATTTGGCAATGTTTCAGAATAGCCAAAATAAGTAAATACTTTCTCAATTTTAACTGAATTGTTTCTGTAAAATTTATATTTTTTCCCCTGTAATTTTCGGCAAAGAGAACAAAAGTAGACCACTAGAATGCCATCAAAATTTCCCACCTGTAAAGCGTTCCTTATTATATTAACGTTAATATCGAAACGTTAAACAATAATGAAAAAAAAAAAAAAAAAAAAAAAAAAAAAAAACATGACTCGTTTTCGACTTGGACACCTGGACCTTGACCTCGGACCTCGACATGAACAGCGAGTTGGACCTCGACTTGGACCTCGACATGGACCTCGACCTCGACGACCTGGACCTGGTTACATTTAGAAAATTCTCAGGAAATGACAACGAAGCTAATTCTAAATACAGTTCTATCCTCCCCCCTCCCCTTTTACATGACAAAAATTATTGAAACGTTAGAAACATCTTGGATGAGTTTGTTAACCGCCATTAAACCAAACGGTGGCCACTTAATTTTTTAACACGATGACTTTTGATATTCTGAATTAATTCGAACTAAATTTGTACAGTAGACTTATCTGACAAATGCATCTGATAAATTTGTTTGGCAACTTGACCTGCCATCTTGTTTCCAAGTGGATGCCACTTGAAAATTTTAAATTCACATAAAAAGGTAATTATGAACCGATTTGCTTAAAACTCCATACGTACATATCCTACATCAATATTTTTACCAAGTCCATTAATAATATTTAGCCGCCATTTTCGAACAAAATGACGGCTACTTGATGAAAATAAGAAATCAACGTACCCTTCCAAATGATCCAGAAGGACTTGTTTATTAGTTTGTTACTACTGGAAAATTGTTAGGCGGGCGCGCGTCTGATGGTCAGTGCAAATATACATATTTTGACCATCAAAATAGCTCGAAAAAGATGTATAGTAGTGGGTAGGATATACGATACATGTGGTTGTTACTCAAAACATTTATTTCAGTTCCAAGCATAGTCTGATAAATAATTCAAGCATTCGTTTTAAAAGTCACATTTTCTACATCATTTCATTTACACAAGCACACACACAATATATATATATATATATATATATACATATACATATAGTAATACATTAATATAATAACATCAGTGCAAAAATTTTTTGAAATTTAAAGATGAATTAACTTCAGTATTAAAACAATTATTCGGATCATAAGCGAAGACTACCCATATCAAATCTAAAAAGAATTAAATAAAAATTGAAATGAATATTGGAAATTGGAATGAGAAAAAAGCATAATTTGCATTCTAACGTTTTCAAGGGCCTGGTAGAATGCAAATATGCTAAAAATGGATGTTTTTCTGTCACAAAGAAAGCAAAAGCTAAGAATTTCTTTGTTCACAGGCCCGAAACACCCATAGAAAATCCATATAAATAAAGATCAAAATAAAACTATTACCTAAAATGATAATCCAAAATCATATAAAATTGTAGATTAAAATAAAAATACAAAATTACAAAATTACTTAATAAAATATATTTGAAATGGACCCAACTCAAACAATACACATGTAAAGAAACTCACAAAGTGATTCCAGAAAAAACGAAGATCATAATAAAACCATTACCTAAATATAGCAATCCAAGACCATTTAAATTGAAGAATATATATACAAAAGTTTATTTACTATGTAAAACATGTAATTTTTAATTCTTTACTCGATAAAATTTTTAGAAATATTCAAATCATCTTAGAGAAGAAAAGAAAAAAGATGTCAAGAGAAAAAAAAAATAAATCAAAATCGATGATTTATTTTTTGAAAAATGATCATGTAAAGAAAAATGAAAAAGGGGGATAATTTTAAAGTAAATGTAGTTTTTAAGATAAAAATAAAAAATAAAAAAGAATGTCTTTGAACATCTTTAATTACACGTCAAAACATAAAAGAAAATGATAAAATAGAATTATTGAAACATATTATTTCAAAAATGTCACCTGGATGTTACAGAAAGAAATGAAGTGTGAAATTTTTAAGTGGAGTCATTTTTCAACTTGTTTGTTTAGTTTCTCAAATTAGTTACAACTGCAAATGTGCTATTTGTTTTTGTATTTATAACTTTACGGGTAATTTAAAAGGCAATTTTGTTTATTTATTTATTTTTTTTATGTTCAGAAGTGACGATTACATTTATTAGCATGAATTTGTTATACAGAATTTTATATTTCATTAGAATTAGATATTTATTTTTGAAGAGAAAATGACAGAAAAAAAAAAAAAGAAAGAAAGAAATGTAAAGAATAAATAAATATATAAATATTTTTTTTTCTAATTAGAATTTCATCTTGAAAAAAAAAAAAAAAAATAATAATAATATATACCTCTGAAAAGTAAAAAGTTAAAATTTCATATGTTGGTATTTTCATCTATCTTTCATTTGCTGAGTGTTGTAATGGAATTAAATTATACAAATTATATTTACATTTAAATTTAATATGCTGCTTATGCGCAAATTTTTAAATGTTTTATTATCATTTTTATAGAACTTATTATCATTATTAAATAACTTAATATCAAATTTACTGCTTATTGTATATATAATTAAATATATACAAAAATTGGCCTAATTTGGCAATAACACTATTTTTAAAAATTACATACACTTTGACTACAGCTGCTAATGCGCTTAAACAATAGTGTATCATTTCAACTTTTATTCCTGAAATTGATTTTATGCATTTCTTAAATAATATATTAGATTATTAATTTTTGCATATTTAACTTGGCATTTAATTGGTTGTTTGATATACCAACTCTTTTCCTCTGAAAAGTAAAAAGTTAAAATTTCATATGTTGGTATTTTCATCTATCATTCATTTGCTGAGTGTTGTAATGGAATTAAATTATTCAAATTATATATATATATTATCGGAATGTTGCCGGTAATCCTACATTATTTTCAGTTGATGTTAAAGAAACTAAAAGAGAAAATAGGTCTTCCTTTTCTAAAAGGAATAGTTTTCCCGCCCTAATTACACAAGAGTAAATTATTTAAATAACCGCCAATTCAACCACGTTGTTGTTTTTCAGATAAATTGTATTCATGTAAAGTTTTACTGTCTCTTATTCATTGTGTTAAAAAGTTTTTATTCTCTTTTCTTTCCTTTTTCTTCATTTATTTACTTCTTATGACGCATATCGCTACGAAAATAAATCTTGTGAAGCGTGAAGCCCCGTAGCAAAACACTTAATGGTTATATTTTATCTAACCAGAAAACCATTCTTTACTGTAATAATAATAATAATAATAAAAGAAACAAGCATCAATCTAAACAGCATATAAAAAACTGTTTTTTGACGCATAGAACAATTGCCCTCGTCAGCTCGTTTTCGAGTTATAAATTTTGAAAGTTCGCTAATGATCGGTGCAACCACGTCTGAATGGATAAGATCACGCCCTACTGAAATAATGAATGAAATACAAAACAAGCAAAAATCGAAAAAGCATAGGCAAACGTGTTGTTGGACATATAAATTAGTTGCTCATTTCAGCTTTGAGATATATCGTATCGAAATATAATGTCTAAAATTTTCTAACGTAGAATCTGGAAATTGATAGAAGTTATGCTTCTGACTGGTTTTATCGGCACTCCTCCCACTCCTCTCTCGTTGCTACATTTTAAATCAAACTTTAATATAGATATCTAGAGAACGGGCTCACGAGGGCAAACAGTTTATTCATCTAAATTCGCGTTACATTATGCTGTCTCGAATGAATATCATTTAATTGATTTCTTTTATTACGCTATTGGGATGGTTACCTGGCAAGGTTGGTTGTAGGATTTAAGGCCGATTGACTCCTGATGTGTCCTAGGCCAAGAGGGGGAATGCCCTCCGTGGGGGTCTTTCTAAAGGGTCCTAGCCCGTATTTACGCAAGTTTCGGAGGAAACCACCGGTTACCTGGCAAGTAAAATAATTTTAGGGTTTGGTTTTCATCTGAAAGGATGCTGCTTTTAAATATTGTCATTAATTTTAATTAAAAGTTATCTGTATTTTACAACATCGTAACGATACAAAGCGAAGATATTTAAAGTTGAATTCTTAACGTTCTATAAATTCATGACGCAAATTAACCACTTCAGTAATTTTGCCTCCTCTTTAATCAGAGCGGAGATTGTTGTTCTATACTTCCTAATCTATCTGAATGACTTAAAATCATCGAAATACACCTCGTTTGCTGTACATGATACAGGATTTATGCAGTTAATTTTAGCTTTTGAAGAGTTTTATCATCCAATCCAATATGCTTGATTAAATTAATTAAGATATTTGACAGATTAAATACATAACATTGAATGAGGAAATCGTTAGGTATAATATCCCTACATGGCATATTTATTTATTTATTTTTTGTCAGAAAGAATATATATATATATATATATATATATATATATATATATATATATACAGGTTGATTCAAAATAAGTGTGACCAATTTCAGAGCATCAGAAATTTTTATTGAATTAAGTTATTTACATGAAATTTTCAACGTAGTTTCCTTTAGCATAGAACATTTTACGTAAATTTTTAGGCGACCATTTTAGGGGTATTTTTCCATCTTCCTCTTTGATTGCTTTTTGAAGCTCTTGAAGTGTTCTTACTTTACGCCTATTTAATTGTTTTTTTAAGTATCCCCATAAAAAATAATCGCAAAGAGCACAGTTAGGGGATGATCTAGCCATTTCTCAGGAGGAAAAAAAACTTTTGTTTTATTTTTTAGCCCTTTTATAGTTGATTTTGCAGTATGACTTAGTGCAAAATCTTGGTGAGAAACAAAGTTTCATTGGGATTAAAGAAGTTTACTTTCTTTGATCATGTGCTTCAAAACTTTATTCTGATAGTATTTAGCATCAATTTTAGCCTTTGTTTCTACAAAAAAATGGCTTTGTTAAACCTTGGGAGGACATTCACATCCATACCATAACACCTGACAGCCAACTTGCCTTTTGCAAAGCACCTGCGTCTTTGCGACGCTTTTCGGGAGAAATGTATTGTATCTTCGTTTTGCCAGTTGTGGATGACAGATAAAACAGTGCTTCATTCGATGCTATTTATATTTTGTATCTACCTTTACGTAACATTAAATACAGAGGTCAATAACGTTTTTCTTAGTTTTTCTACGGTCTTTGCAGACATTTTATGACAGACTGGTTTATTCACTTTTTTTATAGCCAATTTTATTTATCTGATGACAAATTGTCGATTGCGATACCTGTAGTTTCTTTGCTAAAGTTCTTTGAGGCAGTGGATTTTCTACAGCGATAAGTCTTTTCAGCTTCTTTTTTTCTTTTTCACCAAGCACTTCCTTTCGTCGACATTTTTTCCCTGGAGCTTTTTATTGCCATTCAAATTTTATTTCTTTTCAAAGTTTAGATGGTAATTCATGAGAAAAATATCTTTTTTGATTTTTAAATGCCTTTTTTACAACAGAATTTGAGCTACCATCCTTCAAAAGCTTTAAAATTTCGTTTCGGATTTGAGGAACTAATTTCAAAGCCATAATTTACTCACACGAACAAAAATAGCTAGACTGGTAATTTAAACGTCTCACTTTTAAAATAAAACCGTCGGTAAAGCGATTAAAGTTTACCATGAATAGTTACGTGCTATTAAAATTGATCACACTAATTTTGAATCAACTTGTATATATATATTTACTTCCATTACCTTACTACCGTATGTAATGGAAGTATT
This sequence comes from Salticus scenicus, assembly GCA_963930645.1. Lineage (NCBI taxonomy): Eukaryota > Metazoa > Arthropoda > Arachnida > Araneae > Salticidae > Salticus > Salticus scenicus. Next base: position 238,623,934 of record OZ005659.1, read on the forward strand.
GTATTTGCTCCAAAAATTAAATATCGAGATTTCACATGATTTACACGTTTTAAGGTCCCCTGGACCAAAAAAGCGGTTTTTGGCAATTGGTCAGTGTGTGTGTATGTGTGAATCTTCTGGCTATCATATCTCCGAAACTAATAAAGATAGAACTACAAAACTTGAGAATTAAGACAGGTCTGGTGTACAGATGAATTTTCCAAATTTTGGTGAAAATTGAAAAACCGGAAGTAGAACATCGGAGACCGGAAGTGGGACCGTAAGTCCGTATCTCAAAAACGGCTCTAACGATTTTCTTCAAATTTGCTATATAAACACACTATTAGATGTCCTTTCGAATGATATAATTCGTTAGTTCAGGAAAATTGATAGGCGTCCTGTATAAATTGCTCAATTTCAGATCTTGCAAGCGCGTTCCTTTGAAAATGGCTGTACGGATTTTTTTCAAACTCTCAATATTAACTCCCTTTTAAATATCCTTTTGTATATAATTATTGTTTTCCAGTCAATAATTGATTTTTTGTAAAAGTTGGTATCTCAAAAACGGCTCTAATGATTTTCTCTTTAGGTCACTTTTATGTTTTTTGATCACATTATCTCTCAAAAATGCATATAATACGTGTAATAGTGAGTAATGGAAGTCGTGTGGTTGTTTCACACCAGATTTTTTATATATGTATATTGCTATATAGTATAGGAAAAACACGATAAAAGCTCTGATAAAAATTTCGTCATCATTTACAAAGCTGCCAACTTTTTAATTCATTCTGTAGCATTATTAGTGCCCCTTTCTTCACACCACTTTCTTTATACAGTAATTTTCTCAAATATATTATCACTATTAAATAAGAATAAAATTACTCTTCTAATAATAGGATGAAATAAAGGCAGGTATTAACAATACTACGGAATAAAATATAAAAGATGACATCTCTGCATTTGCAACAAACAACCTAGCTTATCTGTCAACTCTTCAGATTTTCTAGCGCCATTATTTTTTTAGATTAGTTATATTCGTTTAATTTAATTATAGCTTTTTTCGTTCAAAAATATTTGTACTGGAATAGTGGGGTTAAAAAATGTTGTGGCAGCTATTAAAATAATATGAAATAGTCTATTGCAGAATCTAAGGATTTACAAATAAGTAAAGATGAAAAGCTTATGTGAAAAATGGAACTCATGTCCTTAATTAAATTTTGTCCAGGAAAGATTTTAATTCATTTTAGCTTGTTACTTAACTCGGTTTTATGCGTTGTCGTTGCGTTTGTTGTACTCATGCTTACTTTGTTCACTCGATTTGGTACCGATTCAGGCGTTCTCAATTGAGGCGGTAGTAGAAAACTGTCCCAGTTGAGGCGGTAGGTGGGAAAGCACTGTTAGCCGGTTTTGATGTTACAACAATTGGCTTAAAAACGCCCGTCTGGCTAGAAGAACCGTCCTATTGGCTCTTTTCCCCTACTTGGCACTTTCCTATTGGCACTTTCTACAAGCCTTTGCGCATGCGCGCGAAGGAGGCCTATATCTTATCTTTTCTCTGTGCAACGTCATTTTTTGATTTGCAACCGTCTTCTGATGCAGACTTCTAGAACGCATGTAACGCATGCAGAACTCGTTTTCGCAACAATCAGTGTAACGCACATATGTTCACTTCGCTCTCATGAAAAAAAAAAAAAAAAAATCAGTGGACACCCCTAGCTGCTGTGCATGAATTTGAGAACGCATGTAACTCGTTTACGCAGCAATCAGTATCACGCACGTATGTTCGCTTCGCTCACATAAAAAAAAAAAAAAAAAAGAATCATCACTGGACACCCCTACCCCGCTGTGCATGAATCTGAGAACGCATGTAACTCGTTTTCGCGGCAATCAGTATCACGCACGTAGACTAACAAGGAGAATTTGTTCTCCGCAACTTTTTTGGGGAACTAAAGTAGGCCACCTCCTCGTGGTGTTTCCTCGAAACGCCGAATAAACGCGGCTAAGAGCCTACTACAAATTTATCTTCATGTTTGACAGGTATAGTAATAAATGCGCCAAATAGCCAAGTATAAGAATCACCGCCTCAAACGGGAATAGCCAACAACCCTTTTCACCGTCACCGCCTCAATCGGGACAATTTTTATCTACTGCCTCAACTGGTACATTACCGTTCACTCAACAAATTATCTTGCATGTTTTTTTTTTTTTTTTTTTTTTTTTTTTTCCCGAACATAAAGAATTGTTACAAATTTTCTTGTAACTTATGGTATCTAATTTTTTTTTTTTTTTTTTTTAATTTATTTACTTGTATACAATACATTCTACATGCACGTAAACTCACATAATATTTTTTTACCGAAAATACTAGAATCTGTAGCAGACGTATTTTGATCACACAGGTCTGTAAAATCGTAATTTTCTTTTCTTCTTCTTCTTCTTTTTTTTTTTTTTTTTTTTTTTTTTTCCATTGCGTTCGGTGTCTCTAATGTGTTTTGATGCTCTGAATTCAGAAATGATTGTTTGTCTTTCGTATCATGTAAGGATTTTTCACAAAGTAAAGATGAAGATCAAAAGAATTCATCCAGAGGCATACAGATTCGAAACAATTTATGTATAAAATACATTAAAGTCGGCTATCACGTTATCTTTACACATTATCTTTTAACTCTTTGACGCAGATGGGACACCGGTGTCCCTTTTGTTTATTTATTTCTTGACGCTCTTATTACAAATATTATTATTATATGATAGTTTTTTATTATAAAAGAGAGTCTAATAGTTACTATAAAATATCTATTAGATTATCAGAGTAAATTTTTCACTAAAATAAAAATGTTAAATAAAAGTAGTTTGAAAAATTTTATCAACCAATTTTAAAAATTTATTTCTAATTAAATTTGATTATTTAAAAAAGATCAGTAATGAATTTTTGATACTCCTATATCTAAGTAATTGTAAATAAGTGCAATTTCTAAAAATATTTATTCATGGGACGCCCGTGTCCCATGATGAATTTACCTTTAAGGCAGAAAGGGACACCGGTGCCCCAGTCTATATTTTAGAACCAAAATTAATTAAAATTTTAAATGTAACATTTTCCACTTATTTAAATCTAAAATAACTTAAAACTATAAAAAAAGTGTAAAAATTATGTTTGATGAGAAATCTGCTTCAAAGGGTTAAACGTTATTCTTTATATAGGCGTTTTACCTTGTGCACGGCTTGAAGGGATTGGGCAGGGGGGGGGGATTTGAGAAATTTTCCATGCAGCATCTAACAATAATCCGATAATATTTTGACACTTTATCGTCTCTAATACTTTCTGTACATTTCTTTGGGGTTTTGATGAAATAGCTTTCCTTGTTTTTCACTCACATCACCCAGATTTTCCGGGAAAAAATTTAGATGAGAGTTTAAAAAGTGGAGCTTTAGCCTCATACAATCCCATTGTTTGTCAAACCTGTACGTGATGGAATTTTTTTAATAGCCTTTGCTTAATCAGCATCCAAAAACTCATCAGAAAAATATATCATCTTGAAGAAAAAAAATTCATCGTGAAACTGTGTAATAATTGGACGGTTCAATATGAAAGTGCTGTAACTCCATATTTTTTAAATATGTATATATTTGCTTAATTGCATCACATTTAGTCACATCTTTCGTTATAAAAGTAACGAAACTCCAATAATTGCATTAAAATCCCTTAAATTGCATTACTTGTTATTTTCAGAAAACTCTACAACTTTTACATATTCATTATAAAAAAGAAGTTTCTAAATTACTTTAAATTATATTTAATATAATTTATAAAATCTTATAATTCTGAGTTGTATTAAACACAAAAAAATCGATAACATTTACTGAAACTTGCCTTTTTTTACTCTGTCTTACCCATAGGGTCGAGAAAGTATTGTTTTAGGGTCAAATTTTCGAACGTGATTTTTTGTTATATTTACATGTTCTGAGGCTCCCTGAATACGAAAATCATGTTTTTAGCAAATGGTCTGTGTGTCTGTCTGTCTGTGTGACTGTTATCAGCATATCTCAAGAACAAATAGTAGCAGAAATTCCAAACTCGGTATTCTAAATGTGTATCATATATGGATGCTACAGTAAGCTTTTCGTTGAGATGAAGCAAATGGTTCGTGTACAGGGATACTCAAAAGTATTCAATTACGTCTATGGGGGAAATTGCAGGTAAGTAGAGTTTAACATCTATAGACTGCACTAAACCAAATGAAACGAATATATATATATTTTAATAGAGATAGACAACTGGAAAAAAAATTTTGTGCATGTAGGAGCCTCGTCTCCTCCCCTAGGGGGAAGTCCCCCCTCGAGGGAAGTAAATTTTCATGATGGGAATCTTTTAAAAGAGCTCGCCAGTACCTTTAAAATGAATGGTTGAACCATCGATCTGCGATAATTTAAAATGAAGTTATCGATTTTTTTCATTTTTAACAAACAAAAAATTTTTTTTGTTCTTTTTATTGTAATATTGAGAATAAATTCAACTTTTTGTTTGATATTTAGTGTTATACTACTTCTTTAATATGGAAATCGTCTGCATTATCATAAAAGATAATTTTTTTTGAATAATAATTTTAATAAATTATTTTTTTAAAACAGAGTTATTTTTTAATAACCGAATTAAATTCTATATAAATGTAGGTGCATTAATGGAACGGGGGGTAGAGGGGGACGGTAGCCCTCCTCACACAGAACTAATTATCATATAAAACACTTTCGCAGCCTAATTTGAATTGTTTAACACAGGTTTCCATAACAGTACTCGTTATCTTACCTCTTAATCTCCAACCTGTATTTATAGTATTAAATTTTAGGGTAAGAGAAAGTCGTGTGAGTGACACACTAGATTATTTCTATACGCATAAATTTACAAAAAGCTCGTTATTTCAAAATCTGTTTAGAAAGATATAATTCACTTTTACAATGTACGACCCAATTAACAATTGCTTTAATGTATTTTTATTTGCATATTGTACACTTATCTACTTATTTTCTTCTAAAAAGTGTAAATGGCGAACTTAATAAACTACACAATTTTTTTTTTCATTAATCCATATAAGATATAGCATTGTTCAATTTTCTAGCAACGTTCTAAGGTATCTTTGAAAAATATTAATGTGTTTTTCTTATGCTAAGATATTTTACGTATGTAAAAATATTTTAAAGTTTGATTTTGATATGAAACATAGCCATTTAAACATAGCCAATAACTTTAATAAAAGGTCATCTATATTTTACAACGTCGTAAGGATGTAAAGTGAAGAGATTTTAAACTGAATTTATAATGTCCTATAAATTTGTAATGCAATTTCAAATCTTAAGAGGGCGCCCCCTTTAATCAAAATGGACATTGATCCATTTTGTTCTGTTTCCTACATGCTTTCATATACACCTCGTCTGAGGTTTACGATACAGAATTTATGCATTTAATTTTAGCTTCTGAAGACCTTCATCATCCAATTCAATATGCTCGACTCTATTAATTAAGCTCTTTGACAGGGAAATCGTTGAGATTAATTTAACAGTTTAAATATATAATTTTGAATGAGAAATTAGGTGTAATATATTTAGTGTTTTCTATAATTAAAAATGAATGAATAAGTTTGTACCTTTTTCCATAAAAATAAATAAATAATAATAAAAAAATATCTTTCGCCGATAAAAGCTATTGCTATTTGACAGCTGCTTTTTTCTAAACTATTTTTAGAAATTATTCATGTATTTTTCTTACAATGAGATATTTTATGTAAGTAAAATGTTTTATAAAGTCTGGTTTTCGTGTGAAGGTTCGATTTAAATTAAGTCTCAACAATTTCATTCAATTGTCGTATAGGGAAAATGCACCAGTGATTGACACTTTTAGAGCAATCTCTGATGTTTTTAATGTTCTAGTTATCATGGCATGAAAGATATTCAGAACCACATATATGTTAAAATACATACATTTGATAATAATTATTTTTTTTATGAATTTTTATTTGACACCCACTCAGTGTTCCAGTAACTGACACTGCCAGTTTTTCATTTTATCAGTAATTTGCATCCTATGTTCCAGTGTTTGACACTGCTAGTTATACATTTTACCAGTTATTAGCACCCTATGCTCCAATGTTTGACATAAAATGTTAAAATTCTTATATGTAAAATATATGATTTTATTATTTTTCTTATTTATTAATTATTTCGGGATAGATGTCAATTACTGGAGCATGCCAATCACTAGAGCATCTACCCTATATTTCAGAAAGCCAAAATAATACAAATCGAAAAGCTTTCACGTTCAATTCATAGCGTTTTATTAAACTGTGATATAATTTTAGATCTTAAGTGATTGTCATTAATTTTAACCAGACCGGATTTTAATCAGTGCTGTTGTATGCTTCCTAATCTATATGATGAATGACACAAATGCACAAAGAATTAGAGGTGTTGAAAGATACACATATAAATTTATATGAAATTCTGTGCAGTAGTTCTTGAGATCCAGTTGCCACGAAATTTTTGTCATATACGCAGACACACAGACAGACATTTTCTAAAAATCATCAAATCGTCTTCTGGATCTTTCAAAACATACAAACTCATCGAAAACCGTAAGTGTAATTTTTTTACAAATCCAGTATTTTCTTCTACTGAATACAAAAGAAAGTAATAATAATAATAAAAAAATTTAGAATAAATTAATACTTTGTGATTTGTTCCTTTAAATATAAAGTATGATGCAAGATGCTCGGAAGAAAATATTTATCCGATGATATTACACTGTTGACAGAAAAAATTCCAATAAATAACATTTGAAGGTTTTATATTATTAAACCGTGATATAGAAAAAATATAGAAATATTCAATATAGAAAAAATAAATAAATAAATAAAATAAAAATTTCATTTTGACTTAAACTTTTTTTTATTATTATTACTTGTTCCTTTAAATATGAAGTATGACGTATATGCTCGGAAGAAAATATTTATTCGATGATATTACACTGTTGACAGAAAAAATTCCAATACATAACATTTGAAGGTTTTATATTATTAAACCGTGATATAGAAAAAATATAGAAATATTCAATATAGAATAAATAAATAAATAAATAAAATAAATAAAAATTTCATTTTGACTTAAACTTTTTTTTTATTATTATTATTTGTCCCTTTAAATATGAAGTATGAAGTATATGCTCGGAAGAAAATATTTATCCGATGATATTACACTGTTGACAGAAAAAATTCCAATACATAACATTTGAAGGTTTTATATTATTAAACCGTGATATAGAAAAAATATAGAAATATTCAATATAGAATAAATAAATAAATAAATAAAATAAATAAAAATTTCATTTTGACTTAAACTTTTTTTTTATTATTATTATTTGTCCCTTTAAATATGAAGTATGAAGTATATGCTCGGAAGAAAATATTTATCCGATGATATTACATTGCTAACAGAAAAAATTTCAATAAATAACATTTGAAGGTTTTATATTATTAAACCGGGATGTAAAAAAAATATAGAAATATTCAATATAGAAAAAATAAATAAATAAATAAAATAAAAATTTCATTTTGACTTAAACTTTTTTTTATTATTATTACTTGTTCCTTTAAATATGAAGTATGAAGTATATGCTCGGAAGAAAATATTTATTCGATGATATTACACTGTTGACAGAAAAAATTCCAATACATAACATTTGAAGGTTTTATATTATTAAACCGTGATATAGAAAAAATATAGAAATATTCAATATAGAATAAATAAATAAATAAATAAAATAAATAAAAATTTCATTTTGACTTAAACTTTTTTATTATTATTATTATTTGTCCCTTTAAATATGAAGTATGAAGTATATGCTCGGAAGAAAATATTTATCCGATGATATTACACTGTTGACAGAAAAAATTCCAATACATAACATTTGAAGGTTTTATATTATTAAACCGTGATATAGAAAAAATATAGAAATATTCAATATAGAATAAATAAATAAATAAATAAAATAAATAAAAATTTCATTTTGACTTAAACTTTTTTTTTATTATTATTATTTGTCCCTTTAAATATGAAGTATGAAGTATATGCTCGGAAGAAAATATTTATCCAATGATATTACACTGTTGACAGAAAAAATTCCAATACATAACATTTGAAGGTTTTATATTATTAAACCGTGATATAGAAAAAATATAGAAATATTCAATATAGAATATAGAATAAATAAATAAATAAATAAAATAAATAAAAATTTCATTTTGACTTAAACTTTTTTTTTATTATTATTATTTGTCCCTTTAAATATGAAGTATGAAGTATATGCTCGGAAGAAAATATTTATCCGATGATATTACATTGCTAACAGAAAAAATTTCAATAAATAACATTTGAAGGTTTTATATTATTAAACCGTGATGTAAAAAAAATATAGAAATATTCAATATAGAAAAAATAAATAAATAAATAAAATAAAAATTTCATTTTGACTTAAACTTTTTTTTATTATTATTACTTGTTCCTTTAAATATGAAGTATGAAGTATATGCTCGGAAGAAAATATTTATTCGATGATATTACACTGTTGACAGAAAAAATTCCAATACATAACATTTGAAGGTTTTATATTATTAAACCGTGATATAGAAAAAATATAGAAATATTCAATATAGAATAAATAAATAAATAAATAAAATAAATAAAAATTTCATTTTGACTTAAACTTTTTTTTATTATTATTATTTGTCCCTTTAAATATGAAGTATGAAGTATATGCTCGGAAGAAAATATTTATCCGATGATATTACATTGCTAACAGAAAAAATTTCAATAAATAACATTTGAAGGTTTTATATTATTAAACCGGGATGTAAAAAAAATATAGAAATATTCAATATAGAAAAAATAAATAAATAAATAAAATAAAAATTTCATTTTGACTTAAACTTTTTTTTATTATTATTACTTGTTCCTTTAAATATGAAGTACGAAGTATGTGCTCGGAAGAAAATATTTATTCGATGATATTACACTGTTGACAGAAAAAATTCCAATACATAACATTTGAAGGTTTTATATTATTAAACCGTGATATAGAAAAAATATAGAAATATTCAATATAGAATAAATAAATAAATAAATAAAATAAATAAAAATTTCATTTTGACTTAAACTTTTTTTTTATTATTATTATTTGTCCCTTTAAATTTGAAGTATGAAGTATATGCTCGGAAGAAAATATTTATCCGATGATATTACACTGTTGACAGAAAAAATTCCAATACATAACATTTGAAGGTTTTATATTATTAAACCGTGATATAGAAAAAAAATAGAAATATTCAATATAGAATATAGAATAAATAAATAAATAAATAAAATAAATAAAAATTTCATTTTGACTTAAACTTTTTTTTTATTATTATTATTTGTCCCTTTAAATATGAAGTATGAAGTATATGCTCGGAAGAAAATATTTATCCGATGATATTACATTGCTAACAGAAAAAATTTCAATAAATAACATTTGAAGGTTTTATATTATTAAACCGGGATGTAAAAAAAATATAGAAATATTCAATATAGAAAAAATAAATAAATAAATAAAATAAAAATTTCATTTTGACTTAAACTTTTTTTTATTATTATTACTTGTTCCTTTAAATATGAAGTATGAAGTATATGCTCGGAAGAAAATATTTATTCGATGATATTACACTGTTGACAGAAAAAATTCCAATACATAACATTTGAAGGTTTTATATTATTAAACCGTGATATAGAAAAAATATAGAAATATTCAATATAGAATATAGAATAAATAAATAAATAAATAAAATAAATAAAAATTTCATTTTGACTTAAACTTTTTTTTTATTATTATTATTTGTCCCTTTAAATATGAAGTATGAAGTATATGCTCGGAAGAAAATATTTATCCGATGATATTACATTGCTAACAGAAAAAATTTCAATAAATAACATTTGAAGGTTTTATATTATTAAACCGTGATGTAAAAAAAATATAGAAATATTCAATATAGAAAAAATAAATAAATAAATAAAATAAAAATTTCATTTTGACCTAAACTTTTTTTTTATTATTATTATTTGTCCCTTTAAATATGAAGTATGAAGTATATGCTCGGAAGAAAATATTTATCCGATGATATTACATTGCTAACAGAAAAAATTTCAATAAATAACATTTGAAGGTTTTATATTATTAAACCGGGATGTAAAAAAAATATAGAAATATTCAATATAGAAAAAATAAATAAATAAATAAAATAAAAATTTCATTTTGACTTAAACTTTTTTTTATTATTATTACTTGTTCCTTTAAATATGAAGTATGAAGTATATGCTCGGAAGAAAATATTTATTCGATGATATTACACTGTTGACAGAAAAAATTCCAATACATAACATTTGAAGGTTTTATATTATTAAACCGTGATATAGAAAAAATATAGAAATATTCAATATAGAATATAGAATAAATAAATAAATAAATAAAATAAATAAAAATTTCATTTTGACTTAAACTTTTTTTTTATTATTATTATTTGTCCCTTTAAATATGAAGTATGAAGTATATGCTCGGAAGAAAATATTTATCCGATGATATTACATTGCTAACAGAAAAAATTTCAATAAATAACATTTGAAGGTTTTATATTATTAAACCGTGATGTAAAAAAAATATAGAAATATTCAATATAGAAAAAATAAATAAATAAATAAAATAAAAATTTCATTTTGACTTAAACTTTTTTTTATTATTATTACTTGTTCCTTTAAATATGAAGTATGAAGTATATGCTCGGAAGAAAATATTTATTCGATGATATTACAGTGTTGACAGAAAAAATTCCAATACATAACATTTGAAGGTTTTATATTATTAAACCGTGATATAGAAAAAATATAGAAATATTCAATATAGAATAAATAAATAAATAAATAAAATAAATAAAAATTTCATTTTGACTTAAACTTTTTTTTAATTATTATTATTTGTCCCTTTAAATATGAAGTATGAAGTATATGCTCGGAAGAAAATATTTATCCGATGATATTACATTGCTAACAGAAAAAATTTCAATAAATAACATTTGAAGGTTTTATATTATTAAACCGGGATGTAAAAAAAATATAGAAATATTCAATATAGAAAAAATAAATAAATAAATAAAATAAAAATTTCATTTTGACTTAAACTTTTTTTTATTATTATTTCTTGTTCCTTTAAATATGAAGTATGAAGTATATGCTCGGAAGAAAATATTTATTCGATGATATTACACTGTTGACAGAAAAAATTCCAATACATAACATTTGAAGGTTTTATATTATTAAACCGTGATATAGAAAAAATATAGAAATATTCAATATAGAATAAATAAATAAATAAATAAAATAAATAAAAATTTCATTTTGACTTAAACTTTTTTTTTATTATTATTATTTGTCCCTTTAAATATGAAGTATGAAGTATATGCTCGGAAGAAAATATTTATCCGATGATATTACACTGTTGACAGAAAAAATTCCAATACATAACATTTAAAGGTTTTATATTATTAAACCGTGATATAGAAAAAATATAGAAATATTCAATATAGAATAAATAAATAAATAAATAAAATAAATAAAAATTTCATTTTGACTTAAACTTTTTTTTTATTATTATTATTTGTCCCTTTAAATATGAAGTATGAAGTATATGCTCGGAAGAAAATATTTATCCAATGATATTACACTGTTGACAGAAAAAATTCCAATACATAACATTTGAAGGTTTTATATTATTAAACCGTGATATAGAAAAAATATAGAAATATTCAATATAGAATATAGAATAAATAAATAAATAAATAAAATAAATAAAAATTTCATTTTGACTTAAACTTTTTTTTTATTATTATTATTTGTCCCTTTAAATATGAAGTATGAAGTATATGCTCGGAAGAAAATATTTATCCGATGATATTACATTGCTAACAGAAAAAATTTCAATAAATAACATTTGAAGGTTTTATATTATTAAACCGTGATGTAAAAAAAATATAGAAATATTCAATATAGAAAAAATAAATAAATAAATAAAATAAAAATTTCATTTTGACTTAAACTTTTTTTTATTATTATTACTTGTTCCTTTAAATATGAAGTATGAAGTATATGCTCGGAAGAAAATATTTATTCGATGATATTACACTGTTGACAGAAAAAATTCCAATACATAACATTTGAAGGTTTTATATTATTAAACCGTGATATAGAAAAAATATAGAAATATTCAATATAGAATAAATAAATAAATAAATAAAATAAATAAAAATTTCATTTTGACTTAAACTTTTTTTTTTATTATTATTATTTGTCCCTTTAAATATGAAGTATGAAGTATATGCTCGGAAGAAAATATTTATCCAATGATATTACACTGTTGACAGAAAAAATTCCAATACATAACATTTGAAGGTTTTATATTATTAAACCGTGATATAGAAAAAATATAGAAATATTCAATATAGAATATAAAATAAATAAATAAATAAATAAAATAAATAAAAATTTCATTTTGACTTAAACTTTTTTTTTATTATTATTATTTGTCCCTTTAAATATGAAGTATGAAGTATATGCTCGGAAGAAAATATTTATCCGATGATATTACATTGCTAACAGAAAAAATTTCAATAAATAACATTTGAAGGTTTTATATTATTAAACCGTGATGTAAAAAAAATATAGAAATATTCAATATAGAAAAAATAAATAAATAAATAAAATAAAAATTTCATTTTGACTTAATCTTTTTTTTATTATTATTACTTGTTCCTTTAAATATGAAGTATGAAGTATATGCTCGGAAGAAAATATTTATTCGATGATATTACACTGTTGACAGAAAAAATTCCAATACATAACATTTGAAGGTTTTATATTATTAAACCGTGATATAGAAAAAAATATAGAAATATTCAATATAGAATAAATAAATAAATAAATAAAATAAATAAAAATTTCATTTTGACTTAAACTTTTTTTTTATTATTATTATTTGTCCCTTTAAATATGAAGTATGAAGTATATGCTCGGAAGAAAATATTTATCCGATGATATTACATTGCTAACAGAAAAAATTTCAATAAATAACATTTGAAGGTTTTATATTATTAAACCGGGATGTAAAAAAAATATAGAAATATTCAATATAGAAAAAATAAATAAATAAATAAAATAAAAATTTCATTTTGACTTAAACTTTTTTTTATTATTATTACTTGTTCCTTTACATATGAAGTACGAAGTATGTGCTCGGAAGAAAATATTTATTCGATGATATTACACTGTTGACAGAAAAAATTCCAATACATAACATTTGAAGGTTTTATATTATTAAACCGTGATATAGAAAAAATATAGAAATATTCAATATAGAATAAATAAATAAATAAATAAAATAAATAAAAATTTCATTTTGACTTAAACTTTTTTTTTATTATTATTATTTGTCCCTTTAAATATGAAGTATGAAGTATATGCTCGGAAGAAAATATTTATCCGATGATATTACACTGTTGACAGAAAAAATTCCAATACATAACATTTGAAGGTTTTATATTATTAAACCGTGATATAGAAAAAATATAGAAATATTCAATATAGAATATAGAATAAATAAATAAATAAATAAAATAAATAAAAATTTCATTTTGACTTAAACTTTTTTTTTATTATTATTATTTGTCCCTTTAAATATGAAGTATGAAGTATATGCTCGGAAGAAAATATTTATCCGATGATATTACATTGCTAACAGAAAAAATTTCAATAAATAACATTTGAAGGTTTTATATTATTAAACCGGGATGTAAAAAAAATATAGAAATATTCAATATAGAAAAAATAAATAAATAAATAAAATAAAAATTTCATTTTGACTTAAACTTTTTTTTATTATTATTACTTGTTCCTTTAAATATGAAGTATGAAGTATATGCTCGGAAGAAAATATTTATTCGATGATATTACACTGTTGACAGAAAAAATTCCAATACATAACATTTGAAGGTTTTATATTATTAAACCGTGATATAGAAAAAATATAGAAATATTCAATATAGAATATAGAATAAATAAATAAATAAATAAAATAAATAAAAATTTCATTTTGACTTAAACTTTTTTTTATTATTATTATTTGTCCCTTTAAATATGAAGTATGAAGTATATGCTCGGAAGAAAATATTTATCCGATGATATTACATTGCTAACAGAAAAAATTTCAATAAATAACATTTGAAGGTTTTATATTATTAAACCGTGATGTAAAAAAAATATAGAAATATTCAATATAGAAAAAATAAATAAATAAATAAAATAAAAATTTCATTTTGACTTAAACTTTTTTTTTATTATTATTATTTGTCCCTTTAAATATGAAGTATGAAGTATATGCTCGGAAGAAAATATTTATCCGATGATATTACATTGCTAACAGAAAAAATTTCAATAAATAACATTTGAAGGTTTTATATTATTAAACCGGGATGTAAAAAAAATATAGAAATATTCAATATAGAAAAAATAAATAAATAAATAAAATAAAAATTTCATTTTGACTTAAACTTTTTTTTATTATTATTACCTGTTCCTTTAAATATGAAGTATGAAGTATATGCTCGGAAGAAAATATTTATTCGATGATATTACACTGTTGACAGAAAAAATTCCAATACATAACATTTGAAGGTTTTATATTATTAAACCGTGATATAGAAAAAATATAGAAATATTCAATATAGAATATAGAATAAATAAATAAATAAATAAAATAAATAAAAATTTCATTTTGACTTAAACTTTTTTTTTATTATTATTCTTTGTCCCTTTAAATATGAAGTATGAAGTATATGCTCGGAAGAAAATATTTATCCGATGATATTACATTGCTAACAGAAAAAATTTCAATAAATAACATTTGAAGGTTTTATATTATTAAACCGTGATGTAAAAAAAATATAGAAATATTCAATATAGAAAAAATAAATAAATAAATAAAATAAAAATTTCATTTTGACTTAAACTTTTTTTTATTATTATTACTTGTTCCTTTAAATATGAAGTATGAAGTATATGCTCGGAAGAAAATATTTATTCGATGATATTACACTGTTGACAGAAAAAATTCCAATACATAACATTTGAAGGTTTTATATTATTAAACCGTGATATAGAAAAAATATAGAAATATTCAATATAGAATAAATAAATAAATAAATAAAATAAATAAAAATTTCATTTTGACTTAAACTTTTTTTTTATTATTATTATTTGTCCCTTTAAATATGAAGTATGAAGTATATGCTCGGAAGAAAATATTTATCCGATGATATTACACTGTTGACAGAAAAAATTCCAATACATAACATTTAAAGGTTTTATATTATTAAACCGTGATATAGAAAAAATATAGAAATATTCAATATAGAATAAATAAATAAATAAATAAAATAAATAAAAATTTCATTTTGACTTAAACTTTTTTTATTATTATTATTATTTGTCCCTTTAAATATGAAGTATGAAGTATATGCTCGGAAGAAAATATTTATCCAATGATATTACACTGTTGACAGAAAAAATTCCAATACATAACATTTGAAGGTTTTATATTATTAAACCGTGATATAGAAAAAATATAGAAATATTCAATATAGAATATAGAATAAATAAATAAATAAATAAAATAAATAAAAATTTCATTTTGACTTAAACTTTTTTTTTATTATTATTATTTGTCCCTTTAAATATGAAGTATGAAGTATATGCTCGGAAGAAAATATTTATCCGATGATATTACATTGCTAACAGAAAAAATTTCAATAAATAACATTTGAAGGTTTTATATTATTAAACCGTGATGTAAAAAAAATATAGAAATATTCAATATAGAAAAAATAAATAAATAAATAAAATAAAAATTTCATTTTGACTTAAACTTTTTTTTATTATTATTACTTGTTCCTTTAAATATGAAGTATGAAGTATATGCTCGGAAGAAAATATTTATTCGATGATATTACACTGTTGACAGAAAAAATTCCAATACATAACATTTGAAGGTTTTATATTATTAAACCGTGATATAGAAAAAATATAGAAATATTCAATATAGAATAAATAAATAAATAAATAAAATAAATAAAAATTTCATTTTGACTTAAACTTTTTTTTTTATTATTATTATTTGTCCCTTTAAATATGAAGTATGAAGTATATGCTCGGAAGAAAATATTTATCCAATGATATTACACTGTTGACAGAAAAAATTCCAATACATAACATTTGAAGGTTTTATATTATTAAACCGTGATATAGAAAAAATATAGAAATATTCAATATAGAATATAGAATAAATAAATAAATAAATAAAATAAAAATTTCATTTTGCCTTAATCTTTTTTTATTATTATTACTTGTTCCTTTAAATATGAAGTATGAAGTATATGCTCGGAAGAAAATATTTATTCGATGATATTACACTGTTGACAGAAAAAATTCCAATACATAACATTTGAAGGTTTTATATTATTAAACCGTGATATAGAAAAAAATATAGAAATATTCAATATAGAATAAATAAATAAATAAATAAAATAAATAAAAATTTCATTTTGACTTAAACTTTTTTTTTATTATTATTATTTGTCCCTTTAAATATGAAGTATGAAGTATATGCTCGGAAGAAAATATTTATCCGATGATATTACATTGCTAACAGAAAAAATTTCAATAAATAACATTTGAAGGTTTTATATTATTAAACCGGGATGTAAAAAAAATATAGAAATATTCAATATAGAAAAAATAAATAAATAAATAAAATAAAAATTTCATTTTGACTTAAACTTTTTTTTATTATTATTACTTGTTCCTTTACATATGAAGTACGAAGTATGTGCTCGGAAGAAAATATTTATTCGATGATATTACACTGTTGACAGAAAAAATTCCAATACATAACATTTGAAGGTTTTATATTATTAAACCGTGATATAGAAAAAATATAGAAATATTCAATATAGAATAAATAAATAAATAAATAAAATAAATAAAAATTTCATTTTGACTTAAACTTTTTTTTTATTATTATTATTTGTCCCTTTAAATATGAAGTATGAAGTATATGCTCGGAAGAAAATATTTATCCGATGATATTACACTGTTGACAGAAAAAATTCCAATACATAACATTTGAAGGTTTTATATTATTAAACCGTGATATAGAAAAAATATAGAAATATTCAATATAGAATATAGAATAAATAAATAAATAAATAAAATAAATAAAAATTTCATTTTGACTTAAACTTTTTTTTTATTATTATTATTTGTCCCTTTAAATATGAAGTATGAAGTATATGCTCGGAAGAAAATATTTATCCGATGATATTACATTGCTAACAGAAAAAATTTCAATAAATAACATTTGAAGGTTTTATATTATTAAACCGGGATGTAAAAAAAATATAGAAATATTCAATATAGAAAAAATAAATAAATAAATAAAATAAAAATTTCATTTTGACTTAAACTTTTTTTTATTATTATTACTTGTTCCTTTAAATATGAAGTATGAAGTATATGCTCGGAAGAAAATATTTATTCGATGATATTACACTGTTGACAGAAAAAATTCCAATACATAACATTTGAAGGTTTTATATTATTAAACCGTGATATAGAAAAAATATAGAAATATTCAATATAGAATATAGAATAAATAAATAAATAAATAAAATAAATAAAAATTTCATTTTGACTTAAACTTTTTTTTTATTATTATTATTTGTCCCTTTAAATATGAAGTATGAAGTATATGCTCGGAAGAAAATATTTATCCGATGATATTACATTGCTAACAGAAAAAATTTCAATAAATAACATTTGAAGGTTTTATATTATTAAACCGTGATGTAAAAAAAATATAGAAATATTCAATATAGAAAAAATAAATAAATAAATAAAATAAAAATTTCATTTTGACTTAAACTTTTTTTTTATTATTATTATTTGTCCCTTTAAATATGAAGTATGAAGTATATGCTCGGAAGAAAATATTTATCCGATGATATTACATTGCTAACAGAAAAAATTTCAATAAATAACATTTGAAGGTTTTATATTATTAAACCGGGATGTAAAAAAAATATAGAAATATTCAATATAGAAAAAATAAATAAATAAATAAAATAAAAATTTCATTTTGACTTAAACTTTTTTTTATTATTATTACTTGTTCCTTTAAATATGAAGTATGAAGTATATGCTCGGAAGAAAATATTTATTCGATGATATTACACTGTTGACAGAAAAAATTCCAATACATAACATTTGAAGGTTTTATATTATTAAACCGTGATATAGAAAAAATATAGAAATATTCAATATAGAATATAGAATAAATAAATAAATAAATAAAATAAATAAAAATTTCATTTTGACTTAAACTTTTTTTTTATTATTATTCTTTGTCCCTTTAAATATGAAGTATGAAGTATATGCTCGGAAGAAAATATTTATCCGATGATATTACATTGCTAACAGAAAAAATTTCAATAAATAACATTTGAAGGTTTTATATTATTAAACCGTGATGTAAAAAAAATATAGAAATATTCAATATAGAAAAAATAAATAAATAAATAAAATAAAAATTTCATTTTGACTTAAACTTTTTTTTATTATTATTACTTGTTCCTTTAAATATGAAGTATGAAGTATATGCTCGGAAGAAAATATTTATTCGATGATATTACACTGTTGACAGAAAAAATTCCAATACATAACATTTGAAGGTTTTATATTATTAAACCGTGATATAGAAAAAATATAGAAATATTCAATATAGAATAAATAAATAAATAAATAAAATAAATAAAAATTTCATTTTGACTTAAACTTTTTTTTTATTATTATTATTTGTCCCTTTAAATATGAAGTATGAAGTATATGCTCGGAAGAAAATATTTATCCGATGATATTACATTGCTAACAGAAAAAATTTCAATAAATAACATTTGAAGGTTTTATATTATTAAACCGGGATGTAAAAAAAATATAGAAATATTCAATATAGAAAAAATAAATAAATAAATAAAATAAAAATTTCATTTTGACTTAAACTTTTTTTTATTATTATTACTTGTTCCTTTAAATATGAAGTATGAAGTATATGCTCGGAAGAAAATATTTATTCGATGATATTACACTGTTGACAGAAAAAATTCCAATACATAACATTTGAAGGTTTTATATTATTAAACCGTGATATAGAAAAAATATAGAAATATTCAATATAGAATAAATAAATAAATAAATAAAATAAATAAAAATTTCATTTTGACTTAAACTTTTTTTTTATTATTATTATTTGTCCCTTTAAATATGAAGTATGAAGTATATGCTCGGAAGAAAATATTTATCCGATGATATTACACTGTTGACAGAAAAAATTCCAATACATAACATTTGAAGGTTTTATATTATTAAACCGTGATATAGAAAAAATATAGAAATATTCAATATAGAATAAATAAATAAATAAATAAAATAAATAAAAATTTCATTTTGACTTAAACTTTTTTTTTATTATTATTATTTGTCCCTTTAAATATGAAGTATGAAGTATATGCTCGGAAGAAAATATTTATCCAATGATATTACACTGTTGACAGAAAAAATTCCAATACATAACATTTGAAGGTTTTATATTATTAAACCGTGATATAGAAAAAATATAGAAATATTCAATATAGAATATAGAATAAATAAATAAATAAATAAAATAAATAAAAATTTCATTTTGACTTAAACTTTTTTTTTATTATTATTATTTGTCCCTTTAAATATGAAGTTTGAAGTATATGCTCGGAAGAAAATATTTATCCGATGATATTACATTGCTAACAGAAAAAATTTCAATAAATAACATTTGAAGGTTTTATATTATTAAACCGTGATGTAAAAAAAATATAGAAATATTCAATATAGAAAAAATAAATAAATAAATAAAATAAAAATTTCATTTTGACTTAAACTTTTTTTTATTATTATTACTTGTTCCTTTAAATATGAAGTATGAAGTATATGCTCGGAAGAAAATATTTATTCGATGATATTACACTGTTGACAGAAAAAATTCCAATACATAACATTTGAAGGTTTTATATTATTAAACCGTGATATAGAAAAAATATAGAAATATTCAATATAGAATAAATAAATAAATAAATAAAATAAATAAAAATTTCATTTTGACTTAAACTTTTTTTTTATTATTATTATTTGTCCCTTTAAATATGAAGTATGAAGTATATGCTCGGAAGAAAATATTTATCCGATGATATTACATTGCTAACAGAAAAAATTTCAATAAATAACATTTGAAGGTTTTATATTATTAAACCGGGATGTAAAAAAAATATAGAAATATTCAATATAGAAAAAATAAATAAATAAATAAAATAAAAATTTCATTTTGACTTAAACTTTTTTTTATTATTATTACTTGTTCCTTTACATATGAAGTACGAAGTATGTGCTCGGAAGAAAATATTTATTCGATGATATTACACTGTTGACAGAAAAAATTCCAATACATAACATTTGAAGGTTTTATATTATTAAACCGTGATATAGAAAAAATATAGAAATATTCAATATAGAATAAATAAATAAATAAATAAAATAAATAAAAATTTCATTTTGACTTAAACTTTTTTTTTATTATTATTATTTGTCCCTTTAAATATGAAGTATGAAGTATATGCTCGGAAGAAAATATTTATCCGATGATATTACACTGTTGACAGAAAAAATTCCAATACATAACATTTGAAGGTTTTATATTATTAAACCGTGATATAGAAAAAATATAGAAATATTCAATATAGAATATAGAATAAATAAATAAATAAATAAAATAAATAAAAATTTCATTTTGACTTAAACTTTTTTTTTATTATTATTATTTGTCCCTTTAAATATGAAGTATGAAGTATATGCTCGGAAGAAAATATTTATCCGATGATATTACATTGCTAACAGAAAAAATTTCAATAAATAACATTTGAAGGTTTTATATTATTAAACCGGGATGTAAAAAAAATATAGAAATATTCAATATAGAAAAAATAAATAAATAAATAAAATAAAAATTTCATTTTGACTTAAACTTTTTTTTATTATTATTACTTGTTCCTTTAAATATGAAGTATGAAGTATATGCTCGGAAGAAAATATTTATTCGATGATATTACACTGTTGACAGAAAAAATTCCAATACATAACATTTGAAGGTTTTATATTATTAAACCGTGATATAGAAAAAATATAGAAATATTCAATATAGAATATAGAATAAATAAATAAATAAATAAAATAAATAAAAATTTCATTTTGACTTAAACTTTTTTTTTATTATTATTATTTGTCCCTTTAAATATGAAGTATGAAGTATATGCTCGGAAGAAAATATTTATCCGATGATATTACATTGCTAACAGAAAAAATTTCAATAAATAACATTTGAAGGTTTTATATTATTAAACCGGGATGTAAAAAAAATATAGAAATATTCAATATAGAAAAAATAAATAAATAAATAAAATAAAAATTTCATTTTGACTTAAACTTTTTTTTATTATTATTACTTGTTCCTTTACATATGAAGTACGAAGTATGTGCTCGGAAGAAAATATTTATTCGATGATATTACACTGTTGACAGAAAAAATTCCAATACATAACATTTGAAGGTTTTATATTATTAAACCGTGATATAGAAAAAATATAGAAATATTCAATATAGAATAAATAAATAAATAAATAAAATAAATAAAAATTTCATTTTGACTTAAACTTTTTTTTTATTATTATTATTTGTCCCTTTAAATATGAAGTATGAAGTATATGCTCGGAAGAAAATATTTATCCGATGATATTACATTGTTGACAGAAAAAATTCCAATACATAACATTTGAAGGTTTTATATTATTAAACCGTGATATAGAAAAAATATAGAAATATTCAATATAGAATATAGAATAAATAAATAAATAAATAAAATAAATAAAAATTTCATTTTGACTTAAACTTTTTTTTTATTATTATTATTTGTCCCTTTAAATATGAAGTATGAAGTATATGCTCGGAAGAAAATATTTATCCGATGATATTACATTGCTAACAGAAAAAATTTCAATAAATAACATTTGAAGGTTTTATATTATTAAACCGGGATGTAAAAAAAATATAGAAATATTCAATATAGAAAAAATAAATAAATAAATAAAATAAAAATTTCATTTTGACTTAAACTTTTTTTTATTATTATTACTTGTTCCTTTAAATATGAAGTATGAAGTATATGCTCGGAAGAAAATATTTATTCGATGATATTACACTGTTGACAGAAAAAATTCCAATACATAACATTTGAAGGTTTTATATTATTAAACCGTGATATAGAAAAAATATAGAAATATTCAATATAGAATATAGAATAAATAAATAAATAAATAAAATAAATAAAAATTTCATTTTGACTTAAACTTTTTTTTTATTATTATTATTTGTCCCTTTAAATATGAAGTATGAAGTATATGCTCGGAAGAAAATATTTATCCGATGATATTACATTGCTAACAGAAAAAATTTCAATAAATAACATTTGAAGGTTTTATATTATTAAACCGTGATGTAAAAAAAATATAGAAATATTCAATATAGAAAAAATAAATAAATAAATAAAATAAAAATTTCATTTTGACTTAAACTTTTTTTTTATTATTATTATTTGTCCCTTTAAATATGAAGTATGAAGTATATGCTCGGAAGAAAATATTTATCCGATGATATTACATTGCTAACAGAAAAAATTTCAATAAATAACATTTGAAGGTTTTATATTATTAAACCGGGATGTAAAAAAAATATAGAAATATTCAATATAGAAAAAATAAATAAATAAATAAAATAAAAATTTCATTTTGACTTAAACTTTTTTTTATTATTATTACTTGTTCCTTTAAATATGAAGTATGAAGTATATGCTCGGAAGAAAATATTTATTCGATGATATTACACTGTTGACAGAAAAAATTCCAATACATAACATTTGAAGGTTTTATATTATTAAACCGTGATATAGAAAAAATATAGAAATATTCAATATAGAATATAGAATAAATAAATAAATAAATAAAATAAATAAAAATTTCATTTTGACTTAAACTTTTTTTTTATTATTATTCTTTGTCCCTTTAAATATGAAGTATGAAGTATATGCTCGGAAGAAAATATTTATCCGATGATATTACATTGCTAACAGAAAAAATTTCAATAAATAACATTTGAAGGTTTTATATTATTAAACCGTGATGTAAAAAAAATATAGAAATATTCAATATAGAAAAAATAAATAAATAAATAAAATAAAAATTTCATTTTGACTTAAACTTTTTTTTATTATTATTACTTGTTCCTTTAAATATGAAGTATGAAGTATATGCTCGGAAGAAAATATTTATTCGATGATATTACACTGTTGACAGAAAAAATTCCAATACATAACATTTGAAGGTTTTATATTATTAAACCGTGATATAGAAAAAATATAGAAATATTCAATATAGAATAAATAAATAAATAAATAAAATAAATAAAAATTTCATTTTGACTTAAACTTTTTTTTTATTATTATTATTTGTCCCTTTAAATATGAAGTATGAAGTATATGCTCGGAAGAAAATATTTATCCGATGATATTACATTGCTAACAGAAAAAATTTCAATAAATAACATTTGAAGGTTTTATATTATTAAACCGGGATGTAAAAAAAATATAGAAATATTCAATATAGAAAAAATAAATAAATAAATAAAATAAAAATTTCATTTTGACTTAAACTTTTTTTTATTATTATTACTTGTTCCTTTAAATATGAAGTATGAAGTATATGCTCGGAAGAAAATATTTATTCGATGATATTACACTGTTGACAGAAAAAATTCCAATACATAACATTTGAAGGTTTTATATTATTAAACCGTGATATAGAAAAAATATAGAAATATTCAATATAGAATAAATAAATAAATAAATAAAATAAATAAAAATTTCATTTTGACTTAAACTTTTTTTTTATTATTATTATTTGTCCCTTTAAATATGAAGTATGAAGTATATGCTCGGAAGAAAATATTTATCCGATGATATTACACTGTTGACAGAAAAAATTCCAATACATAACATTTGAAGGTTTTATATTATTAAACCGTGATATAGAAAAAATATAGAAATATTCAATATAGAATAAATAAATAAATAAATAAAATAAATAAAAATTTCATTTTGACTTAAACTTTTTTTTTATTATTATTATTTGTCCCTTTAAATATGAAGTATGAAGTATATGCTCGGAAGAAAATATTTATCCAATGATATTACACTGTTGACAGAAAAAATTCCAATACATAACATTTGAAGGTTTTATATTATTAAACCGTGATATAGAAAAAATATAGAAATATTCAATATAGAATATAGAATAAATAAATAAATAAATAAAATAAATAAAAATTTCATTTTGACTTAAACTTTTTTTTTATTATTATTATTTGTCCCTTTAAATATGAAGTTTGAAGTATATGCTCGGAAGAAAATATTTATCCGATGATATTACATTGCTAACAGAAAAAATTTCAATAAATAACATTTGAAGGTTTTATATTATTAAACCGTGATGTAAAAAAAATATAGAAATATTCAATATAGAAAAAATAAATAAATAAATAAAATAAAAATTTCATTTTGACTTAAACTTTTTTTTATTATTATTACTTGTTCCTTTAAATATGAAGTATGAAGTATATGCTCGGAAGAAAATATTTATTCGATGATATTACACTGTTGACAGAAAAAATTCCAATACATAACATTTGAAGGTTTTATATTATTAAACCGTGATATAGAAAAAATATAGAAATATTCAATATAGAATAAATAAATAAATAAATAAAATAAATAAAAATTTCATTTTGACTTAAACTTTTTTTTTATTATTATTATTTGTCCCTTTAAATATGAAGTATGAAGTATATGCTCGGAAGAAAATATTTATCCGATGATATTACATTGCTAACAGAAAAAATTTCAATAAATAACATTTGAAGGTTTTATATTATTAAACCGGGATGTAAAAAAAATATAGAAATATTCAATATAGAAAAAATAAATAAATAAATAAAATAAAAATTTCATTTTGACTTAAACTTTTTTTTATTATTATTACTTGTTCCTTTACATATGAAGTACGAAGTATGTGCTCGGAAGAAAATATTTATTCGATGATATTACACTGTTGACAGAAAAAATTCCAATACATAACATTTGAAGGTTTTATATTATTAAACCGTGATATAGAAAAAATATAGAAATATTCAATATAGAATAAATAAATAAATAAATAAAATAAATAAAAATTTCATTTTGACTTAAACTTTTTTTTTATTATTATTATTTGTCCCTTTAAATATGAAGTATGAAGTATATGCTCGGAAGAAAATATTTATCCGATGATATTACACTGTTGACAGAAAAAATTCCAATACATAACATTTGAAGGTTTTATATTATTAAACCGTGATATAGAAAAAATATAGAAATATTCAATATAGAATATAGAATAAATAAATAAATAAATAAAATAAATAAAAATTTCATTTTGACTTAAACTTTTTTTTTATTATTATTATTTGTCCCTTTAAATATGAAGTATGAAGTATATGCTCGGAAGAAAATATTTATCCGATGATATTACATTGCTAACAGAAAAAATTTCAATAAATAACATTTGAAGGTTTTATATTATTAAACCGGGATGTAAAAAAAATATAGAAATATTCAATATAGAAAAAATAAATAAATAAATAAAATAAAAATTTCATTTTGACTTAAACTTTTTTTTATTATTATTACTTGTTCCTTTAAATATGAAGTATGAAGTATATGCTCGGAAGAAAATATTTATTCGATGATATTACACTGTTGACAGAAAAAATTCCAATACATAACATTTGAAGGTTTTATATTATTAAACCGTGATATAGAAAAAATATAGAAATATTCAATATAGAATATAGAATAAATAAATAAATAAATAAAATAAATAAAAATTTCATTTTGACTTAAACTTTTTTTTTATTATTATTATTTGTCCCTTTAAATATGAAGTATGAAGTATATGCTCGGAAGAAAATATTTATCCGATGATATTACATTGCTAACAGAAAAAATTTCAATAAATAACATTTGAAGGTTTTATATTATTAAACCGTGATGTAAAAAAAATATAGAAATATTCAATATAGAAAAAATAAATAAATAAATAAAATAAAAATTTCATTTTGACTTAAACTTTTTTTTTATTATTATTATTTGTCCCTTTAAATATGAAGTATGAAGTATATGCTCGGAAGAAAATATTTATCCGATGATATTACATTGCTAACAGAAAAAATTTCAATAAATAACATTTGAAGGTTTTATATTATTAAACCGGGATGTAAAAAAAATATAGAAATATTCAATATAGAAAAAATAAATAAATAAATAAAATAAAAATTTCATTTTGACTTAAACTTTTTTTTATTATTATTACTTGTTCCTTTAAATATGAAGTATGAAGTATATGCTCGGAAGAAAATATTTATTCGATGATATTACACTGTTGACAGAAAAAATTCCAATACATAACATTTGAAGGTTTTATATTATTAAACCGTGATATAGAAAAAATATAGAAATATTCAATATAGAATATAGAATAAATAAATAAATAAATAAAATAAATAAAAATTTCATTTTGACTTAAACTTTTTTTTTATTATTATTCTTTGTCCCTTTAAATATGAAGTATGAAGTATATGCTCGGAAGAAAATATTTATCCGATGATATTACATTGCTAACAGAAAAAATTTCAATAAATAACATTTGAAGGTTTTATATTATTAAACCGTGATGTAAAAAAAATATAGAAATATTCAATATAGAAAAAATAAATAAATAAATAAAATAAAAATTTCATTTTGACTTAAACTTTTTTTTATTATTATTACTTGTTCCTTTAAATATGAAGTATGAAGTATATGCTCGGAAGAAAATATTTATTCGATGATATTACACTGTTGACAGAAAAAATTCCAATACATAACATTTGAAGGTTTTATATTATTAAACCGTGATATAGAAAAAATATAGAAATATTCAATATAGAATAAATAAATAAATAAATAAAATAAATAAAAATTTCATTTTGACTTAAACTTTTTTTTTATTATTATTATTTGTCCCTTTAAATATGAAGTATGAAGTATATGCTCGGAAGAAAATATTTATCCAATGATATTACACTGTTGACAGAAAAAATTCCAATACATAACATTTGAAGGTTTTATATTATTAAACCGTGATATAGAAAAAATATAGAAATATTCAATATAGAATATAGAATAAATAAATAAATAAATAAAATAAATAAAAATTTCATTTTGACTTAAACTTTTTTTTTATTATTATTATTTGTCCCTTTAAATATGAAGTTTGAAGTATATGCTCGGAAGAAAATATTTATCCGATGATATTACATTGCTAACAGAAAAAATTTCAATAAATAACATTTGAAGGTTTTATATTATTAAACCGTGATGTAAAAAAAATATAGAAATATTCAATATAGAAAAAATAAATAAATAAATAAAATAAAAATTTCATTTTGACTTAAACTTTTTTTTATTATTATTACTTGTTCCTTTAAATATGAAGTATGAAGTATATGCTCGGAAGAAAATATTTATTCGATGATATTACACTGTTGACAGAAAAAATTCCAATACATAACATTTGAAGGTTTTATATTATTAAACCGTGATATAGAAAAAATATAGAAATATTCAATATAGAATAAATAAATAAATAAATAAAATAAATAAAAATTTCATTTTGACTTAAACTTTTTTTTTATTATTATTATTTGTCCCTTTAAATATGAAGTATGAAGTATATGCTCGGAAGAAAATATTTATCCGATGATATTACATTGCTAACAGAAAAAATTTCAATAAATAACATTTGAAGGTTTTATATTATTAAACCGGGATGTAAAAAAAATATAGAAATATTCAATATAGAAAAAAAAAATAAATAAATAAAATAAAAATTTCATTTTGACTTAAACTTTTTTTTATTATTATTACTTGTTCCTTTACATATGAAGTACGAAGTATGTGCTCGGAAGAAAATATTTATTCGATGATATTACACTGTTGACAGAAAAAATTCCAATACATAACATTTGAAGGTTTTATATTATTAAACCGTGATATAGAAAAAATATAGAAATATTCAATATAGAATAAATAAATAAATAAATAAAATAAATAAAAATTTCATTTTGACTTAAACTTTTTTTTTATTATTATTATTTGTCCCTTTAAATATGAAGTATGAAGTATATGCTCGGAAGAAAATATTTATCCGATGATATTACACTGTTGACAGAAAAAATTCCAATACATAACATTTGAAGGTTTTATATTATTAAACCGTGATATAGAAAAAATATAGAAATATTCAATATAGAATATAGAATAAATAAATAAATAAATAAAATAAATAAAAATTTCATTTTGACTTAAACTTTTTTTTTATTATTATTATTTGTCCCTTTAAATATGAAGTATGAAGTATATGCTCGGAAGAAAATATTTATCCGATGATATTACATTGCTAACAGAAAAAATTTCAATAAATAACATTTGAAGGTTTTATATTATTAAACCGGGATGTAAAAAAAATATAGAAATATTCAATATAGAAAAAATAAATAAATAAATAAAATAAAAATTTCATTTTGACTTAAACTTTTTTTTATTATTATTACTTGTTCCTTTAAATATGAAGTATGAAGTATATGCTCGGAAGAAAATATTTATTCGATGATATTACACTGTTGACAGAAAAAATTCCAATACATAACATTTGAAGGTTTTATATTATTAAACCGTGATATAGAAAAAATATAGAAATATTCAATATAGAATATAGAATAAATAAATAAATAAATAAAATAAATAAAAATTTCATTTTGACTTAAACTTTTTTTTTATTATTATTATTTGTCCCTTTAAATATGAAGTATGAAGTATATGCTCGGAAGAAAATATTTATCCGATGATATTACATTGCTAACAGAAAAAATTTCAATAAATAACATTTGAAGGTTTTATATTATTAAACCGTGATGTAAAAAAAATATAGAAATATTCAATATAGAAAAAATAAATAAATAAATAAAATAAAAATTTCATTTTGACTTAAACTTTTTTTTTATTATTATTATTTGTCCCTTTAAATATGAAGTATGAAGTATATGCTCGGAAGAAAATATTTATCCGATGATATTACATTGCTAACAGAAAAAATTTCAATAAATAACATTTGAAGGTTTTATATTATTAAACCGGGATGTAAAAAAAATATAGAAATATTCAATATAGAAAAAATAAATAAATAAATAAAATAAAAATTTCATTTTGACTTAAACTTTTTTTTATTATTATTACTTGTTCCTTTAAATATGAAGTATGAAGTATATGCTCGGAAGAAAATATTTATTCGATGATATTACACTGTTGACAGAAAAAATTCCAATACATAACATTTGAAGGTTTTATATTATTAAACCGTGATATAGAAAAAATATAGAAATATTCAATATAGAATATAGAATAAATAAATAAATAAATAAAATAAATAAAAATTTCATTTTGACTTAAACTTTTTTTTTATTATTATTCTTTGTCCCTTTAAATATGAAGTATGAAGTATATGCTCGGAAGAAAATATTTATCCGATGATATTACATTGCTAACAGAAAAAATTTCAATAAATAACATTTGAAGGTTTTATATTATTAAACCGTGATGTAAAAAAAATATAGAAATATTCAATATAGAAAAAATAAATAAATAAATAAAATAAAAATTTCATTTTGACTTAAACTTTTTTTTATTATTATTACTTGTTCCTTTAAATATGAAGTATGAAGTATATGCTCGGAAGAAAATATTTATTCGATGATATTACACTGTTGACAGAAAAAATTCCAATACATAACATTTGAAGGTTTTATATTATTAAACCGTGATATAGAAAAAATATAGAAATATTCAATATAGAATAAATAAATAAATAAATAAAATAAATAAAAATTTCATTTTGACTTAAACTTTTTTTTTATTATTATTATTTGTCCCTTTAAATATGAAGTATGAAGTATATGCTCGGAAGAAAATATTTATCCGATGATATTACATTGCTAACAGAAAAAATTTCAATAAATAACATTTGAAGGTTTTATATTATTAAACCGGGATGTAAAAAAAATATAGAAATATTCAATATAGAAAAAATAAATAAATAAATAAAATAAAAATTTCATTTTGACTTAAACTTTTTTTTATTATTATTACTTGTTCCTTTAAATATGAAGTATGAAGTATATGCTCGGAAGAAAATATTTATTCGATGATATTACACTGTTGACAGAAAAAATTCCAATACATAACATTTGAAGGTTTTATATTATTAAACCGTGATATAGAAAAAATATAGAAATATTCAATATAGAATAAATAAATAAATAAATAAAATAAATAAAAATTTCATTTTGACTTAAACTTTTTTTTTATTATTATTATTTGTCCCTTTAAATATGAAGTATGAAGTATATGCTCGGAAGAAAATATTTATCCGATGATATTACACTGTTGACAGAAAAAATTCCAATACATAACATTTGAAGGTTTTATATTATTAAACCGTGATATAGAAAAAATATAGAAATATTCAATATAGAATAAATAAATAAATAAATAAAATAAATAAAAATTTCATTTTGACTTAAACTTTTTTTTTATTATTATTATTTGTCCCTTTAAATATGAAGTATGAAGTATATGCTCGGAAGAAAATATTTATCCAATGATATTACACTGTTGACAGAAAAAATTCCAATACATAACATTTGAAGGTTTTATATTATTAAACCGTAATATAGAAAAAATATAGAAATATTCAATATAGAATATAGAATAAATAAATAAATAAATAAAATAAATAAAAATTTCATTTTGACTTAAACTTTTTTTTTATTATTATTATTTGTCCCTTTAAATATGAAGTTTGAAGTATATGCTCGGAAGAAAATATTTATCCGATGATATTACATTGCTAACAGAAAAAATTTCAATAAATAACATTTGAAGGTTTTATATTATTAAACCGTGATGTAAAAAAAATATAGAAATATTCAATATAGAAAAAATAAATAAATAAATAAAATAAAAATTTCATTTTGACTTAAACTTTTTTTTATTATTATTACTTGTTCCTTTAAATATGAAGTATGAAGTATATGCTCGGAAGAAAATATTTATTCGATGATATTACACTGTTGACAGAAAAAATTCCAATACATAACATTTGAAGGTTTTATATTATTAAACCGTGATATAGAAAAAATATAGAAATATTCAATATAGAATAAATAAATAAATAAATAAAATAAATAAAAATTTCATTTTGACTTAAACTTTTTTTTTATTATTATTATTTGTCCCTTTAAATATGAAGTATGAAGTATATGCTCGGAAGAAAATATTTATCCGATGATATTACATTGCTAACAGAAAAAATTTCAATAAATAACATTTGAAGGTTTTATATTATTAAACCGGGATGTAAAAAAAATATAGAAATATTCAATATAGAAAAAATAAATAAATAAATAAAATAAAAATTTCATTTTGACTTAAACTTTTTTTTATTATTATTACTTGTTCCTTTAAATATGAAGTACGAAGTATGTGCTCGGAAGAAAATATTTATTCGATGATATTACACTGTTGACAGAAAAAATTCCAATACATAACATTTGAAGGTTTTATATTATTAAACCGTGATATAGAAAAAATATAGAAATATTCAATATAGAATAAATAAATAAATAAATAAAATAAATAAAAATTTCATTTTGACTTAAACTTTTTTTTTATTATTATTATTTGTCCCTTTAAATATGAAGTATGAAGTATATGCTCGGAAGAAAATATTTATCCGATGATATTACATTGCTAACAGAAAAAATTTCAATAAATAACATTTGAAGGTTTTATATTATTAAACCGGGATGTAAAAAAAAATATAGAAATATTCAATATAGAAAAAATAAATAAATAAATAAAATAAAAATTTCATTTTGACTTAAACTTTTTTTTATTATTATTACTTGTTCCTTTAAATATGAAGTATGAAGTATATGCTCGGAAGAAAATATTTATTCGATGATATTACACTGTTGACAGAAAAAATTCCAATACATAACATTTGAAGGTTTTATATTATTAAACCGTGATATAGAAAAAATATAGAAATATTCAATATAGAATATAGAATA
This sequence comes from Salticus scenicus, assembly GCA_963930645.1. Taxonomy (NCBI): domain Eukaryota; kingdom Metazoa; phylum Arthropoda; class Arachnida; order Araneae; family Salticidae; genus Salticus; species Salticus scenicus. The sequence continues at coordinate 238,656,538 of OZ005659.1, forward strand.
AATAAATAAATAAATAAAATAAATAAAAATTTCATTTTGACTTAAACTTTTTTTTTATTATTATTATTTGTCCCTTTAAATATGAAGTATGAAGTATATGCTCGGAAGAAAATATTTATCCGATGATATTACATTGCTAACAGAAAAAATTTCAATAAATAACATTTGAAGGTTTTATATTATTAAACCGTGATGTAAAAAAAATATAGAAATATTCAATATAGAAAAAATAAATAAATAAATAAAATAAAAATTTCATTTTGACTTAAACTTTTTTTTTATTATTATTATTTGTCCCTTTAAATATGAAGTATGAAGTATATGCTCGGAAGAAAATATTTATCCGATGATATTACATTGCTAACAGAAAAAATTTCAATAAATAACATTTGAAGGTTTTATATTATTAAACCGGGATGTAAAAAAAATATAGAAATATTCAATATAGAAAAAATAAATAAATAAATAAAATAAAAATTTCATTTTGACTTAAACTTTTTTTTATTATTATTACTTGTTCCTTTAAATATGAAGTATGAAGTATATGCTCGGAAGAAAATATTTATTCGATGATATTACACTGTTGACAGAAAAAATTCCAATACATAACATTTGAAGGTTTTATATTATTAAACCGTGATATAGAAAAAATATAGAAATATTCAATATAGAATATAGAATAAATAAATAAATAAATAAAATAAATAAAAATTTCATTTTGACTTAAACTTTTTTTTTATTATTATTCTTTGTCCCTTTAAATATGAAGTATGAAGTATATGCTCGGAAGAAAATATTTATCCGATGATATTACATTGCTAACAGAAAAAATTTCAATAAATAACATTTGAAGGTTTTATATTATTAAACCGTGATGTAAAAAAAATATAGAAATATTCAATATAGAAAAAATAAATAAATAAATAAAATAAAAATTTCATTTTGACTTAAACTTTTTTTTATTATTATTACTTGTTCCTTTAAATATGAAGTATGAAGTATATGCTCGGAAGAAAATATTTATTCGATGATATTACACTGTTGACAGAAAAAATTCCAATACATAACATTTGAAGGTTTTATATTATTAAACCGTGATATAGAAAAAATATAGAAATATTCAATATAGAATAAATAAATAAATAAATAAAATAAATAAAAATTTCATTTTGACTTAAACTTTTTTTTTATTATTATTATTTGTCCCTTTAAATATGAAGTATGAAGTATATGCTCGGAAGAAAATATTTATCCGATGATATTACATTGCTAACAGAAAAAATTTCAATAAATAACATTTGAAGGTTTTATATTATTAAACCGGGATGTAAAAAAAATATAGAAATATTCAATATAGAAAAAATAAATAAATAAATAAAATAAAAATTTCATTTTGACTTAAACTTTTTTTTATTATTATTACTTGTTCCTTTAAATATGAAGTATGAAGTATATGCTCGGAAGAAAATATTTATTCGATGATATTACACTGTTGACAGAAAAAATTCCAATACATAACATTTGAAGGTTTTATATTATTAAACCGTGATATAGAAAAAATATAGAAATATTCAATATAGAATAAATAAATAAATAAATAAAATAAATAAAAATTTCATTTTGACTTAAACTTTTTTTTTATTATTATTATTTGTCCCTTTAAATATGAAGTATGAAGTATATGCTCGGAAGAAAATATTTATCCGATGATATTACACTGTTGACAGAAAAAATTCCAATACATAACATTTGAAGGTTTTATATTATTAAACCGTGATATAGAAAAAATATAGAAATATTCAATATAGAATAAATAAATAAATAAATAAAATAAATAAAAATTTCATTTTGACTTAAACTTTTTTTTTATTATTATTATTTGTCCCTTTAAATATGAAGTATGAAGTATATGCTCGGAAGAAAATATTTATCCAATGATATTACACTGTTGACAGAAAAAATTCCAATACATAACATTTGAAGGTTTTATATTATTAAACCGTGATATAGAAAAAATATAGAAATATTCAATATAGAATATAGAATAAATAAATAAATAAATAAAATAAATAAAAATTTCATTTTGACTTAAACTTTTTTTTTATTATTATTATTTGTCCCTTTAAATATGAAGTTTGAAGTATATGCTCGGAAGAATATATTTATCCGATGATATTACATTGCTAACAGAAAAAATTTCAATAAATAACATTTGAAGGTTTTATATTATTAAACCGTGATGTAAAAAAAATATAGAAATATTCAATATAGAAAAAATAAATAAATAAATAAAATAAAAATTTCATTTTGACTTAAACTTTTTTTTATTATTATTACTTGTTCCTTTAAATATGAAGTATGAAGTATATGCTCGGAAGAAAATATTTATTCGATGATATTACACTGTTGACAGAAAAAATTCCAATACATAACATTTGAAGGTTTTATATTATTAAACCGTGATATAGAAAAAATATAGAAATATTCAATATAGAATAAATAAATAAATAAATAAAATAAATAAAAATTTCATTTTGACTTAAACTTTTTTTTTATTATTATTATTTGTCCCTTTAAATATGAAGTATGAAGTATATGCTCGGAAGAAAATATTTATCCGATGATATTACATTGCTAACAGAAAAAATTTCAATAAATAACATTTGAAGGTTTTATATTATTAAACCGGGATGTAAAAAAAATATAGAAATATTCAATATAGAAAAAATAAATAAATAAATAAAATAAAAATTTCATTTTGACTTAAACTTTTTTTTATTATTATTACTTGTTCCTTTAAATATGAAGTACGAAGTATGTGCTCGGAAGAAAATATTTATTCGATGATATTACACTGTTGACAGAAAAAATTCCAATACATAACATTTGAAGGTTTTATATTATTAAACCGTGATATAGAAAAAATATAGAAATATTCAATATAGAATAAATAAATAAATAAATAAAATAAATAAAAATTTCATTTTGACTTAAACTTTTTTTTTATTATTATTATTTGTCCCTTTAAATATGAAGTATGAAGTATATGCTCGGAAGAAAATATTTATCCGATGATATTACATTGCTAACAGAAAAAATTTCAATAAATAACATTTGAAGGTTTTATATTATTAAACCGGGATGTAAAAAAAAATATAGAAATATTCAATATAGAAAAAATAAATAAATAAATAAAATAAAAATTTCATTTTGACTTAAACTTTTTTTTATTATTATTACTTGTTCCTTTAAATATGAAGTATGAAGTATATGCTCGGAAGAAAATATTTATTCGATGATATTACACTGTTGACAGAAAAAATTCCAATACATAACATTTGAAGGTTTTATATTATTAAACCGTGATATAGAAAAAATATAGAAATATTCAATATAGAATATAGAATAAATAAATAAATAAATAAAATAAATAAAAATTTCATTTTGACTTAAACTTTTTTTTTATTATTATTATTTGTCCCTTTAAATATGAAGTATGAAGTATATGCTCGGAAGAAAATATTTATCCGATGATATTACATTGCTAACAGAAAAAATTTCAATAAATAACATTTGAAGGTTTTATATTATTAAACCGTGATGTAAAAAAAATATAGAAATATTCAATATAGAAAAAATAAATAAATAAATAAAATAAAAATTTCATTTTGACTTAAACTTTTTTTTTATTATTATTATTTGTCCCTTTAAATATGAAGTATGAAGTATATGCTCGGAAGAAAATATTTATCCGATGATATTACATTGCTAACAGAAAAAATTTCAATAAATAACATTTGAAGGTTTTATATTATTAAACCGGGATGTAAAAAAAATATAGAAATATTCAATATAGAAAAAATAAATAAATAAATAAAATAAAAATTTCATTTTGACTTAAACTTTTTTTTATTATTATTACTTGTTCCTTTAAATATGAAGTATGAAGTATATGCTCGGAAGAAAATATTTATTCGATGATATTACACTGTTGACAGAAAAAATTCCAATACATAACATTTGAAGGTTTTATATTATTAAACCGTGATATAGAAAAAATATAGAAATATTCAATATAGAATATAGAATAAATAAATAAATAAATAAAATAAATAAAAATTTCATTTTGACTTAAACTTTTTTTTTATTATTATTATTTGTCCCTTTAAATATGAAGTATGAAGTATATGCTCGGAAGAAAATATTTATCCGATGATATTACATTGCTAACAGAAAAAATTTCAATAAATAACATTTGAAGGTTTTATATTATTAAACCGTGATGTAAAAAAAATATAGAAATATTCAATATAGAAAAAATAAATAAATAAATAAAATAAAAATTTCATTTTGACTTAAACTTTTTTTTATTATTATTACTTGTTCCTTTAAATATGAAGTACGAAGTATGTGCTCGGAAGAAAATATTTATTCGATGATATTACACTGTTGACAGAAAAAATTCCAATACATAACATTTGAAGGTTTTATATTATTAAACCGTGATATAGAAAAAATATAGAAATATTCAATATAGAATAAATAAATAAATAAATAAAATAAATAAAAATTTCATTTTGACTTAAACTTTTTTTTTATTATTATTATTTGTCCCTTTAAATATGAAGTATGAAGTATATGCTCGGAAGAAAATATTTATCCGATGATATTACATTGCTAACAGAAAAAATTTCAATAAATAACATTTGAAGGTTTTATATTATTAAACCGGGATGTAAAAAAAATATAGAAATATTCAATATAGAAAAAATAAATAAATAAATAAAATAAAAATTTCATTTTGACTTAAACTTTTTTTTATTATTATTACTTGTTCCTTTAAATATGAAGTATGAAGTATATGCTCGGAAGAAAATATTTATTCGATGATATTACACTGTTGACAGAAAAAATTCCAATACATAACATTTGAAGGTTTTATATTATTAAACCGTGATATAGAAAAAATATAGAAATATTCAATATAGAATATAGAATAAATAAATAAATAAATAAAATAAATAAAAATTTCATTTTGACTTAAACTTTTTTTTTATTATTATTATTTGTCCCTTTAAATATGAAGTATGAAGTATATGCTCGGAAGAAAATATTTATCCGATGATATTACATTGCTAACAGAAAAAATTTCAATAAATAACATTTGAAGGTTTTATATTATTAAACCGTGATGTAAAAAAAATATAGAAATATTCAATATAGAAAAAATAAATAAATAAATAAAATAAAAATTTCATTTTGACTTAAACTTTTTTTTTATTATTATTATTTGTCCCTTTAAATATGAAGTATGAAGTATATGCTCGGAAGAAAATATTTATCCGATGATATTACATTGCTAACAGAAAAAATTTCAATAAATAACATTTGAAGGTTTTATATTATTAAACCGGGATGTAAAAAAAATATAGAAATATTCAATATAGAAAAAATAAATAAATAAATAAAATAAAAATTTCATTTTGACTTAAACTTTTTTTTATTATTATTACTTGTTCCTTTAAATATGAAGTATGAAGTATATGCTCGGAAGAAAATATTTATTCGATGATATTACACTGTTGACAGAAAAAATTCCAATACATAACATTTGAAGGTTTTATATTATTAAACCGTGATATAGAAAAAATATAGAAATATTCAATATAGAATATAGAATAAATAAATAAATAAATAAAATAAATAAAAATTTCATTTTGACTTCAACTTTTTTTTTATTATTATTATTTGTCCCTTTAAATATGAAGTATGAAGTATATGCTCGGAAGAAAATATTTATCCGATGATATTACATTGCTAACAGAAAAAATTTCAATAAATAACATTTGAAGGTTTTATATTATTAAACCGTGATGTAAAAAAAATATAGAAATATTCAATATAGAAAAAATAAATAAATAAATAAAATAAAAATTTCATTTTGACTTAAACTTTTTTTTATTATTATTACTTGTTCCTTTAAATATGAAGTATGAAGTATATGCTCGGAAGAAAATATTTATTCGATGATATTACACTGTTGACAGAAAAAATTCCAATACATAACATTTGAAGGTTTTATATTATTAAACCGTGATATAGAAAAAATATAGAAATATTCAATATAGAATAAATAAATAAATAAATAAAATAAATAAAAATTTCATTTTGACTTAAACTTTTTTTTTATTATTATTATTTGTCCCTTTAAATATGAAGTATGAAGTATATGCTCGGAAGAAAATATTTATCCGATGATATTACATTGCTAACAGAAAAAATTTCAATAAATAACATTTGAAGGTTTTATATTATTAAACCGGGATGTAAAAAAAATATAGAAATATTCAATATAGAAAAAATAAATAAATAAATAAAATAAAAATTTCATTTTGACTTAAACTTTTTTTTATTATTATTACTTGTTCCTTTAAATATGAAGTACGAAGTATGTGCTCGGAAGAAAATATTTATTCGATGATATTACACTGTTGACAGAAAAAATTCCAATACATAACATTTGAAGGTTTTATATTATTAAACCGTGATATAGAAAAAATATAGAAATATTCAATATAGAATAAATAAATAAATAAATAAAATAAATAAAAATTTCATTTTGACTTAAACTTTTTTTTTATTATTATTATTTGTCCCTTTAAATATGAAGTATGAAGTATATGCTCGGAAGAAAATATTTATCCGATGATATTACATTGCTAACAGAAAAAATTTCAATAAATAACATTTGAAGGTTTTATATTATTAAACCGGGATGTAAAAAAAATATAGAAATATTCAATATAGAAAAAATAAATAAATAAATAAAATAAAAATTTCATTTTGACTTAAACTTTTTTTTATTATTATTACTTGTTCCTTTAAATATGAAGTATGAAGTATATGCTCGGAAGAAAATATTTATTCGATGATATTACACTGTTGACAGAAAAAATTCCAATACATAACATTTGAAGGTTTTATATTATTAAACCGTGATATAGAAAAAATATAGAAATATTCAATATAGAATAAATAAATAAATAAATAAAATAAATAAAAATTTCATTTTGACTTAAACTTTTTTTTAATTATTATTATTTGTCCCTTTAAATATGAAGTATGAAGTATATGCTCGGAAGAAAATATTTATCCGATGATATTACATTGCTAACAGAAAAAATTTCAATAAATAACATTTGAAGGTTTTATATTATTAAACCGGGATGTAAAAAAAATATAGAAATATTCAATATAGAAAAAATAAATAAATAAATAAAATAAAAATTTCATTTTGACTTAAACTTTTTTTTATTATTATTACTTGTTCCTTTAAATATGAAGTACGAAGTATGTGCTCGGAAGAAAATATTTATTCGATGATATTACACTGTTGACAGAAAAAATTCCAATACATAACATTTGAAGGTTTTATATTATTAAACCGTGATGTAAAAAAAATATAGAAATATTCAATATAGAAAAAATAAATAAATAAATAAAATAAAAATTTCATTTTGACTTAAACTTTTTTTTATTATTATTACTTGTTCCTTTAAATATGAAGTATGAAGTATATGCTCGGAAGAAAATATTTATTCGATGATATTACACTGTTGACAGAAAAAATTCCAATACATAACATTTGAAGGTTTTATATTATTAAACCGTGATATAGAAAAAATATAGAAATATTCAATATAGAATAAATAAATAAATAAATAAAATAAATAAAAATTTCATTTTGACTTAAACTTTTTTTTTATTATTATTATTTGTCCCTTTAAATATGAAGTATGAAGTATATGCTCGGAAGAAAATATTTATCCGATGATATTACATTGCTAACAGAAAAAATTTCAATAAATAACATTTGAAGGTTTTATATTATTAAACCGGGATGTAAAAAAAATATAGAAATATTCAATATAGAAAAAATAAATAAATAAATAAAATAAAAATTTCATTTTGACTTAAACTTTTTTTTATTATTATTACTTGTTCCTTTAAATATGAAGTATGAAGTATATGCTCGGAAGAAAATATTTATTCGATGATATTACACTGTTGACAGAAAAAATTCCAATACATAACATTTGAAGGTTTTATATTATTAAACCGTGATATAGAAAAAATATAGAAATATTCAATATAGAATAAATAAATAAATAAATAAAATAAATAAAAATTTCATTTTGACTTAAACTTTTTTTTTATTATTATTATTTGTCCCTTTAAATATGAAGTATGAAGTATATGCTCGGAAGAAAATATTTATCCGATGATATTACACTGTTGACAGAAAAAATTCCAATACATAATATTTGAAGGTTTTATATTATTAAACCGTGATATAGAAAAAATATAGAAATATTCAATATAGAATAAATAAATAAATAAATAAAATAAATAAAAATTTCATTTTGACTTAAACTTTTTTTTTATTATTATTATTTGTCCCTTTAAATATGAAGTATGAAGTATATGCTCGGAAGAAAATATTTATCCAATGATATTACACTGTTGACAGAAAAAATTCCAATACATAACATTTGAAGGTTTTATATTATTAAACCGTGATATAGAAAAAATATAGAAATATTCAATATAGAATATAGAATAAATAAATAAATAAATAAAATAAATAAAAATTTCATTTTGACTTAAACTTTTTTTTTATTATTATTATTTGTCCCTTTAAATATGAAGTATGAAGTATATGCTCGGAAGAAAATATTTATCCGATGATATTACATTGCTAACAGAAAAAATTTCAATAAATAACATTTGAAGGTTTTATATTATTAAACCGTGATGTAAAAAAAATATAGAAATATTCAATATAGAAAAAATAAATAAATAAATAAAATAAAAATTTCATTTTGACTTAAACTTTTTTTTATTATTATTACTTGTTCCTTTAAATATGAAGTATGAAGTATATGCTCGGAAGAAAATATTTATTCGATGATATTACACTGTTGACAGAAAAAATTCCAATACATAACATTTGAAGGTTTTATATTATTAAACCGTGATATAGAAAAAATATAGAAATATTCAATATAGAATAAATAAATAAATAAATAAAATAAATAAAAATTTCATTTTGACTTAAACTTTTTTTTTATTATTATTATTTGTCCCTTTAAATATGAAGTATGAAGTATATGCTCGGAAGAAAATATTTATCCGATGATATTACATTGCTAACAGAAAAAATTTCAATAAATAACATTTGAAGGTTTTATATTATTAAACCGGGATGTAAAAAAAATATAGAAATATTCAATATAGAAAAAATAAATAAATAAATAAAATAAAAATTTCATTTTGACTTAAACTTTTTTTTATTATTATTACTTGTTCCTTTAAATATGAAGTACGAAGTATGTGCTCGGAAGAAAATATTTATTCGATGATATTACACTGTTGACAGAAAAAATTCCAATACATAACATTTGAAGGTTTTATATTATTAAACCGTGATATAGAAAAAATATAGAAATATTCAATATAGAATAAATAAATAAATAAATAAAATAAATAAAAATTTCATTTTGACTTAAACTTTTTTTTTATTATTATTATTTGTCCCTTTAAATATGAAGTATGAAGTATATGCTCGGAAGAAAATATTTATCCGATGATATTACATTGCTAACAGAAAAAATTTCAATAAATAACATTTGAAGGTTTTATATTATTAAACCGGGATGTAAAAAAAATATAGAAATATTCAATATAGAAAAAATAAATAAATAAATAAAATAAAAATTTCATTTTGACTTAAACTTTTTTTTATTATTATTACTTGTTCCTTTAAATATGAAGTATGAAGTATATGCTCGGAAGAAAATATTTATTCGATGATATTACACTGTTGACAGAAAAAATTCCAATACATAACATTTGAAGGTTTTATATTATTAAACCGTGATATAGAAAAAATATAGAAATATTCAATATAGAATATAGAATAAATAAATAAATAAATAAAATAAATAAAAATTTCATTTTGACTTAAACTTTTTTTTTATTATTATTATTTGTCCCTTTAAATATGAAGTATGAAGTATATGCTCGGAAGAAAATATTTATCCGATGATATTACATTGCTAACAGAAAAAATTTCAATAAATAACATTTGAAGGTTTTATATTATTAAACCGTGATGTAAAAAAAATATAGAAATATTCAATATAGAAAAAATAAATAAATAAATAAAATAAAAATTTCATTTTGACTTAAACTTTTTTTTTATTATTATTATTTGTCCCTTTAAATATGAAGTATGAAGTATATGCTCGGAAGAAAATATTTATCCGATGATATTACATTGCTAACAGAAAAAATTTCAATAAATAACATTTGAAGGTTTTATATTATTAAACCGGGATGTAAAAAAAATATAGAAATATTCAATATAGAAAAAATAAATAAATAAATAAAATAAAAATTTCATTTTGACTTAAACTTTTTTTTATTATTATTACTTGTTCCTTTAAATATGAAGTATGAAGTATATGCTCGGAAGAAAATATTTATTCGATGATATTACACTGTTGACAGAAAAAATTCCAATACATAACATTTGAAGGTTTTATATTATTAAACCGTGATATAGAAAAAATATAGAAATATTCAATATAGAATATAGAATAAATAAATAAATAAATAAAATAAATAAAAATTTCATTTTGACTTAAACTTTTTTTTTATTATTATTATTTGTCCCTTTAAATATGAAGTATGAAGTATATGCTCGGAAGAAAATATTTATCCGATGATATTACATTGCTAACAGAAAAAATTTCAATAAATAACATTTGAAGGTTTTATATTATTAAACCGTGATGTAAAAAAAATATAGAAATATTCAATATAGAAAAAATAAATAAATAAATAAAATAAAAATTTCATTTTGACTTAAACTTTTTTTTATTATTATTACTTGTTCCTTTAAATATGAAGTATGAAGTATATGCTCGGAAGAAAATATTTATTCGATGATATTACACTGTTGACAGAAAAAATTCCAATACATAACATTTGAAGGTTTTATATTATTAAACCGTGATATAGAAAAAATATAGAAATATTCAATATAGAATAAATAAATAAATAAATAAAATAAATAAAAATTTCATTTTGACTTAAACTTTTTTTTTATTATTATTATTTGTCCCTTTAAATATGAAGTATGAAGTATATGCTCGGAAGAAAATATTTATCCGATGATATTACATTGCTAACAGAAAAAATTTCAATAAATAACATTTGAAGGTTTTATATTATTAAACCGGGATGTAAAAAAAATATAGAAATATTCAATATAGAAAAAATAAATAAATAAATAAAATAAAAATTTCATTTTGACTTAAACTTTTTTTTATTATTATTACTTGTTCCTTTAAATATGAAGTACGAAGTATGTGCTCGGAAGAAAATATTTATTCGATGATATTACACTGTTGACAGAAAAAATTCCAATACATAACATTTGAAGGTTTTATATTATTAAACCGTGATATAGAAAAAATATAGAAATATTCAATATAGAATAAATAAATAAATAAATAAAATAAATAAAAATTTCATTTTGACTTAAACTTTTTTTTTATTATTATTATTTGTCCCTTTAAATATGAAGTATGAAGTATATGCTCGGAAGAAAATATTTATCCGATGATATTACATTGCTAACAGAAAAAATTTCAATAAATAACATTTGAAGGTTTTATATTATTAAACCGGGATGTAAAAAAAATATAGAAATATTCAATATAGAAAAAATAAATAAATAAATAAAATAAAAATTTCATTTTGACTTAAACTTTTTTTTATTATTATTACTTGTTCCTTTAAATATGAAGTATGAAGTATATGCTCGGAAGAAAATATTTATTCGATGATATTACACTGTTGACAGAAAAAATTCCAATACATAACATTTGAAGGTTTTATATTATTAAACCGTGATATAGAAAAAATATAGAAATATTCAATATAGAATAAATAAATAAATAAATAAAATAAATAAAAATTTCATTTTGACTTAAACTTTTTTTATTATTATTATTTGTCCCTTTAAATATGAAGTATGAAGTATATGCTCGGAAGAAAATATTTATCCGATGATATTACATTGCTAACAGAAAAAATTTCAATAAATAACATTTGAAGGTTTTATATTATTAAACCGGGATGTAAAAAAAATATAGAAATATTCAATATAGAAAAAATAAATAAATAAATAAAATAAAAATTTCATTTTGACTTAAACTTTTTTTTATTATTATTACTTGTTCCTTTAAATATGAAGTATGAAGTATATGCTCGGAAGAAAATATTTATTCGATGATATTACACTGTTGACAGAAAAAATTCCAATACATAACATTTGAAGGTTTTATATTATTAAACCGTGATATAGAAAAAATATAGAAATATTCAATATAGAATAAATAAATAAATAAATAAAATAAATAAAAATTTCATTTTGACTTAAACTTTTTTTTTATTATTATTATTTGTCCCTTTAAATATGAAGTATGAAGTATATGCTCGGAAGAAAATATTTATCCGATGATATTACATTGCTAACAGAAAAAATTTCAATAAATAACATTTGAAGGTTTTATATTATCAAACCGGGATGTAAAAAAAATATAGAAATATTCAATATAGAAAATTAAATAAATAAATAAAATAAAAATTTCATTTTGACTTAAACTTTTTTTTATTATTATTACTTGTTCCTTTAAATATGAAGTATGAAGTATATGCTCGGAAGAAAATATTTATTCGATGATATTACACTGTTGACAGAAAAAATTCCAATACATAACATTTGAAGGTTTTATATTATTAAACCGTGATATAGAAAAAATATAGAAATATTCAATATAGAATAAATAAATAAAATAAATAAAAATTTCATTTTGACTTAAACTTTATTATTATTATTATTATTTGTCCCTTTAAATATGAAGTATGAAGTATATGCTCGGAAGAAAATATGTATCCGATGATATTACATTGCTAACAGAAAAAATTTCAATAAATAACATTTGAAGGTTTTATATTATTAAACCGGGATGTAAAAAAAATATAGAAATATTCAATATAGAAAAAATAAATAAATAAATAAAATAAAAATTTCATTTTGACTTAAACTTTTTTTTATTATTATTACTTGTTCCTTTAAATATGAAGTACGAAGTATGTGCTCGGAAGAAAATATTTATTCGATGATATTACACTGTTGACAGAAAAAATTCCAATACATAACATTTGAAGGTTTTATATTATTAAACCGTGATATAGAAAAAATATAGAAATATTCAATATAGAATAAATAAATAAATCAAAAAAATAAATAAAAATTTCATTTTGACTTAAACTTTTTTTTTATTATTATTATTTGTCCCTTTAAATATGAAGTATGAAGTATATGCTCGGAAGAAAATATTTATCCGATGATATTACATTGCTAACAGAAAAAATTTCAATAAATAACATTTGAAGGTTTTATATTATTAAACCGGGATGTAAAAAAAATATAGAAATATTCAATATAGAAAAAATAAATAAATAAATAAAATAAAAATTTCATTTTGACTTAAACTTTTTTTTATTATTATTACTTGTTCCTTTAAATATGAAGTATGAAGTATATGCTCGGAAGAAAATATTTATTCGATGATATTACACTGTTGACAGAAAAAATTCCAATACATAACATTTGAAGGTTTTATATTATTAAACCGTGATATAGAAAAAATATAGAAATATTCAATATAGAATATAGAATAAATAAATAAATAAATAAAATAAATAAAAATTTCATTTTGACTTAAACTTTTTTTTATTATTATTATTTGTCCCTTTAAATATGAAGTATGAAGTATATGCTCGGAAGAAAATATTTATCCGATGATATTACATTGCTAACAGAAAAAATTTCAATAAATAACATTTGAAGGTTTTATATTATTAAACCGTGATGTAAAAAAAATATAGAAATATTCAATATAGAAAAAATAAATAAATAAATAAAATAAAAATTTCATTTTGACTTAAACTTTTTTTTTATTATTATTATTTGTCCCTTTAAATATGAAGTATGAAGTATATGCTCGGAAGAAAATATTTATCCGATGATATTACATTGCTAACAGAAAAAATTTCAATAAATAACATTTGAAGGTTTTATATTATTAAACCGGGATGTAAAAAAAATATAGAAATATTCAATATAGAAAAAATAAATAAATAAATAAAATAAAAATTTCATTTTGACTTAAACTTTTTTTTATTATTATTACTTGTTCCTTTAAATATGAAGTATGAAGTATATGCTCGGAAGAAAATATTTATTCGATGATATTACACTGTTGACAGAAAAAATTCCAATACATAACATTTGAAGGTTTTATATTATTAAACCGTGATATAGAAAAAATATAGAAATATTCAATATAGAATATAGAATAAATAAATAAATAAATAAAATAAATAAAAATTTCATTTTGACTTAAACTTTTTTTTTATTATTATTATTTGTCCCTTTAAATATGAAGTATGAAGTATATGCTCGGAAGAAAATATTTATCCGATGATATTACATTGCTAACAGAAAAAATTTCAATAAATAACATTTGAAGGTTTTATATTATTAAACCGTGATGTAAAAAAAATATAGAAATATTCAATATAGAAAAAATAAATAAATAAATAAAATAAAAATTTCATTTTGACTTAAACTTTTTTTTATTATTATTACTTGTTCCTTTAAATATGAAGTATGAAGTATATGCTCGGAAGAAAATATTTATTCGATGATATTACACTGTTGACAGAAAAAATTCCAATACATAACATTTGAAGGTTTTATATTATTAAACCGTGATATAGAAAAAATATAGAAATATTCAATATAGAATAAATAAATAAATAAATAAAATAAATAAAAATTTCATTTTGACTTAAACTTTTTTTTTTATTATTATTATTTGTCCCTTTAAATATGAAGTATGAAGTATATGCTCGGAAGAAAATATTTATCCGATGATATTACATTGCTAACAGAAAAAATTTCAATAAATAACATTTGAAGGTTTTATATTATTAAACCGGGATGTAAAAAAAATATAGAAATATTCAATATAGAAAAAATAAATAAATAAATAAAATAAAAATTTCATTTTGACTTAAACTTTTTTTTATTATTATTACTTGTTCCTTTAAATATGAAGTACGAAGTATGTGCTCGGAAGAAAATATTTATTCGATGATATTACACTGTTGACAGAAAAAATTCCAATACATAACATTTGAAGGTTTTATATTATTAAACCGTGATATAGAAAAAATATAGAAATATTCAATATAGAATAAATAAATAAATAAATAAAATAAATAAAAATTTCATTTTGACTTAAACTTTTTTTTTATTATTATTATTTGTCCCTTTAAATATGAAGTATGAAGTATATGCTCGGAAGAAAATATTTATCCGATGATATTACATTGCTAACAGAAAAAATTTCAATAAATAACATTTGAAGGTTTTATATTATTAAACCGGGATGTAAAAAAAATATAGAAATATTCAATATAGAAAAAATAAATAAATAAATAAAATAAAAATTTCATTTTGACTTAAACTTTTTTTTATTATTATTACTTGTTCCTTTAAATATGAAGTATGAAGTATATGCTCGGAAGAAAATATTTATTCGATGATATTACACTGTTGACAGAAAAAATTCCAATACATAACATTTGAAGGTTTTATATTATTAAACCGTGATATAGAAAAAATATAGAAATATTCAATATAGAATAAATAAATAAATAAATAAAATAAATAAAAATTTCATTTTGACTTAAACTTTTTTTTATTATTATTATTTGTCCCTTTAAATATGAAGTATGAAGTATATGCTCGGAAGAAAATATTTATCCGATGATATTACATTGCTAACGGAAAAAATTCCAATAAATAACATTTGAAGGTTTTATATTATTAAACCGGGATGTAAAAAAAATATAGAAATATTCAATATAGAAAAAATAAATAAATAAATAAAATAAAAATTTCATTTTGACTTAAACTTTTTTTTATTATTATTACTTGTTCCTTTAAATATGAAGTATGAAGTATATGCTCGGAAGAAAATATTTATTCGATGATATTACACTGTTGACAGAAAAAATTCCAATACATAACATTTGAAGGTTTTATATTATTAAACCGTGATATAGAAAAAATATAGAAATATTCAATATAGAATAAATAAATAAATAAATAAAATAAATAAAAATTTCATTTTGACTTAAACTTTTTTTTTATTATTATTATTTGTCCCTTTAAATATGAAGTATGAAGTATATGCTCGGAAGAAAATATTTATCCGATGATATTACATTGCTAACAGAAAAAATTTCAATAAATAACATTTGAAGGTTTTATATTATCAAACCGGGATGTAAAAAAAATATAGAAATATTCAATATAGAAAATTAAATAAATAAATAAAATAAAAATTTCATTTTGACTTAAACTTTTTTTTATTATTATTACTTGTTCCTTTAAATATGAAGTATGAAGTATATGCTCGGAAGAAAATATTTATTCGATGATATTACACTGTTGACAGAAAAAATTCCAATACATAACATTTGAAGGTTTTATATTATTAAACCGTGATATAGAAAAAATATAGAAATATTCAATATAGAATAAATAAATAAAATAAATAAAAATTTCATTTTGACTTAAACTTTATTATTATTATTATTATTTGTCCCTTTAAATATGAAGTATGAAGTATATGCTCGGAAGAAAATATGTATCCGATGATATTACATTGCTAACAGAAAAAATTTCAATAAATAACATTTGAAGGTTTTATATTATTAAACCGGGATGTAAAAAAAATATAGAAATATTCAATATAGAAAAAATAAATAAATAAATAAAATAAAAATTTCATTTTGACTTAAACTTTTTTTTATTATTATTACTTGTTCCTTTAAATATGAAGTACGAAGTATGTGCTCGGAAGAAAATATTTATTCGATGATATTACACTGTTGACAGAAAAAATTCCAATACATAACATTTGAAGGTTTTATATTATTAAACCGTGATATAGAAAAAATATAGAAATATTCAATATAGAATAAATAAATAAATCAAAAAAATAAATAAAAATTTCATTTTGACTTAAACTTTTTTTTTATTATTATTATTTGTCCCTTTAAATATGAAGTATGAAGTATATGCTCGGAAGAAAATATTTATCCGATGATATTACATTGCTAACAGAAAAAATTTCAATAAATAACATTTGAAGGTTTTATATTATTAAACCGGGATGTAAAAAAAATATAGAAATATTCAATATAGAAAAAATAAATAAATAAATAAAATAAAAATTTCATTTTGACTTAAACTTTTTTTTATTATTATTACTTGTTCCTTTAAATATGAAGTATGAAGTATATGCTCGGAAGAAAATATTTATTCGATGATATTACACTGTTGACAGAAAAAATTCCAATACATAACATTTGAAGGTTTTATATTATTAAACCGTGATATAGAAAAAATATAGAAATATTCAATATAGAATATAGAATAAATAAATAAATAAATAAAATAAATAAAAATTTCATTTTGACTTAAACTTTTTTTTATTATTATTATTTGTCCCTTTAAATATGAAGTATGAAGTATATGCTCGGAAGAAAATATTTATCCGATGATATTACATTGCTAACAGAAAAAATTTCAATAAATAACATTTGAAGGTTTTATATTATTAAACCGTGATGTAAAAAAAATATAGAAATATTCAATATAGAAAAAATAAATAAATAAATAAAATAAAAATTTCATTTTGACTTAAACTTTTTTTTTATTATTATTATTTGTCCCTTTAAATATGAAGTATGAAGTATATGCTCGGAAGAAAATATTTATCCGATGATATTACATTGCTAACAGAAAAAATTTCAATAAATAACATTT
Organism: Salticus scenicus; assembly: GCA_963930645.1. NCBI lineage: Eukaryota > Metazoa > Arthropoda > Arachnida > Araneae > Salticidae > Salticus > Salticus scenicus. The sequence continues at coordinate 238,674,581 of OZ005659.1, forward strand.
GAAGGTTTTATATTATTAAACCGGGATGTAAAAAAAATATAGAAATATTCAATATAGAAAAAATAAATAAATAAATAAAATAAAAATTTCATTTTGACTTAAACTTTTTTTTATTATTATTACTTGTTCCTTTAAATATGAAGTATGAAGTATATGCTCGGAAGAAAATATTTATTCGATGATATTACACTGTTGACAGAAAAAATTCCAATACATAACATTTGAAGGTTTTATATTATTAAACCGTGATATAGAAAAAATATAGAAATATTCAATATAGAATATAGAATAAATAAATAAATAAATAAAATAAATAAAAATTTCATTTTGACTTAAACTTTTTTTTTATTATTATTATTTGTCCCTTTAAATATGAAGTATGAAGTATATGCTCGGAAGAAAATATTTATCCGATGATATTACATTGCTAACAGAAAAAATTTCAATAAATAACATTTGAAGGTTTTATATTATTAAACCGTGATGTAAAAAAAATATAGAAATATTCAATATAGAAAAAATAAATAAATAAATAAAATAAAAATTTCATTTTGACTTAAACTTTTTTTTATTATTATTACTTGTTCCTTTAAATATGAAGTATGAAGTATATGCTCGGAAGAAAATATTTATTCGATGATATTACACTGTTGACAGAAAAAATTCCAATACATAACATTTGAAGGTTTTATATTATTAAACCGTGATATAGAAAAAATATAGAAATATTCAATATAGAATAAATAAATAAATAAATAAAATAAATAAAAATTTCATTTTGACTTAAACTTTTTTTTTTATTATTATTATTTGTCCCTTTAAATATGAAGTATGAAGTATATGCTCGGAAGAAAATATTTATCCGATGATATTACATTGCTAACAGAAAAAATTTCAATAAATAACATTTGAAGGTTTTATATTATTAAACCGGGATGTAAAAAAAATATAGAAATATTCAATATAGAAAAAATAAATAAATAAATAAAATAAAAATTTCATTTTGACTTAAACTTTTTTTTATTATTATTACTTGTTCCTTTAAATATGAAGTACGAAGTATGTGCTCGGAAGAAAATATTTATTCGATGATATTACACTGTTGACAGAAAAAATTCCAATACATAACATTTGAAGGTTTTATATTATTAAACCGTGATATAGAAAAAATATAGAAATATTCAATATAGAATAAATAAATAAATAAATAAAATAAATAAAAATTTCATTTTGACTTAAACTTTTTTTTTATTATTATTATTTGTCCCTTTAAATATGAAGTATGAAGTATATGCTCGGAAGAAAATATTTATCCGATGATATTACATTGCTAACAGAAAAAATTTCAATAAATAACATTTGAAGGTTTTATATTATTAAACCGGGATGTAAAAAAAATATAGAAATATTCAATATAGAAAAAATAAATAAATAAATAAAATAAAAATTTCATTTTGACTTAAACTTTTTTTTATTATTATTACTTGTTCCTTTAAATATGAAGTATGAAGTATATGCTCGGAAGAAAATATTTATTCGATGATATTACACTGTTGACAGAAAAAATTCCAATACATAACATTTGAAGGTTTTATATTATTAAACCGTGATATAGAAAAAATATAGAAATATTCAATATAGAATAAATAAATAAATAAATAAAATAAATAAAAATTTCATTTTGACTTAAACTTTTTTTTTATTATTATTACTTGTTCCTTTAAATATGAAGTATGAAGTATATGCTCGGAAGAAAATATTTATTCGATGATATTACACTGTTGACAGAAAAAATTCCAATACATAACATTTGAAGGTTTTATATTATTAAACCGTGATATAGAAAAAATATAGAAATATTCAATATAGAATAAATAAATAAATAAATAAAATAAATAAAAATTTCATTTTGACTTAAACTTTTTTTTTATTATTATTATTTGTCCCTTTAAATATGAAGTATGAAGTATATGCTCGGAAGAAAATATTTATCCGATGATATTACATTGCTAACAGAAAAAATTTCAATAAATAACATTTGAAGGTTTTATATTATCAAACCGGGATGTAAAAAAAATATAGAAATATTCAATATAGAAAATTAAATAAATAAATAAAATAAAAATTTCATTTTGACTTAAACTTTTTTTTATTATTATTACTTGTTCCTTTAAATATGAAGTATGAAGTATATGCTCGGAAGAAAATATTTATTCGATGATATTACACTGTTGACAGAAAAAATTCCAATACATAACATTTGAAGGTTTTATATTATTAAACCGTGATATAGAAAAAATATAGAAATATTCAATATAGAATAAATAAATAAAATAAATAAAAATTTCATTTTGACTTAAACTTTATTATTATTATTATTATTTGTCCCTTTAAATATGAAGTATGAAGTATATGCTCGGAAGAAAATATGTATCCGATGATATTACATTGCTAACAGAAAAAATTTCAATAAATAACATTTGAAGGTTTTATATTATTAAACCGGGATGTAAAAAAAATATAGAAATATTCAATATAGAAAAAATAAATAAATAAATAAAATAAAAATTTCATTTTGACTTAAACTTTTTTTTATTATTATTACTTGTTCCTTTAAATATGAAGTATGAAGTATATGCTCGGAAGAAAATATTTATTCGATGATATTACACTGTTGACAGAAAAAATTCCAATACATAACATTTGAAGGTTTTATATTATTAAACCGTGATATAGAAAAAATATAGAAATATTCAATATAGAATAAATAAATAAATAAATAAAATAAATAAAAATTTCATTTTGACTTAAACTTTTTTTTTATTATTATTATTTGTCCCTTTAAATATGAAGTATGAAGTATATGCTCGGAAGAAAATATTTATCCGATGATATTACACTGTTGACAGAAAAAATTCCAATGCATAACATTTCAAGGTTTTATATTATTAAACCGTGATATAGAAAAAATATAGAAATATTCAATATAGAATAAATAAATAAATAAATAAAATAAATAAAAATTTCATTTTGACTTAAACTTTTTTTTTATTATTATTATTTGTCCCTTTAAATATGAAGTATGAAGTATATGCTCGGAAGAAAATATTTATCCGATGATATTACATTGCTAACAGAAAAAATTTCAATAAATAACATTTGAAGGTTTTATATTATTAAACCGGGATGTAAAAAAAATATAGAAATATTCAATATAGAAAAAATAAATAAATAAATAAAATAAAAATTTCATTTTGACTTAAACTTTTTTTTATTATTATTACTTATTCCTTTAAATATGAAGTATGAAGTATATGCTCGGAAGAAAATATTTATTCGATGATATTACACTGCTGACAGAAAAAATTCCAATACATAACATTTGAAGGTTTTATATTATTAAACCGTGATATAGAAAAAATATAGAAATATTCAATATAGAATAAATAAATAAATAAATAAAATAAATAAAAATTTCATTTTGACTTAAACTTTTTTTTTATTATTATTATTTGTCCCTTTAAATATGAAGTATGAAGTATATGCTCGGAAGAAAATATTTATCCGATGATATTACATTGCTAACAGAAAAAATTTCAATAAATAACATTTGAAGGTTTTATATTATTAAACCGGGATGTAAAAAAAATATAGAAATATTCAATATAGAAAAAATAAATAAATAAATAAAATAAAAATTTCATTTTGACTTAAACTTTTTTTTATTATTATTACTTGTTCCTTTAAATATGAAGTATGAAGTATATGCTCGGAAGAAAATATTTATTCGATGATATTACACTGTTGACAGAAAAAATTCCAATACATAACATTTGAAGGTTTTATATTATTAAACCGTGATATAGAAAAAATATAGAAATATTCAATATAGAATAAATAAATAAATAAATAAAATAAATAAAAATTTCATTTTGACTTAAACTTTTTTTTATTATTATTATTTGTCCCTTTAAATATGAAGTATGAAGTATATGCTCGGAAGAAAATATTTATCCGATGATATTACATTGCTAACAGAAAAAATTTCAATAAATAACATTTGAAGGTTTTATATTATTAAACCGGGATGTAAAAAAAATATAGAAATATTCAATATAGAAAAAATAAATAAATAAATAAAATAAAAATTTCATTTTGACTTAAACTTTTTTTTATTATTATTACTTGTTCCTTTAAATATGAAGTATGAAGTATATGCTCGGAAGAAAATATTTATTCGATGATATTACACTGTTGACAGAAAAAATTCCAATACATAACATTTGAAGGTTTTATATTATTAAACCGTGATATAGAAAAAATATAGAAATATTCAATATAGAATAAATAAATAAATAAATAAAATAAATAAAAATTTCATTTTGACTTAAACTTTTTTTTTATTATTATTATTTGTCCCTTTAAATATGAAGTATGAAGTATATGCTCGGAAGAAAATATTTATCCGATGATATTACATTGCTAACAGAAAAAATTTCAATAAATAACATTTGAAGGTTTTATATTATTAAACCGGGATGTAAAAAAAATATAGAAATATTCAATATAGAAAAAATAAATAAATAAATAAAATAAAAATTTCATTTTGACTTAAACTTTTTTTTATTATTATTACTTGTTCCTTTAAATATGAAGTATGAAGTATATGCTCGGAAGAAAATATTTATTCGATGATATTACACTGTTGACAGAAAAAATTCCAATACATAACATTTGAAGGTTTTATATTATTAAACCGTGATATAGAAAAAATATAGAAATATTCAATATAGAATATAGAATAAATAAATAAATAAATAAAATAAATAAAAATTTCATTTTGACTTAAACTTTTTTTTATTATTATTATTTGTCCCTTTAAATATGAAGTATGAAGTATATGCTCGGAAGAAAATATTTATCCGATGATATTACATTGCTAACAGAAAAAATTTCAATAAATAACATTTGAAGGTTTTATATTATTAAACCGTGATGTAAAAAAAATATAGAAATATTCAATATAGAAAAAATAAATAAATAAATAAAATAAAAATTTCATTTTGACTTAAACTTTTTTTTTATTATTATTATTTGTCCCTTTAAATATGAAGTATGAAGTATATGCTCGGAAGAAAATATTTATCCGATGATATTACATTGCTAACAGAAAAAATTTCAATAAATAACATTTGAAGGTTTTATATTATTAAACCGGGATGTAAAAAAAATATAGAAATATTCAATATAGAAAAAATAAATAAATAAATAAAATAAAAATTTCATTTTGACTTAAACTTTTTTTTATTATTATTACTTGTTCCTTTAAATATGAAGTATGAAGTATATGCTCGGAAGAAAATATTTATTCGATGATATTACACTGTTGACAGAAAAAATTCCAATACATAACATTTGAAGGTTTTATATTATTAAACCGTGATATAGAAAAAATATAGAAATATTCAATATAGAATATAGAATAAATAAATAAATAAATAAAATAAATAAAAATTTCATTTTGACTTAAACTTTTTTTTTATTATTATTATTTGTCCCTTTAAATATGAAGTATGAAGTATATGCTCGGAAGAAAATATTTATCCGATGATATTACATTGCTAACAGAAAAAATTTCAATAAATAACATTTGAAGGTTTTATATTATTAAACCGTGATGTAAAAAAAATATAGAAATATTCAATATAGAAAAAATAAATAAATAAATAAAATAAAAATTTCATTTTGACTTAAACTTTTTTTTATTATTATTACTTGTTCCTTTAAATATGAAGTATGAAGTATATGCTCGGAAGAAAATATTTATTCGATGATATTACACTGTTGACAGAAAAAATTCCAATACATAACATTTGAAGGTTTTATATTATTAAACCGTGATATAGAAAAAATATAGAAATATTCAATATAGAATAAATAAATAAATAAATAAAATAAATAAAAATTTCATTTTGACTTAAACTTTTTTTTTATTATTATTATTTGTCCCTTTAAATATGAAGTATGAAGTATATGCTCGGAAGAAAATATTTATCCGATGATATTACATTGCTAACAGAAAAAATTTCAATAAATAACATTTGAAGGTTTTATATTATTAAACCGGGATGTAAAAAAAATATAGAAATATTCAATATAGAAAAAATAAATAAATAAATAAAATAAAAATTTCATTTTGACTTAAACTTTTTTTTATTATTATTACTTGTTCCTTTAAATATGAAGTACGAAGTATGTGCTCGGAAGAAAATATTTATTCGATGATATTACACTGTTGACAGAAAAAATTCCAATACATAACATTTGAAGGTTTTATATTATTAAACCGTGATATAGAAAAAATATAGAAATATTCAATATAGAATAAATAAATAAATAAATAAAATAAATAAAAATTTCATTTTGACTTAAACTTTTTTTTTATTATTATTATTTGTCCCTTTAAATATGAAGTATGAAGTATATGCTCGGAAGAAAATATTTATCCGATGATATTACATTGCTAACAGAAAAAATTTCAATAAATAACATTTGAAGGTTTTATATTATTAAACCGGGATGTAAAAAAAATATAGAAATATTCAATATAGAAAAAATAAATAAATAAATAAAATAAAAATTTCATTTTGACTTAAACTTTTTTTTATTATTATTACTTGTTCCTTTAAATATGAAGTATGAAGTATATGCTCGGAAGAAAATATTTATTCGATGATATTACACTGTTGACAGAAAAAATTCCAATACATAACATTTGAAGGTTTTATATTATTAAACCGTGATATAGAAAAAATATAGAAATATTCAATATAGAATAAATAAATAAATAAATAAAATAAATAAAAATTTCATTTTGACTTAAACTTTTTTTTTATTATTATTACTTGTTCCTTTAAATATGAAGTATGAAGTATATGCTCGGAAGAAAATATTTATTCGATGATATTACACTGTTGACAGAAAAAATTCCAATACATAACATTTGAAGGTTTTATATTATTAAACCGTGATATAGAAAAAATATAGAAATATTCAATATAGAATAAATAAATAAATAAATAAAATAAATAAAAATTTCATTTTGACTTAAACTTTTTTTTTATTATTATTATTTGTCCCTTTAAATATGAAGTATGAAGTATATGCTCGGAAGAAAATATTTATCCGATGATATTACATTGCTAACAGAAAAAATTTCAATAAATAACATTTGAAGGTTTTATATTATCAAACCGGGATGTAAAAAAATATAGAAATATTCAATATAGAAAATTAAATAAATAAATAAAATAAAAATTTCATTTTGACTTAAACTTTTTTTTATTATTATTACTTGTTCCTTTAAATATGAAGTATGAAGTATATGCTCGGAAGAAAATATTTATTCGATGATATTACACTGTTGACAGAAAAAATTCCAATACATAACATTTGAAGGTTTTATATTATTAAACCGTGATATAGAAAAAATATAGAAATATTCAATATAGAATAAATAAATAAAATAAATAAAAATTTCATTTTGACTTAAACTTTATTATTATTATTATTATTTGTCCCTTTAAATATGAAGTATGAAGTATATGCTCGGAAGAAAATATGTATCCGATGATATTACATTGCTAACAGAAAAAATTTCAATAAATAACATTTGAAGGTTTTATATTATTAAACCGGGATGTAAAAAAAATATAGAAATATTCAATATAGAAAAAATAAATAAATAAATAAAATAAAAATTTCATTTTGACTTAAACTTTTTTTTATTATTATTACTTGTTCCTTTAAATATGAAGTATGAAGTATATGCTCGGAAGAAAATATTTATTCGATGATATTACACTGTTGACAGAAAAAATTCCAATACATAACATTTGAAGGTTTTATATTATTAAACCGTGATATAGAAAAAATATAGAAATATTCAATATAGAATAAATAAATAAATAAATAAAATAAATAAAAATTTCATTTTGACTTAAACTTTTTTTTTATTATTATTATTTGTCCCTTTAAATATGAAGTATGAAGTATATGCTCGGAAGAAAATATTTATCCGATGATATTACACTGTTGACAGAAAAAATTCCAATGCATAACATTTGAAGGTTTTATATTATTAAACCGTGATATAGAAAAAATATAGAAATATTCAATATAGAATAAATAAATAAATAAATAAAATAAATAAAAATTTCATTTTGACTTAAACTTTTTTTTTATTATTATTATTTGTCCCTTTAAATATGAAGTATGAAGTATATGCTCGGAAGAAAATATTTATCCGATGATATTACATTGCTAACAGAAAAAATTTCAATAAATAACATTTGAAGGTTTTATATTATTAAACCGGGATGTAAAAAAAATATAGAAATATTCAATATAGAAAAAATAAATAAATAAATAAAATAAAAATTTCATTTTGACTTAAACTTTTTTTTATTATTATTACTTATTCCTTTAAATATGAAGTATGAAGTATATGCTCGGAAGAAAATATTTATTCGATGATATTACACTGCTGACAGAAAAAATTCCAATACATAACATTTGAAGGTTTTATATTATTAAACCGTGATATAGAAAAAATATAGAAATATTTAATATAGAATAAATAAATAAATAAATAAAATAAATAAAAATTTCATTTTGACTTAAACTTTTTTTTTATTATTATTATTTGTCCCTTTAAATATGAAGTATGAAGTATATGCTCGGAAGAAAATATTTATCCGATGATATTACATTGCTAACAGAAAAAATTTCAATAAATAACATTTGAAGGTTTTATATTATTAAACCGGGATGTAAAAAAAATATAGAAATATTCAATATAGAAAAAATAAATAAATAAATAAAATAAAAATTTCATTTTGACTTAAACTTTTTTTTATTATTATTACTTGTTCCTTTAAATATGAAGTATGAAGTATATGCTCGGAAGAAAATATTTATTCGATGATATTACACTGTTGACAGAAAAAATTCCAATACATAATATTTGAAGGTTTTATATTATTAAACCGTGATATAGAAAAAATATAGAAATATTCAATATAGAATAAATAAATAAATAAATAAAATAAATAAAAATTTCATTTTGACTTAAACTTTTTTTTTTATTATTATTATTTGTCCCTTTAAATATGAAGTATGAAGTATATGCTCGGAAGAAAATATTTATCCGATGATATTACATTGCTAACAGAAAAAATTTCAATAAATAACATTTGAAGGTTTTATATTATTAAACCGGGATGTAAAAAAAATATAGAAATATTCAATATAGAAAAAATAAATAAATAAATAAAATAAAAATTTCATTTTGACTTAAACTTTTTTTTATTATTATTACTTGTTCCTTTAAATATGAAGTATGAAGTATATGCTCGGAAGAAAATATTTATTCGATGATATTACACTGTTGACAGAAAAAATTCCAATACATAACATTTGAAGGTTTTATATTATTAAACCGTGATATAGAAAAAATATAGAAATATTCAATATAGAATAAATAATTAAATAAATAAAATAAATAAAAATTTCATTTTGACTTAAACTTTTTTTTTATTATTATTATTTGTCCCTTTAAATATGAAGTATGAAGTATATGCTCGGAAGAAAATATTTATCCGATGATATTACACTGTTGACAGAAAAAATTCCAATACATAACATTTGAAGGTTTTATATTATTAAACCGTGATATAGAAAAAATATAGAAATATTCAATATAGAATAAATAAATAAATAAATAAAATAAATAAAAATTTCATTTTGACTTAAACTTTTTTTTTTATTATTATTATTTGTCCCTTTAAATATGAAGTATGAAGTATATGCTCGGAAGAAAATATTTATCCGATGATATTACATTGCTAACAGAAAAAATTTCAATAAATAACATTTGAAGGTTTTATATTATTAAACCGGGATGTAAAAAAAATATAGAAATATTCAATATAGAAAAAATAAATAAATAAATAAAATAAAAATTTCATTTTGACTTAAACTTTTTTTTATTATTATTACTTGTTCCTTTAAATATGAAGTATGAAGTATATGCTCGGAAGAAAATATTTATTCGATGATATTACACTGTTGACAGAAAAAATTCCAATACATAACATTTGAAGGTTTTATATTATTAAACCGTGATATAGAAAAAATATAGAAATATTCAATATAGAATAAATAAATAAATAAATAAAATAAATAAAAATTCTATTTTGACTTAAACTTTTTTTTTGTTATTATTATTTGTCCCTTTAAATATGAAGTATGAAGTATATGCTCGGAAGAAAATATTTATCCGATGATATTACATTGCTAACAGAAAAAATTTCAATAAATAACATTTGAAGGTTTTATATTATTAAACCGGGATGTAAAAAAAATATAGAAATATTCAATATAGAAAATTAAATAAATAAATAAAATAAAAATTTCATTTTGACTTAAACTTTTTTTTATTATTATTACTTGTTCCTTTAAATATGAAGTATGAAGTATATGCTCGGAAGAAAATATTTATTCGATGATATTACACTGTTGACAGAAAAAATTCCAATACATAACATTTGAAGGTTTTATATTATTAAACCGTGATATAGAAAAAATATAGAAATATTCAATATAGAATAAATAATTAAATAAATAAAATAAAAATTTCATTTTGACTTAAACTTTTTTTTATTATTATTATTTGTCCCTTTAAATATGAAGTATGAAGTATATGCTCGGAAGAAAATATTTATCCGATGATATTACATTGCTAACAGAAAAAATTTCAATAAATAACATTTGAAGGTTTTATATTATTAAACCGGGATGTAAAAAAAATATAGAAATATTCAATATAGAAAAAATAAATAAATAAATAAAATAAAAATTTCATTTTGACTTAAACTTTTTTTTATTATTATTACTTGTTCCTTTAAATATGAAGTATGAAGTATATGCTCGGAAGAAAATATTTATTCGATGATATTACACTGTTGACAGAAAAAATTCCAATACATAACATTTGAAGGTTTTATATTATTAAACCGTGATATAGAAAAAATATAGAAATATTCAATATAGAATAAATAAATAAATAAATAAAATAAATAAAAATTTCATTTTGACTTAAACTTTTTTTTTATTATTATTATTTGTCCCTTTAAATATGAAGTATGAAGTATATGCTCGGAAGAAAATATTTATCCGATGATATTACACTGTTGACAGAAAAAATTCCAATGCATAACATTTGAAGGTTTTATATTATTAAACCGTGATATAGAAAAAATATAGAAATATTCAATATAGAATAAATAAATAAATAAATAAAATAAATAAAAATTTCATTTTGACTTAAACTTTTTTTTTATTATTATTATTTGTCCCTTTAAATATGAAGTATGAAGTATATGCTCGGAAGAAAATATTTATCCGATGATATTACATTGCTAACAGAAAAAATTTCAATAAATAACATTTGAAGGTTTTATATTATTAAACCGGGATGTAAAAAAAATATAGAAATATTCAATATAGAAAAAATAAATAAATAAATAAAATAAAAATTTCATTTTGACTTAAACTTTTTTTTTATTATTATTATTTGTCCCTTTAAATATGAAGTATGAAGTATATGCTCGGAAGAAAATATTTATCCGATGATATTACATTGCTAACAGAAAAAATTTCAATAAATAACATTTGAAGGTTTTATATTATTAAACCGGGATGTAAAAAAAATATAGAAATATTCAATATAGAAAAAATAAATAAATAAATAAAATAAAAATTTCATTTTGACTTAAACTTTTTTTTATTATTATTACTTGTTCCTTTAAATATGAAGTATGAAGTATATGCTCGGAAGAAAATATTTATTCGATGATATTACACTGTTGACAGAAAAAATTCCAATACATAACATTTGAAGGTTTTATATTATTAAACCGTGATATAGAAAAAATATAGAAATATTCAATATAGAATAAATAAATAAATAAATAAAATAAATAAAAATTTCATTTTGACTTAAACTTTTTTTTTATTATTATTATTTGTCCCTTTAAATATGAAGTATGAAGTATATGCTCGGAAGAAAATATTTATCCGATGATATTACACTGTTGACAGAAAAAATTCCAATGCATAACATTTGAAGGTTTTATATTATTAAACCGTGATATAGAAAAAATATAGAAATATTCAATATAGAATAAATAAATAAATAAATAAAATAAATAAAAATTTCATTTTGACTTAAACTTTTTTTTTATTATTATTATTTGTCCCTTTAAATATGAAGTATGAAGTATATGCTCGGAAGAAAATATTTATCCGATGATATTACATTGCTAACAGAAAAAATTTCAATAAATAACATTTGAAGGTTTTATATTATTAAACCGGGATGTAAAAAAAATATAGAAATATTCAATATAGAAAAAATAAATAAATAAATAAAATAAAAATTTCATTTTGACTTAAACTTTTTTTTATTATTATTACTTGTTCCTTTAAATATGAAGTATGAAGTATATGCTCGGAAGAAAATATTTATTCGATGATATTACACTGTTGACAGAAAAAATTCCAATACATAACATTTGAAGGTTTTATATTATTAAACCGTGATATAGAAAAAATATAGAAATATTCAATATAGAATAAATAATTAAATAAATAAAATAAATAAAAATTTCATTTTGACTTAAACTTTTTTTTTATTATTATTATTTGTCCCTTTAAATATGAAGTATGAAGTATATGCTCGGAAGAAAATATTTATCCGATGATATTACACTGTTGACAGAAAAAATTCCAATACATAACATTTGAAGGTTTTATATTATTAAACCGTGATATAGAAAAAATATAGAAATATTCAATATAGAATAAATAAATAAATAAATAAAATAAATAAAAATTTCATTTTGACTTAAACTTTTTTTTTTATTATTATTATTTGTCCCTTTAAATATGAAGTATGAAGTATATGCTCGGAAGAAAATATTTATCCGATGATATTACATTGCTAACAGAAAAAATTTCAATAAATAACATTTGAAGGTTTTATATTATTAAACCGGGATGTAAAAAAAATATAGAAATATTCAATATAGAAAAAATAAATAAATAAATAAAATAAAAATTTCATTTTGACTTAAACTTTTTTTTATTATTATTACTTGTTCCTTTAAATATGAAGTATGAAGTATATGCTCGGAAGAAAATATTTATTCGATGATATTACACTGTTGACAGAAAAAATTCCAATACATAACATTTGAAGGTTTTATATTATTAAACCGTGATATAGAAAAAATATAGAAATATTCAATATAGAATAAATAAATAAATAAATAAAATAAATAAAAATTTCATTTTGACTTAAACTTTTTTTTTGTTATTATTATTTGTCCCTTTAAATATGAAGTATGAAGTATATGCTCGGAAGAAAATATTTATCCGATGATATTACATTGCTAACAGAAAAAATTTCAATAAATAACATTTGAAGGTTTTATATTATTAAACCGGGATGTAAAAAAAATATAGAAATATTCAATATAGAAAATTAAATAAATAAATAAAATAAATAAATAAAATAAAAATTTCATTTTGACTTAAACTTTTTTTTATTATTATTACTTGTTCCTTTAAATATGAAGTATGAAGTATATGCTCGGAAGAAAATATTTATTCGATGATATTACACTGTTGACAGAAAAAATTCCAATACATAACATTTGAAGGTTTTATATTATTAAACCGTGATATAGAAAAAATATAGAAATATTCAATATAGAATAAATAATTAAATAAATAAAATAAAAATTTCATTTTGACTTAAACTTTTTTTTTATTATTATTATTTGTCCCTTTAAATATGAAGTATGAAGTATATGCTCGGAAGAAAATATTTATCCGATGATATTACATTGCTAACAGAAAAAATTTCAATAAATAACATTTGAAGGTTTTATATTATTAAACCGGGATGTAAAAAAAATATAGAAATATTCAATATAGAAAAAATAAATAAATAAATAAAATAAAAATTTCATTTTGACTTAAACTTTTTTTTATTATTATTACTTGTTCCTTTAAATATGAAGTATGAAGTATATGCTCGGAAGAAAATATTTATTCGATGATATTACACTGTTGACAAAAAAAATTCCAATACATAACATTTGAAGGTTTTATATTATTAAACCGTGATATAGAAAAAATATAGAAATATTCAATATAGAATAAATAAATAAATAAATAAAATAAATAAAAATTTCATTTTGACTTAAACTTTTTTTTTATTATTATTACTTGTTCCTTTAAATATGAAGTATGAAGTATATGCTCGGAAGAAAATATTTATTCGATGATATTACACTGTTGACAGAAAAAATTCCAATACATAACATTTGAAGGTTTTATATTATTAAACCGTGATATAGAAAAAATATAGAAATATTCAATATAGAATAAATAAATAAATAAATAAAATAAATAAAAATTTCATTTTGACTTAAACTTTTTTTTTATTATTATTATTTGTCCCTTTAAATATGAAGTATGAAGTATATGCTCGGAAGAAAATATTTATCCGATGATATTACATTGCTAACAGAAAAAATTTCAATAAATAACATTTGAAGGTTTTATATTATCAAACCGGGATGTAAAAAAAATATAGAAATATTCAATATAGAAAATTAAATAAATAAATAAAATAAAAATTTCATTTTGACTTAAACTTTTTTTTATTATTATTACTTGTTCCTTTAAATATGAAGTATGAAGTATATGCTCGGAAGAAAATATTTATTCGATGATATTACACTGTTGACAGAAAAAATTCCAATACATAACATTTGAAGGTTTTATATTATTAAACCGTGATATAGAAAAAATATAGAAATATTCAATATAGAATAAATAAATAAAATAAATAAAAATTTCATTTTGACTTAAACTTTATTATTATTATTATTATTTGTCCCTTTAAATATGAAGTATGAAGTATATGCTCGGAAGAAAATATGTATCCGATGATATTACATTGCTAACAGAAAAAATTTCAATAAATAACATTTGAAGGTTTTATATTATTAAACCGGGATGTAAAAAAAATATAGAAATATTCAATATAGAAAAAATAAATAAATAAATAAAATAAAAATTTCATTTTGACTTAAACTTTTTTTTATTATTATTACTTGTTCCTTTAAATATGAAGTATGAAGTATATGCTCGGAAGAAAATATTTATTCGATGATATTACACTGTTGACAGAAAAAATTCCAATACATAACATTTGAAGGTTTTATATTATTAAACCGTGATATAGAAAAAATATAGAAATATTCAATATAGAATAAATAAATAAATAAATAAAATAAATAAAAATTTCATTTTGACTTAAACTTTTTTTTTATTATTATTATTTGTCCCTTTAAATATGAAGTATGAAGTATATGCTCGGAAGAAAATATTTATCCGATGATATTACACTGTTGACAGAAAAAATTCCAATGCATAACATTTGAAGGTTTTATATTATTAAACCGTGATATAGAAAAAATATAGAAATATTCAATATAGAATAAATAAATAAATAAATAAAATAAATAAAAATTTCATTTTGACTTAAACTTTTTTTTTATTATTATTATTTGTCCCTTTAAATATGAAGTATGAAGTATATGCTCGGAAGAAAATATTTATCCGATGATATTACATTGCTAACAGAAAAAATTTCAATAAATAACATTTGAAGGTTTTATATTATTAAACCGGGATGTAAAAAAAATATAGAAATATTCAATATAGAAAAAATAAATAAATAAATAAAATAAAAATTTCATTTTGACTTAAACTTTTTTTTATTATTATTACTTATTCCTTTAAATATGAAGTATGAAGTATATGCTCGGAAGAAAATATTTATTCGATGATATTACACTGCTGACAGAAAAAATTCCAATACATAACATTTGAAGGTTTTATATTATTAAACCGTGATATAGAAAAAATATAGAAATATTCAATATAGAATAAATAAATAAATAAATAAAATAAATAAAAATTTCATTTTGACTTAAACTTTTTTTTTATTATTATTATTTGTCCCTTTAAATATGAAGTATGAAGTATATGCTCGGAAGAAAATATTTATCCGATGATATTACATTGCTAACAGAAAAAATTTCAATAAATAACATTTGAAGGTTTTATATTATTAAACCGGGATGTAAAAAAAATATAGAAATATTCAATATAGAAAAAATAAATAAATAAATAAAATAAAAATTTCATTTTGACTTAAACTTTTTTTTATTATTATTACTTGTTCCTTTAAATATGAAGTATGAAGTATATGCTCGGAAGAAAATATTTATTCGATGATATTACACTGTTGACAGAAAAAATTCCAATACATAACATTTGAAGGTTTTATATTATTAAACCGTGATATAGAAAAAATATAGAAATATTCAATATAGAATAAATAAATAAATAAATAAAATAAATAAAAATTTCATTTTGACTTAAACTTTTTTTTTATTATTATTATTTGTCCCTTTAAATATGAAGTATGAAGTATATGCTCGGAAGAAAATATTTATCCGATGATATTACATTGCTAACAGAAAAAATTTCAATAAATAACATTTGAAGGTTTTATATTATTAAACCGGGATGTAAAAAAAATATAGAAATATTCAATATAGAAAAAATAAATAAATAAATAAAATAAAAATTTCATTTTGACTTAAACTTTTTTTTATTATTATTACTTGTTCCTTTAAATATGAAGTATGAAGTATATGCTCGGAAGAAAATATTTATTCGATGATATTACACTGTTGACAGAAAAAATTCCAATACATAACATTTGAAGGTTTTATATTATTAAACCGTGATATAGAAAAAATATAGAAATATTCAATATAGAATAAATAATTAAATAAATAAAATAAATAAAAATTTCATTTTGACTTAAACTTTTTTTTTTATTATTATTATTTGTCCCTTTAAATATGAAGTATGAAGTATATGCTCGGAAGAAAATATTTATCCGATGATATTACACTGTTGACAGAAAAAATTCCAATACATAACATTTGAAGGTTTTATATTATTAAACCGTGATATAGAAAAAATATAGAAATATTCAATATAGAATAAATAAATAAATAAATAAAATAAATAAAAATTTCATTTTGACTTAAACTTTTTTTTTTATTATTATTATTTGTCCCTTTAAATATGAAGTATGAAGTATATGCTCGGAAGAAAATATTTATCCGATGATATTACATTGCTAACAGAAAAAATTTCAATAAATACCATTTGAAGGTTTTATATTATTAAACCGGGATGTAAAAAAAATATAGAAATATTCAATATAGAAAAAATAAATAAATAAATAAAATAAAAATTTCATTTTGACTTAAACTTTTTTTTATTATTATTACTTGTTCCTTTAAATATGAAGTATGAAGTATATGCTCGGAAGAAAATATTTATTCGATGATATTACACTGTTGACAGAAAAAATTCCAATACATAACATTTGAAGGTTTTATATTATTAAACCGTGATATAGAAAAAATATAGAAATATTCAATATAGAATAAATAAATAAATAAATAAAATAAATAAAAATTCTATTTTGACTTAAACTTTTTTTTTGTTATTATTATTTGTCCCTTTAAATATGAAGTATGAAGTATATGCTCGGAAGAAAATATTTATCCGATGATATTACATTGCTAACAGAAAAAATTTCAATAAATAACATTTGAAGGTTTTATATTATTAAACCGGGATGTAAAAAAAATATAGAAATATTCAATATAGAAAATTAAATAAATAAATAAAATAAAAATTTCATTTTGACTTAAACTTTTTTTTATTATTATTACTTGTTCCTTTAAATATGAAGTATGAAGTATATGCTCGGAAGAAAATATTTATTCGATGATATTACACTGTTGACAGAAAAAATTCCAATACATAACATTTGAAGGTTTTATATTATTAAACCGTGATATAGAAAAAATATAGAAATATTCAATATAGAATAAATAATTAAATAAATAAAATAAAAATTTCATTTTGACTTAAACTTTTTTTTTATTATTATTATTTGTCCCTTTAAATATGAAGTATGAAGTATATGCTCGGAAGAAAATATTTATCCGATGATATTACATTGCTAACAGAAAAAATTTCAATAAATAACATTTGAAGGTTTTATATTATTAAACCGGGATGTAAAAAAAATATAGAAATATTCAATATAGAAAAAATAAATAAATAAATAAAATAAAAATTTCATTTTGACTTAAACTTTTTTTTATTATTATTACTTGTTCCTTTAAATATGAAGTATGAAGTATATGCTCGGAAGAAAATATTTATTCGATGATATTACACTGTTGACAGAAAAAATTCCAATACATAACATTTGAAGGTTTTATATTATTAAACCGTGATATAGAAAAAATATAGAAATATTCAATATAGAATAAATAAATAAATAAATAAAATAAATAAAAATTTCATTTTGACTTAAACTTTTTTTTTATTATTATTATTTGTCCCTTTAAATATGAAGTATGAAGTATATGCTCGGAAGAAAATATTTATCCGATGATATTACACTGTTGACAGAAAAAATTCCAATGCATAACATTTGAAGGTTTTATATTATTAAACCGTGATATAGAAAAAATATAGAAATATTCAATATAGAATAAATAAATAAATAAATAAAATAAATAAAAATTTCATTTTGACTTAAACTTTTTTTTTATTATTATTATTTGTCCCTTTAAATATGAAGTATGAAGTATATGCTCGGAAGAAAATATTTATCCGATGATATTACATTGCTAACAGAAAAAATTTCAATAAATAACATTTGAAGGTTTTATATTATTAAACCGGGATGTAAAAAAAATATAGAAATATTCAATATAGAAAAAATAAATAAATAAATAAAATAAAAATTTCATTTTGACTTAAACTTTTTTTATTATTATTACTTATTCCTTTAAATATGAAGTATGAAGTATATGCTCGGAAGAAAATATTTATTCGATGATATTACACTGCTGACAGAAAAAATTCCAATACATAACATTTGAAGGTTTTATATTATTAAACCGTGATATAGAAAAAATATAGAAATATTCAATATAGAATAAATAAATAAATAAATAAAATAAATAAAAATTTCATTTTGACTTAAACTTTTTTTTTATTATTATTATTTGTCCCTTTAAATATGAAGTATGAAGTATATGCTCGGAAGAAAATATTTATCCGATGATATTACATTGCTAACAGAAAAAATTTCAATAAATAACATTTGAAGGTTTTATATTATTAAACCGGGATGTAAAAAAAATATAGAAATATTCAATATAGAAAAAATAAATAAATAAATAAAATAAAAATTTCATTTTGACTTAAACTTTTTTTTATTATTATTACTTGTTCCTTTAAATATGAAGTATGAAGTATATGCTCGGAAGAAAATATTTATTCGATGATATTACACTGTTGACAGAAAAAATTCCAATACATAACATTTGAAGGTTTTATATTATTAAACCGTGATATAGAAAAAATATAGAAATATTCAATATAGAATAAATAATTAAATAAATAAAATAAATAAAAATTTCATTTTGACTTAAACTTTTTTTTTATTATTATTATTTGTCCCTTTAAATATGAAGTATGAAGTATATGCTCGGAAGAAAATATTTATCCGATGATATTACACTGTTGACAGAAAAAATTCCAATACATAACATTTGAAGGTTTTATATTATTAAACCGTGATATAGAAAAAATATAGAAATATTCAATATAGAATAAATAAATAAATAAATAAAATAAATAAAAATTTCATTTTGACTTAAACTTTTTTTTTTATTATTATTATTTGTCCCTTTAAATATGAAGTATGAAGTATATGCTCGGAAGAAAATATTTATCCGATGATATTACATTGCTAACAGAAAAAATTTCAATAAATAACATTTGAAGGTTTTATATTATTAAACCGGGATGTAAAAAAAATATAGAAATATTCAATATAGAAAAAATAAATAAATAAATAAAATAAAAATTTCATTTTGACTTAAACTTTTTTTTATTATTATTACTTGTTCCTTTAAATATGAAGTATGAAGTATATGCTCGGAAGAAAATATTTATTCGATGATATTACACTGTTGACAGAAAAAATTCCAATACATAACATTTGAAGGTTTTATATTATTAAACCGTGATATAGAAAAAATATAGAAATATTCAATATAGAATAAATAAATAAATAAATAAAATAAATAAAAATTTCATTTTGACTTAAACTTTTTTTTTGTTATTATTATTTGTCCCTTTAAATATGAAGTATGAAGTATATGCTCGGAAGAAAATATTTATCCGATGATATTACATTGCTAACAGAAAAAATTTCAATAAATAACATTTGAAGGTTTTATATTATTAAACCGGGATGTAAAAAAAATATAGAAATATTCAATATAGAAAATTAAATAAATAAATAAAATAAAAATTTCATTTTGACTTAAACTTTTTTTTATTATTATTACTTGTTCCTTTAAATATGAAGTATGAAGTATATGCTCGGAAGAAAATATTTATTCGATGATATTACACTGTTGACAGAAAAAATTCCAATACATAACATTTGAAGGTTTTATATTATTAAACCGTGATATAGAAAAAATATAGAAATATTCAATATAGAATAAATAATTAAATAAATAAAATAAAAATTTCATTTTGACTTAAACTTTTTTTTTATTATTATTATTTGTCCCTTTAAATATGAAGTATGAAGTATATGCTCGGAAGAAAATATTTATCCGATGATATTACATTGCTAACAGAAAAAATTTCAATAAATAACATTTGAAGGTTTTATATTATTAAACCGGGATGTAAAAAAAATATAGAAATATTCAATATAGAAAAAATAAATAAATAAATAAAATAAAAATTTCATTTTGACTTAAACTTTTTTTTATTATTATTACTTGTTCCTTTAAATATGAAGTATGAAGTATATGCTCGGAAGAAAATATTTATTCGATGATATTACACTGTTGACAGAAAAAATTCCAATACATAACATTTGAAGGTTTTATATTATTAAACCGTGATATAGAAAAAATATAGAAATATTCAATATAGAATAAATAAATAAATAAATAAAATAAATAAAAATTTCATTTTGACTTAAACTTTTTTTTTATTATTATTATTTGTCCCTTTAAATATGAAGTATGAAGTATATGCTCGGAAGAAAATATTTATCCGATGATATTACACTGTTGACAGAAAAAATTCCAATACATAACATTTGAAGGTTTTATATTATTAAACCGTGATATAGAAAAAATATAGAAATATTCAATATAGAATAAATAAATAAATAAATAAAATAAATAAAAATTTCATTTTGACTTAAACTTTTTTTTTATTATTATTATTTGTCCCTTTAAATATGAAGTATGAAGTATATGCTCGGAAGAAAATATTTATCCGATGATATTACATTGCTAACAGAAAAAATTTCAATAAATAACATTTGAAGGTTTTATATTATTAAACCGGGATGTAAAAAAAATATAGAAATATTCAATACAGAAAAAAAAAATAAGAAAATAAATAAATAAATAAAAATTTCGTTTTGACTTAAACTTTTTTTTTTCCCCGATATTTAAATTGTCGCGGGCATTGTCCGAAAAATAATTCAAGCAAATCATTTAAATGTCAAATTTTCTACATCATTTCACAAAATACTCGTGTATATATATATTTTATCAAAAACTTATTTATTTTGTAAGATAAGAATTTATTTTTTCTGGATATTGCTTTCAGAATTACTTAAATTAGCTTAGCTGAAAAAAGATGAAAGATGTTAAGAAAAGAAAACCAGAATCGATTTTGAAAAATGATCATGTAAAGAGAAAAAAAGAACGGAAATTGGTTTGGCGATAATTTGAAAATAAACGTAGTTTTTAATAAAAATGAAGCAACAAAAATTGGTTATTAACATGCTCCATTACACGTGAAAGTTAAAAGAATAAAATAGAATTATTTGACAATATTTGAAAAATGTCACTTTTTTTTCCCCCAGAAAGAAATGAAGTGTGAAAAAATTTAAAAGGGAGAAGAAAGTAATTCAAGAAAGAACATTCGGGAAAATTTTTCACGAAGATAAAGTTTTTGTTTAGGTAGAAGCTTCGCTCTTTTTTCCTCAAAAATTTTGTCATGAATATTTTTCAAAAAGAATTCCTCAATACCTTTAAAACGAATGGTTGAATCAGAGATATATACTGTAAAAAATTTCTGTAAATTTAGTGGAATGTTTATCCAGAGTAAATTTAAATTATTCTTAGTTAAAGTAAATGATCGACATTTATAATTTTTATTCTGTATTTTTACCCGTTTTTATTATTTGATTTCTCAATAAAAATTTTAAATGACTGTTTCTACTTTAGAAAAAAAAATTTAAATAAAAATTATATTCACACCGATATAATTAATTAAATTAACATTAGTCATTAAAATGCATGATGTATAAAATAGATTTTTTTAACATCTCCTTTAAATTTTCTCTCTAGTTTTATGTAAGACTTAAGGTAAATAATTGACAGTGGTTTTCTGTTGAATTTTTTAATAGTGTGTGATAATCTGTAACAAAATTATCGATTTTTATTTTATTTTCCAGAAAAATAAAAAAAGAAAGAAAGAAAGAAAAATAGAAAGAAATAGTTCAAATTAACGTGTCGATAATTAATAATAATAATAATAATTAATTAATTTTAATTATAATAAATATATATATATCTTTAGAGCTATAATGACGTCAATTTTACCCTTCAAGTTCATTTTTCACAAAGTTTTATATCAATTCTTATATTTACTCGTGAATTTCTTTTCTTTAAAAAAAAAATTAAATCAACTTGTAAACTTTTTAGCCAACAATTAAAAATTAAAATAAATTATGTATTTTTGTCTAAAAAAGGGCTTATTGAACTTTTTCAATACTGATTATTATTCATTTTCTTTTCCCTTTTTTTTTTTTTTTTTTTTTTTTTTTCCTCTTTCCAAAAAAAAAGAACATTTTGATGAAATTCTGGCAAAAGTAGAATTTAGTTTAGTACGGAAGACTATTAGCTTTTTTTTTTTTTTTTTTTTTTTTTTTTTAAATCAAATTTTAGCATCGCTTTCAAATTATTCAACTATATTTTCGATAAATTTTCGATTTCGATAAATTTCCAACCATTGTAAGACTGGCGAGAACATTTCCGTAGATAGACACTAATAGTCCTCCGTACTAAAAAAAAAAAAAAAAAAAAAGAAAAGAAAAGAAATAAATAAATAGTGTTTTTTAAGATATTGCATATAGGGCACAAAATTGGCTTCTTTCGATATTTGGTGTTATATTTTTTTGAAAAGAAAATCGTCTGCAATCACAAAGGAAAATAATTTTGATAAATAGGAATTTTAATACATCATTTACACTGCAGGAATGTGTATAAAAAAATCTGGTGTGAAACAAACACAAAGACTTCCATTACCCACTATCACACGTATTATATACATTTTTTAGAGGTATTATGTGCATTTTTAGGAATTTTCCAGTAAGAAAAACATGATACACGTATAAAGACATATAAAATAGAATTTAATTTACATAGCAAGTTAAAAAATAAGAAAACCAAAAAAGATATTTTTTTAAACACAAATTTCCGAGATTTCAAACTGAACTACTTAATCAGGATGACCGTTAAGTTTTCTGTAATAACCACGTAAATGAAAGGGTATCTAAAATGGATTTATGTAACAATTTTCAAGAAAATAGTTAGTCACGTTTTTAAGACAACAACTTTTACCAAAACTTGGCATACTTAATTATTGACCGGAAAAAAATAATTACATACAAAAGTAAATCTAAAAGCTGGTTAAAATGGCGAGTTTGAAAAAAATCTGTACAGCCAAAAGGAACACACTTACGAGGCCTCAAGTTGAGCTATTTATACAGGACGACTGTCAATTTTCCTGAACTAACCTACTACGTCATTCGAAAGAACATCTAATAGGATGTTTATATAGCAACTTTGAAGGAAATCGTTGGAGCTGTTTTCGAGATACGGACGTACAGTCCAACTTCCGGTTTCCGATGACCCACTTCCGATTTTTCAATTTTCACCAAAATTTGGAAATTCATCTGTACACCAGACCTGTATCAGTTCTGAAGTTTCGTAGTTTCATTTTTATTAATTTCGGAGATATGATAGCCAGAAGATTCCGCACATACAGTCGGTAACAAAAGTCTCCGAACACTAGCAAAAATTCCTATGTAAAAAAAGTACACTTAATACAGTTTTGTTAAATAAATCCTTGTCGAATCCTGTTTTTAGACTGATTAAGAACAGGATTCGACAAGGATTTATTTAACAAAACTGTATTAAGTGTACTTTTTTTATATAGGAATTTTTGCTAATGTTCGGAGACTTTTGTTACCGACTGTACGTTACGTACATACACACATACACACATACACACCGACTAATTGTCAAAAATTACTTTTTTGGACTCAGGAGACCTTAAAACATGTAAACCATTTGAAACCTCGATATAGAATTTTTGGACTGAATACAACACTCCGCATTACCTACGCTAGTAGGATAATGGAAGTAAAAATATCCAAAGGAAAAGTTGCATCATTTTTTCAAATTTTTTAACAGGATTTATATAATATAATATATAACTTAAAAGAATTGTTCTTGTTTAGAGCTACACAAATTATTTCTGATACATACGGTGTGTGATATCATTTTAAGTACATTTTTGCATCATTATACTGAATCTAGCATAATATTTAATACGATTAAATTGACAAACATTATTAACTGGCATAAAACATGTTTTGTGTCGAAACGCTATGCCTAAGAGGAATTCTTCTTTTTTAGGGCTACATAAAATATTTCAGTTACATGCGGTCGAAGGGCGGCTTTAGATTTTAGTGAATTTTAACACCGTTGCAATGTACAGTAGAGCCTTGCTTATGCGTGGTAAAGTAGACCGAGAGTACATCGGATAATTAAAACTCGGATAACAAGGACTCGTAAATTGGAGGTGAAACAATGGATAAAAACGTAGTCTATGAAGTAAAATAATACATATGTTCATATTCATATGTAGTCAGTTAAAAATGCAATACAATATGTACATATATAAATTATAAAATATAATGATGTATAGTAAAATCTGTCAAAGTTATCTACGCCATGTGTCAAAAGCCACGTCTCCTCTGGGGCGGGGACTTTTTGGGACTACTTGGTTAACCCGAAACTCGGTTAATCGGGCTTCGGATAAGCGCGACTCTACTATATTCTAAATAATGGAATTCATCATTGAGTTGCTTTAAAAATAGTTTCAGCAAGAAATGAGTTTACAGGGTAATACAACAGAACCTCGATAAAATATGTGAATTTTATGTCTATAGTGTTATACCATAGCCTCCTAAACTAGATGTCTGTCGCGTGCCTCGAAAACTTGGCAACAGTTGAAGCGATTGACAACGCCACCTGATACAGATTGCGCGACTTTTTATTCAACTGTCACGATTAATTTTAAGAAGTGATATATGATATATATAATCGACATTTCTTCGATCCTATTCGCCTTTTATGTATATCAAATCCCACTTTTAACAACTTTTGGTGACTGTTGAATAAAAAAGTCGCGCAATCTGTACCCGGTGGCGCTGTCTACCGCTTAATCTGTTGCCGAGTTTCCGAGCCACGCGACAGGCATCTAGTTTAGGAGGCTATGGTTATACCCACATTAGGGAAAAAGGCAAATGATTAATGGAATTGAAAAAATATTTTTATTTTAATCTCCACCCTTTAAACCGTTAGTAGTCGCTAGTTGGTCGATTCGCCGCCCATTTCTTCAGTGTTTATTCAACCATAGCCTCCTAGACTAGATGCCTTCCGCGTGGCTCGGAAACTTGGCGGTAGACAGCGCCACCTGGTACAGATTGCGATTTTTTATTCAACAGTCACCAACAATTTTTAAAAGTGGGATTTGATATACATAAAAGGCGAATAGAATCGAAGAAACGTCGATTATATATATCATATCACTTCTTAAAATTATTGGTGACAGTTGAATAAAAAAGTGCGCAATCTGTACCAGGTGGCGCTGTCTACCTTTTGAACTGTTGCCAAGTTTCCGAGCCAAGCGGAAGGCATCTACTTTAGGAGGCCGATTCAACAGCTACCAAAATTTTTTCAAAGTGGCATTTGATATACATAATCGACGATTATTCGAGTCGATTCGCCTTTTATGTATATCAAATGACACTTCTAAAATTTTTTGGTGACTGTTGAATAAAAACTGAAAGGATGGGCAATGAATCGACCAACTAGCGACAACTAATGGGTTAAAAAAACAAAACAAATACTTGAATAGTCGCGAGCATAGTCTGATAAATAATCGAAACAAATATCCATTTTTTCTGAATTCTTTCGTAAATATATAAATGAATAAATATTTAAAATCCAAAATCTTATTTATTGTCTAAAGCATAATTTTTTTTTTATTTTTTCTGTTTTTCGATATCGCTTTTAAAATTATTTAAATCATCTTAGAGAAAAGAAAATGAAGGGTGTGAAAGAAAAACAAAATATAAATCGATGATTGATTTTTTGAAAAATGATCGTGTAAAGGAAAACAGAAAGGCGTTTAATGATATTTTTAAACTGAATGTTTTTTTAAAGATGAAAATCAAAAACAAAAAGTTGCTCTGAACATGTTTCCTTACACGTGAAAAAGCACGAAAATGATAAAATAGAATTATCTGATAATAT